>CM045561.1:7838514-9038514 GCA_024721245.1 Mitragyna speciosa
GGAGACATCAAGAATCTAAATATCATGTAGAGCTGCCCTCACTGATGACTAAGTAATAGTAATTAAAGAAAGGAAATAGAGTGTTTCATCGACAAGGAAGCAATAGATGCAAGATATATGCATCCATCCTGAATTTGGAATTGAAGTTCATCAAATTTAAACAATAGCCTTGGAAGACAAGGGGCGAATTCATTAAACTGATCACATGATCCGTCATATATTTGTACATAGAATCCGTTTATACGAATTAGATAATAAAAAAGATCACGCTCTCATGTTTTGCATGGAGTAAGATTTTTGGTGGTGGTGAAAAAGAAGGGCGTTACTATTTACTCTACTGTCATATATAACTACACATTTTTTTTTTTGGGGGGGGGGGGGGGGGGGGGGGGGTTTGCAATTGCCCTTTTCTTAATTCCTGCACGGCATGTTTAAATAATGATTTAGCCTCAGTCAGCTGCAATGAGTAATTGCATAATTACTTGCCAACAAGATTCTAAACTTTCTTATTTGTTACTCTTGATTTTGTTGAGTTGTTTCTCAAAAAAAAAAAAATTACTAGACTGCAATGACTCTTCGCATTGACAGCTAACGGAACTAAGATTCCTGTTCCTTGCCTCTTGATTAATTAAAGATATCATTTCATTTTTAGATTTTTCGAATAGTTATTTGACTTTTATAAGGTTCAACCACATATCATACAAGGTACAAAAGGATAGAATAAAATAGTTCAATGCAGATATGCGCCCGAAATGCAGAAAAGATTTGTAGGATAATATGTTCAATTTTTTTTTTTTTTTGTTTTTTTTGGGACACACAAGGTTTCAATCTTTTTATATTTAAGGTGAAAACAAATTTTATGTTACAGGTATATTATTCTTTCGATTTGCTCTTATGAGAAGTAAATAGATCCTGCCTCGACATGCAGCAGTGTATGTGTGATTCTTGCAAAATTTTGGGTATAATCTGATTGATTGCAGATGTTTGCCAACAACCAGCAATTCTCTGGTTCTTGTGTTAATCTCATGGTCAAAAAGTGGGCAACGTTTAGCTTGCACATCATATTGTACGCCAATTAATCCTCAACTTTTCAAGAATTATTACAGCTGCAAAAATGGTATGGCCAGCTGCCTCTTAATCAGCAATGAGTTTCACCAACTTCAAGCTCAGAATCTAGTTTGTTTTTGAACCAGTGATGCAAGCTTTATAAATTTCCAATGCCAATGGCTGGCAAACCTCTTCCATCAAGGGAGCACAAGAAACTGGACAATTTTTTTAGTGTAAATGGAAACAAGATTATAATTTTACAAAACCTTTTTAGGTTATGATAGAGGGGCCAAAGCAAGCTAGCTGCTGTTAAGTCCAAATTCTTTTGTTGAACAGAGAATTAGAAAATGGAAGGATATCTTTATCCATAGTTGTAAGTGAGGAACTGAGTAGATGAAATCATCTGCATAAAATGGCATGTGATGGCAGAAATTGTTGGTGCTTTAGGGACACAAGTTCCTTCCGAATTGCAATTTGTTTCCCTTTTTCTTGTACCCAAAAGGCAATGGCATTTTCTTTTAAATGTTGGGATTCGATATAATTCACCGTCCACTTCTTCCCATTATTTTCAGATCCATAAACAGAAATGTAAACCTCTTTTAAACTCAGATCAAAAGCTGCATATATTTGTTAATCGATTCCCTATTAAATTGGTCGAGTCTAGAGCAGATCAATTGAAAGTAAATGGTTAAAAAAAAAAAACGAAATTCTTGATGACCGGTTTTGGCATTTACTAAACCGGTTATCTAGACTGACCAGTCGGATCCGAATTTATCAGCACTGCTCATATCTTTGTGCTACAGTCAGATTTACTCTTGTATTCTTTTGAGCTTCAATTCCTACCATTCAATCTACGTGATATATAGATTCTCATGTAATTCTGTTTCTTTGCGAGATTTTTTATTCCAAGTGTGAGGGCGAACGAACATCGGAATTCTCTGAACCCTTAGAACTAATGAAATAAAAGTTTGCGACAGGACACTAAATTGACTGAATCATGTATTTCCCAAGATGAGCATCATGTTGCAATGTCTACAAAGAAATCATGTGATTATCAGAATGATCCCCCAACAAAAACTAATCTTCTGCTAGGACATTATTTAGTATAAGCAACTTTTATAATTGCAATTCTAAGTAGGAATATTACCGTACTACACGACGTTATTCTTACATAGAATACATGCACGTACATATTTTTCACCTAAGTTGGTCTAGCATCAGACAATTAGCGTCAATGATTATTAGCATGTGTAGTGCTAATTAAGAAGTCAAGCATAATGTGCATTACCATCCTGGATTCCATAATACTGTTTAAAAATCCATAAAATGATGAATATGATGGGTTAATTTTTCTTCATGTTTGGCATTCCTTTTGACTTCATGAATGACGATTCCTTAATCATATTTATGCATGATAAAGAAATAAGACGGCTAAAACTAGATTACTTCTCTACATTGTGGTTCTCTTCGATCTCGATCGAGAATTATATAAGAAGAGTGCCGTCCTTGAATACTAATTCATTGTTTGATAAACTTGGGTATTCTGATACAGAATTTTCAAATTCAAGTATATTTTTAGATGTAAGAGTCGATCTAAATCAATAGATTGTTATCAAACAAGAGTTGAAATGTTGTAAATTAGTTTTTTAAAAAAGACTACTTGCTAGTGAAATACAGCGATTTTCCACAATGGACAGACAACTAAGGACTGTTCGTGGCAACAAGAAATAAATGTTTATTAAAGAAAGAAAAACTCATCAAGTCCTCCTATTCTCATAAAATTGTACATGGACAAACAGAAGACAAAAACTTTTTATATTTCAAACAAAATCTAAGAGGACAAGTGAATTTAATGATAATTCTCAGTGCTATAGTTCTTAGCAACTGATTACTATTCACCATTTTCTGTTTTTCTTCTTTGTCCTTCCCATCGTACTACTTCTATTTGTTTTAGCATTGACATGCAAAGAATACTAAGTACTATTTACACATGAAAAGTGCAACGATAATACTTGCAAAAAATTGATGGAAAATAGATGTTCATCAGAACTAAGATTGAATTGTATTTTCTCAAATAATACAAAAATTGTACTGCTAACATATTGGCAATCGTTATAATTAACTCATTTTTTTCAATGAGTAAGCAAGTTTAGAAGTGTAACTCTATTTTGGACCAATTTCCGAAACAAGCCTTCTAGACCAGCCTCAAGAGCTTCAACGCTGTTATCAAGCATCTGCAATTGTCTTCTAGCCAGCTGCACATCAGCTCTGTTGTTACCATTATTAATGTGTCCCTGAACGGATGTCAAAGCAAGATCAACACATCCCATGTTGTTGACAATATGGCCTTTCGTGGACACAGCAGATTTTGTTATCATCAACTTCCAATCAGAGACCAGCCACCAGCTTTTGTCCTTGACGAGGCAGGAGCAGACAAGAAAACCAAGAGAGATCTCAAGACAGATATGGTGATGGAAGTCACTTCTCTGTGGACCTTACTGACCATTGCTAAATAATGATCTATGTCCAATACTTCATGAGAAGATCCAATTCTGCTTTCCATATGCTTAAATGTTCTAAGGCTTTTTGCTACTTCCTTCCTACCTTTCTTTCTGAAGCAAAGATAACTGCTTATGTCTTTTTCAATCCTGGAATCTCCATTTTTTCGTCGAAGTGCTGATTGAAGTGCTTGAATGTGCTCCTTTATCGTAAAGAATAGGTCGCGAATTATGCCACATGAGTCTAATAACTCAACTGATCTCTCAAGTGATTCTTCCACAGCTATCCCATTTTGATGTTGAAGAAGAGCTGCTTGTGTGCTTGAAGACTGCATGAGTTCCTCAGTACAATTGTATAATTCAGCAAGGCCAACTAGACCAGCTTGAATTGCCTCTCCACTGCAATGTTCTGTTATTGAAACTGAAGACGCTTCCCAGTTCTTTAATTTGTTCAGCTGAGCCGCAATTCTAATGGCCCTGGGATGTGACCTTGAAGGTAAACTAATGAATCTAGCAGTATATTGAAGACAAAAAGATTCAGAAGTTTCGGCCATTTTTTTCTTGGTTTGGTTAAGCTAGTTAAGTTGCTCAATCCCTCTGGAGAAGATTGAAGGACTAGTTATGATTTGATTTTATTTATATAGTACTGCCAGTCAAGGAGCTTGTGGAATTTAGTCGCATGTGGCGCCATTCTGATTCCCTTACCTCTTAAATTGATTTTGTTGCATGTCTTCCCAACAATCGGTGATATTTTATGTTGTAACAGGGAAATCCAATTTCAAGAAGGCAACGTCGACGGTCGCTATATTGCTCAAGATTAATTGAATAAAGACAGCTGTTGCAAGTATCCCTTAATCCCTACAATGTCATCCACGATTGCACTCGAATTTGTTTAGCCTAAAGGGCAAATTGATTCGACAAAAATGGGTGGCATGGAGTTATGTCTGGAACAAATGGTCGGAACACCGTATTCATGTTGATGGTGGATAAAAAGAGCGATGACAAGATTTAGACATTGTTTAGTTTTATATATGTTAACAGTAGTTAGTTAATGAAATTAGAATATTTCGAGGTTGAAATTACCTTATCTTGGAATGACAGAGTTTACAGGAAAGGTTGTGCGTTTCTACTTTCTAGTAGACAAGGAAGCAATCAGAATAGATTCTGAAAGTCTGGGAATTTGACAAGTTAACGTATAATATAACAATATCTTCGGCATGGAAGTAGGCTGCAACTTATCTGCAGCTAGTCAAACACAAAGAGCACGTAACTACCCTAAACAAATTGTCATGCCCTAGCACAGGAGTTGCTTATATTTCTCTTACGAGCTTGTGCATTAACAGTGTACTACATTTACTACTGCATATTTGCATGTTTTTAGTCTTTCTTCCAGATTCAATTAATACATGCTTTCATCCATCCATACTATATGAGGAAATAATCTCTCTTCTGCCTTTGAGCCCTGTGTAATGGCTGGAGGTACATCAATGACTATTTTGGGGCCTTGATTCAGGTATTAAGAACAAACGAAATGCAACAGGAGAGCTAATGGTGCTTCAGGCCGGTTAAGCTTTGAACTGTGATATTACATTTCCTGCAATCTAGCCCCAAGACCATCCAGGATAGCAGAAGCTTTCCACAAGATTAGTCCACGAAAATGAACTTCTGGAGACGTGTATATGATCCAAGAAGAAAAGAAGAATAAGAGAAATCAAAGAGCGAAAATAATGTCTTGTTAGATCCACAAGTTCAAGAGATGGTTAAAATGAGCTTTTTTCAGAACTGAAAATTAGACACAAATTACAGAGGTATCAATGACCTACTAAATCCATTACAATCAAAATAACAGTCATTTATATGCATACCATACTGCAAGCAAGTTTAGTTGTCAAGTTTACATTAACTACGGGTAGTTGTCAGCTTGATGACCCTGGACATGGAGGGTCCTGTCAAAATATGCCTGCTAGATAAGAATTATTGCCACTCAGTTAATCAACTTCAAGCCAGAGGTTCAAACATAAATAATATAAACGGCTGTAGTTTTCAAATGATCTCTATAATTTTTTGCCGCATAATGTGGCTCAAGTTCTATTAAATTGCAGCATTTCCAATCGCCGTACACTTTCTGATGACAGAATAAGACTGTAAAGAATATGAAGCTTATTGGTTAACGGTTTGCAGCGATGGGAATTCAGCAGGCCTTCCTCATTTTTCAGTACGAAAATTCAGTCTTTAGCATTTCCAAGCGTGACATGGCAAGATTAATCTCTATTTCGGCGATTCTTTTCAACTTGGAAGCAGGAAACTTGCATGCACTGCGACAGCCAAAGCTTGTTAACATTCAAAATACAGAAACTGGCAAGAAAGTGCCTGAGACTCACCCACTGTAAAGTTCCTGGCATGGATAACAAAACATCGATTTGGCCATTCAGCAAGAAACTTGGTTTCGACATCAAAACAGATAAGAAAAGATAATAAATACAGAAACTCAGCACGTGAAAGCTATGCAATGTAAAATATTTATCCTAAAAAAAAATTACAGCACAAGTAAACAACAAAAGTAGATATTAGCAAATAACCAATTTAACCGGTATCAATGCACGTATCTGAACAATTATAAACATGAAAAACGAAAAACCCCCTTGTAACATCTAACTCAACAGCAACACAAAAATCATTCCTAATTTGCCAACATGAAGTCATGTGAAAGCTTAATTCCCAGGAGTCTCAAAGATTTCTTAATTAAAATCATTTTCTTTATCTGACCCAAAAAGTAAGTCTCATATTTGAATAAAAAAAAACATAAGCACTGATTAAAGCATCCTTGGTCAATGATAACGATTAAAATGCTCCTACAGAGTTACACGGACAGCAGATGTATATGTCTGCATATGTATATAGGAACTTATAAACAGACATGATATAAAAATTGATCCAGAGTCACAATAATGGGTTGTATCAGCAGTCAAAATATGCGAAACCAATTCTTCAACACTATCATAAGACTATCTAAAAACATTACGAATCGTGCATGCTTTAACCTAAAAGAAAATATAAATACAGAGCATCCAAAATAGATCAACTGAAAATGCGAACAACATTTAGTTGAACAACTTTTAAGAAGGAAATTTACCAGCTATATAGATCAAACAACAAGGTCTTGTTCTCTAGCTTTTTTCAACCACTTAAGAGTACTTTCCAATGTTGAATAAGCAGCAACATCAGTCATACTTTTACTCTCCACTGCATAGTCAAATACTTCATAAGCTTCAGCAACTCTACCATTCCTACAGAGCGCCCTTACAAATGTCCCATAAGATCCTGTGTCAAGCTTCATGCCACCCTCCTGCATCACCTTATACAATTCAATCCCCTTATCCAACAACCGTGCCTTACACAACCCGTGAAGCAATGTGTTATATGTGCATGAATTAGGAACACATCCCTTTGCCTCCATTTCCCCCAACAATGCTAATGCTCCAAGCGAATCACCCTCCCTGCACATTCCATTCATCAAAGAAGTATAAGTAACTGCATCCGGAAAATGTCCCATTTCTGTCATGACACCAAGAAACTTCTTAGCCTCCTTCACCCTTCCTGACTTCGACAACCCATAAATTAAAGTATTATACGTCACAAGGTCAGGCTCCACTCCTTCCTCCTTCATTTTCTTATACACATCCAACACCTCGCTACTTTGACTCAACATACAATGGCCCTTCATTATAGTATTGTACACATAACAATCAGGCTTATATCCTTCCTCACTCAAAACTCCCAATAACCGGGTTGCCTCTCGGAGATTCTTCTTATTACAAACATTATCAATCATAATCGTATACGTCACAAGATCAGGCTTTACATCAAAGCCCTCCCTCATTTCCTTAATAAAACTATTAACAGTACTCAATTCCCTATTCTTAACAAGCTGTCTAACTAAAAAATTGTAAGTATACGTATCAGGTACCAAATTTTTCGCAGAAAGCTCCTTAACCAGCTCAATGGCATCCTCTTCACGGCCACAGGAGCAAAGGGTTCTGACAGCAATGTCTGTAGACACCTTATTTGGTGGAAAACCTTGACTGGACATATAATTAAGCACTTGGTGGACGGATGCGATAGAAAAATCATGAGCCTTGCAAGATTGAACAAGAAGAATATTATAAGTAAAGCTATCAGGGGAAAATGAAGGGTGGGTCTTGATCATGTGATTGAGGAAAAAGATTGAATCTTGGAGGGTTGCAATGGATGAAAATGACTGAAGGACTGAGTTGCAGAACCGGATGTCAAAAAGGGTCTTTTTTGGGGTTGATATGAGCTGATTGAAAAGGGTTTTGGCTTCTGAGAGGCTAGGAGAATTAAAGGTGATTGATGGGATTTGAGGAACAATTTCTGATGGGGTTTTGGTGGGTTTCTTCTTGGGATTTCTTCTGGCTGCCCAATAAGGGTGTTTCTCAGTAGGGGGTTGTGGTTGAGGAATGTGTTTTTTCATAAGAGTGTTAATTGGTAACTTGGCTCCTCTCATGGAGGGTGGAAATTTCCCCATTTCTTTCAGCTTTGCAGTTTTCCAATTTCCTTTTTCTTCTGCAGATTCAAAGTCTTGACGTTTAGGTTAGGGTTTAAGAGGGGTTTAACAATAGGGAGGGGGAAAACTCAGCGATTAAAGCACTAGGGGTCACTGAATTCTTGAAAGTGCTGTTTTGGTTAAAGTTGCGACAAAATGAGGAGGCTATCCTTTTTCTTTTTTCTTTTTTTCCTTTTTTATTTTCATGAACATTTAAAGCCAATTCAACCCTCCAATTTTCGAAAAAGCCAAAAGTGAGCCTTGCAAAAGTCAAATTTTTCAATTTAATCCATTTAATTTGATATTTGTTTGAGTAACAATCTAAAAATTTTTTTCTATTGTGTGTTTTTGCACGGGAATTCACTTATGAAATCGGAAAATTCTTGAGATAAATTTTCTTTTTCTTTTGGTATTTAATTTCCTGTATTTTAGTACGTAGGACAAAGGAACGTTATTCTTTGAAAAATATATATATTTTTTGTTTATTCTAACCTCCTTCTCAATATCTGTTTGTGACTTCTTCAAAGAAAAGCACTTTTCCAAGTAAAGAATAATAAATTTTGATATCCTCAAGTTTTAATTTTATTTTTTTAAACTTCCATCTCTTGTTACTTAAAATTCCCATGATTCAAGAGTGTGCCAACAACCGTGCACATGATTTGTTAGGATCTAGATGAAAAGCTTTGATGATTAGAATTTTGACAAATTTGAAATAGGAAGAAGAGTTGTAGTCTTCTCCTGCCCAACCATAGGCCCATTTACTTGATATTCGAGTCTCAACTCTCATTAGTCCCTTGAGTTGATCAAGGTGGTAGAGTTAGTACAATATTATTTTACTAATCCAGGTTTGAATCTCTCTTAGGACATGAGTCCGTTACACAGAACTTGTTTATTGCGACTTATCTATACATGTGGTTTGCAAGCTATTGCATTGGGTGGGGTTTACCCGATACGCACCTTTGAGTAGAGGTTGGGGTTTCCTAATCACCGAGAAAAAAAAAAAAAAAAAAAAAAGAGTCTCAATTCTCATTGGAAGAGTACAATCCTCTAGCTGTTCTAGATGAATTGATAAGTAACACACATTAACTTACAACAAAAGGTTGTAGATTCTAGTCTCAAATACGCAAAAATCACCATTGTCACGTCGTTGTTATTGTTCCAAAAGGACGAACACCCCCCCCCCCCCCCCTCCCCGGGCGCAAGGGAGGGTGTTGTCATTCGTCTTTTATTATTTGGATTGTGCTGGATTGGACTTTAACGAAAGGAAAGTAGATGAAAAGGACACGATTTCATGGTCTTAATATCAGGACAAGACCATTTAGCCCATAGTAAGGATTGAGGAAAATTATTGGGCTTTATATTCAGAGAAGCCTATATATTTACAGGAGTAACTAAGAAAAGCAGTTGTAACACTAACTCTAGCCCAAAAAGCATTCATTTTGTTTCGCATTAACCATTCCGATGTATCTCAAAAAAAAAAAAAAAAAAAAAAACAAATCCGATGCATTGAAAAAAAACACTCATAATGTCTTTAAATTTTTGGTTTAAGGAAACTTTAGTTTTTACAAATTATAGGGGGAAAGAAAAAGAGGAAGGCTTTGAGAGACAAACTTAATATTTTATTATATTAATGGAGATTTTTTCATTTTAAGTTATTAAAAAAATGAAAAACTTCCATTTCTAAAAATGAAAACTTCTTATTCTTCTCCTTCCAAAAAATATTTAAATTAAATTCATCTATCCTCAATTCTCATATCGTGGTATAATATCTTCAGTGTCATTAATCATTTATCTTGGTATGTATCCTGATTTGAGATTTATTGTATGAGATTTTTCCTTTTAAGTTATTAAAAAATTTAATAAATTACTCTTCTCCTTCCAAAAAAATTTAAAATATAATTCATCTATCCTCAGTTCTCTTATCTCGATATAGCATCCTCAGTTTCGATAATCTTTACAGATGTATAAGGTCATTTGCAAAATAACAAATTAGGAAAAATCTTATTATTCTGTTTACAAAGTTACAAAACATTGGTCCATGGATGTTAATGTAATGGCAAGCAAAAAGTTGAGACCGCTATGATTGGTAAGTGTGAAATTTAAACCATTCTAGAAAACCAGTTTGACATATTGTAGGGTAATGACCAACATAACAATTCGTAAGTTTTCAAAAAATGAAACGTTAAACTTGATACCGCTATTTTATGTTTTCTTTTTTCTTTTTCTAAGAGGGTATTCTTTAATAAAAATTATATAAATTTGATTTATCACAAATTCTTAATGAAGATATTGCTTCGTATATGTAAGTTATCAATATATGTGGTTAGTTTTCAATCGCTTATATATATATATATATATATATATATATATATATATATATATATATATATTCCAATCACTTAGGCACAAAAAAAAAAGAGAATAATTTCACATACCTCTCCTGAGGTTTGTCATAATTATACTCACCTCCCTTTAGGTTTCGAAATTACACTTACACCCCCTGTGTTTATATTTTTCATAATAAAACAACTCCATTTTAATAATGTAACCCAAAAACACTAACCAAACACCTTAAAATATGCTTAATTGCTTTTAAATTGGTTATGTCTTTCTTATTAATATATTTGTTTGTAAAATTTTAATAGATAAAATAAATTTATTTAGATTAGTCAAATAACTGAGTTTTTTAAGAAATAATATTTGGTGGATATTGAAAATTTGATGTAAGAATATATGTACTTTTGACATTTTTATGACCAATTAATTAATTTTTAATATTTATTTATCTTTTTAAAAGTAATTAAGCATATTTTGAGATGTTTGGTTTGTGTTTTTGGGTTACATTATCAAATTGGACTTATTTTGTTATGAAAAATATAAACCAGGGGGTGTAAGTGTAATTTTTAAAACTTAAAGGGAGGTGAATGCAATTATAGCAAACCTCAATGGAGGTATGTGAAATTATCAAAAAAAAATACCCTGTTTCAAGTCTATTTCCTTTCTTTGATTTATTTTCTTTGTGATGAAAATTAGTTCTTTATTCTAACAAACATGAGGTGGGACCTTATCCTACTAGGAAAAAAGTGATCATCACTTGCAGATGAAAAATATTTAGAGGAACCAGGTCTACAAGCCCCATTTGTGGATCAAACGATGGAGATTGAGCCATCAGGGTTCAGAAGAGCAGTGATGTGAATCTGGAGAAATATTTAGGTGGATCTAAAATCTCAGGGATCTGCAAGTCCTTGAGATTTTGGATCCACCTAAATATTTTTCCAGATTCACATCACTTCTCTGTGACTCAATCTCCACTATTAAGTCTGGAGGTCCTGAGATTTTGGATCCCCTAAATATTTTCCCAGATTTACATCACTTCTCAAAAAGAGAAAGAGCCTAATTCTTCGGGATTGACTCAAAGTGATTAGATTGCTGTCCAGTGATTTTAACATTTAACACATAATTCCTCTGAATACTGTTGGAACAACAGCTCAGTATTCTGTACGCTAGTTTTCAGGAAAAGAATAACTTACTATTTTGTAGATTCAGAAATCAAGACTACAAAATTTGTATCCACTCCCTAATTTGGAGGACAATTTGGAGAAGGATCATGTTTTAGAGTGTCAAAAAGGTAACTTTAAGGCGTAGGCTGAAGACCTTCAGGTGTTAAATGCGGTAAGATACAGTTTTTTGCAACCATTTTTTCTGGTATTATTTTAAAAAAATAAAGACAAATAATTTATACACTATTTTTTTAAACGTACACTTTCCTTTTTTTTTTTTTAATTATTAGATGACAACTAAAATATGTATAGATCTAAAACTCTGCGGGCGCTACTGGCGAGGAAAGAAAGATGGCATTTGGTATGCCTATTACGCAGCGGAACTACTGGGCCGGGAGAGGACAACCTGTTGTTCCTGCTCCTCTTTCTTCGCTTCGGGGACGGAGGTCCTACGGTAGGTAACAGCAGGCACAAGCAACTTGACCGAAGGGGACCAGCAGCTTCTACTTCCTCCAGCCGAGGAGCCGGTTCACAGCGAGAAGCAAGGGATGTCGTGAACGGTGGGAGGTCACAGAGAATTTACCTATACCTATTCATAGAGTGATCCTATGATCGATATAGGATATAGACTATTCCTTTTTTTATTTTATTCTTTTTTTAGACATATCGCGTGATGTAATAAAATTAATTATTTGTTGTCAAATATGATAAAGATGTGATTCACTGACATCACGTAACAATAAATTATTAATTCTAATGTGCTAAATTACTATGCATTAATATTTGTGAGATCTTTTTCAGGGAAGAGCGGCCTTGTAATGAGTTGTGAGACGAGGGGCTCAAAAATCTTAATTAACATCCTTATTCCAACAACAAATTGTCAGTTTAGGGAAGAAAGTTTCTCCACTGATCATTACATAAACTAACTTTCAGTATATTAAGATTCTTGTTAGTATTTTTATTATGCTGGTGAATCAACTTTAGAGGTTCAGATCGACTAAGTAAAAATTATGTATCCAAAAAAGGCATAGACATTTCTCCTTGCGTCAATGACCTGCTGGTCCATGATCAGGAAAACCCTCGTGTGGTACTCTTGTCACATCGTCCACCGGTGATGAAACCGCGTGGACCCTGATATCATTTAGTAGTATTATTAATTAGTGCCGCAAGCCTAACGTCATTGACTAGAAATAATTAGAACTTCTTTAGTGATAGTCTTTTTTTTTTTTTTTTTTTTTGATAATCTTGAAGGTCCCATAATCTCAAGTATAGACTGGGGAAAATAGTACGTAGACACAATAATAGTAATAACTGGTGACTGTTAGTGTTATAATTTAACTTTATAAGTATAATTTATTGTCTTCTGGATTAAAAAAAAAGTTATATCCTGCAAAAAAAAAAAAAAGATAATAAACCATTACATTTACAGGAAACAACTCTTCCTGGGTTCCGTTTCCATCCCACTGAATAAGAACTCGTGGAACTTAATTTTTGTTCATGCGTCTTATCTTTTCAATTTCACAATCACATCTGTTTAAAGCATTTTGAAACAGTAGTTTAGGTTCAAAAATTGCTAACCAACTCTCTAGCGTTGCATTTCATTAGGCACATATTCTGTGTTGTGATTTCTACAGTCACATCTGTTTAAAGCAGTTTAGGTTCGAAAATTGCTAAACCAGCTCTCTACCGTTGCATTACATTAGGCACGTACTCTGTGTTGTGTCGTTTTTAATTTGCATAATGATTGATTAATTGTCATAATACCATGCAGGAATGGCTAAGATAGGGGAAATAGTTTTTTTTTTTTTGGTTGCACTGGGACAGAAGGGATGACATAGACCTCGTAGAATTACTGAAGGTGGATTCTGGATGACAACTGGTTTAGACCGTCAAATTCGAAGCTTATTTTTTATAGATATTATCCTTAATTTTTTTCCTTTTCCTTATTTTTTGAAAAAATGAAATGAATTACCGTAATGACCCATGGACTTTCACTGCTTCTTAAATATGGATTTAATTTTTTTCCACAGGGTTGGAAACCAAATAACTGCCTCTTCCGTAGTCAAGACGGCAAACTGGGTAGACCCATTGACCCATGCATCCCATATTTCACCGTTTATATCTTTGAATTCATACATAGGCACACCCATGACATCATATGGACGATGAATCATAAGATTCAATGTACGTGGGATAATTACACATGCTATATTTCTAATATTTCTTCTACAGGTTTTAACAATATTATAGGCATGTTTTTTAGCCCAAAAAATACATATATATGTTAATACCACAACACTTTTAAAAACCAAACTTGATTAGAATTTTTTTACCTTACTTCTGTAGCATTGGATATACGTGCATGATAGGAATGATCGTCTCAAGCGGTGAACCAATTTTTATTGATGGCACCAGCATTCTATACTTTATTTGAAGGACTTTTCAATCCCATAATTTCTTAACCGCCAAAAGGCCTTTGGTTGGCGCAATCCAAATTGTTCCCATAGCTCACACCAAGTATGTCACAGTATCGTTTATAGAACCCAATTCTGTCATTCATCTGTGCATTAGAGCCTTCTCCACATTCGATTCCACCATTGATCATGTTGGTAATGACACCGTACCCCGGGACGCGACCGGCTGCGGTATCGGCTGCAGATGGTGCCCATCTGCCAGTGATGACATCGTGGCAGGAAGGATTTGGTGACTGTGGTGTCATCCAAAACCAGAACGCAGTCTTGAAAGAAATGGTTGGGTCGGTTGCAACTAAATTTGGGTTGGCTAGGAGATTAACTCCTATGTTATTCCCCGCTGGACCGTAGTTGAAGTTGCTACAACAATGATCGAGTTTCAGTAAGAGTATGTATATATATATATATATATATATATATATATATATATATATATATATATATATCAGAAACAATTAAGCAATAAAAAATTGAATTATGAATAGTTAGTTGTGTCGAGCGTGTGATAAATTTTGTTATAAAAATGATAATAATTTGTAATAATGTACATCACATCAACATTACTGATAAGTGATTTTTACTTACTAAGAAATTTGTATCGGTCCAAGACCGTAGTATTTTTTCCCAGGAGCACATGGCCATTGTTGGCTGTCGACACAATAATCTTGTTTGTTGCCTTGTTCTTGCTTGAAGCAATATCCCCATGCGTATGGACCGTCTGGGGCAGTTGCCCATCCACCTTTCTTGGTCAATAAATAAAGCTGATCAGTATATTACTTTCCTTAATTTCTAGCCTCAAAGTTTGACTACTTCATTTCGCCCTTCCCTTCCCTTTCATTGCAACTTTTTAGATGATCCAAGCTAGGCAATTACGTAGTGGGTGGGACAGTCCGTTTAAGGAACACAAGAAATTTCGACAATTAATTGTAACTTGGTTGACGCAAGTGACTTTGAGCAGCCTTAGTCCTTCCCCATCTCTTACGGGTCATGCAAGGCAATTAAGTAATAACTGTTGGCACAGAGCACTATCCAGATCAAGGGATTACCAATGTCTAACTAAAAAAGTAATCCAACTTGAAAATCTACAACACGAGAGTTGAAATTAGTGGATAAATCTTGGGGATTGACAGTTTTAGTTACCTAAATTAACAAGCAAAGAAATCATCATTTGAGTGTTATGGGAAGATATACGGGGGCTAAGATTTTAAGACAAGGCTGTTTTTATTTCATTTACCTGTGGTTTCATGAGAAGTTTGAGCCAAAAAGGCCGCTATTTCTCTTTTACGAGTATCAATGTTGCCTGTTGTTCCAAAAGCCCCGTAGGATCTGGCAGCAGCTATGAAAGCTTCGTAGGTGTAGAACCCTTTGGCAGGACAATTTGCATCATTTCGATGCTTCAACATTTGCTCAAATAGGGGCTTAGTTATAATGGAAGCAAGATCTTGTGCAAAGACCCCTACTACTAAGAATAAAAAGGAACACAAAAGCACTACCCAAAACCTCATTTTTCCTCTCTGTTAAACACAATTTTCTGTGGGTTGTAGAAGGAACCGTGCGGAGTATACATAGCGAGTAAAGTGATGAGATTGGAGACAAGTATCTGTGGGTTGTAGATGCGAAGAAATGCGAAGTATATATAGCGATTAAAGTGATGAGTTGGAGACTTTCTCCCCGGGGAATTTTCCAGGAAAAAACAAGCTTATCCATTGCTAATAATGGCTAGCTAGTCCCGGCCGTTCCGCTAAAATTTTTTCCTAGTGCATTTTAACAACTCATAATAAAGTCATAACTCATAATAAAGTCATACTTTCATTTATATGAGCAAGTACCTTAAAAATGATGTAGCTAAATCGTGAAAGACTGGGAAGGGTTAAACCACTTGTACCATTTCTTATTTATTTGGTGTTTTAACAAAACACGACTTATAATCATCATACTATCAGTATACGTGTTATTTTACAATACATATACAAGATACACTAATTAATTTAAACAAACATGAGTTTATATAAATACTCAAAAAATAGCCATTCAAATGAAGTGTTTATTTATATGAAAAATGGCAAGCCAAATTTTAAAAAATTATATAAATATCATACTCAAGCAATTCCAAACGTAGCAGAATATGTAAAATATCTTTTGATGAAAATAACGCTTATAATTTACTAAGAAATTTGGATTGGTCCTCATCCATTTTGTTTGGTGTCATTAAAATTAGTAACTTAGGAAACATTGGCTTGTTTTTGCATGAAGCGGGTTATTAAATTCTTACGTGTACTTGATTTATGGCTTTATTGGTGGACTCTGTGTCCTAATAAAGGCCATAACATCACTTTCCTATTTCTTAATGTAACAATTTTTTTTTTTTTTGAAAATGTAATGTATCATTTAACCCATATGACCATTGTCTAAGACCTCAAGATCAATGAATAGGGTAGTAGACCATATCCATGGAAGAAATTTTCTATATGGACAATCTAGATAAATGCCCATCCACTCCATTCAACACATACACTATATAAGAAATTTTTTTCCTCAAAATTTAAATTCTCACCTGTTGTTTAAAAAAAAGGCAAAATATTCCAGGAACTCCAGGAAGGCACCAAAATGTGCAATCTGTTTGGTAAATGGTGTTGTCAACTGCTTGCGAGTTAATTGATGTCAAATTTTATTATTCATTGATGGATGTGTCAATCCTTTCTATGCTCGTGAGTGAAGTGCTAACAACTATTCTCGAGTTTTCTTCAGTTGGGCCGTATCACCAACGGAATTTTGTTTACTGTTATGAAGTTTGCCCAGTCATGTAATTCGAATGGACTGCTGGGAGTGGAATTCATCAGATCAGGCCCATTTATTCCAAAGCCACTAAAAGATTGAGCAGAAGTGTAACTATAAAATCCCTGAGTGGGGCATCTTGGATCGTTACGGTACTTCAGCATTTGATCAAAAAGAGATTGACTGATAAGGGAGCCAATGACGCTGCCGGTAACAGGTGATGGGTTTGGGTTAGATTGGCGAGGCCCAGTGCATTGGCTCTGGCAGCCATTTGTACAATACGCAGGGGTGGAAACCCCGCCAACCATACTGGCTGCAGCACAGCCGATTTGGGCACAGCGCATTCCCTGCTTGTTTGCCACATTGTTCTGCTAATGAAATCGTTAGCAATGTGGCTATAGACTTATCAGAACCGAAATCAAATTCCTCATCTTTCTTTTAACGGTGCTCTAAACATTTCAAATCAATTCTCATTTACTACAAATTAGTTGGCATTAAAATTCTTACCGACTTCATGTTTTTGCATGGTAAAGTAAAACTCTTGTACACAGAGAGAGAGAGAGAGAGGCAGTGCACACAATAGACATAAAGAGAGAGAGAGAGAGAGAGGGGTGCGCGCACACAATAGACATAAAATCATTGCAATAAACTAGAGAGTAAGAGTGTTCATGGATCGGGTACTCGGTTCATGGACAAAAAATATGAACCGAACCGGTCTTTGCGGTTCGGTAAAATTTTAAACCGCAAATCGGTTCACATATAGCGAGTACCCAGTCTTTCGATTACTTGCAAAACTGGTTCGGATAGGGTGGTACCCGACCCGATTCATAATAATTTACCTATATTTTTAAAAAATAAACAAGAAAATTTACAAAATACTATTAAATCACTAATAATACAAACATTAATATCTCAAAGTTAAATTACATCTAAAACCTTAATCTTCAAAAAAACAAAAATTAAATAAATAAGAAAACAATCACTTAGTCTTTCAAACTTCATCTTTTCATTTCAATTAACATAAAAACATAAGTATTCAACAAATAACCAAAAACTATATAAACAAGAAAATAATCACTTAATCTTTCAAACCTCATCTTCTCATTTCAATCAACGTAAAAATATAAATATTCAACAAATAGCCAAATGAACACCCAACTAGCATGTGAAATTACATAAGTAACATGTGAAATTACATAACTATCCCCATTTCGGGTCGGGTTGAATACCTGGCAGTTCACAAAAATGTGAACCACTAATCGATCCAATTAAAATATAACCCGCCCCGCAAACTGTCCTGCCACTTAAAACCAGTTCGGTTACCCATTTTTTCAATTCGGGACAGATCAGTTTTTTCGATTTTTTGATCTTTCGGGTTTTTTTGAATAGCCCTAATAGAGAGCAACTAATGAATGCTGGTAAAGTAAAACTCTTGTAGAGAGAGGAAGAGGGAGAGAGAATCGACATAAAATCATTGCAATAAACTAGAGAGCAAATAATGAATGCAGGTGATTTATTAGTGTAAACCACATCAAATACGTACATAGACACAGTACGAACCACACCAAACCGGAGACACACATCGACATAAAATCATTGCAATAAACCGGAGAGCAATTAATTAATGCAGGTGATTGATTAGTGTGAACCACACCAAGTACATATTTTGATGGGCCATAGATGAGAAATTTATTGGTTTAAAATCTTTTCTTGTAGTTGTTCAGTTGTTCTTAACACGGAGGGTGATTTGTTCGTCCCTTGATTTGGCTTCACGCAAAAGGTGTCTGACTGTAGCAATCCAGGTTGTCCCCGTAGCCAATGCCAAATATGTCGCAGTACCTCTCGAAAAATCCAATTCGATCAGCCACCTTGTCATTGGGACCTATGCCACACTCGAGTCCACCATTGATAATGTTGGCAATGACTCCATATCCTGGGAGCCTTCCAGCTGATATGTCATCACTAGATGGAGTCCATCTCCTGATGATGACATCGTGGCTTGAAGGCTTAATTGACTGTGTGATACCACGTTTCACATCGGATAACTGAAGTAACATGAACTAATGTATAAGTTGAGCCTAAGCATTCAAATCCAACTTAAGATATTCATTTTGGACTAGCGAGGACGGAGCCCAAATAGTTGGACTTGGCTGTTCAGACTCTGGTCACGCGTTGGGCCTACGGGTTCGGAACGTGACAGAATAGTATCAGAGCGAATCTCGTGTGGTCTCTGCATGGGGTGAAACTGGGCATATGGTATTGGGCCGGACTACGCAAGGAAGTAGAGGAACTAAGTGCTGTGCGGGGCTAAGTGCTACATCGACCTAAGGGCAGGAGCCACCTCTAGAGCCCGTACGAGCCACCTCTAGAATCCGACACAACCGAGTGAATAATCCGGATTATGATATGGATTGGGTTTTGCGAGGGCGCAAAGCTTAATAAGAAGGGGTGAATGTAATACCCTGTCCCACATTGAAAAAATGAAGTATCATGAACCTATGTATAAGTTGAGCCTAAGCATTTAAGTCCAACTTGGGATATCCATTTTGGGCTAGCAAGGACGGAGCCCAAAAGTTGGATTTGGCTGCTCAGACTCTGGTCGCGTGTTGGGTCTGCGAGCCCAGGGTGTGATATAATGATATTAGAGCAAACCTCGTGTGGTCTCTGCACGGGGTGAGACTAGACCTATGGTATTGGGCCGGACTACGCAAGGAAGTAGAGGAACTAAGTACTATGCAGGACTAAGTACAACGTCGACCTAAGGGCGGGAGCCACCTCTAGAGCCCGTACGAGCCACCTCTAGGAGCCAATACAACCGAATGGACAATCCAAATTATGATATGGATTGAGCTTTGCGATGGCACAAAACCTAATAAGAAGGGGTAAATGTGATATCCCGTCCCACATCGAATAACTGAAATAACATGAACCAATGTATAAGTTGAGCCTAAACATTCAAGTCGAACTTGGGATATCTATTTTGAACTAACGAGAACGGAGCTCAAATAGTTGGACTTGGCTGCTCAGACTCTGATTACGCGCTGAGCCTGCGGGCTCAGAGCGTGACAGACTGTGGTGTCATCCAGAACCAAATTGCTATTTAGAAGGATATAACAGCGTCCGTTGCTACCAAGTCTGGGTTGTTTATACGATCTACTCCGATCGCATTGCCAGCTTGTCCATAGTTGTAGTTGCTGCAAAAGAAAAGAAAAAATTATAAGAATAGAAAAAATGTTATGCAAATCAATGGCCCAAGTCACCAATATAATTAGAGAATACTCTTTTTGCCAAATTGATAAACTAAAACAACGAGCTTTCTAGACAAAAGATTACCTTTATTATTATAGGAAGTTTAAAATTTCTTTTTTTTTTTTTTTTTTTTTGGTGTTGTGGCTGCGTTAAGTTTTTGCTTAAAAGCTTCATCGTCAAATTTGTTAGGAACTTGCTTGTGTAGCTTCCTGTAAGTTGGTTACTGAACTTTGTCCTTACTAGACACATCATCATTTGTTAAACTTTTTTGACCAGATGTTAAAGAATAATAGATTAGTAGAGAACTTACTGAGTCAATTGTATTGGTCCTCTGCCATAGAATTGTTTACCAGCAGCACAAGGCCAGTCTGGAGAAGTACAGAAAGTCCCTGAGGCGTTATTTTCTGTTATGAAGCAGTATCCCCAAGCATAAGGACCATCTGGTGCACTGGGCCATCCACCTAGACACAGGACAAACAAGAATTAAAGTTAGCAAAGATACTTAATCTAAGAATAACAAATGAGTCTAACCAACCTGTAATTTCATGGGAAGTCTGTCCCAGAAATGCAGCTATTTCTCTTTTACAAGTATTATTATCGCCAGTTGTTCCAAAGCCACTAAAAGATTGAGCAGCAGTGATAAAAGCGTCGTAGGTATAAAACCCATGGCCGGGGCAACTGAGATCGTTACGATGTTTCAGCATTTGATCAAAACGAGTTTGATCGATGAGGGAGCCAACGCCGCGTTGGCTCTGACAGCCATTTGAACAGTACTCAGCTGTTGTGCCACACCAACCGTACTGGGTGCAACACAGCCCATCTGGGCACAGCGCATTCCCTGCTTGTTGACCACATTGTTGTGCAAATGATATTGTTAGCAATGTGGCTAGAATTATTAGAACAGAAATCAAATTCCTCATCTTTCTTGATTGCCAATTTGACTAATTTTGTCGATGACGACAGAGGGATTTGTTGTGGACATATAGAGGTCTAGAATGAGTGAGGTAATTTATTAAACACAGTCAAGCGTACGGAGTTTTGCAATTCAAGAAACGAGAATCTTTCCAATGTTCCATGACTGCTTCCGTACATTTTTCACACATTTCATTGTGACGCAATTAATTTTTATTCAAAATTACAAGGGCCCTACTTGATAAATTTGCTGGGAGGAATATTAATTAGTAGAAATATTGAAGTTTAAATCAAGTTTTCTGGATTCTTTTTTCCCCTAATTTTTGTTCTCCAAAAGCAAAATAGAACGATTCTATGCTGGCAATTGGCAACTGAAAGTTGATGAACAATTGGTAACTAGCCACCCATATATATGTAAAACAAAATAGACTAAAAGTCTTTTGCATATATAGTGCTAGCGGCAGAATCAATCTGTGTACAATTATAAAAGAAATTCGTTATTTAATTTCAGAATAATTAATTTGATTACAAAAGTAAGATTATTATGTATATGTTTGTGTGTGTGTGTGTGTGTACAAACAGAGAGACGTTCACACACTAGTTATTTTGTTAAAATGCTTATGGATGATTTTTGATAATACATGCAAAGATAGTTAAGGAAATAACTATTGTTTCTTAAAATTCCTCAATAAATTTTTCGCATTTACTTCTAGTTTATCTTGAAAAAATAGTTGGCATAATGAAAAACAATTTACCAAAAGACTTAATTTTTTGTCCAAATTCGTTCAAGACATTTTTACTCTTTTAATTTATCAATTTGCAAACTTTCAGGCAAGCAGCCAACTTTTACCAAATCGTGTGAAATCCTAAAATAAGCGGTTCATGTACTTGATTTATGACTGGCATATCGCCATACATTATAAATTCAAAACTTTATTATTTTAAACTCCATGAAATACATTTCTTGATGGCTCATATAGAGCAATCCATAGTTATAATTGCTAAAAAAGAATTGAAAAATGAGACATGCAAATTAATGATCAAAGTCAAAAAGAATAGAAAAATGGGACATGCAAATTAATGATCAAAGTCAAGAATAATCTTTTTGCTAAGTACGTCAACTAAACAACAATTATGTACTTTTAATTAAAGTTATATTAATGCTAGGAAGTTTGAGATTCATTCATGTTTGGGGCGGCTTAAATCAGGTTCCCTTAATCCTAGGCAGCTTTAAATTCCATGTTGTGGCGGCTTAAGTTACCCTGCCTAAATTCTAGGAAGTTAAAAGACGCGTTCATGTTAGGGCGGCTTAAGCAATTGTTTTAAAAATTCATTACTTAATTATTTCTTTCATTTGTTTAATAAATTCCTAAAGATTAGATCATTGAAATTTTTCGTCAATAGAAACTTGATGGAATGTGATTTTGTTTATTTCAACTTCTTATTTTATCCTTGTTATTTCTTTAGAATTTAGTTTTTTACTAGTAATAATGCTCCAGTTTTTGTCCTCTTCGAAAAAAGAGTAATTTGTTTTTGTAACTAAATTCAAGTAAGAATTCAAGTTCGCTGCCAAAAAACTAAATTCTACGAATTGGGATAACGCATTCGTAAGGATAGCTCATGAGATATATGTAGTCTATCTAACTTAAACAATGGTCAGGCGAACTCTTTGAAGTCAAAATTTTATTTTTTCTTTGTTTGACGAATATGGGCTAAATGCCACAATGCTTAAATTTTGAACCTGTTTGACAAAATGCGGTGCAAAATTGGTCAGCCGGATTTCATTAGTTTTTGGTCCAAAATTTTATCCCAAATGACCAATGCCACAAATTACTTTTTGCAATATAGTATTATGTTTTTATTGAAGTTACAGTTGCATGGATTTTAATCATGCAAATTTCCAATATTTGTGACTGTTGCAACGACACACTAACTCTTCATTATCACAACTTTTAACAAAAATGGTCATTTTTTGCTCCACAATTGCCATTGCCAAAATGATAATGGCTTTTGCTCAATATCTTTATTTGTATGAAAAATGACGAAAGCAAAATTCAAAAAATTTGTATACATATCATACACGAGCAATTTCAAATATAGCGGAGTATGTAAAGTATCTTTTAATGAAAATAATGCTTATAATTTACTACAAAATTTGGATTGGTTCTCATTCATTTTTTTTTTATCAATTTCTGTTGTATTACAATGCATTTTGCCTCACACAAGTAGGGTGAAGCTCTCAATGGTGTACTGGGTGAAGTCCCAACCTATTTGCCGTACATAATTTGAGAGTATGGCTTCCCTAAACCTACCTAGCCACTCTCTCCATAAACCCACATCTTAATTGTTGCAGGTGAGATTTGATCCCAATACTTACAGGAGAGAGGCCTTAAGGGTCTCCCCCTAATCACTGAGCCATTAGCCCAGTGACTATCCTTATCCATTTTGGCTTACATCATAAAAATTAGAAGCTTAGGAAACATTGCCTTGTTCTTGCTTGAAGTAGGTTATTAAATTCTTACATAGACCTGATTTATGGGTTTATTGAAAGATTTTGTGATCTAAATAGACTTTATGATCTAATGAGAGGCCATAACATCACTTTCCTATTTCGGTATGTATCATTTAACCCATATAACTGTTGCCTATACCACAAGATCAGTAATTAGGGCGGTAGACCATGTCCATGGAAGAATTTTTTTCATATAGAATTTCCCTTTTGCAGTTAAACGCCTGCTTCATACAAGAATTTCCCTTGGAGAATCATTATTGGTTGATTTTTGCTTCAACAGTTATTGATCTCAAAATTTTCTATTCATAAATGGATGTGCATCCTTTTTATACTAGAGAATTGCTAGTGACCTATGTTTTGAGTTTTCTTCATTGGGCCCCATCGCCAATTGAATTTTTTATGACTATTATGAAATTATGGCCCAGTAATGTACTTGAAATGGACTAATTCGAAGATGCCCATTTATTGAGGAACACAGGATGATGCTCAACGTCAAAGAATTTTAACTCAAATAGAAAATGCCAAAAAGGGTAGTTTAGTTTTGGGCCACACAAGAGTCTGGAAATCACACTCCAGCAACAATTTGGACACTTGAACCCAATTTGAACACCAAAAAGAAGACCTGATCATTTGCATCCATTGTACTATATTGAAAAAGACAGTGGCTCCGTTTAGATATGATTATTTAGAGTGTTTTTTTGAAAATTATTTGAAAAAATTATTTAAATTATTTTTTGTTGACTTTTTGAAAAATATGAAAAAGTGTTTGAATGTGAAATTTTTTTTGATGTGACATAATGGTGATTTAAAGAACCGGACGTCCGCTTTGTTGTCCGTTTAAAGAACCGGACGTCCGGTAAAACATTTTTGTGTCTTAGCGGATGTTCGCTTAAAAAAGCGGAGGAGTGGACATCTACTTCGTCGTCCACTTAAAGAAGCAGAGGTCCGCTTTGTTATCCGCTTAAAGAAGCGGACATCTGCTATGTCATCTAACCTCAAAACCTACCAAAAATAGATCTCATTTTGTTACTCGTAATTTTTTTAGTTTTTCTAAACAAATTTTGAACACAAACATGTTTGTTTTTGTGAATAATTACAAAAAAATCTCTAAAGTTTATTTAAAATTTCAAATGAAAATTTGATGGAAAAATTTGGTGAAAAAAATTTGACCAAAAAATTTTGTACTTTTTTGACCAAAAAATTTTGTACTTTTTTGACCAAAAAATTTTGCATGCCAAATCCAATTCCAAAAAATTTTTCCCAAAAATCTCCAAAAAAAATGACATCCAAACGGAGAATTTCTTAAGTTATTTATTGTTGTAAGCCATTATAATGTACATATCTTGATCGGTACTAAGAGCCTTTTATATGAGGAAATTGCACAAGCTATCATTGCTAAAAGTTTGGACCGTCAGATTCGAAGCTTAGTTTTACAGATATTTTCCTTACTTTTTTCCTTTTCCTTTTCTTTTGAAAAGAGGAAATGAATGACTGTAATGAGCCATGGAATTTCAGTGCTTATTAAATGTGGATGTAATTTTTTTCCAGAGGCTGGGAACTAAACAACTGCCTCTTCCATAGTCATGACGGCAAACTAGGGAAGGAGGCCACTTGGCCCATATTTCCCCATTTATATCTTTGAATTCATAAATATACACACCCATGACATCATATGGATTATGCATCATCAAATTCAATATACGTGGGAGAATTACGCATGCTATATTTCTAATGTTTCTTCTAAATGTTTCAACAATATTATAGGCATATTTTCTTAGCAAAAAATAATAATAATAATAATGCTAATACTACAACAGGATGAAAAACCAAACTTGATTAGAATTTTATTAGCTTACTGATTCCGTAGCACCGGACATGCATACATGATAGGAACGATCACCTCAAGCGGTGAACCAATTCTTATTGATGGCACTAGCATTCTATACTTTATTTGAAGGATTTTTCAATCCCATAATTTTTTAACTGCCAAAAGGCCTTTGGTTGGCGCAATCCAAATTGTTCCCATAGCTCACACCAAGAATGTCACAGTATCGTTTATAGAACCCAATTCTGTCATTCATCTGGGCATTAGAGCCTTTTCCACATTCAATTCCACCATTGATGATGTTGGTGATAACACCGTACCCCGGGACGCGACCAGCCGCAGTATCGGGGGCAGATGGTGTCCATCTGCCGGTGATGACATCGTGGCAAGAAGGCTTTGGTGACTGGGGTGTCATCCAAAACCAAAACGCAGTCTTGAAAGAAATGGTTGTGTCAGTTGCAACTAAATCTGGGTTGGCTAGTAGATTCACTCCTATGTTTTTCCCTGCTGGACCGTAGTTGAAGTTGCTACAACAATGATCGAGTTTCAGTCAGTAAATGTATATCAGAAACAATTAAGTAATAAAAAATTGAATTACGAATGGTTAGTTGTGTCAAACAAATGATAAAGTTTGTTATAAAAATGACCATATAATTTGTAATAACGTACATCACTACAACGTTACTGATAAAACCGGTTTACTTACTAAGAAATCTGGATTGGTCCTCGACCGTAGTATTTTTTCCCAGGAACACATGGCCATTGTTGGCTGGGGACACAATAATCAGGTGGGTTGCCTTGTTCTTGCTTGAAGCAATATCCCCATGCATATGGACCGTCGGGGGCAGTTGGCCATCCACCTTTCTTGGTCAATAAATAAAGCTGATCAGTGTACTTGTTTCCTTATTTTCCATTTTCTCCCGTTCATTTTTTTTTTCCAGCCTCAAAGTTTGATACTTATTTTCGCACTTCCCTTTCATTAGAACTTTTTAGATGGTCCAGGCCACGCAATTACTGGGTCGGACAGTTAATGCATCCAATATTTCATTGTTTCCGGCACACTCTCTGATTATAACCCATAATTTTATTTTTTTTGAATTTCAAATTACAATTTCAACTATTAATGGCAACTTGTTGATGCAAGTGACTTTGAGCGGCCTTAACCTTCCCTACATTTTTTGAAGGGTCATGCATGGCAATTATCTATAACATGCATGGATTAGCAATGTCTATCTTAAGGGAAAAAAAAAAACATAAGATAAGGCAGTTTTTATTTCTTTTACCAGTTGTTTCATGAGAAGTCTGACCCAAAAAGGCCGCTATCTCTCTTTTACGAACATTGATGTCGCCTGTTGTTCCAAAAGCCCCGTAGGACCTGGCAGCAGCTATGAAAGCTTCGTATGTATAGAACCCTTTGGCAGGACAATTTGCATCATTTCGATGCTTTAACATTTGCTCAAATTGGGGCTTAGTTATAATGGAACTAATATCTTGAGCAAAGACCCCAAGTAGGGACAAAAAAGAACACAAAAGCACTATCCAGAACCTCATTTTTCCTTTCTTTTGAACACTGCATAAGTTTCTATGGATTGTAAGGAAGAGTTGGGGTATATATGGCGAGTAGAGTGACAAGGTTGGAGACATTTCCACGGTGAATTTTCCAGGAAAAATCAACCTTTTCCATGGCTAAAAATGGCTAGCTAGTACTAGCCGTTCCGCTAAAATTTCCTAGTGTGCGTTTTAGCAACTCGTAAAGTCAAACTTCATTTGTGGTAGCGTGTGACTTAAAATGCTAAATCGTGAAAGACAGGGAAGAGTTAAACCACTAGTACCCTTTCTTACCTATTTGGTGTTTTAATAAAACATGACTTATAATCATCACCTTATGAGTATACGTTTTATTTCATAGTACATGTACAAGATACACTTAATCAGTCTAATCCAATTAACATGAGTTTCATATATGTAGTCAAGAAATCTACTTTCAATAAAACTTGAACGTGTAACATCATGCATTATGTATTTAAAATCTTTCATACCACTTAGAGTTATCCTTGGGGAAGGGAGTATCAAGTCTCTATCCAAAGCTCCCCTTTCCCCAATTTTTCTGCGTAGGCTTTAAGCCGATTTTCGAAAGAAAAAGACTTGTCCCACATCGGGACTTTGAGTGTGAGTGTGTTAGTACTTAAGCCCTATGGACGAACCCTTAAATCAGCAATTGCCTTTTGGGTTGATTCGTGGAATTGGTTTAGGTCATCCCCTTTCCCCAATTTCCCTGCTTAGGCTTGAAGCCGATTTTCGAAAGTCTCTATCCAAAGCAAAATTGGATGTTTGCCAAATATCATGACCAGCGAGCGTGAGCTTGACTAGTGAAGGCCATACTTGGCGTGTGTTTGGGCAGACTCAATCCCTTAGATCCTGAGATGACTCATCTCAGGATCCACAATTGCATCTATCCACCGTTTGGATATTTGTGCATTCAAAGGGATTTCTAAAAAATAGTCATATCCAGTGTTTGGTTAGAGATATGATTAATATCGTAGTGACTAAATTACCCCTATATTTGTTTTTTGGCAATTCAATATATATTCAAATAATATTTCAAGAATTATCATATGCTAAAATATAAATATAAGAAATATATAAATTATTATTTTTATTTGATAATTCTTGAAAACTTTGTGAATTAACAAAATAATAATAATATGAACAAAATCAAATAAATGATTCAATCACATTAAATTTGTTTACAAAATAATTGTTGAAGGAAAAAGTATTGAATCATACCTTTGACTTTTGGTTCATGATCAAGATGGGCTTGTTTTCTTATAAAAATATAAACACAGGGTGTAAGTGTAACTATCTATTATTTTTATGTAATTTTTTAATATTTTTGTGTAATTTTTTAGTATCGTTAACTAAAATTTATGCGAAACGAGATCATTTTTTAAATTTATTTTTTATTTGGTTTATTCAATCTGGCTCTTTTTTTTTTGTTATTCTTTTAATTTGAAATGTGAATTTGTGCCAAGATGACACTGGTGAAGCTCCAAATTTAATCGGCAAATTTGTTGAAATATTGCTCCAAAAAAAGAAAATTCGGCATTTATAGGTGTCAGAAAAATTTTTTTGGCATCTAAAGGCGTTGCGTTTGGGAAACGGGGCGCTGAATTTTTTTTTAATTTGTCATGCTCCGCGTTTCCCAAACGCAGCGCATGAACAGTAGCCGCGTTTGGGAAACGCGGCGGTACTGTTCACGTGCTTTTTTACTGTTCACTTTTTTTTTTTTTTTTTAAAACAGAATAGGTAAGTGTTTAAGATTTTTTGTATTATTGTTTAAGTAGATTTATAGGATTTAAGTAAAAGTAATCAAGGTAATTCAATATTTGAATTGAAAAATTTTAGATTTAAAAATAATAAAGCTATAAACACCAAATTTTGATATACCACTAAATTTTCTAATATCTTGTGAGCCATTTTTTATTTTTCAGAATGTGAAATTTGGTTTTTAGAGAAAGTGTGCAAAAGTCTTCCGGAAAATTGTAATTTCAGCACGTAAATATATTTTTTGTCAATTTTTTATTTTTAAATTCATATTTATACCATCGTACAAATTTCTAAATTTTGAAATTTTTCTAGATGAATCACTATTTTTCTAGGTATTACGTCAGTTCAAGGACAAAATAATCATTTCAATTTTTGAATACCTTTTTTTGGCTATTTTTGAATCCCAAACTCATATTTTATACTTTTACGTATATTCTAAATTTGTGATAATTTTTCGGGTTCAAAAACTATTTTTTTAATAATGCATACATACCTGAGGCAAAATCGTTATTTTTTTTGTACCTGAAAAACTATCACAAATATAAATTGTGCTTAAAATTATGAAATATGAATTTAAGATTCTGAAAAAAATTGAAAATAACTATTTTGCTCTTGAATTGACGTGGTACACAAAAAAATAGTAGTTCATCTAAAAAATTTACAAAATTTAGAAATTTATACAAGGGTATAAAATATGAATTTAAAAATCAAAAATTGACCAAAAAGATATTTACGTGCTGAAATTACAATATTATCAGAAGACTTTTGCACACCTTCTCTAAAAACTAAATTTCGCATTCGAAAAATAAAAAATGACCCACAAGATATTAGAAAATTTAGTGGTATATCAAAATTTGGTATTTATAGCTTTATTATTTTTAAATCTAAAATTCTTCAATTCAAATATTGAACTACCTCGATTACTTTTACTTAAATCCTATAAATTTACCTAAACAATAATACAAAAAACCTTAAACACTTATTTATTCTGTAAAAAAAAAAAAAAAGAACAGTAAAAAGTACGTGAACAATAACCACCCCGTTTCCCAAACGCGGCTTCTGTTATGCGCCGCGTTTGGGAAATGCGGCGCATGACAAATTAAAAAAAAAAATTTCAGCGCCGCGTTTCCCAAACGCGGCGCCTTTAGATGCCAAAAATTTTTTTCTGACACTTACAAATGCCGAATTTTTTTTTTTGGGGCAATATTTCAACAAATTTGCCAATTTAATCTGGTAGTACTCTTGTCACATCCTCTTATGAACCCGTGTGGACCATGATGTTTAGTGTATTGTAAATTAGTGCCGCAGGCCTAACGTCATTGTCAAGAAAAAATTAGAACTCCTTTAGTGATAGTCTCGGAGGTGACATTAGCGACAATTAGGAATGATTTAAAGAATATGGGGTAGGTAATATTCGGGAAATCCACATTTCTTAATTGTGTATGCAAATAGTTTGTGACTTCACTTTGTATATCATTGGAAGTCACACTCCAATTCTTTGAGGCAAGATACATTTATAATACAATTGTGATTGTTTAAAAAAAAAAAAAATAGGGCTATCAACTATATGAGTCTGGACCCGAACCCATTGATCCTTTTTTTTTTTTTTTTTCAAAAAAGTCAGAAGGATTCTATTTCTTTGTAAACCATGTACAAAAAGGGGTGAGTACCCCTACACATTCAGTGGAATTTCACTAATCCACCATGGGAATGTTTCTTCCCACATTACTGCATGTCTAAGATTGAAGGCAAATTTTGCCACTTTTTCAGCAGTTAAATTGTTACTGCTGTCTATGTACTGAAATTTACATTCATTAAACAGCTGGCTTAAAAACAAAACATTATCAATTGCTATTGCTGCTAGAGCCTCTTTAGCTTCGTTCCCCGTTGATTCTTTTCGGGGTCCGAATAGGGATAAAGTTCTATTTTTCTCTAATAAAAGACTAGTCAAATTCGAAATATTGTATTTCCGCCTAAACCTGTTCATATGCATAATTATATATATATATATATATATATATATATATAGATATTACAATTTATTGGATATTCAGTATTACAAGTATAATACACGCACACACATATTTTACACTTTCAATACTCAACACCTAATAAATAATAATTATAAAATATATATGAATATTTTACACCTTCAAAACCCGGACTCAACTTGATCCGTCTCCGAACCTGATTGGACCCAAATTAGGGAAATCAAATGCAAGACCCGATGGGTAACAGGTTCGGATCTGTGTCTAGAACATTCAATTCCGGCTCAGACCCGACCTGTTGACGCTCCTAAGGTCACATAATCCCAAGTCTGCACTAGGGAAAATAGTAGACATAATAATAGTAATAATTTGTTATATTCTGGAAAAAAAAAGGATAATAAACCATTAAATTTACAGGAAATAACTCTTCCTGGGTTCCGTTTACATCCCAATGAAGAAGAAGTCGTGGTACTTAATTTTCGTTTATGCATCTTATCTTTTCAATTTTCACAATCAAATCTGTGAAAAGCATTTTGGGACAGTAGTTTAGGTCCGAGAATTGCTCAATTAACTATCTGCCGTGGCATTACATTTGGCACGTATTGTGTGTTGTATCGTTTTTAATTGGCATAATAATTGTTGTCATAATAATGTGCAGGACTGGCTAAGAAGGGGGAAAGAGATTTTTTTTTTCCTTTTGTTGCGTGCATAGCGACAGAAGGCATGACCATGGGATGGCTTAGTAGAACTACCGAAGGTGGGTTCAGGAATATTTTGTTGAGCGTGCTTGTACTATTCTGTTAAGAGTGCTTGTAATGTGGGTTGATGTCTTCAGTGGTGTGTTACTGGTATGCTATGCTGTAATATTTTGTTAAGTAATGCAGTTCTATTTCACTCAAAAAAAGAAGGTGGGTTCTGGAAGACAAATGGTTTGAACCGTCAAATTCGAAGCTTATTTTTACATATTTATTTTTTTTTTCCTTTTCTATTTCTTTTTTAAAAAGGAAATGAATCATTGTAATGTAATGACTGATGGATTTTCACTGCGTCTTAAATATGGATTTCATTTTTTCCACAGGGTTGGGAACTATGTATCTGCCTCTTCCGTAGTCGAGACGGCAAAGTGGGGAGGCCCCTAGACCCATGCAACCCATATTTCACCATCAATATCTTTGAATTCATGCATATGCACACCCATGACTTCATATGGATGATGTATCATAAAATTCAGTGTACGTGGAGGAATTACACATGCTATATTTCTAATGTTTCTTCAACATGTTTCAACAATAATTTAGGCATATTTTTTAACTAAAAAAAATTATGTTAATGCCACAATAGGTTGAAAAACCAAACTTGATTAGAATTTTATTAGGTTACTGATTTTAAGTAGCACTAGACATGCGTACATGATAGGAACGATCACCTCAAGCGGTGAACCAATTCTTATTGATGGCACTAGCATTCTATACTTTATTTGAAGGAATTTTCAATCCCATAATTTTTTAACTGCCAAAAGGCCTTTGGTTGGCGCAATCCAAATTGTTCCCATAGCTCACACCAAGTATGTCACAGTATCGTTTGTAGAACCCAATTCTGTCATTCATCTGTGCATTAGAGCCTTTTCCACATTCAATTCCACCATTGATGATGTTGGTGATGACACCGTACCCCGGGACGCGACCAGCCGCAGTGTCGGCTGAAGATGGTGTCCATCTGCCGGTGATGACATCGTGGCAGGAAGGCTTTGGTGACTGGGGTGTCATCCAAAACCAAAAAGCAGTCTTGAAAGAAATGGTTGGGTCAGTTGCAACTAAATCTGGGTTGGCTAGGAGATTAACTCCTATGTTACTTCCTGCTGGACCGTAGTTGTAGTTGCTACAACAATGATCAAGTTTCAGTCAGTGTATATATCTGAAACAATTAACTAATAAAAAATTGAATTATGAATCGTAAGTTGATTTACAAGCTAATAATCTATCGTTCAAAAAATGTTACGGTGATAGATGGTGTAAAAATTAGCGATAAGTTGCTTCAAACGAGTTACAAATTTTGTTATGAGATGAGAATGATAATAACTTGTAATATCGTACATCACTACAACATTTCTAATAACTGGTTTACTTACTAAGAAATCTGCATTGGTCCTCGACCGTAGTATTTTTTCCCAGGAGCACATGGCCATTGTTGGCTGGCGACACAATAATCTGGTGGGTTGCCTTGTTCTTGCTTGAAGCAATATCCCCATGCATATGGACCGTCTGGGGCTGTTGCCCATCCACCTTTCTTGTCCAATAAATAAAGCTGATCAGTATATTTCCTTCCTTATTTTCTATTTTCTACCGTTCATTTTTTTTCCTAGCCTCAAAGTTTGACTACATCATTTCAAATTTGTAGGTTTACTTGGTGCGTGGGACAGTCCGGTTAAGGTACAGAAGAAATTTCAAATTGCAATTTCAACAATTGATTGCAACTCGTTGAGGCAAGTGACTTTGAGCAGCCTTAGTCCTTCCCCATCTCTACCCTTGGGGGTCATGCAAGGGAATTAAGTAAAAGGTTGGCACACAGCAATATCCAGATCAAGATTAGATGTCCAACTAAAAAGTAATCCAATTTGAAAATCTACAACACGATAATTGAAATTACTGGATAAATCTTGGGGATAGACAATTTTAGTTACCTAAATTAACAAACAATGAAATCGTCATTTTAGTGTTGTGGGAAGACTTACATGGGGTAAGATTTTAAGACTAGGTTGTTTTTATTTAATTTACCTGTGGTTTCATGAGAAGTTTGAGCCAAAAAGGCCGCAATTTCTCTTTTACGAGTATCAATGTTGCCTGTTGTTCCAAAAGCCCCGTAGGACCCGGCAGCAGCTATGAAAGCTTCGTAGGTGTAGAACCCTTTGGCAGGACAATTTGCATCATTTCGATGCTTTAGCATTTGCTCAAATAGGGGCTTAGTTATAATGGAACCAAGATCTTGTGCTAAGACACCTACTAAGGATAAAAAGGAACACAAAAGCACTATCCAAAACCTCATTTTTCCTCTCTGTTAAACACGAGTTTCTGTGGGTTGTAGAGGGATGAGTGCGGTGTATATATAGCGAGTGAAGTGATGAGGTTGGAGACTTTTCCACGAGGAATTTTCCAGGAAAAATCAACCTTTATCCATGGCCAATAACGCCTAGCTAAATCTGGCCGTTCCGCAAAAATTTTTCCTGGTGCATTTTAACAACTCATAATAAAATCATATTTCATTCATGTCAACATGTAATTTAAAATGATTTAGCTAAATCGTGAAAGACAGGGAAGGTTCAAACCACTTGTACCGTTTCTTATTTATTTGGGTGTTTTAACAAAACAGGAATTATAATCATCACACTATTAGTATACGTTTATTTTACAATACACATACAAGATACACTAATTAATTTATACAAACACGAATTTATATACGTACTCAAGAAATCTAATTTCAAAACTTAAACGTGTAATATCATGCATTACACACTTATCAATATTTTCAATTTTTAATACCACTAATTAGAGTTGTATTTAATTTTGAATGCCACTAATTAGAGTTATTGGTTGGGCTGCTGATATTGCTAGAGCAAAACTTAACTGCTGGAGCAAATTTTATACTTAAATGACAATTTTATCCTTTTTTGTTCTCTACGTAAAGGTTCCCAAATCAACCCACCCAGCCATCTATCCCAAAAAACCAGTTTCCGTAAGTTTTTTAGAAAGTGGAGAAATTTAAAATTTTAAGCTAAATAAATAAAAAAATAGAGGGAAAAAAATCCTAAAATTTGTTTTAAAAAATCATTCAATTCTTGATAATTACAAACAATTATAATAGCCAAATGGATAAATTATCTATCTACTTTGACTAAAACAATTTGCTTTTTTTCCTTGAGTGGTGTTGAAAAAGTTTTGAATCCCACGAACAAATTTCAATGAAAGGAGAGGAATTGCAATTTCTACTAATTATGAAGCTAATTCACAATTACGAGAGAGATGGTGAGAAGAGATTGTTTGGGTACGTGAAAGGGAGAGAGAGAGAGAGAGAGAGAAGAGATCGTTTGGGTACGTGAGAGAGAGAGAGAGAGAGACAAGAAAAGATCATTTTGGTTAATTTGGAAGAAGACCAGATTTTGGAGGACTATTCCTTGCGACTTGAAAGGCACGAGAAAAAAGTAGATAGAAGGAAGGAAAGTTGTTGTAGACTTATGGCTGTGGGAGGCAATTGGGTGGGTTGGGCGGTTTTTGGGCGAGTTGGTATTAGATTTTCATTTAAATAAGTTATACTTAACTCGTTTTATTGTATATTAGGTTAATATTGAGTTGGGTCATATTAGGTTAACTTCAACCCATAACCCAAATTTGACATAACATATTATTTTATAAATTTTTATATATAATACTTTTTCACATATATTTTCACACACAAAATGATTTTTTTCACATATATAAACACATCTTTCCATATATAAATATATTTTCATACACTAAAACTCTTCTACAAATACAAGCACACACTTCTAATGATTCAATCATTTGAATGGTTACTACAACATTCTTTCGATTACTAAAAAGGAGTTAAAAAATGACTTAATGTTAGCATTATCATCTTTCTGCAATAAATATGTATCTTGGAATTTTTTGAACTCATTCGATGTCAAGAGTAAATGCAAATAAACAGAAGTCCAACTGCAGCCTGTTTGGGAATGAGTTGTCAATGTCTACGGCAGAAGAAAGGTGTGTATAGACACACATACACAAAATGTATACGCATAACATATACGTATATATGTAAGAAGTAATGAAACATGTATACATTCGTAAATAACAAAAATATGTCAGGAATATATATCTATGTACACTAAAATTCTGCATTATTTCATACATAAAAAGTGACGGAGTATATAAAAAAAATAAAAAAAAACGTCAGGCATGTATCTCTATCTCTATCTGCATTATTAATAAACAATGTTCTTCAATTTTTCTTGCCATTTGGCTTTTTAGGAACACATATTCAGGCCCAGCAACGACACAAAAAATATATAGAAAATTGAGTTGTACTAGTTTTTTGGTTTGTTAATTAGCCACAGTAGAAATTACTACTTATAATTTAGTTGGGTAATAGGTACCTAAATAAAAAGTTCAATTCACCCAACAAATAAGTTGGATTTTCTTAACCCAACCCACCAAAATTCATAACTTAACTGACCCAACCTATTCTTTAAAATTAGTGAACGGATTGGGTGAATTGTTAAATTTTGAATTTGATTGCCAACTCTACTTATGGGACTCAAAAACATTTAATTGGACTAATAATCATGAGTAAGATGGACAAAGTTGTCTATTAGTACAAAATTTGCTCTGACACTTACTTTTTACTCAAGCAATATCACTACCCTATTGGTTGGGGAAGGGAGTACCAAGTCTCTATCCAAGCAAAATGGGAAGTTTGCCTAATATCATGACTATATACGATGAGCTTGACTACCGAAGGCCGTACTTGACTTGCGTTTGGGCAGGCTCAATCCCATAAGGAAGAACGAAAAACAAGATCAGATAATTGGACTAAGTATGCAGGAAGACAACGGTGTGCAAAACCTTATCACGTTGGGCACAGGGCTTCGTAAGTTGGCCCATACTAGTTAGAACAAGTTTAAAGTAATATAATTGGTCAGTGAAAATATATAACGGTCAGTAACAATATTAACTGATTAATTAAAATTTATAATTACTTTTTACTTTAAAACGATGTTGTTTTTTACTTCAAATTTAACAATGTTTGTCCAATTTCAATTGTCTATTATTGATCCTTTTAATCTAAAACGTAAATTTGTTGAAAATAAAGATTGTGAGACTCCATGGCCATGACATTTAGGCACTGGATATGTTTTCCAACTTACAAGAATTAGTAGCTTGCGAACAAAATTGGTCAAATGAAGCCGCGTCCAGTCCAGATGCGGCATCCCAATTGTCTAATCACATTATCACATCTGAATTCAAAGCTTGGCAATGCCGCAGTTAGCTACATTTCTAGATGTTTTTACCATTTGATAGCGTGTTATCAGTCAAAGAATTGTATTCTTTTTTTTTTTTCTTTGATAAAAAAGAATTGTATTCTTTTTCAATCAACAATATTTGTTCTGCTCGTACTCTTACTCCTAATCAAAGAATTGTATTAAAACGCTGAAATATAACGAAGCAAGTCGCAAGGTGTCCCATAAGCCTATTTTCTTCATTGTGCAACGCATGTCTTGTTTTCTATAAAATGGTCATTATAAAGAACCCAATTTGATGACATACTACTTTAGATTTTGGTCTTTGGGGTGTCATCCAAGCCAAAGTGCAGTCTTGAAAGATATCATCCGGTTGTCTGCAACTAAATCTGGATTGTCTAGCATATTAATTCCTATGGCATTTTCAATAGTTGTAGTTGCTGAAAAGATCATGTTTTTTCACTCAATATTTTTATTTGTATGAAAAATGACAAAGTCAAAATTTAAAAAATTGTATAAATATCATAAACCGGCAATTCCAAATATAGCAGAATACGTGAAGTCGCTTTTGATGAAAATAACGCTTATAATTTACAAAGAAACATTTCGGTTGATGTAAAAATAACCTCATCCATTTTGGTTGGTGTTGTAAAAATTGGAAGTTAGGAAACATTGCTTTGCTCTTGCTTGAAGCAATATTCCCATAGATATAATTATTAAATTCTTACATAGATTTGATTCACGGGTTTTATTGATAGACTTTGTGATCCAAGTAAAGACCATAACATTGTTTCCTATTTCGGTATGTATTTGACCCTTAGAACTATATTTAGACCATAATTTTTTTGAATAAAACAGTAGATACCATGTTCATGGAAGAATTTTTCCTTATGGACCATCTAGAGCAGTTGCCCATCCATCTCCCTTCAATAAATACACTAGATAAGAGATTTTTTTACCTCGATTTTCAAATTCTCTCTTCTTTTTTTTTTTTTTAAAGGGAAATTTTTCCCAAGATAAAGCCAGCCAGATTTGCAGTTAAACTCTTGCACCGTGACAAAATTTTCCTTGGACAATCGTTATGGATTTTTGTTTTTTTTTTGGGTCAGGAGATGTTTAAGGCCAGATTATTGTTGTGCTGAACAAACCCAAATCGTTATTGGATCAGACCAGATCCAAGTTGGTTCCCAGAAGTCTTCACTCTAAGTGTGGATGCAGATGCAGATGCGGACACCCTTTAATATCGTTCTTAAAACCGGGCAAGGCCCAATGTTAGACCCTCTGTACGCATATGAACACTCATTTGGATCAGGAAGTAATAAAGCAATCGAAAACTCATTCCGAACATCAGGAACTGAAAATGTCAAAAAATAAAATAAAATAAAAATCAATGCAAGAAACCAGAGAGCAATTAATTAATGCAGGTGATTTATTACTGTAAATCACATCAAATACATATATCTTGATGGGCCATAAATGAGAAATTTATTTGGTTTAAGATCTTTTCTCACAAATTATTCTTAGCAAGGAAGGTGATTAGCTAGTCCCTTGTTTGTCTTCAGGCAAAGGGTCTCTGATTGTAGCAATCCAGATTATTTCCGTAGCCAATTCCAAATAGGTCGCAATACCTCTTGAAGAATCCAATTCGATCAGCCACCTTATCATTGGCACCCTTGCCACACTCGAGCCCGCCATTAATAATGTTGGTGATGACCCCATATCCTGGGACCCTTCCAGCTGCTGTGTCGGCACTAGATGGGGTCCATCTCCCCGTGATGACATCGTGGCTTGAGGGCTTGTTTGACTGCGGTGTCATCCAGAACCAAATTGCTGTTTTGAAGGATATAACAGCGTCTGTAGCTACCAAGTCTGGGTTGTTTATCAGATCTACTCCGATTGCTCTGCCTGCTTGTCCATAGTTGTAATTGCTGCAAAGATAATAAAATTAAGGGAATGGAAAATGTGTTTTGCAAGTCAATGGCCAAAGTCACCTATATATTTCAAGAATAGTGCCAAGTTGATGCGCTAAAACAACACGCTTTCTTGACAAAAGATGACCTCTTATTATAGGAAGTTCAAGATTTTTTTTATGTTGTGGCTGGTTTAAGTTATCGCTTAAAAGCTTCATTGTCAAATTTGTTAGGAACTCGTTCACACAAATTCCTAGAAGTTGATGATTGAACTTTGTCCTTGTCAGAAACATCACGATCAAGTCTTTTTTGTTTTTGGTAAATGGTTTTGTACTTTAACTGACCAGCTGTTAAGAGGAGTAGACAAGTAGAGAACTTACTGAGTCAATTGTATTGGTCCTCTGCCGTAATATTGTTTACCAGCAGGACAAGGCCAGTCTGGAGAGGTACAGAAACTCCCTGAGGCGCCATTCTCCGTTATTTTTTTTTTTTTTGAAGAATGAAAGGATTTTCATTAACACAAATCAGATTGTACAGCAGAAGTAACAGACTAAAGGGAAATTTGTGAACCAGATCGAGCAAGCCATTTGATGGAATGCCAACTTAGCAGCTACATGAGCTGGTTCATTGAATTTCCTAGAGACAAAGCTAACATTGACATCTGCAAAAAGAAGAAGTAGATGCTTGATATCAGCAATGATAGGTCCAATCATTGAAAAGTCTTCCTGCACTGCTTTGATTTTATTCACCACTCCCTGAGCGTCTCCTTCCAACTCAAAATGGGTTAAACCAAAGTCTCTGGCAAACTCTAGTGCTTTCAAGAAAGCCATGGATTCGGCTTGTAAGGCATCAAAACAATGGGGTACATAATCAAGGATGACTGCTTCAATAACTCCTTCATGGTTCCTCACAACTATTCCCAAGCCTGCAGCTTCTGAGGCAAATGAAGCATCAACGTTTAATTTAAAATAGTCCTTCTGTGGGGGTTTCCATCTGCTATCAGTACCATGATGATTTTGATAGCATATAGAAACTTTCCTATCAATTTGGGCCTGATGGAACTCTTGCAAGAAAACTGTAGCATGAGAGGTTATCGTTGCTGCTCCTCTTCTTCTGCTCTCGAAAATCATTTCATTTCTGGACTTCCAGAGTAACCATGTGATAACAGCTAGATATTCTACTTTTTCGACCTCTTCCTCCTCCATTCTTTCTGCAAACCAGCTTTGAAAGGACTTGTTCCTATGAATACGTTTTAGTTGCAATCTATCTACTTGCCGCCACACTTTTTTTGGCTCACTGCATTCAAAAAGAGCATGCTTATCTGTTTCCGTTTCCCGACCACACCTTGAGCATCTTTGGTTAGCATGAGGAATTCTGTTGTGTACATTTAGACTAGTGGCCAATGTTCCTGTACACGCTCTCCAGAGAAAAACCTTGATGCGAGGGGGTAGATTTAATTGCCAGAGTTTTTTCCAGAATGAGAATTGAGCTGTGGCTGAGCTTGATGTAGCACCTGAACTTCTAGAGAGAGTTGCCAACTGTCTATGAAGATGGTATGCTGATTTGACCGTGAAGTTACCATCCTTGGTGTAATGCCAAATCAACTTGTCCTGAGCACCCCATGAGGATAACGGAATTTTTCTGATAATCTCTACTTCGAAATCTAAGAAGAATGCTTGGAGTAGTTGCTCATTCCATAAGCAGGAGTCCGATCCAAAAAGGATGAAGTTTTTAACCGTAGCTTCAGGCCATACTTCTTTTTTCTCTTGTAATACTTTAAATGAAAAAGGTCTAGGAAGCCAAGGCTCATCCCAAACGTTCACTGCACTGCCATCTCCTATTCTCCATCGTAAACCCTTTTCTAGCAGCCTTCTTCCTTCTATAATACTTTGCCATAGATATGAAGCATTGCTTCCTTTTTTTGCACTTCTGAAATCTGCCTGAGGATAGTATCTTGCTCTCAATGTTTTTGCAGCTAGAGATTCTGGATTTTGAATGAGTCTCCAGCCTTGTTTTGCAAGTAATGCTTTATTAAATGATTCCAGCTCTCTAAAACCCATTCCACCTTCTTCTTTCCTCATGCAAAGCTTTTCCCAATTAATCCAATGCAACCGCCTCTCCTGATTTTTTTGACCCCACCAAAAGTTTCTAATCATTCTCGTGACTTCATCACAAACAGTTTTGGGCAGCTTATAACAGGACATGATATAAGTAGGGATAGCCTGTGCCACAGATTTGATCAATATTTCCTTTGCAGCTTGCGTAAGTGCCCTTTCTTTCCAGCCTTTAAGCTTTTTCTGCATTCTATCTTGAACAAATGAGAAGATTTCCTTCTTTGTTCTTCCTATCATGTAAGGAAGTCCTAGATACAGGCCTTTCCCATCATCCATTTGAACTCCCAATATTTCAGATATGAGCTCTTTGTCTTGTACAGAAGAGTTTCTGCTGCAGTACACTTTAGATTTGAGCAAATTTATTTTTTGACCTGATGCCCTCTCATATTCTCCTAAAGTTCGCAATATTAGCCTCATGCTGTGTTCATCCAATTCTGCAAAGAGAATGCAGTCGTCTGCAAACAAAAGATGACTAATTACTGGGCCATGATTTCCCATTTTAATACCACTCCATAGACCTTGCGTTTCTGCCCTTTGGATCAAAGAGGTTAGTCCCTGAGCACATATAATGAAAAGATAAGGGGAGAGGGGATCCCCTTGTCTCAAGCCCCTTGAAGGCTGAAAAAATTCAGTAGGCTTTCCATTAACAAGTATGGAGAAAGAAACTGATGTTACACAGTACATTATAAGCTTGCAAAATTTGAGAGGGAAACCAAAGTTCTTCAACATAAATTTCAAGAATTCCCACTCAATCCTGTCAAAAGCTTTCATCATGTCTAGTTTCAGAGCAACAAATTTCCTTTGGTTCTCTTTTAGCTGTTTGAGCCATTGGAAGATTTCAGATGCTACAATCACATTATCAGTGATGAGCCTACCCTTCACAAAGGCACTTTGGCAATCATCAATAATATGAGGCAAGATATTTTGCATTCTGATGGCTAACGTTTTTGCTATCAGCTTATAACTAACATTGCATAAACTTATGGGTCTAAATTCAGAGACCGAAACTGGTTTTTTCACCTTGGGGATAAGCACAATGTTAGTCATATTAATGTCTTCCAGTTTGTCACTGCCATTGAGAAAGGAAAGGGCCATATCTGTTACCTGCTGCCCTACTTGTTCCCAAAAGGTTTGATAGAATCCAGCTTGAAGTCCATCGGGTCCAGGAGCTTTCCATGGCTTCATATGAGACAATGATGTTTTGATTTCCTCCGCAGTAAAGTCCTGCTCCAACATCATCTTCATGTCTTCCGGGACTTTTCTAGTAACAATGCCACTCCATGATGTATTTTGCATACCTTCTCCTGTGTAGAGCTTTTGAAAATAGGTTGTGATGTGGTTAATGATCTGGTCTTCATTTTCCAGCCATTCACCATTTTGGTCTTGAAGCTTTTGTATCACATTCCATTTCTTCCTTTGGCTTGCTTTCCTGTGAAAAAAGGAAGTATTTCTGTCACCATTGGCTAGCCAGCTTACCCTTGATCTTTGCTTCCATTGAATTTCCTCTAGCTCCAACAAGGATTCCATTTCTTTGCGTAAGTTCTCTTCCACCGTTCTGTCCTCGTATGGAGCACATTGGACTTGCTTCAATTTTCTTTCTACCTGGTTTATTCTTTTTTTAATGCTTCCAAATTTTGTCTTGCCCCACTTTGTGAGTTCCTCCATGACTCTTTTTGTGTTATTGGTAAAGCCAGACATCGGTTGCTGTTCTTTATTAAGCCAGCAATCTGACACTATCTTTTGGCATTCGTCACTTGTAATCCACATGGTTTCAAATCTTTGAATCTTCATTCGACGTCGGCTGGCTTTGGGTGATAGCAGTTTACCATCAGTTGTTATTTGTAGTGGCACATGATCCGAGTAGGAGGACACCAGGTGACAAACTTGGGCATCTGGAAACTTTAAAAACCAGTTTGTATTTGCAAGAGCCCTATCCAGTCTTTCACAAATTAAATTCTCCTTCTTCTTTCCTTTAGCCCATGTAAACGGGGTTCCGGTGAACCCCAAATCAATCAGTCCTGCATCATTAACTGCTTGCTTGAACTTTGCCATTTGGCTGTAGCTCCTGGAACTGCCTCCCCATTTCTCTTCCGAATTCAAAATTTCATTGTAATCTCCTGCACAAAGCCACGGGAGGTCATACAAACCCGCCAATCTTCTCAGAAGTTGCCAAGAGTGCTTTCGTTTATGTGTCATTGGATCCCCATAGAAACCTGTGAATCTCCAGGGGACTTGATCATCATCAGTTGTAATAATGGAGTCAATATGGCCCAACGAATAGCTGACAATATTTAAAGTTAAGTCATCTTTCCATAACAAAGCCAAACCTCCTCCCGTGTTTCTTCTCTCTACGAAAAAACCATTGGGAAAACCCAACTTACATTTAATCTTATCCATGTCTTTATTGAGTAATCTAGTTTCAGACAGGAAAACTAGCATGGGATCTTGCTCTTTCAGTAGATAACTGAGAGCTCGAATTGCTCGGGGGTTCCCAAGCCCCCGGCAATTCCACACAATAGAATTCATTGTTCTCGGCGGTGCTGCAATGCAGACACCGCCGCTGGTTCAAAAGAGTTGTTGGCAATGGCTGATTTCTTCACCTTCTTCCCTTTTTCGAGCTTATGAATGGCTCGTTCTAAGGCTATTCTTGGCCTTTTTTCTCCTCTGGCATTGTCCATGATGCTATCTTCTGGTATCCCTTCTTGTATGATTTCCAGAGAGCCTTCTTCATTTTGTATCATCAAGTTCCTGCTAGTCATCTCTATTGAAAATGGAACAACGCTGTGATGGTCATTGTTTGATACAGAGTGTGCATAGGTCGCCTGGTGGGCTTTGCTTGTAGGCTCAGCCAGATTACCATTATCATGCTGTTCAGTATTTTTAGACTCCAAATTGGGCTCCGTTCCTCCCATGTTAGAAGGCCCAACATCTGAAAAGGATTCTGGCCTCAGTAGGTGTGCTGAGCTGGACTCTCCCAGGTTGGTCTGATGACCTGTCTCATCACTTTTTGCCTCGTCAGATTCGGATCCCCTTTTCCCTCCTTTTTGCAAAATCCTCTGAGCATTTTCAGGCTCAATGAGGGGCTCTCGAACGACAGCCGACCTAGTATCTTCTCGAGCCCAACCTAGGTCTCTATCAACAGCAGACTCATGATTGCTTTCCCGTCGTTGTGCTTCATCTTCCTCCCCCGGCGGAATAGAGGTTGAGCCAGTTCCTGCCGAATTTGAATTCCAAATACATCTTGATTGAATATAATCCGTAATCAACCAGTATCCATATCCGCTGTTCTTATTATCCCCTTTCTTTGTGCAGGCTTTTGTTATATGTCCCATACAACCACAAGCATAGCAAAACACCGGGAGCCTCTCATACCTGATGATAGCTAAGACTTCAGCCCCATTCTCCCTTCTTAGTCGAACAATTCTTCTGATAGGTTTTTTGGTGTTGATAGAGGCTCTAATTCTGAAAAAACGTTCACCAGATTCTCCTTTTTCTCTTAATTGAATATTGGAAACATCTTGAAAATTCTGTGCAACCTTCAGGGCCACTTCCTTTGTACAGAATTCCCGTGGAAGGCCCATAATGTTGAGCCAAAAAAATGTATGATCAAAATCCTCATCCTCCACTCTTATGCCCGGATACCAACTTCTGATTACCAGCAGATTGTTATCTATGTTCCAGGGACCACGTTGTGTTACCACCTGAAGCTCCTCTGGCTTAGTGAAGAAAAATTGATATAGATTGGGGAGAACTCTGAATACTTTCACCTCTTTACATTTCCATGCCTTCAAAATTGCGTGTCTCAAACTCTTCAAGTTGATCTCCTTCTCAGCGAGGAATTTGCCATAGCAGCTGTTGGTGCAGTCAAGGATTCCTTGCTTAATTTCTGCTTCTCGAACATCAACCACTGTTGATTCTTCATCTTCGAACTGAACTTTATGCATTTGATGGATTATATCTTGCAACAGAGAACTCATTGTTGGAAGATATGTGTTAGCTATTGTTTTGCTTGTTGGACTTGAGATACTCTTACTCAAGAGAGAGAAAACTCTAGCTTTCTAGAGAGTTTAACGTGATTGATGCAGAATGGTGTGTTGGGTTTTTAACAACGGTGCCATTCTCTGTTATGAAGCAATATCCCCAAGCATATGGACCATCTGGTGCACTAGACCATCCACCTAGACACAAGACCAGCAAGAATTCCATTTAGCAACGTACAATTTAACAAAAATAAAACTTAGAATAACTAGATGAGTCTGACTAACCTGTGGTTTCATGTGAAGTCTGTCCCAGAAAGGCAGCAATTTCTCTTTTACGAGTATTATCATCACCAGTCGTTCCAAAGCCACTAAAAGATTGAGCAGCAGTGATAAAAGCGTTGTAACTATAAAATCCATGACTGGGGCATCTTGGATCGTTACGGTACTTCAGCATTTGATCAAAAAGAGATTGACTGATAAGGGAGCCAATGCCGCTGCCAGTACCGGGTGAGGGGGCAGGGTTAGATGGGCTAGGGCCAGTGCATTGGCTCTGGCAGCCATTTGTGCAATACTCAGGGGTGGAACCACACCAACCAAACTGGCTGCAGCACAGCCGATTTGGGCACAGCGCATTCCCTGCTTGTTTGCCACATTGTTCTGCCAATGAAATCGTTAGCAATGTAGCTAGAGTTATTAGAACAGAGATCAAATTCCTCATCTTTCTTGATTCTCAATGTGACTAAATTTGTCGATGAGGATGAAGGGATTTATCGTGGATATATAGAGGACTACAATGAGTGAGGTGTCTGGCGGTTGTTGAAATTTCCAAGTCAAAATTGGCAGCGGACCGACCTCAATATTCAATGGCCCATGGTACTGTATTGCTATGGAGCTAAATTTCTTGAAGAAGACTTGTAAATTATGGTCGCATTATATTGGCTTAAGCAGGTGTACATTCTGTCGGAATAGTCGTACTTGGTGGTTCTTAGACAAAATCAAGCGTAAGAAGTTGTATTATTTTAACTTAAGCAGGTGTACATTGTGTTGGAAGAGTGGTACTCAGTTGGGTCCGTGAATTCTTTGACACAGTCCAGCGTACTAAGTTTTGCAATTATCCAAAGAAAAAGAGAATCGTTTCAGGATTGCTTCCGAACATTTTCAAACATTCCATTATAGTAAAATTAATATTTGACTCAAATTACAAAGGACCTACTTGATAAATTTGCTGAAAGGAATATTAATTGTTAGGAGTGACGTTTAGGGCTAATTTCTACAAATAATGGTAAAAACTAAATTTATCTAGAAAATGGGGTGGGCTGGGTTTGGATTTTTAGTTTTAGGATTGCCGCTAACGTCGTTAGCGGCATGTAAAATTTCGCTGCCAACCTCCTTGACGGCGAAACACAAAAAATTTCATCACCTTTGCACTCTAGTCCTGAAGGACTAGAGTGCAAAAAATATATCTGGCGACACAAATTTTTTTTCATTTTGTTAAATTGTAATTTTAGCTATGTTTCTTTTTCAAGTAGACAGACAGGTAATCAGATGTGTCCCCACGTTGGAGGTTACGTACAAACGGATAAGACACTAGGTTCAGCTAGCAGAATTGACAGGACTAGAGTGCAAAAAAAATATCTGGCGACACAATTTTTTTTTTCATTTTGTTAAGGGTTAATAACACTTTGCCTCCCCGAACTTAGGAAGTAGTCACACTTTACCCCCATGAACTTCAAATATATACACTTTGCCCCCAAAGAATAGTCAAAGTTAGGAATTCAAAAAAAAAAAAGTAAGTGTTATGACATTATACCCTTTTATTAATGAATATATTTATAACTTAATATCGTTTCTTTTCATTTTTAAAATATTTATATCTTCTCTATTGTATTAATTATATAAAAATATCAAACTAAAAATTTAAAGAAAGTTAACATTTAGTTTATATCTTTGAAATTTTCCTCTTAGATTAATATGTGCTTCTATATATGTTTTGTTTAATTTATATACTTTAAGTCAAACAAAATCGATAAATAACACAACACTAAAATAAATTTAATTGTTAAATTTTGTATAAACATGGTAATACCAAACTCATTTATTTGAACTAAATTTTTATAATTTTAAATTATTTAAACTTTTGAACTAATATCATAGTCATTTTTATATTTATCAAATTAGTCCAAAATGAAATTTTTAATCAAAGAATATTTTGGGAAAAAAGAAGAGTTAGCCCATTATACAGTACTAGGGTAAACAAGAATAAATAAGTCAAACAAAAAAATATAATATTTAGTCCAAAACAACAAATGATTAGAAATTCTTTAATTAAAAATTTCATATTGGAATAATTTGATAAATATAAAAATGACAATGATATTAGTCTAAAAGTTTAAAAAAATTAAAATGATAAAAAATTACTTTAAATAAATGAGTTTGGTATTACCATTTTTATACAAAATTTAACAATTAAATTTATTTTAATGTCATGTTATTTATCGGTTTTGTTTGACTTAAAGTATAATAAATTAAACAAAACATATATAGAAGTACATATTAATCTAAGAGGAAAATTTCAAAGATATAAACTAAATATTAACTTTCTTTAAATTTTTAGTTTGATATTTTTATATAATTAATACAATAGAGAAGATATAAATCTTTTAAAAATGAAAAGAAATGATATTAAGTTATAAATATATTCATTAATAAAAGGGCAATAATGTTATAACACTCACTTTTTTTTTTAATTCCTAACTTTAACTAGTCTTGGGGGGTAAAGTGTATATATTTGAAGTTTAGGGGGGTAAAGTGTGATTACCCCCTAAGTTCAAGGGGGCAAAGTGTTATTAACCCTTTTGTTAAATTGTAATTTTAGCTATGTTTCTTTTTCAAGTAGACAGACAGGTACTCAGATGTGTCCCCACGTTGGAGGTTACGTACAAACGGATGAGACTCTAGTCTTAGCTGGCACAATTGATAATAATACTACATATGATGATAGCTGCGTACAAACCTGGTGTACGTAACTGAGTACATATAAGTCCATGATCCATTTGTTAATACGTGAGACAGGTAGTATTCCAAGGAAAAAAGTTTATTAGATAGTGAGCAAATTCAGTATTACGAATTGAATTCGGTAATTAATTAGGTAATTTGAAAAAATTGAAAAAAATAAAATTAAATTGTGTCGGCATTTAAAAATATATTGTAACTCGATAATATCGAATATATGGAATTCAATTTGTTATTTATTTTAAATTTTAAATTTTGTTACTTTTTAATTTTTTTGAATTTGGTTGCTAAATAATATATTGATTTACCAAATTAAATTCGGAATCAAATTTGATTTTTCACTAAGTGAAATCAAATCAAATTCTGTCAATAAATTTAAAAAAAAATTCTGAATTTATTTTTGCACTTCACTAATAATTTTGTTTAAAATAATAAAACTTTTAGAAAATTTTTAACTTTTTATAAAAGGTTTAAAATTTATTTTTTTTAGTTTTCTTTAAAATAGTTTAAAAAAATTTTAAACAATTTTTGTATTTTTTTAAAAAATTGTCGCTTATAAAAATATTTTCTACAAATAAACTTTTTATAGATTTTATAAAAATTTTAAAAAACTTTATATTATTTTTTTAAAAAAGCTGTTGCTTATATTAAAAACTGTCACTTACATAAGTGACAATTTAGGAAAAAAAAAGTTTTAAAAGTTTTTTAAAATTTTTTTACTATTTTAAAGAAAAGTAAAAAATAATTTTTAAAATTTTAAACCTTTTATAAAAAGTAAAAAAAAAAAGTTTTCTCAAAGTTCTATTATTTTAAACAAAAATTAATAGTGAAGTGCAAAAAAACTAAATTCAAATTTTCTTTTTTCAAATTTACAGATGGAATTCGATTTCGATTTGACTTTGTAATTAACCAAATTTGATTATGGATTTAATTCGTTATATCAATATATTAATTTGACTCCCGAATTCAAAAAAATTTAAAATTTAAAATTAAAAAAATTGGTGCATTAATTTAGTACCGAATTGATATACCAAATTGAATTCGGTATATGTGATATTACCTAATTACAATTTATTTTCAAATATCGAAAGAATTCGATTTATTTATTTTTTTCCGAATTGCCAAACTTAATTTCAATTTGATCATATTTAATAAACTTTTTTCGTCAGAATACTACATGCCTCGTGTATTAACAAATGGGATCAGCTTGGACTTATATGCACTCAGTTACGTACCCAATGTCTGTGCCCGGCTATCATTATATATAGACTAGTGGCATATCCATTTATAGGTAACCTCCAAGGTGGGGCCACATCTGATAACCTGTTTCTCTGCTTGAAAAAGAAGCATAGCTAAAATTACATTTTAACAAAATATAAAAAAATTTGTGTCGGTGCCAACTATGTTGACAGCGACACTATTTGAGATAATTTTTTGGCACTCCAATCCTTAACAACTGGATTTTAAATGTGATGAGATTTTTGTGTTTCGCCGCCAAGGAGGTTAGCTGCAAAACTGTACATTTAAAAAAACAAAATTCCTGCGTCGCTAACAATGTTAGCAGCAATCCTAAAACTAGAAATCCAAACCCACTCCACCCCTTTTTGTGGATAAATTTGAGTTTTACCATTATTTGTAGAAATTAGCGGACATTTAGGCCAAGTTTTTTGGTTTTCCTTTTTTCCCTAATTTTTCATCTGCCAAAGCAAAACAGAACGGTTTCGCGCTAGCAAGTGGCTACCAATTTTTTATTACCGGATCGGATCGACTACTTCGACTAATTGAATCATGAATCGGTCATATTGTCAGTCCAATCCAATTTTGATGAATAACTATTTGAATCATTGAACTAGTCGATCAGACCAGGCAAATCATTGAACAGGTACCTCCTCCAGTTCATTTGCCGATGTGGGTTTAAAAAATTAGTAGTGAACAAAATTAGTCAAATGAACTCAACTTGGTTGGATGGGTCACCACAAAGCCTTGCCGATGTGGGTTTAAAGAATTAGTAGTGAACAAAATTGGTCAAATGAACCCAACTTGGTTGGATTGGTCACCACAAAGCTTTTAAAAGACTAAGTGAGGTAGAAGGTCAAGGTTCGAACCCTGCCTTCCATTAAAAATCTAAATGGGTATATAATGCACTCATTTGGTGCGATAGTGATTCAGTCTCTATCAGTTTCTTTATAAAGTAAGTTAGGAGTAAAATAGAATACTATTCACGATTAGCCAAAAAAAGAAAAGAAAATAAAATAAAATGAAAAACAAAATTGGTCAAATGAATCCACGTCTAGAAGCGGCATCCTAATTGTCTAATCATCACATCTGAATTCAAATCTTGGCAATGCTGTAGTTAGCTACATTTCTAGACGTCTTTATCATTAGATAGATATTAGTAGGTTTTTTTTTTTGGCTTTGAGATAGATATTAGTAGTTTAAAAATTGTTTTTTTTTTTTTAATTTTCAACATTTATTTTACTCTTACTCCTGCTCTTAGCCAAAACATTGTATCGTAACGCTGAAATATAACAAAGCAAGTCGCAAGTGTCCCATAAGCCTATTTTCGTCATTGTGCAACGCGCGTCTTTTTTGCTATTAAATGTTCATGATAAAGAACCTAATTGGTTGACATACTACTTTAGATTTTGGTCTTTGGGCCGTCATCCAAAACCAAAGTGCCGTTTGAAAGATATGATCCGGTTGTTTTGCAACTAAATTTGGAATGTCTAGCATATTAATTCCTGTGGCATTTTCTTTATGGTCAACAGTTGTAGTTGCTGAAATGATCATGGTTTTTCACTCAGTATTTTTATTTGTATGAAAAATGATGAAGCAAAATTTTAAAAAAATTGCATAAATATCATACACGAGCAATTCCAAGTATAGCAGAATATATGAAGTATCTAAAAGTAAACTTTGTGATCCGACCATAACATCGTTTTCTATTCCAGTATGAATTTGGCCCATATGACCGTTGTTTGGACCAAAATATTTGTGAATAAAATAATATATACCATGTTCTTGGAAGAATTTTTTTCATATGGACCATCCAGAGCAATTGCCCATCCAGTTCATTCAATAAATAAACTATATAAGAGATTTTTGTTCCTCAATTTTCAAATTCTCTCTACTGTCTCCCCTCCCCGGGGGGGGGGGGGGGGGGGGGCGCTCGCTCTTTCTTAAGATAAACTTTCCGTAGGATACAGCCAGCCATCTTTACAGTTAAATTCTTGCACCATAACAAATATTTCCCTGGACAATCATTATTGATGTTTTTCTTTTTCTTTTTTTTTTAATTTGTTGGGTTAGGAGATATTTAAGGCCGAATTATTGTTGGGTTGAGCAAACCTAGTTATTGGATCAGACCAGAACCAAGTTGGCTCCCAGATATCTGCCCACTAAGTATGCATGCAGATGCGGACACCCGTTAGCATGGTTCTTAAAACAGGGCCAGGCCTAATGTTCACAATCTATACTCATAAAAACACTTATTTGGATCGTGAAGTAATTAGGCATACAAAAACTCATTCCAAACATCAGGAACTGGAAGTATTAAAACAAAATAGAAAAATCATTGCAATAAACTAGAGAGTAATTAATTAATGCAGGTGATTTATTAGTATAAATTATATCAAATACATATATCTTGATGGGCCATAAATGAGAAATTTATTTGGTTTAAGATCTTTTCTCACAAATTATTCTTAGCAAGGAAGGTGATTAGCTAGTCCCTTATTTGTCTTCAGGCAAAGGGTGTCTGATTGTAGCAATCCAGATTATCTCCGTAGCCAATTCCAAATAGGTCACAATACCTCTTGAAAAATCCAATTCGATCAGCCACCTTATCATTGGAACCCTTGCCACACTCGAGCCCACCATTGATAATGTTGGTGATGACCCCATATCCTGGTAGCCTTCCAGCTGCCGTGTCAGCACCAGATGGGGTCCATGCCCCAGTGATGACGTCGTGGCTTGAGGGCTTGTTCGACTGTGGTGTCATCCAGAACCAAATTGCTGTTTTGAAGGATATAACAGCGTCTGTAGCTACTAAGTCTGGGTTGTTTATAAGGTCTACTCCGATTGCATTGCCAGCTTGTCCATAGTTGTAGTTGCTGCAAAGAAAACAAGATTAAAAGAATGGAGAATGTGTTAGGCAAGTCAATGGCCAAAGTCAACTATATAATTCAAGAAAAGTCTTTTAGCCAAGTTCATGCACTAAAACTAAAACAACACGCTTTCTAGACAAAGTAATACCTTCATCATGAAGGAAGTTTAAGGCTTTCTTGTGTCGTGGCTGCTTTAAGTTATTGCTTAAAAGCTTCATTATCAAATTTGTTAGGAACTTGTTCACGTAACTTGTAAGTTGATATTATAGGCACATCACCATTTACTGAACTTTTTGTTTTCCTTTTTGGTAAATGATTTTATACTTTAATTAAGAGCAGTAGACTAGTGGAGAACTTACTGAGTCAATTGGATTGGTCCTCTACCGTAGTATTGTTTACCAGCAGGACAAGGCCAGTCTGGAGAGGTACAGAAACTCCCTGAGGCGCCATTTTCTGTTATGAAGCAATATCCCCAAGCATATGGACCATCTGGGGCGCTAGGCCATCCACCTAGACACAAGACAAACAGGAATTCCATTTAGCAATGTAAAACTTAACAAAAAAAAAAAAATCTTAATTTAAGAATGAAAAAATGAGTCTGGCTGACCTGTAGTTTCATGGGAAGTCTGTCCCAGGAAAGCAGCAATTTCTTTTTTACGAGTATTATCATCTCCGGTTGTTCCAAAGCCACTAAACGATTGAGCAGCAGTGATAAAAGCGTTGTAACTATAGAATCCGTTGCTGGGGCATCTTGGATCGTTACGGTACTTCAGCATTTGATCAAAAACAGATTGACTGATAAGGGAGCCAATGCCGCTGCCGGTACTGGGTGTTGGGGTAGACGGGCTGGGGCCATTGCATTGGCTCTGGCAATTTGTGCAATAATCAGGGGTGGAACCACACCAACCATACTGGCTGCAACACAGCCCATTTGGGCACAGCGCATTCCCTGCTTGTTTGCCACATTGTTCTGCTAATGAAATCGTTAGCAATGTGGCTAGAGTTATCAGAACCGAAATCAAATTCCTCATCATTCTTGATTATTAATCTGACTAAATTTGTCGATGAGGATTGAGGGATTTATTGTGGATATATAGAGGATTAGAATGAGTGAGGTGTCTGATTGTTATTGAAAAATTCCAAGTCAAAATTGGCTGCTACCTGACCTCAACATTCCATTGTCCATGGTACTATTTTACGCAAGTTGTATTGTTATGGAGCTAAATTTCTCGAAGAAGACTTGTAAATTATGCTTGCATTATATTAGCTTAAGCAGGTGTACATTCTGCTGGAAGAGTCGTACTTAGTGGGGTTTATAAATTCTTTGACAAAGTCAAGCGTACGAACTTGGATTATTTTAGCTTCAGCAGGTGTACACTGTGTTGGAAGAGTCATACTTAGCTGCGCCTGTGTATTCTTTCACACGGTCTAGCGTACAAAGTCGTATTATGTTAGCTTAAGCAGGTGTACATTGTGTTGGAAGTGACGTACGTAGTTTGGTCCGTGAATTCTTTGACACAGTCAAAGCTTACGAAAGTTTTGCAATTATCCGATGAAAAAGACAATCATTTCACGATTGCTTCCGAATATTTTCCACACATTCCATTATAGGCAATTGGTATGTGACTCCAAATTACAATGGACCTACTATTGCTGAAAGGAATATTAGTTCAAGTTTTTTGGTTTTCTTTTTTCCTAATTTTTCATCCCAAAAGCAAAACACAACGCCTCTATGCTGGCACGCAGCAACCAATTTTTTCAGAACCAGACTGAATTGGCTGGTTCGACTAGTTGATTTGCAAACCAGCCATGTTGCTAGTGCAGTCTAATTTTGATAAAGAATTGTTTGAACCATTGGACTGGTCGATTCGGACCATGGAATATATTCCTTCTCCAGCTCATTGGTCGGTGCAGATTAAAAAAGATTGGTGGCAACTGGAGGTCGATGAATTATTGGCAACAAACAAATAAGGCACACCCATATAGGTACAATAAGTTAAAAAGTCCTTTGCGTATACAGTGTTAGCAGCACAATCAATCTGTGTGCATTTTATAAAAGATTTCGTTAATTTATTTCAGAATAATTAATTTGATTACTATAGTAAGATTATCTTGTTAGTTATAATTTTATGGGTGATTTTTTTAGTAATATATGCAAAGATAGTTAAGTAAGAAACTAATTTTTTTCTTAAAAATAAATATTAAAAGGAGAGACAACTGCCGACCGAAAGGTGCTGTCCTTTTTATACATACGCTAGTACCAAGTGGGACACACGATACGTGTGTAATTCTTTTTAAATATAAACCAAATTTATAAAAAATTAATTTTATACTATTAAAGCGAAACTATGATTATTTTTAATGCAAAAGGAGTAATCATTTTGTTATTGATCATCTTTATGAATAGTTTTATTAATAATATTTGCTTACGAAGTAAAGGAATGAAACAAATTTGAAAGAGAAATTTAGAAGGGAATATCTTACTAGTATATAAAAAGGAGTTGAGAGTTTCCTTAGTTAACATGTCGTAGCTAGAAAATTTTTCCATCTTTTGGGCCAGCTTTCTCTTTTTATTTGTTCCCTAAACATTCTGCTAGCATTTGGTGGCGTTGGTATAAATAGGCTAGAGAACATGGTATAAACAAAAACCCAAAGCAAGGGATGTAAGCGAAAGCTAAATACATTCATTATATTCGGCCGTCAGTCTAGGATCCTAAAAATTTTCGTGACCGTTTGTTCGGTCAATTTCATAAGAGCAATAGCAACTGGCCAGCGGTCTAGCACGGTCCGCTTTGAAACTCGCCTCCATCTATTACATTTAAAACTCATTTCTTTCTGTACCAAGTAAACAAAGTCATATCATGATACATTGCAGATCTATACCTATACATATACATATACATATACATATAGAGATATATATACACACATATATATATGTGTGTGTATATATCTCTATATGTATACATGTATACATATATATGTATATACATATAGAGACACATTGCAGATCTATACATATATATATACATATAAATATACACACACACACACACATACATATATGTGTGTGTGTATATATATATCTCTATATGTATACATGTATACATATAGATATAGATGTATATACATATAGAGACACATTGCAGATCTATGCATATATATATATATACATATACATATACACACACACACACATATATATGTATGTGTGTGTGTGTATATGTATATATGTATGTTTATGTCTATATATACACATATATACATATATATATTTATATATAGTAGATACGTACATACATATATATGTATACATGTATACATATAAAGATATATATACACACACATATGTATATATCTATATGTACACATATATACATATATCTATATCTATACACACACACACATATATATGTGTGTGTATATATAGATATAGATATATGTATATATGTGTACATATAGATATATACATACATCTATACATGTATATATATGTATGTATGTGTGTGTATATATGTGTGTAGATATGTATATGTGTGTGTATGTGTGTATATATGTATATATATACATATATATTTATATATATAGTAGATACGTACATACATACATATATGTGTACGTATATGTATGTGCGTACGTATGTACACATATAAATATACGTATGTATATGTATATATGTATATACATACGTACGTAACTACATACATACGCACGTATATATGTGAAAAATAATCAAATTTTCGTATGTACCATAACAGTTAGGCAAGTTCTTTCTAAAAAGTCTTTTTTCGTTTTTAAATTAAAAAAGTCATTGAAACTAATGCATCAAAATTTGTAGATGAGGCACTTAAACCAAAGAAAATGTCCATCCTGCCACACAGGAGATAGGGAAAAGGGATGTATATCACTGAGATATATTGATTTCGCATCAATAATGTAAAATAATTTTAATTTGATTGTATATTTTGGGTCTTTTAAAAGGCAACTAAATGCATTTTAAAATTTTTCGGCCATGCTAAAAATCCAGCAATGGAATAGGGACTTGAAGTATAAAAAGAACAAGTATGTTTTTGGTTTTATAACTATATAGTTACATAAATAAATATTTTAGAAGTCCAAGTCTAACCTTCTAATCATGATTCAACAGGTTAAGAACTTTATCCTTCTCTTCTAACAACTTAGTTTTTTTATATATATAAATGAATATAATGTACGAAGACAATGGTAATTTCTAATTCATTATTATAATGTTATCAAAAACTAGGTTCATTATACTACACATTTTACAACTAGGAATTTATAGTTTTTACCAACTGTTTGTTAGTTTATTTCTTGCTATTTGGGAAAGGTTTTTATTTGCTAAGTTTTCCAGATAATGTCAAACGCATTGACGATTATAACTGGTGAACAATTAGGAAAAACGTTAAAAGAAGTGCAAATGCATAAGTGCAGGGAATACAGATTGCATTCATATCACGACGTATTTTGATTCCTAATATTTTCCTCCCAATGTATAATCGAAAATATTTTATTAATTTCATCATAAATATTTGACTTGGGCAAATTTGAATATAATGTACAATCGTTTTGTAAATATTTTTTTTGTTTAGATCATTATTTTACCTATATCACATGACTTTTTTTTTTTTTTTTAAACTTTTGTAGGCTGAATTGTCCTTTCTAAACTTGGGCCTTTGGCTACTGTGGAGGAGCTAAAGTTTCCAAACTTCTTGTGGCAATTAAGCTTGATATCTCTGTTGGAGCCTGGTCTCACAACCTGCTAATTAATGCTTGTTTTTTAGTTACTAAAAATTTAGGCTTACGAAATTTATTATAGTCACATGCTATTTTCTAAGCGGCAAAATTATGTCCTTCAATGTTTTTATATTATAGTCTCATTTTTTTCCTGTTATTTGCTAAGCTGTAAAATTAAGCATTTTGTTTAGTAATTACTGTTAATAGCTAGATAGTTTATTTATATTGCATTTATTATGCTATAAATTTACTTTGAATTATTTTATTTTGCAAACTTTATTTAGACACTATTATTATCCTTGTATCATTTACACTATTTTTGTTCCATTGAATTATATTGTTATTCAATGTTAAATCCGTACAAATGAATACATACATAGCCATCTTTTTTTTCTTCTCTAATGTATTGTTACGTTATAGCAAATCTCATTTTCAAATTTTAAAATTAATTCTTTTTATCTTACCGTATATTTATTTTCTAAGCACCATTTTCTACCTAACATTTAGCAAAAGTACTTCTTGAAAAATTCTTATCACATGCAAACTTAACAATTAGTCCAATTTTAGTTTCATCTTATTTACAATTAAAAGATAGGCCGCACCTTGTGCAGCTGGACACCATTAGTAACACAGATAAAGTGGTGCTTCATCTTTATACATAATAAGATGTGCGAGTGAATTAAAAACACATAATGTGCGTGCAAAAAAAAAAATAATTATTTGTGTAAATTTTTCATTAAAAATTAGTTTTACCTTGTTAAAGTAAATAACTATATTTGATTAGTTACCAAGTTCGGTAGTCATTTGCAATTTTAACATTTTTTCCTTAATTTTTGAAAAGAAATATAGGACGAGACTCCACAAATCAAAGTGTGCTCTCTTCTTGTGTATAGTAAGACAAGTGATTAAGAAACACATAGAATTAATAAAAATTAAGACTATTTGTAGAAATTAGTTAATCCATATTACATTCTAAGAATAAATATGTAGACATTTCATAAAATAAAAATATGTTAATAAATAATTATTTATGGTTTACATATTTTTTAAAATTAAAAAATAAAATAAATAGACCACAGATCAAGTGGTTACGTATAATAAGATATTAGTTACTTTTGAGTGGATCAAACGGTCTGTCCCACGAGTTGCATGGTGCATTGCCAGTAAGCCGTAGTGTGAAAATATTTAGGTGGATCGGATCTACGGATGGTGGGGATTGAGCCACTGAGATTAAGGAGAGCTCCTTGAACCCCGGTGGCTCAATCTCTATTATTAGGTCCACGGGTCCATGAGATTTTGGGCTCACCTAAGTATCTCCCCCATAGTGTCCATACAATAGACAGGTTTTTATTGCACCAAATTAATGAGAGTTGCAGGAAATATTAGAAACCCCACTGAGTAGGTAATAGAGTTAGGCCTGTGAATATGGTTTTATGAGTAAGCTTTTAACTCGGACTTTTGAATTTCGGACTATAAGTATTGGGTTTATAAGCGGGAAACTCATACAAAACTTTCAGACTGTGAGCCTAGCTTACGAGTCTAAAACAATTGAGATACTCCTAAAAATCTTACAATCTCATGTGTAGAGACAAATTAATTAGCAAACTAAGGTGGCATTTGGTAGGAAGGTATGGGAATTGGGAATCAAAATAAACCCACAGTTGTTGTTTGGTAATTGTGAATCGGAATCAAATCCCAAAACCAAACAAATTGGTGAGTTTTGGTGAAAACCCACCAATGATTCCTAGAACGAGTATTCCTGCATGCGGGAACGTATAGTGAGGATATTCATTTCTAGTCCAAGAAAAATAATTTCGATTCCGATTCCGATTCCTAGGTGCGAACCAAAGGCTACCTAATATTTTTTTTGGCGTTATTGTCATAGCTTGTAAAGCATAGAAAATAATTTCTCCTTGCAGTAGGCTTTGTTAATATACAGAATGTTTTCTTCATAGTTAAATATATTAACATTTCTTCAATGCATTTCACAAGACATATAAAGCCCTAAATCACACACTATATTTCTATAAAACTGAAAAAAAAAGGAATACAAGATAAGGGAAGAATATATTACACAATAAAAACACACAAGCTTTAAGTTTGCACCTGAAAATAGACTTCAACTACAATAAGAAATTGAGGAAATAGATGCAGATCTATGAGTGTGAGAGGGGGAGAGAGAGAGAGAAAGAGAGGGAGACCAATTGAGATTGGGTGAGATGAGAAAGAAAAATAAGGGTTTTGGTTAAATATATTATATATATATGTGTGTGTGTGTGTGTATATATATATATATATATATATATATATGTATTTGTGCCGTACTTAATCCTAGCCAGGCTCGAGTCCGGTTTGAAAAAATTTTGGGCGGCCTAAAATTTTGGCCCAAATTCATATTGACCTGATGAAAAGTTAAACTCATAGCGTTTTTTGGGTTTGGATGGCTCAAGCTTGGCCCAATTGACAGTCTTAAATAGAGATTTTAAAATTCGTCAAAACTTCTTCTCGTTTGCTTTTAGATTATCTTAAAAAAATAGTTCGTATAATGAGTAAACAATTTATCAAAAGACTTATTTCCCTGAAATTGCATTTATTTTTATTTTTTGTCCAAATTTATTCAAGGCTTTTTACTCTTTTTATCAATTTGCAAACTTCCGGGCAAGCAGTCATACATAACCATAAAACGAATCAACACTTGGCATTTTGTCAAATATACCAAATAGTGTGAAATGATATATTAAGTGGTTCATGTACTTGATTTATGATTGGCATATCGTCAGACACTTTAAATTCAAAATATTTTTAAACTTTATTATTGTAAATCCCCACGAAATTAATTTCTTGATGGTTCATATAGAGCAATTTTCTTTTTGTGTTACTCCATAATCAATTTATTTCATTGAATAGAAATCATAATCAAAATTCCTGTTTCATGGCAGATGATTCAGGCAAAAGGCCTTTGACTGTAAAAATCTAGGTTATTTCCCTAATCTTAAGTATGTCGCAACATCTCTTGTAAATCCAATCCCGAACCAAATTGCTGTCTTGAATGAGATAATAGCCTCTGTTGCTACCAGGTCTGGATTGTGTATGAGATCTACTCCGATTGCTCTACTCGCTTTTGCATTGTTATAATTGCTACAAAGAAGAATAGAAGAAATATGCCATGCAAATTAATGATCAAAGTCAAGAATAATTTTTTTGCCAAGTGCGTTCACTAAGTAATAATTCTTTAGTTAATTAGGTTATATTAATCCTGGGAAGTTTGAGATTCGTTGATGTTATGGGGCGGCTTGAATCAGGTTTCCTCAATCGTAGGCAGCTTTAAATTCCATGTTGTGGCGGCTTAAGTTAGGCCGCCTAAATTCTTGGAAGTTAAAACTCCTTCATGTTATGGCGGCTTACGCAAGTATTTTAATATTTATTACCGAATTTTCTGTTTTATTTGTTCCATAAATTCCTAAATATTAGATCATTGAACTTTTGTCTTCAATAAACACTTGAACGTATGTAATTTTGTGTATCTCGACTTTTTATTTTATCCTTGTTATTTCTTTAAGATTTAGTCATTTACTAGTAATAATGCCCAAGTATATTCCGTCTCCCAAAAAATAGTAATTTCTTTTGATAACAAATGAATTCAAGTTAGATGTCAAAAACGCAAAATTCCACGAATTGGTATAATGGGTACGTACCAAACTTAAACAGCATCTGCTGAACTCTTTAGATTCAAAAGTTTATTTTTTCCTTGTCTGGCAACTGTGTGAAAATTGAGAATATTGGACAACGAAACGCCACAATGCTTAAGTTTTGAACCTGTTGCAAAACAGGTCAGCCGATTTCATTAGTTTTTGGTCCAAAATGATTATCTCCAATGGCCAACTTCACGAACTATTTTTTGCTGTATAATATCATGTTTTCATAGAAGTTAGTGTTGCATGGATCTTAATCATGTAAATTTCCAGTATTCTTCACCAAGAGTTGTTAGAGTATTGGATTGCTTTTTCCATCAGTGAACTTACCGAGTGATTTGTATGAGGCCTCTGCAATAGTATTGCCTACCAGGAGGACATGGCCAATCTGGAGAAGTACAGAAAGTCCCCGAGGAAATTGAAGCAATAACCCAATGCATGTGGACCACCTGGACAACAAACAATAACTGATTTAATTAATTAGCCAAATAAAATGTCAACAACTTATACTATTAAGTAATTTTCTGATATAGATCACGGTCTATAACATAAGTTCACTACTATCAATTTGGCCATTTTGTGCATTATAAAAAAGAATCGGAAAAAAAATCAGCCTAACAGACCTGTACTCTCAGTGAAGTCTAGCCCAAGAATGCAGCAATTTCCCTTTTACAAATAGCAACATCACCTGTTGTTCCAAAGCAATTGAAAGATGGTGCAGCTATGATAAATGCATTGTACTTTCAGAACCCAATTCTGGAGCATCTTGGATCGTTACGATATTTCAGCATTTGGTTGTATTGTGCTGGACTTATAAGTGAGCCAGTGCCACCACCAGCAGCTGATGATATTGTCAACAATAGGGCCAGAATACAATCAAAATTTTCTTGCTTCTCAGTTTGTACTACTTAAGTTTTATGCCTTAATGATGTGATTATAATTAAAGGAATGGATTATTGGTATATATAATAGGATCAATTTGAATGATGGCCTGATTATTTTAGAAAATAATACCGTTTTAAGGTTGGCTGCTGAGTCACTTCAATTTAGTGTACACAGCTGATTATCAGCATTCTTCAACCTTTGATTATTTCTTCCTGGCAATGATCCTTTTTTTCAAACCGAAGCTCACGAAGAAGACTGGCATAGACTTGCTGAAGTGGGTAGATATCGTAGCTTTTGTGGGCTGTACATCGGTTTGGGAGAGTGGTACTCTGTGGATTTGAGATTTCGTTTCGACACTTTCAATACCGTACTGAGTGTTTCCAAAAGATCTGTGTCACCCTTCCCGTTCAGTTCAAACTGAAATTTTTTATTCTGGGAAAAAGTGCATACTTGATCAACACCTAAAAGAAATCATTACATGAAAATTCAGATTTAGCGACACTAAATATTGCCATTTAGATATGTATTTTTGCTTTCATTTTTGGCTGGTATCAGATTGATTAACCAGATCTTGTCTCTTGGATCACCTGCAGTATAAAATGGATGAGAAGTACATGGGGTTTGACCCCCAAATACTTCCGATGCTTAAGTCAGTTTTATATATGAAAAAATACATCTCGAGATTTATAGAGACAAATGGAGCATACCTTATGAGTGAATAGATAGTGGATATATACCAGTTGGAGAAGAAAAATAACCATTTAAGACGTGCAGTAGCTTGTAAAATGTAAAGACGTGCAATAGCCTATGATCGCAGGTTGGCAATGTCAGAGAATAAAAGCCACATGTTATTTTGATCTGTCACCTTAACACACATAAGTTACCTCGACCTAAGAGCTTAATGACTATTTCAAGAAGCCCATTTTCGGGACAACTCACTCTTTAGAGACTTAAGATGTGCCGAAGTGTGACTTGATTCCGACTAACTTGGAGGTCGGATACTACCGCATTAGTTCAGCTCAAGCTAATAGAGGAGGCCAACAAGGATGAGCAATAGCTTTTGAAGTGTTTACAAGTCTAGCTTAGTTGAGACCGAGCTAATCGATTCATAGTAGATCATGATCTTTAAATCTAGTAGTGTTATTCTAGATGGACTTTACTTTTACTTATCGATTATATTGTAACGACAAAACCTACTTTAAAAATATAGTAGTTTGTACATATTTTCTGGGCCTCTAGATTCAGGCTGGCCCAATATTTGTTCCAGGGGACTGGGCTATCAAAATCAGCCTCTATATGTATTTTGGTGGCATTCACTCTAAATATCGAGATACTAATGTGACTTCGGATGAGTTATTGTGTGGCATGTGGGGTTATGCTCTACTGCTTCATAGACAAGTTTATGCCTTAAATTAAAAAAAAAAAAGTTTATGCCTTAAAATCATTCATGTGGCCTACTTTAATTCGTTGTGCAATTACTACAAGCGTACGACAGATAGCAACTTTTCATTTCAGTATTCTTAACTCTACGCAGTGCGTAAAAAGTTCAATGTTTTTATGAGATCATCTTTTTCAACTATAAGGATTAACAGACAGTTTCCAGTTTTGCTCGGGAGTTTATCAAATTGGAATTGGCATCATACAAAATCAAGCTGAACAGGTATGCATTCAAGGAAAATGATGTGGTCCATCATTCAAAATTGTTGGCCATTTGGTTCAATACTTGTCGTTATTTTTGTCGTGCTAGTAGACAAGTTGTGAGTATGGGACCTCGCAATTTGACCTCATGCCAATTGTGACAAGCTGGAGGCGTGCGGTTAGTCAGATTTATTGTCTATCAGTAAAAATGTAATTGGTCAATAAAAAAATGTAATTACTCTTCATTTCAAAACGATGTCATTTTTACTTTAAAATTTGGCCACGTTGGTCTAATATCAACCATCTATTTTTGCCTATTAAATCAGGAGCGTCAACTTGTCTTAAATGAGACTTGCGACGCCCTTGGACCAAGTTGTGGAATGGGTTTAGAATGAGATCTCTTTCTCTCTCTCTACACCCACTCTTTTTTTTTTTTTTTGGGCAAGTTTGCAACTACAATTGATCAACATCGCAACACCACCTAACATTCCCTAGATGTTTTTTTCCAGATTTTTTGCTCATCTAAGACAAGCATACACGAGCTCTCTCTATCTCTCTCTCGCAAAATTGTGATTTAGTTACATCTAATTTTCTTTAAAGCCAGAAATTCCATCTCTCCCATCTTTTGTTTTTTTTCCTTATTCTTTTGAATCATAGTACTTCATGCAATCTTTAGCATAACCTCTCAATTAATGGTCATTTATTGATAGAAGTGGAAAAGAAAGAAATGGTACGAGAAACATGAATTGGCATAATGGTGTGAAATAAGGAATTAGTTACAAGTGATCTTAAAGCTCAATTAGTTTTCTTTCCGTGGCATTTCTTGACAAATTCGAACAGAAAGGTTATAGATTCCTAACAATTTTCTGAGGGACACAGTCAAATTTTTTATATCTTTTAACCGTAGAATACTTCTAGAAGTTATTAAATAAATCAACCGAATATTAGTCCACTTTATTTTGTTTGAATATGGATTCATCCATTATTTTTCTGGGTGTATACATTATTTCAACCCCCAATTGCCAAAAAGTATTAGTCACAACATCAAAGGCCTAGAAAATGCTTTGTAATAAAATTTCATTTTTGCATGTATCATGATGACTCATTCATGATTCACTAGATAACTCCATGCCGGGTACCTAATCAGGATTGAGCTGGAAACGGGAAATTCTTACATAGATCAGGTCTACAGTCTCACTTATGGATCTCATGGTCTAAAATAGAGCCACCTAAGTATAATGATACATGCTAATGTAAGAAAATGATATAAGAATGCTCACATGGCTCTATTTTAGACCACGAGATCTACAGGTGGGGCTGTGGACTAGATCCATGTAAGAATTTTCTGCTGGAAACAAACCGATTTGGTAGAGTATGGGATCCAACTTAAACCCATAAACTTGTTTTTTTTTTCCCCATCGAGGATGAGCACTAGAGCTAAAACACGAAATTAAACCTAAGGATTTTTAGCTTTATGATTCTTTGGATTGTTATTTTTGAAAGACTTTTAAAAATCATTATTATAACAGTTTTTTATTAAATATATACGTGAGATAAACAGATATTTGAAAGCATATTTAAAAATTTTTAAAATATGTTTTAAAAAACAGCTCCATCCAGATAGACTAATACATTTGATCATTTAACCAGGTGCAACAAATACATAAGTAATATATATAGTTAATGTTTTAATTAATACCAACAATATGTCATCACTTACAACAATATAACCAAGTCAAGTCAATCTTTAACACCTCATCTTGCCTAACTAAACCGATTTAAATTCAAATGTAAGGCATATTTGAATTCAAACTTGAGTGTTTTGGTCCAATGTTTATATGAAATATTTTGTCCCAGTAGTTATGTCTTGCACTTTATAATTATGATTCTCCGCCTGAGCTATGAAGGAGTATATTCAAAGTTAAACAACATCAATTTCAAAGTGCAGGTTGACTGGAATGGTATATAACTACGTAGGCAGATAATTAAAGCCAGTAGATATCCATCACTTAGCAACTGATTAATTGGTATATCCCCGTTGTTCTTTTGTTCATCCTAAGATCGAGATTCAAGGTTACAGCTCGATAACTGTTGTTTATCTGGAAGACAGAGTTAAAATTAAAATATGTACCTCACATTTACTAATGAAAGTTGCTCCTCCAAACAAAACTGACCACGGTAAGTTTCTAGATGAAAAGATACCAAGTGATGGATAATTGGAGGTCTCTTTGACAAAATTTTGATGACGAGAGGAAGTTAGTTTATTTCAACTTTCCTTTCAACTTCCATGAATTCTGAAAACAGACAAATTTCTGAACACGTAAGCAATAACAAATGTTGAACTAGCTAGAAAACGCGTTCTTCATCCGCTTCTCTAGAATAACAAAATTGACAAATGGATGATCAATATCCATATGCTATATGGTTGTCTTGGTCACCTCCACGTGATCTTGCATAAGGAAGCTACAGGGAAATGCATTGTGCCTGCTCTGCGAAGGGATTGATAAATGCTGATGCAAGTTTCCCATCTGCACAGTGACGTCCTTTTCTTGATCACTTCATCATGTCTTTATACATTCTTTTAGTTTAAATATTTGTGTTATGGTCTGACTCGATAATCACAGTACTCCATTATAATCTCATCATGTCAATAATTCCACAATTCCAGATCGAGATCACGCAATTACACCCTTACTCAGGCTCCTTACTTTATCCGTCGTGTGATTAGCGAAAATTAGTCTTGTCTTGTGTTAAATATTGTTTTTTATTAGTAGATAAAACCCTTTGGTGCTCCAGAATTGAGGATATAAAGTTTCTTGTTCTGCACTAGTATCATGCATATGCATTTTCAGAATAGAGGTCAGTTGTCAATAATCTACTAATAATGGAAGGTATGTTTGTTTGCTCAGCAAACTATGTACCTCTTAGTCCTATAAGCTTCCTGGAGCGGGCAGCATTCGTTTATGGCAAAAGGGTCTCCACGGTTTTCGGCAATAAGCGGTTCTTGTGGAAAGAGACGCATGAAAGATGCATCAAGCTCGCTTCTGCTCTTTCTCAGATGGGAATTACCAGGGGCGACATTGTGAGTTTTTTCCATCAACTCATTTATCTATTGTATGGGATGTGATTCTTAATAAGAAAGGAGCATGTGATATGCGATCATCCAATTGAAACTATACCCATTGAACCCTTGTTTTTCGGAGCCCTTGATGTTAGTTATAGCTAAGTCAACCTTGTCCTACCCATGCAATATATATAGCCAAATTAACCTCTCGTTTGCCGATAAATATGGCTTGTGTTTCTTGTTGGATGTATGTCTGATTATTTGTATGTTGTTTCAGTTGTTACTTGTTTGATTCTTGTTGTAATTAGTATCTCTTGGTTAGCTGTTTATGCTTCGTCGTTGGGTCATCACATTTCCATCTAGATCTGCTTGGGTATCATGCAATTGCAACACAATTTAGAAACGGAACTTTTTGTTTTTGGTACAAATAAGAAATTTGGTATGTTTCTTCAAATGTTTACGGAAGCGTTTACTCCTTGGGACAACCATTGCATACATATGCATAGAAAAGTATTAAATGAATCACAGTGTTTTAAAAATTAGATCTGCTGGTGAACCAGAAGAGTGACTGAGTTGTAGTTCAATCTTATTCAACTGGCTAATTCAATGATTTAATATATATATTTTTATTTTCTTTAAAGAACTGTATCGGATACATGGTTAGTTCACGATTAGATTGGTTGAACTGACTGATTCGATCCAATTTTTAAAACACTGGTATTGTTACGTGGTGTATTAGAACAAAAAATTTATCGTCACGTGATAATAGCCGATCACACTTTATAGTATTTAGTAATATATGATTGGTTGTAATATGTTATGTGACACATGCACCTAATACTTACTCACATATGCATGCTAGTTTTTGTCGTATTTACAAAGTTAGGATACCATTTCCAAGGTCTAAGTCAACTCATAATTGTGTCGTATGCAAGTGCATGGATGATATGCCTAGATGGATAATTTCGTCGCAATTTTAGTGGACGACTTTGGATACTTTGACTTCAACTTGATTGGAGCTCCTCAATATTGGACATTTTGTCCTTTCAATAAAATTATTATTTTTTTGTTTTGTTTTTAGAGTATCTAAACATTTGATTAAGTAGCGCAACCTTTAAATGCCTATTTAAGTATCGTATCCGATCGAATCTTTTTTATTTTCTATTTCTTCTTGCCGAAAGATTTGCTTCCGATGTAATCTTCCTTTGCATTATTATTTCTCTCCACTAACACGGAACGGGGGAAAGAGTCCAGGTAATCTTCCTTTGCATTATTATTTCTCCCCACTAACACAGAAGGGGGGAAACAGTCCAGGTGAAATGAATGTGGAATTCTATAACAGTTGTCACAGCAGAGTGCACAGCATTTTCACATGCTGCGTTTATATTTTCTACATTTACTTCACATTTGATACACAAGAATAATGGAAAAATAAAGAGTGTTTTTTTAATTTATCCAACTCATTATCATGTTTATTGTGGACATATTGTGTCAGAAAGCCCTTCTCTTCATGAATGTGTATTCTAACTTTTTCCTAAAACTCCCATTCTTTAATAAAACCTACGAATTTTTTTTCCAATTTAAACCAGAAAAGACCAAAATAATAAGAGTTAAATTTCTCCCCATACATCTTTTTACTCCATCATTTATCAATCTTTTTAATTCAGAATATGCTCATTATTTTTTTTTATTTTTAAAATTTATAAGAATTTTAGATTATTTGTAACTTCAATTAATAATTATCTATGATTTTCAAATCACAAATAATTCAATATATATTTAGAATTTTTTCTTTTTGTTGCAAAAATTTTTTAAGATACATTTTTAACTTTTATGCAAATGTGTAAAAATTTATTTGATTTTTATATAAATTACACATAAATACAATTAATAGAGAATATGAAGGCAGTTTCATTGCGGTTTCATTACTAATTTTTTTCACGTTCTTAATTATATTGCTGATGATCACAAAAATTTAAAATTAATTTAGCAGCACAATTAATTTAATTATAACTAGAATATCAAAAAATTTTAAAGAAAAACATTTTAATTTCTCGTATGCATATAAATATCACATTGGATAGACAAATCGAATAAAAATGTTATTTTCTAAAACAAAGAATTTTAGGAAAATTAAGTCAAATTAGTATAGATTTTATTTCATTCTTACATCTAAATATAATTATACTAAATATTGAAAAAAATAGACATTCTATTCTAACTTGGGTTATGAAATAGTAGACTGAAAATTTTTTCCTATCCATTCTAGGTAGAAAGGTATTTTCATTGAAAAGATCTTTCCATTCTGACCATTCTGGCTATCAAATGTGGTAGGAAAAAAAATGTCAAATTCTACGTAAATAAATAAAATTTAAATTAAAGAATCATACCGGAAAAGTAACTTTTGAAGATGTCAAATTGCACACTATGGAGAGTTAGCTGAAATAAAACTTTATTTGTTGGTGGATCATTTTCTTAAGCATTAAGAGAATGCCTAGCCATGAAGTATTCCTTCATTTTTTTAAGTCCCTATTACCAAACAGAAAAAATTGTTAGTTATTTAAAGAAAATGAAATTCATACACCCTTTTTAGCTTCTTATATATTTTTAAGTAAAATTTTTGTGTTTATAAATAGTACAAAAAAGTCTATGAACATCATTTTCTATTTAGATTGCACTGTTATTTCATAAATTATACAATTTTTGGCAAGTGAAAATTTAAGTTATACACTTGAAAGACCTTGTCTCAATAGGTTGCAGCTATAGCACCCAATATACCAGAACTTTATGAGCTGCATTTCGGAGTTCCGATGGCCAGTGGTGTCCTTTGTGCCCTTAATCCAAAGTTGAATGCAACCACTTTAGCCCTGATACTGCAGCAGCTGGAAGTTAAGGCAATTTTTGTTGACTATGAGTTCATCAAAGTCGTCCTAGAAGCGCTTGGATTATTATCTCGGACGAAAAGATATTCTCCAACCTTAGTCATAATTCAAGAAAACAACAAAGATTCATCATCCTCGACCACCTCGATTAATGGCCTAATAAAACCAACAGCACCGGCAGATAGATTGGATTATGATACACTTCTTGCAATGGGGAAGACTGATTTCAAGATTAGATATCCAGAATCGGAATGCGATCCAATTTCAATATGCTACACTTCTGGCTCAACGGGCAAACCAAAAGGAGTAATCTATAGTCACAGAGCTACGTATCTAAACTCACTGGGAGAAATTTTCCGAAGCGGCATGAGACAAACGCCCGTGTTTCTTTGGACAGTAGACATGTTCCGGTGCAATGGTTGGTGTTTCCCTTGGACAATGGCGGCACTGGGAGGCACGAATATTTGCCTTAGAGAAGTCACGGGAAAATCCATTGTAAACTCCATTTTTCTTCACAACGTAACACATTTTCGTGGTCCACCAATCATACTAGACAAGATTGCTGAAACACTAGCAGATGATCCGCAACCATTGCCTCAAAAAGTGGATGTAGTTGTAGCAGGGGCAGGAGCATTGCCGGAACCCCAAATTCGAAAGAAACTAGAAGAATTTGGAATCAATCTAATTTGTGCATATGGGATGAGTGAAGCTCTAGGTCCAGTAACACATTCAACATTAATGACATCATCTCATGATGAATTGTCACACTTTGATGAAGATGCTATCGTAAAAATTCGTGAAGGGACACACAACCTAATAATGGAGGGAGTCGACGTAAAAGATCCTATAACCATGGAAAGTGTACCAGCTGATGGAAAAACTGTTGGGGAGGTGATGTTTAGAAGCAATACATTGATGTTAGGGTACGTGAAAAATGTGGAAGCAAGTGAGAAAGCATTTAAGGGAGGATGGTATAGAACCAAGGATCTTGGAGTGAAGCATCCTGACGGTCGCATACAAATGAAGGATCGGCTTGTGGATGTGATTAGATGTGGGGGTGAAATTGTAAGTTCTTTAGAAATTGAAGCCGCGATAGTTAAGCATCCTACGGTTTTAGAGGTTGCAGTTGTTGGAATGCCTGATGAGCTTCTTGGGGAGAGACCTTGTGCTTTTGTGAAGTTGAAAGAAGGGTCTCGTGTTACTGCTGAAGATATTATAGGCTTCTGTGCAAGTCATTTGCCTGAGCATATGAGGCCAGAGAGTGTGTTCTTTGGGGAATTGCCTGTTAATTCCACTGGTAAGGTACAAAAATTTATTCTTAGGGACAGGCTAATCAAGGGAGATGGGATAGCTAATCGTTGTACCTAGTTTGTAATACACTTCTTAATTATAGGCATTATTCTCCTTAGCAGACCTCCACCACACCCCCTCCAATATAAATAAATAAAGGTTTCTAGTCCTTAGATATTGATCTACTAAATAACGAGTATCGACAATGGAGCTCCATCTATTTGGATACCGTAATATTACTGAGTTCACATGTAATGATTATTAGTTGTGTATTTCCAATAAGATTATTGTACATTTCAAACAATTTCTGTAAACGATCCTAAGAACTCATGTTTGTGTGCTATTACAATGGTAATCCTATTTGAATTATTTGGTTATTCAAACAATAATGGCTTCAATTTTAAGAGAAGGAAATAAATGCAATGGAGTGTTCTTGTTTTTTACTCTGATTGCATCGCGATTCGTTTTTTTTTTTTTTTTTTTTTGTTTTGATAACTAAATGCATCCAAATGGAAACTTTTAGTGTAACCTTTACATAATTGCATTTAGATGATACTTGAATTATGGAGGAGTCAGTTTCAAATGTGCTTATTGTCAAGCATCAACAAATCGTTTAAAGTACTAATAGTGTTGCAAAATTTGCACTACAACGAAGAATAGTTTGTGAAAAGTTTCTTTTTCCCCCGTAAATTGTTCAAACACAGGTTTGATTTGGTAGTTAAATCGAAGGATTGTACAGCTTACTCATGTTATATCAATCAAACATTGCCATTTTGAGAAAAATAAAAAAGATAGGAAGCAGTGAATCTTGAAAGAAAAATAAAAATAAGCTGTGAATATCATATTTTCGTATTGCTTCAGTTCTACTAAGAATTGCATTGCACAATTTCGAAAAATTGAGAACTCGTGTAATTCGATTGAATTTAAAGTATTACAAAGTTGGAATTCAACTCTTCCTTTTTTGGCCAGTTCCCACAATTTAGACCAAAAACACTTAATCTATATGTCAAGTTCGACCTCATGTCGTTGCTATTGCACTCTCCTAATCCCCCATTCTCCCTATTATAGTAAGGAAAAAATAATGTAGAAATGAAGAATTACCAAAATTGAAAAAGCAAGTTTTTGTAAAAGAGTGCCAAGGTTTTATTGGAACTTGCTAATTTTTTTTAAAATAAAATTTAATATTGAGTTTGGTGATGCACAAGGAACAATCTAGGGAGTGGCAGGGTAGGGCCGTTACCTTTCCAAGATTCAGAAAATTATACTTTTTCTTCTCAAAATTTGGAAAGTTTTCAAGTATGTCCTTACAAATTCAAAGATTCGTTCCTACAAATTTTTATTATAAATTTATATGACACCCCATCAATATAATTTTGTTCCCTTAAAATAAATATTCTAGATCAGTCTATCGTGATGCCGTGTCATTGTAATATTGTGTGATAATAGATAATATAGTACTTGCAAAAAAAAAAGACCTATTGAAGTATCAAAAACAAAAAAAAATTATAATTCTGGTGCAATAAATAACCAACTATGGAAAGGAGTATTTCAAGAAAAATGATTATGAGTTACTTTCATCCGTGCACATATTTCTTTCATCTCAAATATTAAGAAAGAAATTTTTTAGGAAGCAAAATATTTATACATCTATGCGTCTTTTGCTTAGATAGTAGAAACAAAAGTCCTCGTAAACAAGCTAAAGCGATGCATAGAAGTTTCTCAGACTTTACGTGGTGGGATATTACTAGTATTCCCTTCTTCCCCTAATTTGGGCCACTTTTTAGAAATCCAACTTATTATTGTAGTGGGTATGGTTGACTTCGTGTGTATTGACACCATGTTTTCCAACTGAACATTTGAAATGGTTATGATGTATAAAGGTAGTGGCAAAATAGGAAATTACTTAATATTTTATATTTAAGTATGATTCATATTTTCAAACACAGGGAAAGTGAACAAATGACAAAAATAACGAAACGAAGGGAGCTCTATATATCTTGACAAGGAGGCATGTAGATTATTGAGTGAGAAATTAGATAGGATTCTATGAAATGTGTTCTCTTTGGTTTCTGGAAATTCAATTGGAAAAAGTTACAAATCGGCTTCTGAATGGTTGACTCACACAGAAAAGGTTGGTAAATACAGCAATTAGCCAAATATCTGGTCTCCTAACATGCATCAATATGACGAAAAATATTTGGAACCACCGGATGGTCACTGTCTACAAGAGCGTCCAGTGTTAATTGGAGTCTTAATGCAGAAGTCGAAATTGAAGCGGTTGAAATCTTTTTGAGTTGGATTTCAGAAAGAATATGGAATATTTTGCACTAGTGAAACGTTCTAAAATTAAGGAAAATGTTATAATCACGAAAAGTTACTTAAAAAATTAATAATTCTTTTTAGAAAAGTGATAATTTTTTCTTTAATTTGCGAAAATTTATCATTTCTTAATTGAGTTTGGTGGCACCACATTACTAACATTTTCCAACAAATAAATGTGTCAATGATATTTGCATAATCACACTTGCATATAATTTGTCGCTTCAGTTGGCCGTTAAAATGATCTCATGTGAAATGATGCTTTTCTTGTCTCCCTCCATAATTTTGTGGGGTCTTTAATGGCTAGTCATGTCATTTTAAGTCAGTTTCAAAAGTTGATATTTGGTTTCCTCGTTTTATTCAACCATGCTAGTTTGATTTACTCCTCTGGGGTTTTTCTCGAAAAGACGAGAAGTTTGGACTGACAAGCAAAAAGTGCCTCAACCTTAAAATATGCATGCCTGCCAGAAAGTCGTGGGAGAATGAGGATCCAAGAATTAGGATTGTAAAGAATTTATCATGTGGCTTCTTATTGAAAAATGAACTGGAGTGTGGAATTTTGTAGGTTTTGCCACATTTTGATTGAGTCCAAATTTCAGTCATCAAATTCTTTGGTCGTGCTGCTGCAATAGCTGGTGGGATTCCTGCTGATAAATGTGAAGCAAGACCAATTAGGAAGGCAGCCATTCTGAATAATTTTCAAAATGGATTTTTCCTAGTAATTTTCTCCGAGTGAATCAGAGGAAAGGATTGACATGCAACAATGCTATTCAGAATTCTGTATTAGTCGGTGATCAGCATTCTCTGGCTTATGAGTTGAGTTTTTCTGATGAGGATGAAAGGTTTACTTCAACCAGAGAGCAAATCTGTAATGGATCAAGTAAAGGAGACATGTGAGTATGATGACTCAAGTGCCACTTATTCTTGCCTAATTCGCCTGATTGCAATTTGTATCTGGATTGTCCTAGCATCAGAGATTTGTGAACATCGTACGCTTAGCAAAATTGTTTGGGTGTTTACTCTGATGTGATTTAGATTGAACATGCATGATTGTGGATAGTGATTGTCTGCTTCTGTATCCGACCGACGGTGATATTTCAAATATGTGAATTAGAAATAGTACCGAAGATTTGTACTTTTTGCTTCGCGTTAAGTTTGGGAAATTGTATAACAGAATGCACACAAGGGAGGGAAAGAAAAAAAAAAAAGGAAGTCTCGTGTTGTGGTTCTCAGTGATCTAACAGGTCCTTTAACAGAAGAACTAAAGGCCCCAGGTGTCCTCCACGAGCTTGTAATGCTCTAGCTGCCTGCTATTGCCGGACAAACAATTGAACCTTTAGAACAAGTCTAACAGCTTATGTTGGAAGATTAAGTGAGTCATGAACCTTCAGAACAAGGGCACCAGTAGTGTCCTACGTATAGGCTAGACTAAATTGTTATTGAAAATCTTGAATGGTCCTTGGAATTTATGATCTTTTAGAAAAATCCAATTTGTCTTCCAATTGGACAATTAATGTGTAGGAATCGGCCATTGGGCAGCTGTATTCTTCTTTCCCGTATCCATGTATATCTTTCGCCTGGGTATAACTGGTGCAGCCATTTCCACGGCTGCATCTCAGTAGATCCTTCCAATAAACCACCTTGTGCTTTATCTTTATCCGGTGATGATAAACTTATATTTCAACATTTCAGATACATTGTTACCATATTGATGTTGCGGCACCTAAATAAGAGGATCATAGGCTGTTGTTCAGTATGACAAATTGCACTTTGGTGACAACTGATTTAATTAATTAGCCACATAAAATGTCAACAACTTATACTATTAAGTAATTTTCTGACATAGACCCCGGTCTATAACATAAGTTCACTACTATCAATTTGGCCATTTTGTGCATGATAAAAAAGAATTGAAAAAAAAAAAATCAGCCTAATAGACCTGTACTCTCATGTGAAGTCTAGCCCAAGAATGCAGCAATTTCCCTTTTACAAGTAGCAACATCACCAGTTGTTCCAAAGCTATTGAAAGATCGTGCAGCTATGATAAATGCATTTTACTTTCAGAACCCATTTTGCCGGAGCATCTTGGATCGTTACGATATTTCAGCATTTGGTTGTAAAGTGCTGGCCTGATAAGTAAGCCAATGCCGCCACCACCACCAGCTGATGATATTGTCAACAATGGGGCCAGAATACAATCAAATTCGTCATCTTAATTTCTTGCTTCTCAGTTTGTACCACTTAAGTTTTGTGCCTTAATGATGTGATTAAGGGAATGGATTATCGGTATATATAATAGGATCAATTTGAGTGACGGCCTGATTATTTTAGATAATAATACCGTTCTAAAGTTGGCTGCGGAGTCACTTCAATTTAGTGTACACAGCTGATTATCAGCATTCTTCAACCTTTGATTATTTCTTCCTGGCAATGATCCTTATTTTCAAACCGAAGCTCTCGAAGAAGACTGGCAGAGACTTGCTTTAGTGGGTAGATATCGTCGCTTATGTGGGCTGTACATCGGGTTGGGAGAGTGGTACTCTGTGGGATTTGAGATTTCTTTTCGACACTTTCAATACCGTATTGAGTGTTTCCAACAGATCTGTGTCACCCTTCCCGTTCAGTTCAACTGAACTTTTTTATTCTGGGAGAAAATGCATACTTGATCAACACCTAAAAGAAATCATTAAATGAAAATTCAGATTTAGCGACACTAAATAATGCCATTTAAATATGTATTTTTGCTTCCATTTTTGGCTGGTACCGGATTGATTAACCAGATCTTGTCTCTTGGATCACCTGCAACATAAAATGGATGAGAAGTACATGGAGTTTGGCACTCCAAATACTTCCGATACTTGAGTCAGTTTTATGTATGAGAAAATACATCACAAGGTTTATAGAAAGAAATGGAGCATACCTTATGAATGCATATATGGTGGATTTATATACCAATTAGAGAAGATAAATAACCACATATAGATGTGCAGTAGCCTGTAAAATGTAAAGGCGTGCAATAGCCTGTAAAATCTATGATCACAGGTTGGCAATGTCAGAGAATAGAAGCCACATGTTATCTTGATCTGTCACCTCAACACACATAAGTTATATCGACCTAAAGGCTTGATAGCTATTTCAAGAAGCCAATTTTTGAGACAACTCACTCTTTAGAGAGTTAAGATGTGCCGAAATGTGACTTGATTTGGACTGACTTAGAGGTCGGATACTACAGTATTAGTTTGGCTCAGGCTAATAGAGGAGGCCAACAAGGATGAGCAATAGCTTTTGAAGTGTTTACAAGTCTAGCTTAGTTGAGACCGAGCTAATAGATTCATAGTAGATCATGGTCTTTGAATCTAATAGTGTTGTCTCAGATAGGCTTTACTTTTACCTATCAATTATATTGTAGCGACAAAGCTTGTTTTCAAAATATAATATTTTGTTTATATTTTCTGGGCCTTTAGATTCAAGCTGGCCCAATATTCGTCCAGTGGACTGGGCTATCAAAATCAGCCTCTATATGTATTTTGGTGGCATTCACTCTAAATATCGAGATTACTATGGTGACTTCGGATGAGTTATTGTGTGGCATGTGTGGTTATGCTCTGCTGCTTCATAGACAAGTTTATGCCTTAAATTAAAAAAAAAAAAAATTTTATGCCTTAAAATCATTCTTGTGGCCTACTTTAATTCGTTGTGCAATTACGGCAAGCGTACGACAGACAGCAACTTTTCATTCTAGTATTCTTAACTCTACACAGTGCGTAAAAAGTTCAATGTTTTTATGAGATAATCTTTTTTAACTATAAGGATTAACAGACAATTTCCAATTTTGCTCGGGAGTTGATCAAATTGGAATTGGCATCATACAAAATCAAACTGAACAGGTATGCATTCAAGGAAAATGCTGTGGTCCGTCGTTCAAAATTCTTGGCCATTAGGTTCAATACTTGTCGTTATTTTCGTCGCGTTAGTAGACAAATTGTGGGGCACGGGTCCTCGCAATTTGACCCATGCCAATTGTGACAAGTTGTAATTTGTTAGTTAGTAGTTGTTATCTATCAGTAAAAAAATGTAACTGGTAAGTAAAAAAATTTAATTACTTCCCATCCAAAAACAAAGTTGTTTTTGTTTTAAAATTTAGCCACATTGACCTGATATCAACCATTTATTTGTGTCCATTAACTCACGAGCATTAACTTGTTTCAAATGGGACTTGCGACCCCCTTGAACCAAGTTGTGGAATGGGTTTAGAATGATCTCTCTCTCTCTGCACCCACTCCTTTTTTTTTTTTTTTTGGCAAGTTTGCAACTACAATTGATCAACATCGCATCACCACCTAACATTCCCCAGATTTTTTTTTCCCACATTTTTTGCTCATCTAAGACAAGCATACACCACCAGCTCTCTCTCTCTCTCTCTCTCTCTCTCTCTCTCTCTCTCTCTCTCTCTCTCTCTCTCTCTCTCTCTCTCAAAATTGTGATTTAGTTACATCTAATTTTCTCTAAAGCCAGAAATTCCATCTCTCCCTTCTTTTGTTTATTTTTTCCTTATTCTTTTGAATCATAGTACTTCATGCAATCTTTAGCATAACCTCTCAATTAATGGTCGTTTATTGATAGAAGTGGAAAGGAAAGAAATGGTACGAGAAACATGAATTGGCAAAATGGTGTGAAATAAGGAATTAGTTACAAGTGATCTTAAAGCTCAATTATTTTTCTTTCCGTGGCATTTCTTGACAAATTCGAACAGAAAGGTAATAGATTCCTAACAATTTTCTGAGGGACACAGTCAAATTTTTTATATCTTTTAACCTTATAGAAGATTTTAAATAAATCAACCGAATATTATTCAACTTTATTTTGTTTGAATATGGATTCATCCATTATTTTTCTGGGTGTATACATTATTTCAACCCCCAATTGCCAAAAAGTATTAGTCACAACATCAAAGGCCTAGAAAATGCTTTGAATAAAATTTGATTCTTGCATGTATTACGGTGACTCATTCATGATTCCAGGATAACTCCATGCCGGGTACCCAATCAAGTCCAAGCTGGAAAGGGGAAATTCTTACACGGATCAAGTCTACGGTTTCACTTATGGATTTAAAGGTCTAAAATAGAGTCAGGTAAACATAATGATACATGTTAATGCAAGATAATAATGTAAAGTAATGTAGGAATACTTACGAGGCTTTTTTTTAAACCACGAGATCCACAGGTGGGATCATGAACTGGGTTCATTTAAGAATTTTCTGCGAGAAACAAACCGATTTGGGAGAGCATGGGATCCAACTTAAACCCATAAACTTGTTCTTTTTTTTCCCCATCGAGGATGAGCACTAGAGCTAAAACTCGAAGTCAACCCGAAAGATTTTTAGCTTTATGATTCTTTGGATGGTTATTTTTGAAAGACTTTTAAAAAGCATTATTATAACAGTTTTTTATTAAATACGTACGTGAAATACAAAAAATGTTTGAAAGCGTATTTGAAAAATTTTAAAATATGTTTTGAAAAACAGCTCCATCCAAATAGACTAACATTTGATCATTTAACTAGGTGCAACAAATACATGAGTAATATAGTTAATGTTTTAATTAATGCGTACCAACAATATGTCATCACTTACAACAACATAACCAGGTCAATTGAATCTTTAACACTTCATCTTGCTAACTAAACCGATTTAAATTCAAATGTAAGGCACATTTGAATTCAAACTTGAGTGTTTTTGGTCCCAATACCCAGATTAGTAAGCACTTGGACTTGAAATATTTTGTCCCAATAGTTGTGTCTTGCACTTTATAATTATGATTCTCCGACTAAGCTATGAAGGAGCATATTCAAAGTTAAACAACATCAATATCAAAGTGCAAGCTGACTGGAATGGCATATAACTACGTAGGCAGATAATTAAAGCCAGTAGATATCCACTACTTAGCAACTGATTAATTTGTATATCCCCGTTGTTCTTTTGTTCATACTAAGATCAAGATTCAAGGTTACAGCTCGATAACTGTTGTTTATCTGGAAGACAGAGTTAAAATTAAAATATGTTCTTCACATTTACTAAAAGTTGCTCCTCCAAACAAAACTGACCACGGTAAGATTCTAGATGAGAAGATAGCAAGTGATGAATAGTTGAAGGTCTCTTTGACAAATTTTTGATGACGAGAGGAAGTTAGTTTATCTCAACTTTCCTTTCAACTTCCATGAATTCTGAAAACGGACAAATTTCTGAACACGTAAGCAATAACAAACATGGTTCGCCATATCACTCGAGTCCGCGACGTATTGCTCAAGTCATAACTGGAACGGAGCCTATCGTTACAATACCGTTACCCGCATCATTTTTTGAACTATATCGAATATATATCACCGAGAAATCGGCGAAATCCACCGATATGAATGGTATGACACCGTATCGGTAAATATCGACCGAGATTTCAACAACATATACCGATATGCACTGTTATGAACCCAAAAACATATGCCTTTTGGGTACAATGACGAGCCAATTGTATGTTCATCTCCATCAAATCTTGCGTCAGTCGGGGAGGTCGCAACTGTTGTAGTTTCATTCTTTCTTGTGGACTTGGGTGTTCATAATTTTGGATGTGCTCATTTGACTGTTACTATCATTTAACACTAGATTTTATTAAGTACTGAAAACATAACCTAACTCTCTATAGTCACACATATTCCTGGGTGTTATGCAATAAAGAATAGTACTACATATATCAACATTTGCAAATTATAGTATACAAACTTTATAACTTGCAAGGACAACTTCCCAGTTGTAGGTTTAATCTTTCACCATGTCAGTTGGGATCAATCACTTGGGCATTGCAGTTGATCAATTTATGATGGAAATTGTTATTGAGACTATGGTAAGAACGCTTGCTTCTTTATGTCTTTGTATTTTGTAATATTATTTGATATGTATCTCTTTCTTTTCTTGTATTCAAGTAAACATTACGACTTCCTTTGTATAATTTTTATTATATTATATAAGATATAAGGGTTTTATTCTTATATTTAAGTGATATCATTTAAAATTGATGCTAAAATCATTTATTACTAATGTCATAGGTCTACGGTTAAACAGCAATACTTTATTTAAATAATTAGTGACTATATAGGACAATGTAAGTATTTAGTAAATTTAATTTGATAATTGTGTTATTTGTGGTATTTTTTATTTTTAGTAATTTTTTGAGATTTTTAAAAAAAATTTATATTCTATAATGTGCGTATAACCTTATGTTTAGCCGATACATCATGACGGATGTGAAACAATTGTGACCGCGACACAACGGCGATCCATGACGGCGAACCATGATAACAAATGTTGAACTAGCTAGAAACCGGGTTCTTCATCCGCGTCTCTGGGATAACAAAATTGACAAATGGATGATCAATATCCATATACAATACGGTTGTCTTGGTCACCTCCACGTGATCTTGCATAAGGAAGCTACAGGGAAAAGCATTGTGCCTGCTCTGCGGAGGGATTGATAAATGCTGATGCAAGTTTCCCATTTGCTTAGTGACGTCTTTTTCTTGATCCCTTCATCAAGTCTTTATTCTTTTTCTTCATCACTTCATCAAGTCTTTATACATTCTTTTAGTTTAAATTTTTGTGTTACGGACTGACTCGACAGTCACAGTACTCCATTATAACCTCATCATGCCAATAACTCCACAATTCCAGATCGAGATCACGCAATTACACCCTTACTCAGGCTCCTTAATTCATCCATTGCGTGATTAGCGGAAATTAGTCCTGTTTTGTGTTAAATATTGTTTTTTATTAGTAGACAAAACCCTTTGGTGCTCCAGAATTGAGTATATAAAGGTTCTTGGTCTGCACTACTATCATGCATATGCATTTTGAGAATAGAGGCTAGTCGTCAATAATAATGGAAGGTTTCTTTGTTTGTTCAGCAAACTATGTACCTCTTACTCCTATAAGCTTCCTGGAGCGTGCAGCATTCGTTTATGGCAAAAGGGTCTCCATAGTTTTCGGCAACAAGCGGTATTTGTGGAAAGAGACGCATGAAAGATGCATCAAGCTCGCTTCTGCTCTTTCTCAGCTGGGAATTACCAGGGACGACATTGTGAGTGTTTTCATCAACTCATTTATCTGTTGTATTGGATGTGATTCTTAATAATAAAGAAAGGAGTATGTGGTATGCGATCGTCCAAATGAAACTATAGCCATAGAAACCTTGTCTTTCGGAGCCATTGATGTTAGTTACAGCTAACTCAACCTTGTCCGGCCCATGCAATATATATAGCCAAATAAACCTCTCATTTGCTGAAAATTATGGCTTGTGTTTCTTGTTGGATGTATGTCTGATTAATTTGTATGTCGTTTCCGTTGTTACTTGTTTGATTCTTGTTGTAATTAGTGTTTCTTGGTTAGCTGTTTATGCTTCATCGTCGGTTCATCACATCCCCGTCTTGCTCTGCTTCGGTATCATGCAATTGCATCACAATTTAGAAACGGATTTTTTTTTTTTTTTGGTACAAATAAGAAATTTGGTATGTTTCTTCAAATGTTTACGGGAGTGCTCCTCCTTGGGACAACCATTGCATACATGTGCATAGAAAAATATTAAATGAATCACAGTGTTTTAAAAATTAAACTGGTCGATGAATCAGAAGAGCGGCTGAGTCCCAGTCCACTCTAGTTCAACTAGCCGGTTCAATGATTTAATACAATTTTCTTTTTATTTTCTTTATAAAGAATTGGATCGCATTCATGGTCAGTTCGCGATCAGACCGGTTGAACTGGTCGATTCAGTATAATTTTCAAAATACTGGCATTGTTACGTAATGTATAAAAATCAATAATTTATCGTCACGTAACAATAGCGAATCACATCTTAAAATATTTAATAATGTATAATTAGTTCTACTATGCTATGTAACACATGCACTTAATACTTACTCACATATGCATGCTAATTTTTGTCGTATTTACGAACTTAGGACACAATTTCCGAGGCCTAAGTCATCATTGTGTCGTATGCAAGTGCATGGATGATATGCCTAGAAGGATCATTTCGTCGCAATTTTAGTGGACGACTTTGGATTCTTTGACTTCAACTTAATTGGAGCTCCTCAATATTTGACATTTGTCCTTTCAATTAAATTATTATTATTTTTTTGTTTTTAGAGTATCTAAACATTTAATTAAGTAGCGCAACCTTTGAATACCTATTTAAGTATCATATCCCATCGAATCTTTTTCCTTTTCTATTTCTTCTAGCCGAAAGATTTGCATCTGATGTAATCTTCCTTTGCATTATTATTTCTCTCCACTAACACAGAACGGAGGAAAGAGTCCAAGTAATCTTCCTTTGCATTATTATCTCTCCCCACTAACACAGAAGGGGGGAAAGAGTCCAGGTGAAATGAATGTGGAATTATATAATAACCGTCACAACAGAGAGCGCAACATTTTCACATGCTGCATTTATATATTTTAATTAAATAGTGAATACATTTACTTCACGTTTGATACAGTTACTTCACGTTTGTGTTAATTAATAGTACAAAAAAGTCTATGAACATCATTTTCTATTTAGATTGCACTGTTATTTCATAAATTGTACAATTGTTGGTAAGTGAAAAATTAAGTTGTACACTTAAAGACCTTGTCTCAATAGGTTGCAGCTATAGCACCCAATATACCAGAACTTTATGAGCTGCATTTCGGAGTTCCAATGGCCGGTGGTGTCCTTTGTGCCCTTAATCCAAAGTTGAATGCAACCACTTTAGCCCCAATACTGCAGCAGCTGGAAGTTAAGGCAGTTTTTGTTGACTATGAGTTCATCAAAGTCGTCCTAGAAGCGCTTGGATTATTATCTCGGACGAAAAGATATTCTCCAACCTTAGTCATAATTCAAGAAAACAACATAGATTCATCATCCTTGACCACCTCGATTAATGGCCTAATAAAACCAACAGCACCAGCAGATAGATTGGATTTTGATACACTTCTTGCAATGGGGAAGACTGATTTCAAGATTAGTTATCCAGAATCCGAATGCGATCCAATTTCAATATGCTACACTTCTGGCTCAACAGGCAAACCAAAAGGAGTAATCTATAGTCACAGAGCTACGTATCTAAACTCACTGGGAGAAATTTTCCGAAGCGGCATGAGACAAACGCCCGTGTTTCTTTGGACAGTAGACATGTTCCGGTGCAATGGTTGGTGTTTCCCTTGGACAATGGCGGCACTGGGAGGCACGAATATTTGCCTTAGAGAAGTCACGGGAAAATCCATTGTAAACTCCATTTTTCTTCACAACGTAACACATTTTTGTGGTCCACCAATCCTACTAGGCAAGATTGCTGAAACACTAGCAGATGATCCGCAACCATTGCCTCAAAAAGTGGACGTAGTTGTAGCAGGAGCAGGAGCATTACCAGAATCCCAAATTCGAATGAAACTCGAAGAATTTGGAATCAATGTAATTTTTGGATATGGGATGAGTGAAGCTCTAGGTCCGGTAACACATTCAACATTAATGACATCATCTCATGATGAATTGTCACGCTTTGATGAAGATTCTATAGTAAAAATTCGTGAAGGAACACACAACCTAATAGTGGAGGCCGTCGACGTAAAAGATACTATAACCATGGAAAGTGTACCAGCTGATGGAAAAACTGTTGGGGAGGTGATGTTTAGGAGCAATACATTGATGTTAGGGTACGTGAAAGATGTGAAAGCAAGTAAGAATGCATTTAAGGGAGGATGGTATAGAACCAAGGATCTTGGAGTGAAGCATCCTGACGGTCGCATACAAATGAAGGATCGGCTTGTGGATGTGATTACATGTAAGGGTGAAATTGTAAGTTCTTTAGAAGTTGAAGCCGCGATAGTCAGGCATCCTATGGTTTCAGAGGTTGCAGTTGTTGGAAGGCCTGATGAATTTCTCTGTCAGACACCTTGTGCTTTTGTGAAGTTGAAAGAAGGGTCTTGTGTTACTGCTCAAGAGATTATAGGCTGCTGTGCAAGTCATTTGCCTGAGCGTATGAGGCCTGAGGATGTGCTCTTTGGGGAATTGCCTGTTAATTCCGGTGGTGAGGTACAAAAATATATTCTTAGGGATGCTCTCCTAGGTAATCGTTGTACCTAGTTTGTGATGCACTTTTTAATTATAGACATTGTTCTCCTTAGCAGGCCTCCACCACACCCCCTCCAATATAAATAAATAAAGGTTTCTAGTCCTTAGATATTGATCTACTAAATAACGAGTACTCCATCTATTTGGATACCGTAATATTACTGAGTTCACATGTAATGATTATTAGTTGTGTATTTCCAATAAGATTATTGTACATTTCAAACAATTTATGTAAACGATCCTAAGAACTCATGTTTGTGTGCTATTACAATGGTAATCCTATTTGAATTATTTGGTTATTCAAACAATAATGGCTTCAATTTTAAGAGAAGGAAATAAATGCAATGGAGTGTTCTTGTTTTTTACTCTGATTGCATCACGATTCGTTTTTTTTTTTTTTTTTTTTGATAACTAAATGCATCCAAATGGAAACTTTTAGTGTAACCTTTACATAATTGCATTTAGATGATACTTGAATTATGGAGGAGTCAGTTTCAAATGTGCTTATTGTCAAGCATCAACAAATCGTTTAAAGTACTAATAGTGTTGCAAAATTTGCACTACAACGAAGAATAGTTTGTGAAAAGTTTCTTTTTCCCCCGTAAATTGTTCAAACACAGGTTTGATTTGGTAGTTAAATCGAAGGATTGTACAGCTTACTCATGTTATATCAATCAAACATTGCCATTTTGAGAAAAATAAAAAAGAAATGAAAGCAGTGAATCTTGAAAGAAAAATAAAAATAAGCTGTGAATATCATATTTTCGTATTGCTTCAGTTCTGCTAAGAATTGCATTGCACAATTTCGAAAAATTGAGAACTCGTGTAATTCGATTGAATTTAAAATATTACAAAGTTGGAATTCAACTCTTCTTTTTTGGCCAGTTCCCACAATTTAGACCAAAAACACTTAATCTATATGTCAAGTTCGACCTCATGTCGTTGCTATTGCAATCTCCTAATCCCCATTCTCCCTATTATAGTAAGGAAAAAATAATGTAGAAATGAAGAATTACCAAAATTTAAAAAGCAAGTTTTTGTAAAAGAGTGCCAAGGTTTTATTGGAACTTGCTAATTTTTTTTAAAATAAAATTTAATATTGAGTTTGGTGATGCACAAGGAACAATCTAGGGAGGGGCAGGGTGGGGCCGTTACCTTTCCAAGATTCAGAAAATTATACTTTTTCTTCTCAAAATTTGGAAAGTTTTCAAGTATGTCCTTACAAATTCAAAGATTCGTTCCTACAAATTTTTATTATAAATTTATCTGACAACCCATCAATATAATTTTGTTCCCTTAAAATAAATATTCTAGATCAGTCTATCGTGATGCCGTGTCATTGTAATATTGTGTGATAATAGATAATATAGTACTTGCAATAACAAAGACCTATTGAAGTATCAAAAACAAAAAAAAAAATTATAATTCTGGTGCAATAAACCAACTATGGAAAGGAGTATTTCAAGAAAAATGATTATGAGTTACTTTCATCCGTGCACATATTTCCTTCATCCCAAAATATTAAGAAAGAAATTTTTTAGGAAGCAAAATATTTATACATCTATGCGTCTTTTTCTTAGATTTTAGTAGAAACAAAAAGTCCTCGTAAACAAGCTAAAGCGATGCGTAGAAGTTTCTCAAACTTTACGTGGTGGGCTATTACTAGTATTCTCTTCTTCCCCTAATTTGGGCCATTTTTTAGAAATCCAACTTATTATTGTAGTGAGTATGGTTGACTTCGTGTGTATTGACACCATGTTTTCCAACTGAACATTTGAAATGGTTATGACGTATAAAGGTAGTGGCAAAATAGGAAATTACTTAATATTTTATATTTAAGTATGATTCATATTTTCGAACACAGGTAAAGTGAAAAAATGACAATAATAACCAAACGAAGGGAGCTCTATATATCTTGGCAAGAAGGCATGTAGATTATTGAGTGAGAAATTAGATTGGATTCTACGAAATGTATTCGCTTGGGTTTCTGGAAATTTAATTGGAAAAAGTTAGAAATAGGCTTCTGAATGGTTGACTCACAAAGAAAAGGTTGGTAAATACAGCAATTAGCCAAATATCTGGTCCCCTAACATATATGAATATGACCAAAAATATTTGGAACCACCGGATGGCCACTGTCTACAAGAACCTCCAACGTTAATGGGAGTCTTAATGCAGAAGTCGAAATTGAAGCACTTGAAATCTTTTTGAGTTGGATTTCGGAAAGAAAATGGAATATTTGGTACTCGTGAAAAGTTCTAAAATTATAGTACTGCATGGTCAGCAGTGGCCACGCTAGATTTTTTTTTTTTTTTTGTGACAGAAACCTACACTAGATTTTAAAAGCTCAAAGCTTGATAATTTTACTAGTACTGTAAGCCTACAATAATACACTATCTACAAGCAACTAACATAACAATAACAAGAAGGAAAATGTTATAATCACAAAAAGTTACTTAATATTAATTAATATTTTTTTTCTAGAAAAATGATAATTTTTCTTTAATTTACGAAAATTTACCATTTCTTAATTGAGTTTGGTGGCACCACATTACCGTTGTCCAATAAATAAATGTGTAAATGATATTTGCATAATCACACTTGCATATAATTTGTCGCTTGAGTTGGCAGCTAACGAGATCTCATGTAAACTGATGTTCTTCTTGTCTCCCTTCATAATTTTTTTTTGGGTCTTTAATGGTTTGTCATGTCCATTTTAAGTCAGTTTCGAAAGTTGAAGAAATTTAGTTTCCTTGTTTTATCAACCATGCTAGTTTATTTTAAGTCACCTGCTTAGTTAACAGGAACTTTAACAGAAGAACTAAAGGCTCCAATTGTCCTCCGCGAGCTTGTAATGCTCTTGCTGCCTCCTATAGCTGGACAAGCAATTGAACCTTTAGAAAAGTCTTACAGCTTACGTTGGAAGATTAAGTGAGTCATGTACTTCTCTAAATAATTTTCTTAATCTTTTGCAGAACTTGTTTTCTACCACGCTTTGCTTCACCGACATATGTCTGCCTATGAATTATAGATATCAGTTTGGTATGCTCCTCTTACTTTTTCTAAGAAGAAACACATAAATGGGATAATGTCTTTCATATCATATATGTTCCTTCAAAGCAGGATAAAACAGTCTCATTGAAGTTCGAAACTGCATATGTTATCTGGAGGTAATATCCATGTGAAACATGTGAAAGTGTGTCAGTCAAAACAAACATTGTCTCCTATTTCACCTGTGGATGCTAGCATTGTTTCTCATAAAGTAGATAAATGTCCTAGTTTCCTCATTTCAACCATCGCAAAATGTTTTATAATGCAAAATCTACCAAATTTTGGAAATAATTATTTTGGTGATTGATTTCTTTTACTGGCCTATACCTTATTTTTCACCATCCGGTGCTAAAGTTGTACGCTTAAAACTTGGACTGCAACAGATGATTGCACATTTTAGACTTCACAAATGGCAAAAGGTGGCCCAAAGAACTTTTAGATATTGCTTTTCAGCAACGTGAATTGTTAGTGTCCAGGACAAATAGGCGCAACAGAGGATTATCTTGAAAATGACTGTAACCCTTAGGACTTCATGCCAGTATTGATGATTGAAGCTGCAACAATGACTTTAGGATCAGAAATTTTTCTAAACACCATGGGTGTACCCACAGTAAGTTCTGTCGGATTTGTTTGTTGGTTGGTGTTTTTCAAAAACATGGTTTTTAGAAATTTCAAACACGTTTTTCAATCACCTTTTATTTCACGTACACATTTATCAAGAAAAATCTTTAAAACTGCAACAGTAATTGTTTTTAAAAAAACCTCAAAAAACAACCATTCAGACTCAAGTACACATCTAGGGTATATTTGTTCTTAAAAATTACATTTTACAATTTCTGCCAACTATATCCAACTAAATAAACATTATGGTTTTTGTTAAATCACATGTACGGATTTCCCCTGTGAAAACATCAATAGGTTATGTTCTTGACTTGTGGTCCCATATTAGGAGTTCAGTAAGCTTCTAATGTTCTTATTTTCTTGAAGCGTATTCCTGCTGAACACTTTTTTAGGCTCAGAGCAATTGGTGCTCCGGCAATATGGTTTCTCTAGCCATTCAAGGCATATACAATGGTTTCATGGATTCAAGAGCACCTGTACCACCTTTAGGCAAGACTAATTTGTTATGGCAACTCTTGTATGGTCCTTAGAATTTATGATCTTTTAAAAAAATCCAAATTGTCTTACAAATGGATAACGAACGAGGTATCTGCCATTTGGCAGCTGTATTCTTTATTCCAGTATCCATGGATATCTTTCGCCTGGGTATAATTGGTGCAGCCACTTCTGCAGTTGCATCTCAGTAGATGATAAACTTATATTGTTTCCATATTGATGATTGGGCATCTGAATAAGAGGATCATAGTGCTGTTGTTCACTATGAAAAATTTCATTTTGGTGACGACTTAAGCAGGTGAATGTTTGTAGGATCAGATTGTGGCCCTGATTACTTAAAACATTCGATTCCCAATTTTTGAAGTTTTAACATTTTGGATCATCCTCCTTTTTCCTTTAATTAGCATTGAGGTTAAGAGGCAACAGGTTATTCATTTCTGTCTGATCCAATTAACTATGCCATTACTCCCACTTTTTATGGTCTCATGTAAACGTACTCCACCAAGAAATGCCCTTAAAAATAAATGAACCTTCTATGCTTGAAAAATTAATATCTGTTTCTCTAAGATGAATCAAGCATTAACGGGTCAAAAAGCATTGGTATATTCTTGCTGTGAGGCCTGGCCCCAGTTGGTCGCTCCAAAATGAAGACTGTGTGTCCAAAACTGTTTTGATCATTGGCCTTCGTGAATGCTACTGTGTTAATCGCTTTTCTTCTTTTCCAATTTTTTCCCCCCTCTTAATAGCATAGCATTCAAAATCACCAGCACAGATACAGAATTTTGACCTCGACGGGTTAACTTTTACCTGATTCAGTGTAAATTCAGTTGAGATTTATGTCTTCCCTGGGAACCGGCAAATTTGTTAAAATATTGTTAGGAAAAAAAAAAAATCGACAATTGTGGGTGTCAGAGGAGTGTTTTGGAAATTTAAACGCGGTGCTGAATTTTTTTAAAAATTTTTCATGTGCCGCGTTTCCCAAACGCGGGGCATGAACAGTAACACCGCGTTTGGGAAACGCAATGCTACTGTTTACGTACTTTATTCAACGTGAATAGTAGAAAAGTATATGAACAGTAGCGTCGCATTTCCCAAACGCGGCGTTATTGGTAACACGGCGCATGAAAAAAATAAAAAAAAAATTCAATACCGCGTTTTTAAATTTCTAAAACTCCCTTCTAACACCTACAGTGCCGAATTTTTTTTTTTTCCTAACAATATTTTAACAAATTTGCCCTGGGAACCCGAATTAGCTTTTTAGTAAATTGACACAACTGGTTTCTGGCTATACTGCATTTTGCATCTTGTGGACCAAGAAGATTTTTTGTATTTTCAGGTTATCACAAAGAAGTGGTCCATGATGGTTCTTGCAGGACATCAACAAAAGTGAAACTGAGGTTAGTTGTAATGAACCTTAACTGTCATCATTTAAAAAAATATATAATTGCTGAAATTTTGCTGGATGTGTAATCTGACACTCACCTGTACTTTAGACCAGAAAGTTTAACATGCAGAAAGAGTCAGAGAGCAGATGAGGGCTGTAGTTTTTTTAACTAGATAAGACCTTTGATTGTTCTAAAATAGTTATTTACTTATCAAATCAAATGGAGAAGAATTGGTTCAGATCATTACAATTATCGTACAGACATTCGAAGTCAGACGTGAGTACTTGGATTCCCTTTTTTCTAAAATTGATTTCTTTCCTCGTTAACTGATGTACGGTTTTCACAGGCTGCACTGATTACATGAATAGCTACCAGTTTTGGAGCAAAACTTGTCCCTTTGTAAATCAAGTCATCTGCTACTGTAATTTATCTTTCTTCAACTCTTCATTTTTTGCATCAATTTGCTCCCTGAAAAAATGTGTTGTTGATTTATAGGAGTTGATGGCAGCGTTCTCAGCAACAGAATCTGATTCAGCTGTAATAGTTCTCCACAACAGAATCTGATGGTCAGCTGCAAAAAATCATACCCCTGTACAGAATATAAAATTATATTATCTCAACTTCTAGAACTACTGTCCGAATGAGATTTTTTACATATTTTTTTAACTAACTTTTACCTCATAAACACATTTATTCAGTAAATTGTTCTTACACTCACTAAGGACTCTTGTTTTTTCCCATATTCAGTGGAATGATTGAAAAGAACATGCCGCTTGGGGAAAAAAACTTAAGGTGCTAGTTTAAAGCATTAAATCATTATACTCTAGAAATTCTATGTCCATGTAAATTTGGTCTTATTATGGGGTCACGATTGACAGGGGGACAAACAAATTTCCTTTCACTGCTTTCCAAGTCATCGAGACCATATATATTTGTAGCTATCATAAATTTCTGAGCTCCTCCAACAGAGGAAAAGTCCAGTTCCACTGAATTAGGAGATGGAGACCACTGACCAAATCACATCATGGTGTCACATGTGGCACAAATGTCCACTCTTGCTTTGATGAATAATTTAGATCATTATTCAGCGTAGGCCAAACTAACAAATTAAATAAGATATTTAATCGAAATTAACTGTTGATTGTGAAAGCTGGAATATTTATGTTCAAGTAATCTTTGATATTTTCGCCCAATGGCCGAAGGTCAGGGTTCAAACTCCGACGTATTTAGCAGTTAGCGAAATAGGAAGAAAAAAAAGGAAAAAGGAGTTAGATAGGTATATTGAGAGATACATTTTAAATTGTGTGTGGTTAAAAAAAATTTAGAAATCACATTTTAACACAAATTTAAGAGTCTCACATCAATCATGCAAGGCAAAATACATTACAATAAGAATTGATGATTTTAAAAAAAAATGATATCTAAACTGGCGATAGGTCTTCTCATTGCATTAGAGAAAATTTATTGTTCTTTTGGCAGTTTACACCTTTTCTCACTTGTTGCTATATGCACATGGCATGGTAGTTGAGCCTATGATAACTGAACAAAGAATCTTTCTCTACTATCATGGTACATTAAATTAATTCCTCCTTGTATTAAAAAAGCCTCATTGTAGAGTCAAACTCTAGATTGGCCAATGATATGCTGAACAACAAGTGTGAAATACCTTCGCATGTCTTGGCATTGATAGTAGATTGCACATCCTACTCTCAGGGAATGGCTATTATCTTTCAACATACATACAGGGAGGAGAATTTTTATGCAGATTTTTTGGCTAACTATGGGGTTAAGTCTAATTCCCCTATTATTTTTGGTAGTCAACCACCTATTGGGTTAGATCTTTTGTTACAGGTAGACATGTCACCGGTTAATTGAGAAAGAGCCAATTGACCTATCTTTTGTAAATTTGTAAATATTCTTTGGTTACCAAAATAATAATAATAATAATAATAAATGTGACAGTTTTCCTCCAACAAATATTATGAATTGTGTTTTTCAAGTAAATTTTCTTCCAAGAAAAATCTTAGACAAACAAAGTGCGAAAGAAGCTCAATAATTCAATGCATTATTAGATCCTCAAAGATACCACGTGATTAATTTGCAATTATTCAGCGCATTATTAGATCCTCACAGATACCAGATGATTAATTTGCAATTACCAAATGTAGGGTCTTCTAATGACAATGATAACCAGCAAATGTTCAATTTACACCTCTAATATTGCATCAATCAGCCAGCTGATGAAAACGCACTTCTTTGATTGTACAACCAATTATTTAACATTCACGTGTAATATGCAACAAAGTTGTCGACATCATCATTCCTAACAACATACGTGATTGTGGAACTCCTCGACTGTCGGTGGAAGTTATTGTAGTATTTCGAAATTTTGTGAGCCTTGCATTTTCAAAACAAATTAAATTTGCAAGAAAGAGAGAGAAAATTACAGTTTTGATATCAAATATTTGAAATATCTACAGTTTTAGTCTCTAAAGTTTGGACAAAAGTAAATTTAATATTAAATGTTTCAATTTCTCAACATATTCAGTCCTATTGATCGATTTTGCCAAATGTTACTGGAATCAGTTATGTGATACTCTCGTGCCGGTGACCAAATTTCTAAAAAAATAGAAAAAAAATTAATTGTCATAATTTGTAATTAAAGGCATACAGTAATTTTAGTTTTATCTACTTATTTAAGGTACTCAAATTAATACCTTTAATTATAAATAATGGTAATTAAGATTTTCGATTTTCCTTTTACTCTATTTTTTTTTTTGAAAAATTGGCCACCGAAATGCGAGTATCACGTGACCGAATTCCAATAAGATTTTGGCAAGGTTAATAGGATTAAATGTGCTAAAAAATTAAAACATTTAGTATGAGATTTGCATTTATCCAAACTTTAGGGGTTAAAATTGTTGATACCCCCAACATTTAGTACCGAAATTGCAATTCAGGGGATGAAACTGCAATATTTGGGCTTGCAAAAATGACAACACCAGCTAAGCATTTGGTATTTACCCCAGGAATTATTATCGTCCTTCTGTTTTCATGTTGCTCCCCTTTGATCAAAAAAGTATTCACCAAATTTTATACATTTTTTTTTAAAACAAAGCTTTGGAAATAAATGTTATGTATTAAGTATTTTAGGACATAATCTCGTGATTATTTCCGAGATTCTTGATTCTTGATACCTTTACTTCTAAACAGCCTATGAAAAATTTTAAAATCTTTTAAACAAGCATTAAAGTAAAAAATAGACAACATTATAGGGCTAATCAAAATGACAGAGCATGAAAACAAATAATTGATGCCCAACGAAAAAGACCCACAATTATTTTATTCCAATTTTGTACCACGTTTTTTTCCATTGTTTAGAAGGTTTATATATAATAAAAAGTTTTGCAGCACAGCTGGTCACCCAAATTAAAAAGAAAATAATAAAAGAAGAAGAAGGAGACGAAAGGGCTCCAAACTTTTCACTTTGTTGAATGGAATAAGGGTACCAGATCAACGTGGTGAAATCCCTTTTGTTCCCAGATTTTCGAAGAAAATCTTTTCATGCTCAAGAATTCTTTTGTAAACATTTATCTTCTCTCTGATTTGATCTTCAAAATTTGCCACACAACTATGGTTGAAGATCAAATCAAATGGGATGATTACAAGCATTCTCTTTCTCTTTTGCACTAAGAATTACTAGTAAAAGTAGTAGTTAAATAAACGAAATTCTACCAAAATAAATAAATTCACCTACTACTAGAAAAAAAAATGGAAAATTGATAATGACTGACAAGGACTAAATAAAACTAGACCCCAAAAGAGAATGTGCAGCCACATTTCTACCAAATCATCAATAAAATTTCCACAAGTCCACCTACCTACCTTGAAGGAGAGTCCCCACTCTTGCAGCAGCAATCGTTTTATTAAAAGGTGTATATGGCCAAAATTTGACCAAGTTTCAGTATTTGCCACAAGGCTCAAATGATTGGACATTCACAATGTGTCTAGAGGGAAATAATTTATTTACATATTGTCCAAAATGATTTATATAGGTAAACTTATAGTATACAACTTATAAGATGTCTTATAGTTAAGCCATTTTATTTTCTTATAAAATATTTTTATTTTTTTGGTGTAAAAAATAGTTATTTGCGTAAAGTATTTTTTTTTTTAATTTTCTTCCTACAACTGAAAACAACTTATGTACTTAATGAGTGCAAGTTATTTTTTAAAAATTTTATAAGTGACATCAAGCTTTGAGTATGTATTCTTTTACCTTCAATTATTAAACTATTTTTTGTTTCTAATTCTCATCAACTCAATTTTTTCCTTCATTTTTAGGCTCACTAATGTAATTATAATTATGCATACTCTATCATTAGATTATCTTATCTATTAATTATAAAGAAAATAATCTATAATTAACTTCAATTATTTATCAAACATTTATTACAATTGTTATTAGTATTTTAACCTGTATTAACAATATTAAAATTAAAAAATATTAAAAAAATTCTATTTTAAAATATTTTCACATTATCATTCAAACACAAAAAAATTGTAAAAAAATAATTCTTTTCATGTTAAATATTCTCTTAAAAAATAATTTTCTAAACAAAATATATTACACCCTACCAAATCATTGACCCGGCCAAAAACCACCTAGTCCACGCCCTTTCAAAGACTCGCATCAAAAGTCTCATTTTTCTTTTCATAAATCATGTGCTAATAAGCACAATTGCATATATACACATTTAGCAGCCAAAGCTACGCAGACACACACTAGAACACACATTAGTCCATATTTAATCTTAAAAAATTCATAAAACTTTGAGTCCAGAATTTCCATCCAGATTACATCTTCTTCTCCGCTTGAAGCTCTGGTAATTCCCTTATTCTTCCTCTTCTGGTTAAAATCTTGGATGCTTTTCTACTGCATTAAAGTTTCAGTCTTTATAGGTTGTTGCTAATTGGAATTTGTTGTTCTTAAGAACTAAGCTCGTAAAAACCGTTTCTTGGTAAGAAGAATGCTGGATGGTTGCTGAAAAAAAGCAAATGTTATGGAATTATTCATTACATATACTTGGTGTGAGTTTGAAGTTAAAAAAAAAAGAACTGATCTTTTCAGAATTTCTTGTATTGAATATAATTTTTGTGGGGTATTATCAAAAGGGTAGTTAGTTTGATCCTTGATTTTTCTTGTCAAATACAAGATTTTTGCTGCCACTGGTATTTTACTTCAAATTGGGTTTCTTTTCTTTCTTTCTTTTTTTCCCAGTTTGTAGAGATTGTTCAGCTTCAAGTGGGAAGATAATGGCGGCAATTAAGGCTAACGGAGGGGTAGCTTATGGGATTTCTGGTACAAAATGCGAAAGAAGAGTGATTAAGAAAGCATTTGGAGTTAAAACTTCAAGTGGGATTTCTCAGCCTCTTCAGTTTCTTGGAGTAAGGCTGAGGAAAGAATTCAGATTCAACAATGCTGTGAAGAATTGTGCTTTGGTGAGTGATCAAGGTGCCTTGGATTATGAGATTGGTACTTCGGATGTAGAGGAAAGGTTTGCTTCAACAAAACAGCAGCTCGTAAATGGATCAAATGAAGGAGTAATGTAAGACTCGGGTTCTATTTTAAAGCAAATTTCTGTCCCCTTATTCTTTAAAATTGTTCACAGTCATTAGAAACTATGAATTTATATGTTCATGTGCTAGCTAGTGATTCTTTTTCGTGCTAGTTTATAAATTGATGTGCTTTTATAGAAGAAAAACCATCATGCTTTTCTAGACCATTTGAGCTTGCTTGCTTGCATAAATTTTGATAAAGGAAAATCCTCCTTTGGCAGATGGTCACGGTTTGGTAGGGGATAAAATACAGCACTAGAATTGCTTCCTCTTTTCCTTACTCCTTGCTAATGGTTATGGCCTTTGTGTCTGGCTATGAATTTATATGTTCATGTGCTAGCTAGTAATTCTTTTTCGTGCTAGTTTATAAATTGATATGATTTTGAAGTGATGTGCTTTTATAGAAGGAAAACCATCATGCTTTTCTAGAATATCTGAACTTGCTTGCTTACGTTAATTTTGCTCGAGGAAAATCCTTCTTTGGCAGATGGTCACGGTTTGGTAGGGGATAAATTACAGCACTAGAATTGCTTCCTCTGTTCCTTACTTCTTGCTAATGGTTATAGTCTTCAGTGTCTGCTGCCAAATGAGGAAACAACAGAACATACTAATCCTGTATCATGGTTATTAGTGCATTGACAGCAGCAGTATCTTCTAAAAAGGAACAGACACCTAGCGTCCAAACTGAACTTATTATGCTATCAGTACCTGCTATTGCAGGACAAGCAATTGAACCACTGGCACAACTTATGGAAACAGCTTATATTGGAAGACTAGGTAAGTCACTTTCTCTTCTTTCCTGTGGTGTTTTTTTGTTGTAAATAATTCTCAGTTTGCTTTGGATCAGTGAATTGCAATGTTGGCCCAGGTGTACTGCTTCCGAAGCTTCTTACCATAATGTCTTCTGAAGCTTCTTGTTATATGTTCCTTGAAAGGTGCATTGGACTTGGCCTCTGCTGGGATATCGATATCCATATTTAACATCATATCAAAGGTGTTCAACATTCCTCTCCTTAGTGTTGCAACTTCTTTTGTTGCTGAAGATATTTCTAGGCATGGAAACGCGGATTCTTCTTCAGGTAAGTTCACATAAGTGCTAAAGATGTTGAGATGAAAAAATAAGTTTATACATGTATTAATTAGAATTATTCAATGATGCAGATGAAAGAATGATACTCCCTTCAGTCTCTACTGCGTTAGTGTTGTCTGTTGCTATTGGTGTGATTGAGGCTGCAGCAATGTATTTTGGATCAGGAGTGTTTCTCAGCATGATGGGTATATCATCTGTAAGTGGTATTTTATGGACCAAACATAACAAGTCAATGTACATGCTATGTTGATTTTGAAGTTCATGTGAAGTTGATCTATTTGCTATTGTTAAACTTTGGTGCAAACAAGACCCTTACTGACATTTTTTTGTATAACAGGCTTCTTCGATGAGAATTCCAGCAGAACACTTTCTTAAACTAAGAGCATTTGGTGCCCCTGCTGTTGTTCTTTCTCTGGCTATACAAGGCATCCTCCGAGGTTTTAAGGATACCAGGACCCCTGTTCTATGTTTAGGCAAGTTTTTACATATTGATGAAAATACAGTACTGTAAGTTTTTCGGCTTCAACAATTTGTGCATGGGAGAGGGGCATAGGGGAACTAAACTTGTCATATGACACCATAATCACAAATTTTTGCTACATTATATTTCATTATGTTTTAGTTTTGGTAACATTTTGGTATATTTGCCTTTTTTTTTTTTTTGAATTTTTTGGACAGAAAATGAAAAAATGCACTTATTTTAACTTATAAAGTAAGTTGTGCATCTCAAGTAGTTTAATTCTCTAGCTTAACTTGATAAAAAGGAGCTCATCTTCACTTCATTGACACCTGAAGTCACGATTCAACCAATTAATTGCATCAGTGCTAGCATTTGAAAGTAGATTGTGCTTGAGGTGCCACACTACCCAGACAAACTGAAACATCTCTGTTCCTTATTTATAGTAATATTCTGTTTTATCTCTTTCTGTCCTTCAATTAAATGGTTCAAAACAGGATATGTTTCATGTTGAGTTGCATCTGCACAAATTAAACTAGGGAATTGATGCTATGATTAACAAAACATTTCAAATCTTTTCCTCTCAACTGATTTATAAAATGAATGTGCAGGACTTGGAAATCTGGCAGCTGTATTCTTCTTTCCAGTAGCAATGTATGTTTTTCAAATGGGAGTAACTGGTGCAGCCATTTCCACTGTTGCTTCTCAGTAAGTTCTTTCACCATCATAGTTGCTTCTGATTTACATCTGGGACTGACAACTATATTTCAATATTTCAGATACATTGTGACCCTTTTGATGATATGGCATCTAAATAAGAGAACAGCCTTGTTGCTACCCAGCTTGAAAAGTTTACATTTTGGTGACTACTTAAAATCTGGTGCGTAATCTTTTCTTGGTTTCTGGTCCATACCATCTGGTCATGGTTTTATTAAGATCTTTCAACCATCTTTCTGTGGTTGGTTATTAGATCTACCTTTCAATGGGCTATCAGTCTCCCACAGCATCTGCTAGTGGCTCCAGTTAGAATGTACTGTTGATAATAAATCAAATAATTGAATCTTACATCTTATTTTGACTCAAATGAAGAAAGCATTTAAAGTTTACTAAGCATTGAGGTGTTCCTGCTTTTTATACCCGTGATAATCACTCTCTAGATGAGATACCCATAACTGCAAACTCTTGGATCAAGAGTTATTAAGTGTCTTATTTTCTGGTTTGGCGGGCAAAAGGTAGTTATAATTGTTATATTACCATTATATAGGTGGTTTTCTTCTTGGAAGAACTCTTGCTGCTGTCCTAACTGTGACTCTGAGCACATCAATGGCTGCTCGTCTGGGAGCCTTATCCATGGCAGCCCATCAAATATGTTTGCAAGTATGGTTGTCTGCTTCTCTCCTTGTAGATGCCCAAGCTGCAGCTGGTCAGGTAAAAACTTCCATGTTTAACGGTTCTCTGCTAGTTACTAAAAGGCAGTTTTTTTTGTCTCTAAGGTGTATTAAAGATTCATAGAAGTTTGAGATTAAGGTAGTGTAAAAATTGTGGATCCTTATGGGCTTACTTGTCGCCATTTCATATATTTATTACTTTAGTGTTATTTAATTTGCATAAAGAAAACACATTTTTCTTATGTAGTGCACTTCAGTTGATGACTCGTTTCTTATTTGTCCTGCTTGAAGGCACTCATCGCAAGTTCTTTTGCAAAACGGGATTACAGCAGAGTAAAAGAAATTACTTATGCGTCTATAAAGGTGACTTAGTGTCTTGTCCCTAGGAAGTATTATAATATTCAGTTTTTCCGATGTCTGTATTATATCTGTTTTGTTGATCTATTGCCAATTGTATTCCACAGACAGGATTATTCACCGGCATTTCCATAGCAGTTATATTGGGTTTGTCATTTCCCTCACTAGCCAAGTTGTTCACCAATGACATGCAAGTGCTGGATATTGTCAAGTCTGGACTACTGGTATGTGGATGATTCTACTGATAGTGTTTGAGTTTTTCTCTTGTGTTTTTCTGAACATCTCAAATCTATATCTACAGTTTGTCAGTGCCAGTCAACCTCTCAATGCTTTAGCATATATTTTTGATGGGCTGCATTATGGTGTTTCAGATTTCCCATTTGCGGCTTGCTCCATGGTAAGTGGTTTGATAAGGCCAGTAAGATTTGGAACAGATAGTGTGTTTTGGACCTACAGTTTGTTCTAATAGCCTTTTTTTGGCTTCATGATTATTTCTAGATGATAGTTGGGGCGATATCGTCAGCCTTTCTGCTCTATGCTCCTACAATAGTTGGTCTTTCAGGAGTTTGGTCTGGTTTGACTATCTTCATGGGATTGCGTACTGTGGCTGGGTATATGAGGTAGGCTATGGATTATTTAAGGTTATTTGCTGACAACATGGTTATTATTTTTCCATGGTCCTTGACTAATATTGATTTTTGAAGTGGTTGTGATGAAACTTAATTAAAGCTGTTTGCTTTGACCAATATTGATTTGTGAAGTGGTTGCAAGGAAACTTAGTTAAAGGTGTTTGCAGGAAGATTTGATTCATATTAGCTTCTTAAATTTAAGTACAAGTGCAGCTACGGTTTTGGTAAATGTAGTGACGAATGTCCTCAAGTTCTAATAAATTGTTAGTCATATCAAATGCAAATATGCTACTACCATGACTGCTTAAAATGTTGCATCTTACTACACTTCAAGTGCTTCTGTCTGACCTAGTAGCGGCTATAGCAAGCCATGTGTCTTCAACAAAATCCATAGTTTTGGTTTTGCTACTTATTTTACCTCTCTTGGCACGTTAATTTCCATGGTGTTGAAGAAGATGGATGTACTAACAATAAAGACAAATTAGCCAGTAATGCTTCAAATATTAGTTTTAAGTGAGGTCTTTCATCAATTTTGACTGGGGCTGTCTCTATGCTGAAAATGGTTATATGGTTGTTTTTTGGGGTATTTTATAAAAAATTTACTTTAGTAGTTTTAAAGATTTTTTTACTAAATGTGTATGTGAGATAAAAAGTTAGTTGAAAATCATGTTTTAGGTTTTCTTAAAATATGTTTCTAAAAAATATGCTCAAACAAATGCCTTAGTGACAACAATTTTGTTGCTCAGTATAATTCCTTTTGAGTTAAAATACTAGATATTTACATGTGATAAAAAAGTGCCGCTGCATTCTACAAACATCATTAGTTCTTTTCAAGATTATCTGACGAAGTCCTTTTCTTTCCAGATTATTAGCAAAGGATGGACCCTGGTGGTTCTTGCAGGATATTAAGGAACCAGAGGTCGGCGACATGAAAGTGTATTCATAAGCATGAGGATACCATCTGTCAATCTTTTCAATCTTTTTACCGGATATTTAACGCTAAGCAAGGTCTAATAGAGGTTGAATATATGTTTCAGTAGTTTTAAACAAGATATTTAATCAGCTCGAATGTTATGTATATAATATGGCATTCTATCTAAGGATAGGATCAGGCCTTTTTTCACAAAAAAAAAAAAAAAATGCAATAGAAGTTTAAATCGTTTCCCTTTGAAGCCTTGGCCTTGTCACTGGATAAAAAATGTGAAAGTGGTGGAATGATTCTGCCATTTCTATTCTTAATTCTCCTGAATCTTGTAGTCATTTTCTTAAAAATTACCTAGCTGTCTGCATTTTTGCACGGCCATTTTGAGTAAATTTTAGTAATCATAAGTTGACAGACATTGATATTCTTTTTCCCCCCTTTTTGGCCCATTGGATCCTTGTGACAATCGATGCTTGCAATAATAAAATACCTTTGTTTTTCCCTCCCACCCCATATTTTGGTGATAAAATGATGATGGCAGGAGATGTGATTACAATGCATTTTTATCAAAAACAATTACATAAATGAGTGTGCAAAGCGGTGTAACTTTGTGACAGCATAAGCATAATATCACCTACCTGAGCTAAAATATGAAGACCTGTTCTTATTTATTGCCTTTATAAATAAGAACGGCACGTTCTTCTCCTGATTTATCATTTCCTGTTTTCTTATTCCTAGTTCCATCTGTAGCACTGAACCTATCGAAATTTGGTCTGAACCAAATTGCTTTAGACCCTTCAAGAGCTTTCACGACCTTAACACTTCCATTCTCCAAGCTGAACGAATTGATACAATAACCACCTGATCCAGCTTCCATGTCTTCAAAACCAAAAATGTCATCCGTGAAATAGATCCAGTTTTCTTGACAATTATAGGGAAAGTTTTGCAATGGGATTGAGATGCACGATTTTAAACTCAAAAAAATCATCTCATCTTCAATTTTTTGCACCTTCTTCCAACCCCAACCCCAGCCACAACGAGGATCAAACCTGAAAAATCTGAACTTGCAGGCTCTATTCGAGATAATGCCCATTCCATCATCAACAGGATTACCTGCAACCAAAAGAAGCTCACCAGAAGATGATTCCACCAGGCGCATGAACTCTGTATGTGGAGGGACTATGATATGAGGACAGAAGATTGTTCTACCAGAACCAGGAAAAATGATGAAATGAAAGAACACTTCTCGTTGGAACTGGAATTGGATTTCTTGGAGTAAAAGAATAGAGAAAGAGTACAAAGAGATTGAATACAGAAGATGAATCCCTTCTTCCCCCATTTTCTTCCTTTTATTCGTAACTAACAGACATTACACTAACTAACTAACTGTCATTTCATTCCCTACCAATCTCTTGGTGCCACGTGTGCTTTTCTGTTACATTCTTATTCACTCATACGCTGTCGTTTCCATCTTCTACAAATTTTGTCACTATCAACTACCCCTCCCATAACGCTGTCCTTGTCCTCAAGGACAAAAGGATGGAAATTTCTTCTTGATACCTTGCCAGTATTCCCACGTGGAATCCTCGAGAAATGAATTGGTCCATCTGATCAGCACTTGAGTTGCAGCTTGATTCCCTCGTTTGGCCAACCGTCTATCCAAAATCTCTAAGGGTTCCACCATTAGTTGACCTTGATCAGTGATGCCCGCAGGTATTTCAGCTGGTACATGATTGTTGCCCAGTTTTTTCTTCAATAGAGAGACGTGAAAGGTTGAGTGGATCTTAGCCTGTGGTGGAAGCTGCAGTTGATAAGCCACATGTCCAATGCGTGCAACTATGGGAAAGGGTCCAAAGTATCTTGGTGAAAGTTTGTGGCAACTGGAAGTTCTAATGGAGTGTTGTCGATATGGTTGCAATTTGACATACACCTGATCACCAACGTGAAACTCTCTTTCAGTTCTGTGCCTGTTTGCTAGTTGCTTTATATGATGCTGAGCTTTAGACAAATTGTGCTTCAAGCTGTACATCAACCTCTCCCTAGCTACTAAACTCCTATCAACCGATTCAACAGTAGAAGTTCTAGCTAAATAAGGCAAATGAATGGGTGGTGCTTGACCATACAGTATCTGGAATGGAGTTGTATTGATAGCTGAATGAAAATTGGTGTTATACCAATATTCAGCAAGGGAAAGCCATGAAAACCATTCCTTTGGTTGGTCCCCTGTCATGCATCGTAGATAGGTTTTCAAACATCGATTGACGATTTCTATCTACCCATCTGTCTGTGGGTGATAAGCACTCGAGAATTTGAGCTGTACTTTCTGCATTTTGAACAATTTCTTCCAGAATTGGCTCATAAAGACTGCTTCTCTATCGTTGACGATTGTTTCTAGCATAGCATGCAACTTAACCACATGATCCAAAAATACCTGTGCGACCATTAGAGCTGAATAGGGGTGTGGAAGACCCATCAAGTGTGCATATTTACTCATCCTATCGACCACCACCATAATCACCTCTCTACCCTGTGATTTAGGTAGACTTTCTATAAAGTTCATAGAAATGTCAACCCAAACTTTGGTAGGTATAGGGAGTGGTTGTAGCAATCCAGGATAAGCAGTGAGATCTGGCTTGTTCCTCTGACAAGTATCACAACCAACAATAAAGTCAGCTACCTATTGATGTAGATGCCTCCAGTAGAAAATAGACTTTAGTCTTTTATAAGTTGCTTGAATGCCAGAATGTCCACCTAAGGAACTGGTATGCCATGCTTGAATAATCTGTGTTCTAAGATCAGAATTAGCTCCCGCCACTGTTTTTCCATTCCTTCGCAGTTGTTGATTAATCCAGGTGTAATTCTTATACCTGTCATTATTGCCACTGGATAGGTTCTGAATTATTTTCTGTAATTCAGGATCTCTGTGCCACGACTGTTGAATTTCAGTCATCAAAGTGGTGTTAACTGAAATTACAGTGAACAGGCTCGGTTGATCTAAAAAACTCCTGGACAATGCATCAGTTGTAACATTCACACTCTCCTTCTTATATTGAACTTCGTAATCATACCCCATTAGTTTAGCTAACCATTTTTGTTGTGCTGGAGTGGATATTTTCTGTTCCATGACATATTTTGAGCTCTGATGATCAGTTTTGATAGTGAAGTATCTACCCAATAAGTATGCTCTCTATTTCTGCACTACAGCTACGATTGCCATCATCTCTTTTTCATACACAGATAGTGCTTGATGCCTAGGTGATAAGGTCTTGCTGAAGAAAGCAACAGGTTTCTCGCTTTGTAACAACATAGCACTTATCCCTTTGTTTGATGCTTCAGATTTTATCATAAATTCCTTTGAAAAATCAGGTAAGGCTAAAACAGGAGGCTTGGACATGGTAGCCTTCAATTGTTCAAATGCTTGAATAGTAGATTTTGACCATTTAAAAGCATTCTTCTTGAGCATATCAGTAAGAGGTCTGGCTATTTTACCATAATCCTTGATGAACCTACGATAATAACCTGTAAGCCCTAAGAATCTTCTAAGATCTTTAACAATTTTTGGTCTGAACCAGTTTTGAATAGTTACAATTTTCTGAGGATCAGCACACACCCCTTCCTGTGTGATCACATGCCCCAGGTACTCGATCTGAGATTAAGCAAATAAACATTTACTCTTTTTAACTTTAAGTAAATGTTTCTCCAATGCCTCAAAAATCATCTCCAGATGCTGTAAGTGACTCTTCCAGTCTCTACTATACACCAATATATCATCGAAAAAGACCAACAGATATCTTCTTAAAAATGGTTTGAAGATGTCATTCATCAGATTCTGGAATGTTGAAGGAACATTGGTTAAGCCAAAAGGCATAACCAAAAACTCATAGTAGCCATCATGGGTGCGAAATGCAGTTTTTAGAATGTCTGCAACGTGCATTCTTATTTGATGGTAACCAGCTCTAAGATCCAACTTAGTGAAAAATACAACTCCATACAACTCATCCAATAATTCTTCGATTAAAAGGATAGGGACATTATTTTTCACTGTCCCCTTGTTGAGCTCCCTGTCATCGACACACATTCGTCACGTTCCATCCTTTTTCTTTACAAGTACTACGGGAGAAGAAAAAAGACTGGTGTTGTGTTGAATTGTACCATTGTCTAACAATTCCTTAACAATCTTTTCAATTTCATTCTTCTGAAATGTGGGGTACCTATAGGGTCTCAGATGCATAGGTTGGGTACCTTCCTTGAGGTATATCTTGTGATCCTGCTGTCTTTCAGGTGGTAAACCCATTGGTTCCTTAAAGACTTCCTCATATTTCTTTAACAGTGCATCTAAATCATGATGAATATTAGTTACCTCCGTATGCTTAGCTGACTTGCTGCTGTGGACAGGTGCAACCGCATCAGTTGATGCCACTGAGATCACACAGAGTTGGGCTATGTCTTCATTATTACTCAACAGCTTCTGCATCTACTTTCTTTTAACCACCTGAAATATGTTCTGTCTGAACCCTCTAAGTACCACTTTCATTCCCTTTTGAACAAACTCCATCCTTAGTTCTGCAAAGTTCCACTTCACCTCTCCCAGTTTGGATAACCACTGCATACCTAGCAGCAACTCGCATCCACCAATAGGTAGTACTAGCATGTCATCTGCAAATGCTTGTCCTTGTATGTTCCAGGTAAAATTGGGGCAGACAGTTGTTGTGGTCGGTACATTTTCATCAGCTACTGTCACTTTTACTGGAGCTACTTGTGCTGTTCTGATTTCAAATTTTTTCACAACTTCAGGATGAACAAAATTGTGAAAGCTTCCACAATTTATCAAAATATTGACAGATTTCTTACTCACTTGTCCATGCACTCTCATGGTTTTGAAGTTTGGCCAAGATGCTTGATATGGCTTGAGCAAAAATCTGTGCTAGATCTCCTTGCACGCTGTCATTCTCATCCTCCACTTCCTCCTGATTACTCACATCCTCTTCTACTCCTTTCCCCACATATTCAATTTTATAAAATTACCTTTTTCTACATGAATGGTCTGGCACATATCTCTCGTTACACCAATAGCATAGCCCTTTGGCTCTTTTCTCATCCATCTCAGTTGTGCTTAGAGTTTTGTTAGTTCGGTTCATGACATTCCCTTTTTTAAGGGCTGGATTCACAAGTACAGGTAATAGAGGAGTAGTATTGGATTTACCTTCATCCCTAGTAGGAAATTACTGGATTGCTCCAGACGAATTGAAGCTGTTTCTTGGAATCCATCTGTTCCGCTTGTTGGAATTCAAGATCATTGCTTCTTCTATCTTGGCTAATCCAAAAGTGTGCTGCAGAGTTTGTGGTATGAAAATTCTCACAGATAATTGAATATCATCCCTCAGTCCTCTCAAGAAACAACTAACTGCATATTGTTCAGGAAGATCAACTCTGTTCATCAGTTCTTCAAAGGCCTCCTGGTACTTCAATACAGTTTTGTTCTGCCTCAAACTTTTCAAATCTCCCATTAGGTCGTCATACAAACAAGCCCCAAATCTTGAACTAAGTGCTTGTATGTATTCTTCCCAAGATGGTAGCTCCCAAGTCAATCTCCTCTTCATATACACTTGATGCCATTGAAGAGCCCTTCCCTCCAAGTGCATAGCAGCCAATCTGACTTTAGTATTCCTTGGTGTTTCATCAATTTCAAAAAACTGATCACATTTATACAGCCACCCTTTAAAATTCTCTCCCCCAAATTGTGGAAATTCAATTCAAGAGAGTCTGGTAGCTGTTTGATAGTTTCCCCCACAACTGGATTACTGTCCTTAACCTGATTAAAATGAAGAACCTTACTGGCCTTGTGAATTCTAGAGATGCATATCTACCACTAGTGCTTTAATCGCCTCCATTTCCTTCTCAAAATGATCTTGTTGATCCTTGATTAAATTTCTGATACTTTCCTCAAATCTGTGGTTATCTTGGGATCTTGTGCCCTCAGCCATGATCAGAATTTCAACAGCCAACCAAGCTCTGATACCACTAATATGAGGGTAGAAGATTGTTCTACCAGAACCAGGAAAAATGATGAAATGAAAGAACACTTCTCGTTGGAACTGGAATTGGATTTCTTGGAGTAAAAGAATAGAGAAAGAGTACAAAGAGATTGAATACAGAAGATGAATCCCTTCTTCTCCCCTTTTCTTCCTTTTATTCGTAACTAACAGACATTACACTAACTAACTAACTGTCATCTTATTCCCTACCAATCTCTTGGTGCCACGTGTGCTTTTTTGTTACATTTTTATTCACTCATACGCTGTCATTTCCATCTTCTACAAATTTTGTCACTATCAGACTACTCTTGTTGGAACTGCCCTTCTCCTTGGGCAGTGGTTAGTAGCACTCAAAGACTTGAAAACCTGTAAACTTCCTCTGCATGACAGAGCATATAACTGCTTTTCGTAAAAAATGATATCACTAGCAGCTCCAGCCCAGGCATCAGGAAGTAATTTCCAATTTTCATGACTACTTTCACAGTAGGCCACATTCCGGTGTAAACCATAAATAGCTGTAGCCATAAAATCGCCTCCTGCAGGAGCTGGACACTACACGATTTTGGCTGTGAAGGAGCTATGAACCAGAGTTGAATCACAGCAATATACTTGATTGCTAACACTGTCTAGTAAATCATACTCGTTGTTAGATTTATTAGCATGAAAATAGATCACGTCTGGGAACTTTGATCGCGGGGCAAGATGAACTTTTTCCAAAGTGATGGGATTAACAAGAAATATTTCAGGACTAGCTTTTCCAATATGAATCATCCAACCGTTAGAGAATCCTAAAAGCATAAACTTTTCGGGAGACTGATTGAAAGGCAAATTAACATTATAGCAATATTCTTCTTGATCAAGAGGGTTGAAGATTTCATAAGATGATGAAAGTTTGTTTTGGCTATTATTAGCCCGTAACAGCCATGGAAGTTGCCTCATTGCGGTACTGCTAGGCATCTTTGGCAAACAAGAACGCCATGAAACACAAACCGCACAAATTCTGATTCTCTCAATGTACATACTCAGCTCATCAAGTTTGGCAAGTAAATCCCCTGGAAGGGCATTCCATTGACCTATGCTGTATTTCCCTGCTTTCAAGTTTGATTAAAACAAATATCATTATTACCATGTTCTTATACTACCAACAACAGTTTCTTTAAATCGATACTTCATACAATTAGATTCATTATTGGAATAAAACACTTCAATGACACAAAAATTTTTTGCAAATAAAAGTATACTTTTAGTATAGAATTTAAATTTTTGTAAATATTGAAAAATATGAAAAGAATCTAAAAAATGCAAACACTCGACCAGAAAAAAGTTAGTTCCAGGCAAAGATAATATAAACTTGTAAAATCTGTTAAAAAAAAAGAATATGTTGTGGCAATGAAAAATTACTAAAATATATAGTCATCATAGATAATTATGTAAATATGAAAAGACGTGTATAAATTTTGGCTTGATCTCAAAATGCCCCCTATAATGTTGGGTAAGTAGCAAATTACTCTCTGTGTTTAGAAAATACACAAATTGCCCCCTATTTTAGTAACAAATTGCCTCTTCATGTACATTTCGCCTTTGTAAGGACAAATTTGCCTTCATAATTTTTTGATATTGCTATTTTTGTTAATTTGTTATATAGAAACAAAATAAGGTTACTATTCTTGGTTAATATTGTTGTTGTACTGTTATACTAAAAACCAAAATCATGACTCTAAAATTGTAAAAAATTTTATCACAAACTCCTCCTATTATTTGTATTCAAGATGGAAAAAAGTATGAAAAAAATGAATAATTTATTTTTGCCATGATGTAATGAGCAACTTACAAAATGAATATAAATTGTAATTTTTGTCAAATATAGTTAAAATAGAGTATGAAGAAATGCTACCATATCATCTCTGTTAGTGTCAACAATAAAAAATATAGCAATTACAAACCTGTGTTTCTAACTGAACCAACATAAGACCAATTTCATCTAATAACAAAAGTAGCAAAACTACAATATATATATATTGTAATTAATGTGTTTGAGATTTTTTTTCTCTTTTATTATTTTGTTCTACTCGTTCACGAATATAAATATTTTAGGTTTTAGTACAAAAAAGAGAAAATTGTCAAAACATTATGTATAGAAGGGCACAAATGTCTTTTATCAATCTAAGAGGAGTAATTTGTATATTTTTAAAATACTGGTGTAATTTGTTACATATGCAACAATACATAGGGACATTTTGTGATTTAGCCATAGATTTTTGTGGGCTATATTATTGCTCCTTTCTCCACACGGAGAAGCACCCTAGGATTGGTTGGCTATTTCCGTGTTTCAAAACGGGACACATGTTCTGTATAATTAAGTATTGAATGACTGACTGCCTGCCTATCTAATAAACAAAAAGCTCCTTAGATGGCGTTACTCTCCATACAAATTAAAAATCCGTGAATTTCATACCTAATCTTATAAAATTTACCGGTCATATTTATAACTAAGTCACCCACAACATTCATGCTAAAAGGAATTACATTTTCATAATTTGTTATTACTAAGAACATTAAGAAGAATGATGAATGTTCTCGTAACAAAGAGTTATTAAAAGAATAATATTAAGTTTTCTTTAAAATTTAACGAAAACTCATTGTTTTATTAGGAGTTATTATAACCAAAAGTAAACATATAACAGTCCCTAATTGAAGAAAATTTCTCTTTACCACATTCAAAAGAATTTACCAAGAACCAGGAAGTTGATAATTGCATCCTTCTCGTCTTATCTAAAATCCAGGAAATTACTAGTAAATAATTTTGGAGAAACTTTAAACACCTTCTCATGAAATTTTCTCACACCCCCAAACAACCGGTTGAAAAGTTGTATCCCATGAATTTCTCGTATAACTACACGAAATCTTTTCTTTGATGTGCAAAATCAAACTTATGCATATTGGAAACATGTCTAACTCTTAATTGAAAAATATGGCAGCGAGGATCCCAACTGCATTAATACAAGTACTATGATAAGATTGTTTGTTGGCGACCAAAATAAAACCCCTAAGAATTTTCGAAAACTCCAATACTTGTCGCAGTAATCATTTGTTCATGGGAAAAAACGTATATATAAACTGCTAGACCACCTAAAATTTAAAAAAAAAAAAAAACGAAAGAAAGAAAGAACGAAAGACGTGCAATAATACATGGAGAATATACAGAAAGTTACCTCGGATATTTAGCTAGTATGATTCAAAAACGAAGATTGTTGCTCCTACTTCCTCTTGATTTGAGTTCGACTCCAGAAGCACAATATAAATATGTTTGATTGTATACCCTGATTATTGCGAGAGGATTTTGTTGTGGTGCCAGAAAGGTATGAAAATAAGTTGTAAGTTTTAATAGAAAAGTAATATTTTTTTTTTCTCTTGCTCTTTGGATAAACTTTGGTTAGATGTACTAATTGCATCCAACAAAATTTATGTCATAAAATATTTTCAACGGAAAACTCTATGTGGCAATTATTGATATACTTCGATGAGCTTTTGATACATAATAGAATGTACTTTTGGTAAATTTTTTTTTTTTTGGGTACGGACGTCGTTCTAATTTAGGTATATTCACATGCATTTATTATTGTAAGACAATAAGAGAGACAGTTAACTAAATATGCTTATCATATTAGGCTCACTTATGCTAAAGTTTCCAGATCAGCTTAATTGGAATTATAACTTGAGTTGAACTCTCCAGCTTAACTAGTCTAATATCTCTGGCATAGTCCAATTCGTTCAAATATATCACATCTAACAGAAAAGCTAGGGCCTATTAATATGCACTTGTAATTTTTTTGCTGTTAAAAGAAAATTTTTTAAATCTTATAATAAAAAAGAAAGTAAAAATTGAGTTTGATAGTCAAATTTAAAACTTCACAAATAATCTTTCTCACTTGAAATGAACAGGAAATCTTCCAAGAAAGACAATCCCTCTACCCAAATGGCCCAATCCAAAATACAGCAAAGATTACCGTAAAAAATTAGTCACAAACAAAATACTTCTTATATTGACAGTCTCCAACTAAAACTTAATGACAACATTGTAGATAAACCAAACATGAATACCAAAAAACTGAAAAAAAAAAAAAAGAAAAAGATGCCACAGTCGAAACTTGACAAGAAAAATAGACGAGCTGGACAAAACAACAATTGAAACTATCTACATCCTAGATATCCATCAGAGAAATTTTGAAACTTTCTAGCATTAGATCCTTCGGGCTTATCAGGAATGCCATATCTTGATTTTCTCAAAATGAGATCAGAGTGCTTTTAGAATCATTATTTTCAGCAATAGGAGGGGAATCACATGCAACCGATTCAATTATGTCACTAAGCATTTAATTGGTGATGTCCTCTTTAAGGCCTTCGATTAGGTTCTTTAAACATTGAAGTTGCTCTATGTCGAGCTCATCAATTGCAATGTTTTTAAAACCGGACCGGACCGGTCGGTTCGACCGGTTCGATCGCGAACCGGCCAGGCTTCCGGTCCGGTTCAAGGCAAATCACTGTTGATCTTTTAAACCGCCGAGAACCGGATTGAATCGACGAACCGAATTGAACCGGTCAACCGTTGAACCGGCGGTTTCTTGAACTTTGACTTTTTTCAAAAATTTTTGGAGCTCTGCTGCAGGCCATAGGCCTTGAACCTGGGATCTCTTGTGCAAAGACTGAAGCTGCAACCACTTAGCCCCCTTTTGTTTTGCTGCGTTTGTCGTCCAAAATATTTTATTTGTTCTTTATTTGTTTTTTCCTTTAACCATTTTAATAAAATTGATTGATTATTACATTTTTTGTTTCTTTATTTCCTTTATCAATTATGTATAACAAAATTAACTCATTCTTATTTTTTTAGTTTCTTTATTTTCATTAACCATGTTTAATGAATTTAATTGATTCTTAACTTTTTATTTTTTTTTTCTTTATTAATTATTTTTAATGAAATTAATTGATTCTTACCTTTTTATCTTGTCATCCAAATTCATTATATGAAAGAAATCGTAGATGTACTTTTACCGAAATCTCTCATACTAAGATTAGCCCTTATATCAAAATTGTTTAATCATTCATTTTTATGCCCAAAACATTCTCCTAATTAAAAGTTTAAATTGGTATTTTTGTAAGTCATTTGTTTAAAATTTTGAATTATGGTTAATCATTATTCAATAATAAGCATGCATGACATCTTAGAAGTAAGTGGGTAGAAAGCTATTTCTTTTATTAATAAAATTAAAAATCAGTTCAAATTATTAAAATCATATTTTTCAATGCAATATATTGATTCCAATTTAATAGCATCACATATACACCTTTTCTTGATATATTAAAAGAAATTATGTAAATTAAAAAGAATTGATTAAATTAATAACTAATAATCAAATAGATTTACTTGTTAGTTTTATTTTTTAGACTACTCTATAGAGTCAAATTGACGCGCTAAATAATCTGATACGTCAAACATAAAATTACTTTTAAGAGAATACATCAAAAGTTAAAGTTTGAGAACCGATCCTAAATAAAGTTTAGGCCCTTTTAAGAAAAAATTCTAGATTGATACAAATTTGTAGAAATTAGCTCTCATTAGGTGTGGTAACAAAACTAAACTAATAGTAAGACAATCAAATTGAAATTTGATAATTATTTGAGTGTGTGAACCTACCTTAAAAAATAGGAAAAAAGTTTTTTTTATTTAAAAAAATTACATTTACTCGAACCGGCCTATATACAAAGTTAATTTTATTATTTGGTATTAAAATAAATTTAAAATTTACATTAAAAAATAAGACTTGACGATATTAAAAGAGTAAAAAAATGTGAAAGCAACAAATATGGTTTAATAATTTAGAATATTCAAGATTGTCATTTAAAATATTTAAAAATAAAATATACTTTAGTTGTGAATTTAAAATATGTGTTTTATCCGTATTTTTTTCCCTATACACTTACTTTTTATAGTTATTATATGTTTTATACTTGTAACGTCATTTTCTTTATTAATTTAATTGTTATAGACATAGAATATTTCATAAAATTTTTACCAAATATAATAAATTCATTAACTTGTATATTTCAATATAATAAATTCATGAACTTGTATATTTGAATATAATAAATTCATTAACTTATATATTTGAATATATTTAAACAATTAATGGGTTAACTAGATCAACAAAATGGAGTATATATAGTATTTATTTTATATTATACATTAAATTAAATTAATAAAAAATAAAAAATCATTGAACCCCGGTCCGACCGGTCAGACCTCGAACCGAAGCCCCCTCCGATTCATTTACCGGTCCGATTTTTAAAACATTGATCAATTGGAGTCATCCACCAGTGCTCGCTTTAATCTTGCCTTCCTACTATAGCTAGTGTAGAGCTTAGTTTGACAAAGCTCCATGCCAGCTTGGCATCGTGGTCCACTTCGGACATTTGACTTGCAGCCTGGAACGATTTGACTGAAAATCATACAGTCAGCATAATTCTTCGATCCGCAACTTCGGGAATTATGATAAGCTCGGCTACCGCCTCACAGATACATTAAATGAACGTATTTAATGCACTGAGGTCATGGAATACTTCTGTTCATAGGTTTGTTTCACTTCATATATAAAAGTCTTTTACATTCTTTGAGGGACATAAACTTCACACATAAGAAAAAAATTTTTACATTATATTTTTTTTATTTTTAAATTGTACTAACGTAGAGCAATTTTGGAGATTAAATCTCTTTTATGTTTTTAAGATTTTTTGTCTTGCAAGTTATTCAACTTACCATCTATGTGGAAATTGGTAATTTTTGACGCTATAGCTAGCATTCCTGCACATTTTTTTCTTAGCTTTCAATAAGCTCACAGGCATGACATGCCTTAATATCGTTGTTTTTTTTTTTTTTTTGAAAACTAATATCGTTGTTAACATTGTTCTTTTCTTGATATTTATCAATCCCGGAGTCCACAGATGGATGACCAAAAATAGGAACTTTTCTAATAGAGAAATAAAAACTATCGAGGGTGCTAAGCTCTATAACCTTTGGAATAACGCTTTGAGAACGTAATTAGGGATATGGCACGTGTTTTGCACAGAATAACAATGGCAACAAAGCCAAAAAAAAAAAAAAAAAGACAATTATTGTGTTCAAGTTTGATTAAGTTTATTATTTTTACAACTTGACTAATTTTATTCTATAGTAAAGAGTTAGTCTAACTGTCCCAAAAATTGTCCCTTTTAATCTAAATTTTAAAATATTGACCTTTTTATCTGTTTTTTATAAATGTTAATGTCAATTTAAAAAAATGGATATTAAAATTGAATTTATAAAGATTGGCTTCATGTTGTTACTGTGACAGGTCCAATTGCATTGAACTCGATTTTCTGTCTGTGGGTTCTTGTTTTAGAACCAGTTTTGTTGATCTGTAATTGATGTATTTGAACATTTAATGACCAATATATTCTGCTTGATAGATTTCTCCCTGTCTAAATTTTTGCACATGAACTTATTTATATACCTTCTGATTGTAAAATTATTTATGAATCATATAAGTTCTTCCAAATTATTTTCTTGGCTCCTTAATATCTTATTTTTACTAATTTATACGACAATATAACCATGGAACCTCATGAGTTCTTTTTTAATATTTTAATTAAAACTTTCTTTCTTAATTTGTTCATGAACTCATTTTAACATAATCACTTAATAAATTATCGCCCAGCCTAATAGTTAGATTCTCGAATCTTTATTAATGATTATAATTTAGCTATCAAATATTAATCAAATGACCCCAAGATTAGATCAAAAGCATTGGAGAGCCAATATTTTCAGCAACAGATGAGGAACCGGATGCAACCAGATCAATTACGTGCTTGTGCACTTGATTAGCAATGTCGTCCTTAAGGCCTTGAATTTTCTTTCTTAAATCTTCAACCTGCACCATGTCGAGCTCTTCAATGAGAATTATCTAGTGCTTCTTTTGTTTTCCTTTGCTATTGTAGCTAGCATTTGTGCATGCTCTTCCCCTTTTTTTTTTATGCATGCTCTTTCTTAATTTCCATGAGCGTTTGATACTTGGTAACTTCATTTGAACTCGTAGGTGCTTGCCTAAAATACATACATGAACCTGGTTAACGGGTGGAGCCGTAGACCTTGTGGTCTTTAATCATTCACATGAGTCATAAAGTGAGCTCTTAGTGGCCATGACTGATGTGGATGACTTTATGGCTAATGTGCATAATTTTGGACCACAAGACCCACAACCCTCACCTATGGACCGGATCCATGTAAGTATTTTCCTTTGTCACCATCGTTCTTTCATAGAACTTACCAACCAAAAAAGAGGACATCTTTTTTTTTTTTTTTTGGTCAAGTATTTAACATTCTTACCTACTCCTAACTTATTCTAAGAGATAGTTCAACTAGATCTGAGGGGACTAATGGGGACTGAACCACTATTGGGCTAAAGGAATACTATAATACAACCTCTAAATTTTTTTAAAACAATATATATGCTGCTGCAGGTGAGATTTGAACTCCCATCCTGTAGCTAGGGGAGTTTTTTAGCTATTCTCTTACCAGAGAGAGTATTGCTTGGTCCATGTGCACCACATCAGCAAATGACGTGGTGTGCAAATTTTGACCTGTTGTTAACATGTGGATGGGGTCGATGTGGTTTCATTTTGGGTCTTTCAAGACAAGAGTGCATTCCGGCGGTGCTTAATGGCAAAAATAAGTAATCAACAGTTCATAAGTAAAGATATAGGGCCCACTAACTCCTCGGCTCTATACTTCAAAAAAGGAGGCAAAAAAAAAAAAAGAAAGAAACAGACCACCACAATTAGACAAATCACAACTTTAAAATTGATAAATTGCACATTGCAGAGGTAAGAATTTTCTTCTTCATTTATTGTCAACCTGTATGGGGCCACCGGATATGAAAACCAATATGGTTTGCAGCAATTGCAATTATGATAATTAACCGATTTTTTTGAGAAAATAATTAATCAAATATTAATTTAAGAAAAAAAAAAAAGGAAAACCATGATATACAATCTAAAATAGAGGGTAGTGTATTTTAGTGAGGAAAAGTGAAAATGGAAAGAGGAAAAAAATCGAACTATTATATTGTCCCTTGGCATGTATATGTGTATATGTGCATGTGTATATTGGGAGAAAGTACCACCAATTGATCTTTGTAAATGAGCACAAACTTAATTAAGGAGAAGATTCAAGTTCCAATTATTTCTAAAGCTGCCCATTACCTCACCAAAAGAGAAGGTTTTTTGACTAATGGTAGAGCGATATATTTATTTGACCAATGGTTAAGTTGGGGGATAGGTGTTTGATTCCTGCTTAAAGACTTACATTTGCTGTTTTTGTGTGTGTGTGTATATATATATATATTTGCCCTTTTGATGGAGAGAGTGGCGGGAAATTGATTGGAGGCCAACAAAATTCTTCCACGCTAGGCCTTGGAACAGTTGAGGGGTAATTTGATAGAATAAATTCGACAAATTCGATATTTTTGCTTAAAAAAATACTGATCGATTTTGATTTCGATTTTGATTTCAAAATTACCAAATTCGATTTCATAGTTCAAACTTGATATTTACCGAATTACTGATTTAAATTGTTGGATTAAACAAAGACATGGCCCAACAATTATACTCCAACATTGAAAAAATATACGTTAGCCCCAATAAGTATTATCCAATTAAATAATTCACCAATCAATTGTCACTAATTAAAAAATTGTCTTTAATGAAAGATCAAAAAAATGAAATTTATGAGTTAATATACTACATATATAAACTTTTTTCAATATACATTTAATAGTTGCATTTGACAATTGATAATTTTTGCAAATATTGTGTATTTATTCATAAATATAAATACAAGCTATTTATTAATATATATATATACACACTTGGCAGTGCATTTTGTAATCACAATAATGTATTATTTGTAAATTTGTATTAACACTTTATAATTAAAGTTTAAAATAAGATGAGCTTATGCGCATGTGTGTATTTGATTATATGAACTAGATTTCTTTAATTATAATTAAAAGGTTCTAGTTGTATTAGATCTTTTAATTATGAAGTTTATATTTTGTCATATTTAATTATATATTGAATTTATATATCCAATCAGATATATATAAGAATAAATATAATTGAAAATTAAAATCTTATTAAATTGAATTCGAAATTGGTATTGCCGATTTCAAAATTTCTCTATCCGAATACCGATTATATATATATATATGAAAAAATAAAATTTTATTAAATTAAATTCAAAATCGATAATATTGATTTCAGAATTTCTCTATTCGAATACCAATTTGAATTAGACTTTTTGAATTCGGTATATATCGAATATCGATCGATTTATCAAATTATCGATTTTGGATTTTCAAAATCAATTCGAAATCGATGGGTAATCAGACTTTTTGAATTCGGTATATATCGAATATCGATCGATTTATCAAATTATCGATTTTGGATTTTCAAAATCAATTCGAAATCGATGGGTAATCGATTTTTTTCGATTATGCTCACCCCTAATTTTTGACTTTTCTGCCGTTGAAATCCTCCAAGGATAAATAAAGAAACAAGTTCTGTGATAAAGAGATGAAGGCAAGATTATCGACCAAGTCAGAGAAATGAATGGCCTGACCGGCGGTGGAACTGGAGAAGAACTCATCCCGGGGAATGGAATGGGTAATTACTCCATTAAGACTTAGCAGTATTGACGTGTTTTCCACCAACTCCTCTTGGCTCTTGTGTTGTAAAGTTCGGACTACAAAAGTTGAATGGCAAGAGACATTTTGGAAAATACAAAGTAGGACCACATACACATGTCAAAAGCAGGTTAAAATTTGCACACCACATAATTTGCTGATGTGGTGTGCATGGACCAACCAATACTTTCTCCTCTTACCACGGAGCTGTTGACTCGGTGGCTCAAGAGGACATCACTCGAGCTTGTCGAGAACTCCATATCTAGATGGGCCCAAAGTGGGACTATAGGCATCTGGATAGTCAATATCTTCCACAACAGAAAGGGGGCAAGGTGGCCCAGCGACGAAGCTCGACTGGCACACTAAGGGGTAGTTACACTGGGTGTCCAGGTTCGAATCCCTACAGTTGAATCTCTTGGGTATCGGTGAGGCTCGCTCTATCTGGGTACTGTGAAATAGTTAGTCTAAAACCAGATATTACACTGTTGACAAAAAAAAAAAGAAAGGGTGAAGGGCAAGTTACTCAATTACGTCTTTGTATGCTTGATTAACTATGTCCTCTTTAAAGCCTTCCATTTTCCCCTCTAAATCTTCAAGCTGCTCTATATTAAGCTCTTCAAACAGTATTTGCTTTCGTTTTAATTTCCAACTATAGTTATCATTTTTGCATTCTTTTCTCAGCTTCTAAGAGCATATAATGCTTAGCAACATCTTTTTTTGAGCTCGCATCAATGTCGCCATTGCTATTTTAAAGGACTATAAAAATCACAAGGTGCACAAATGGATTAATAGAAGTATGAATTGAATCTTTTCTACAAAGGAAAGTAAACTAAATCAATTTTTATGCCATACCGAGAGCTAATCTCACAAACGTTTTTTAAATGCCCAAATTGATGATTAAATAAGTAACTAGGAATATGGCACGTAACTTGCACATTAGATTCTTGTGTACCAAAGGGGAAAAATAAAGACAATTTTATGGCGGAAAATTTAAGATACGTCTATATTCAACAAAAATTTGTTAGTTATGAAATGTCAAATATTTTCATTCTAAGTGAATTACATGTAAAGTCTTTAAATTTGTCTTAAAGGCTCTTGAATTCATCTTAATTTCCACAAGACATTAAATAAGCCATTGATTAGAATGATCAAAATAATCTAACCAACGAGCTGTACTATTTTTTCCAAACCATGTCCAATTAGTTGGGGCCTTGGAATAGGTAAATTATGTTGATCGGGAACACTTTAAATTCTTAAAATCTCTAGTATTGCATCACAAATCTAAAATTGCATTTTCTATTTGAGCATTTAATTATTGATAATGTTACTGACATATAAAATAGCTTTTTGAATTATGTGTAATTTTTATCTCAAAAGATTAGTAACAAAAATATTTTTGTCGTTTGAGAATGGAATGTATCGAATAGGCTACCCATCTATTACTTCTCATATTCTGTATTGTGTCATAATTACCAAGAATCCCAACTTTTAGTTACAAACAGTCCTATGTATCACCTAATCTTCTATTTGTATTATATCATATTAAAAAATTGTAACTGCTTTAGTTGTATTTTTCTTTACTTTTCTCAGGGGAAACCTTTTTTACTTATTAATTCATCATGTTTTACTTTGAAATGTTAAAAGGTAACAAGATAGTACTTTTATTGTTGTTTCCATTGAAAAATTAACAACATGATTAACCTTAAGATTATTGTCACCATCATTGATTCTTTTAAAGGAACTTGTAACTCACTAAATTCATAGATGGATGAAAAGTATGAATATTTCTGTAAGAAATAATAAAATTTGAGCAATATTGGCACAGTAGAGAGGATGTTAAATTCGCAATCCATTTTGAAAGATTAGAGCACTGCTTTGAGAAAGTAACTTCAAATACGGCACGTGTTTTGCAGGTTGGATATTATTGATAAGAAAAGGGAAAAAGAAAGATATTTGTTGTGTTCAAGTTTTGATTAATTTTCCTTTTTATTTTTTTTTTGTTTTTGGAAAGCTTGAATAAGTTTTTTCTATAGTGAAGAGTGGGTTCGTACTATTTACCCAGTATTATCCTTTTTAATCCAAATAAAGAAAATATTGATCTTTTTATTCGTTTTTCCAGAAATATATATTTTGGTATTTAGATGAACGACTTTTTAAGTGATTTTATAAGATTGACTTTATTCGTTGCTACGACACATCAGGTTTTGAGATGGCAAATTTTGAGATATATTTTATTTTCAAATTATCAGTTATGAAATGTAAGATGTATATTCCCTAGGTCAATCACATGAAAAGTCATTTAATTTTCTTTAGGGCTCATGAAATCATGAAATGTTTATGGCACATCAAATAAGCCCTTTGTGTGAATTTGTTGTGGATGCTTTAAAATCTTGAAACCTCTAATGCATCACTAAATATGAAATATTTTTGCATTTTACTTGAAACATTTAATTGTTGTAGTATTGTTAATATAACAAAACTAAAGATTAGACATCTTTATTAAAAAAAATTATTATTAATATAATAAAGATTTTTGAATTATATATATAACATATATGCATTAATTTTTTCAATTTCTATGTTATTATGTTAGAAACAAAATCATTTTATTTGTATAAAAATTTAAATGTGTCAAATGGGTCATCTATTAATACCTTGTCATATTTTGCACTTTGTCATGATTTCAAGAATCCTAACTTCAAGTTTACAAGCTATCTGATATATCGCTTTGTCGTCCTTAATCTATAAACATATCATGTCAAAAAACTGTCATAGCTCTAATAATATTTTTTCTTTACTCTTCTTAAAAGTGTTCTGAAAAATTCGTGTTTAAATTCGAGGGGAAAAAACCTTTAAAATTATTAGTCCACCATGTGTTTTCCATTGAAAGGAAGAAAATGCCTTCTGATAACAAAATAATCCTTTTATTGATGGTCTCCGCTGAAAAACTTACTAACAACATTGCAGAAAAACGAAATAGGCACACAAAAAAAAAATTAAAAAGAAAAAAATTACTAAGCAAAACTATGCCCTGATGTCAAAATGACACATGGCCAGGCACAAACTTAACATGGCCACATAATATAGCACAAACTTAACAACAAAAACACACAAGCAAGATATATACAATGCCATAACATCTATCCTGAGAAAGTCAAGAAACTTTCTAGCATGAGATAGTTGGGGCTTGTCGGAAATTTCGTATCTAGATGGTCCCGATGTGAGATCAGACGCGATTGGAAAGCCAACATTTTTAGCAGCAGAGCGAAAACAGATGTAGCTTAATCAGTTGTTTCCTTGTGCGCATGATTAGCAACGTCTCTTTTAAGGCCTTCTATTTTCTTCTTTAAATCTTCAAGCTAATCTACACTGAGCTTTTCAATTGGGAGCCATCCACCGGTCCTTTCTTTGATTTCCCTTTCCTACTATAACTAGCAGATTTGCACGTTTTTTCTCATCTTTCCAAAAGCGTTTGATACTTAAAGATCATTGTCACCTATTTTCTTTGAAGAACTTCTCGATACTGAACTCCAAATATGGATGGCCAAAAGTATAGACCCATTCAACACAGAAATTAAAATCGCAACGATTTTGTCATATCGCTAGTCCTTGTAGAATGACCAAAGCAATGTTTAAAGAACGTAAATAGATATATAGCAGGTGCTTTGCACGTTGAATACCTATAGTAACAAATGAACAAATTAGAATACATTGTGTTCAAGTTTGATAAATTGTTTTGATAACTTCAATAAGTTTCTTGTATAATAAAGTGTCGTATTGTTTACCCTGATGTCATCCTTTTAATCTAAATCAAAATTGATATTGATCTTTCTATATGTTTTTCTACAAATATGGATATCGATATTCAAAAAAATCAACTTTAACATTGATTTTACCAAGATTGATATGTTTTTAGTATGACATATCGAATTTTGAGCTGCTAAATTTTGAGATTTTTTTTTTATGTTCAACAAAATTTGTTGGATACGAAATGTGAGATACCTTTATTCTCGGTAAATTACAGGAAAAGTCAATAATTTTCTCTAGAAGGCTCATGAGAATTCATTTTAATTTTCAGGACTCGTGAAATAAGCCCTTTGTCAGAGTGATCAGAAATAATTGAAACAGCAAGTTTTATACCAACTTCCCCAAACAAAGCTCATATCATTGGAGCCTTGGAATGGGCAATTTAATGTTGAATAGTGATTTATTTAAGTTCTTAATATCTCCAGTGCATTACGGGTACTGAATTTTTTTTTTTTTTTTTGCAATTTCTATTGCAGTATTTAATTAAATGTAATATTACAAATACAGCAAAAAATTTTTGAATAATATGTATAGCCTATATGCATTAATTATTTTAAATTTTTATGTCAATTTATTGGAAACAAATAATTTGATTTTATGAGAATTTAAACGTGTTAAACGGGTCAACCTTCTATTCCTGGTCATATCTCTCATTATGTCATGATTATCAATAATCCAAACCTTAAGTTGCAAACTGTCTCGTACATCGTTCTGATCATATTCTATTTATAGAATATTGTATCAAAGAAACTAACACAGCGTTATCTACAATATTGCCGGTAAATTTTCAGTAGAGATCATGTATAAAAGAATTATTTTGTTAATAGAAATCTTTTTTTTTTTCCCTTTCCCCACCTTTCAGTTTAAACATGATGGACTACTAATTTAAAAGGTTTTTACCCCTCAAATCAAACACGAAATTGTTAGAAGACTTTTAAAAAGAGAAATATGAAAATTTATGTACATGACTAAACTAGAAACTCCACATAAAACAGTACAAATTTGACAACAAAAGTACATGAATAGGACACAATACCACAAACAACTTAAGATTATCGATCGTCCTAGACATCTATAAAGAGAAACTTGTGAAACTTTCTGGTACTAAATCCCTCGTGCTTGTCGAAAACCCCGTGTCTTGATTGACCAAAGTGTTGAAAAGTGAATATTTTCAGTAAAATGAGATGCTCACCTGATCAATTACGTCTTTATGCACTTGAAACAGCAGAGTTCTTATTAAGGCCTTCCATTTTCTTCTTTAAAAATCTCTAAGTTGCTCTATATCAAGCTGTTCAGTGTGAGCGTTTGATACATAACAACTTCTTTGTTGAGCTCACCGGCATAGTCTCACGATGAGCCTTAAGAACGTCACCACCACCGTTTTCTCAAGGAACTTACCAATCACCGAGTCTACAGTTCACAGATGGATAGCCCAGAGTGTGAAACCTTTGTATTGGAAAAAATAAAATCAACGCAATTTTGGCACCATAGAGAGTGCTATGCGCACTGAACTTTCTGAAAAGACCATACCGGCATTTCTAGAAATAATTAGAAATGTGGCACATGTTTTGCACATACGAAAACTTTGGTATCCAAAGGAAAAAAAATATTTTTTTTTTAATTTTTTAACAATTATGTCTTTGTGCACTTGATTAGCAGATATAGCCTGATCAATTATGTCTTTGTGCACTTGATTAGCAGTGTCTTTTTTTAAAAAATTTTATTTAATTCTTTAAATCCACAATCTGCTCTATGTCAAGCTCTTCAATGGCAGCTATCTACTAGACTACTATTGCTCTCTTTGGGCTTTTTCCCTGCTATTGCTTGCATTTTTGCTCTTTCTTTTTCTTTTCTTTTTTTTTTCAGCTTTCTGGAGCTTTTAATACTTAGCCCTTTTTTTTTTTTTTTTTTTTTTTTTGAGTTCATAGACATTAGCTTCACGATAATTCTTAAATCATTGTCATTATCATTTTTTAAAGAACTTAACAATCACAAAATCTGCAAATGGATAGCCAAAAGTATTAACTCTCTATATAAAGAAAAATAAAATCAGAGCCGTTTTAGCATCAGAGTGCATTTAGAATAGACCGAATCGACGCTTTGAGAAAGAAAAGAATATGACACATGTTTTGCACATAGGATATCTATGATAACAAATGAGAAGAAAAAGATTTTGTGTTCAAAAATTTTCTTTTTTGATAACATGGATAAGTTACTTCTACAATGATAAGTTAGTGTTATTTACTCCCAAAATTTTGCTTATTAATCTAAATTAAAAAATATTGATCATTTTAATTGTTTTTCTATAAATTAGCATGGATATTGATTTTTGAAAAATTGATTCTAAAATCAATTTTACAAAGATTTACTTTTTTTATTACAATGACACCTGCAATTTCATACAAATAATTTTCCACTTGTGGAATTTTGTTTTCGTACCTGTATTGTTGATAATAAGTTGATCTTAATCATATAGTGACCTATATCTTCTATTTGATAGATTTGTCTATCACTACATTTTGTACATGAACTTAGTTGCATCTATTTTCTTAGAATATAATTAAGTGTGACTGTATAGTTTGTTACGTTATAGTATTTTTAGCAATCAAATGTTAATGAGACTGCCCAAAGTGAGATCGAGAGCGTTGGGAGAGTCAATATTTTCAGCAATAGAAAGGGAATTATATGCATCTTGATCAATTGCTTTCTTTTTGCACTAGACTATCAATCTCCTCTTTAAGGCTTTCCATTTTCTTCTTCAGATCTTCAAGCTATCAATGTCCTCTTTAAGGCCTTCTATTTTCTTCTTCAAATCTTCAAGCTACCCTATATCGAACTCTTCAATGGGAGTCATCTATTGGGAGGTTTTTCTCAAGCACCAACAGCATTTGATACTTAGCAAAAGGTGTTTTGCACGTATAATACACATGGTAACTAATGGAAAAAAGAAAGGCACATTTATTATGTCCTAGCCTAATTATTTTTTTTATAAGTTGAATAGTACCCTTGTATAATACAGAGTTACTGTTATTTACTCCAAAATTTTTGTTTTTAGCTAAATTAAAAAATTTTGATCTTTTTCATTCGCTTTCCTATGGTCATGGATATCAATCATCAAAAAATTTACTTTAAAATTGATTTTACAAAAATTGAGTTTATATTATTATTATGACATATCCAATTTCATTGAAAATCGATTTTCCATGTGGATTTTCATTTCATCACATGTATCTTCATCTGAAAGTTGATCAATCAAACAATTTAATGTCATATATATTGTGTTTGATAGGTTTCTCTATGTCTAAATTTTTGTATATTAACTGATGTATCTACCTTTTTCTTAAAATAACTGATGTATCTACCATTTCTTAAAGTATAATAAAGTGTGATTCTAGAGTTCGGTTATGGTATGGTATGGCTAGGTAAGTTTTAACTAACAACTCTAAGGTGACTAAAAATGGGGTACCCCCAACTAAAAACTTTATTTATAGTATCACACGAATTCTGAAATATTTTATAATGTTTTATGGTTCGTATAAATTGTTCTAAATTTTTTTTTTCTTGACTCCTTAATATCTTTTGAGTAATTTATCCAACAATATAAACCATGCAATCTTATAAGGAATCATTTACTTTCTTAATCTATTCATGGACCCGTTTTAACATAATCACCTAATAAATTATCTCCTAATAGTCAAAATTTACATTTTTTAATGATTTTTCTTTTAGCAATCAAATATTAATTAGAATAACCTAAAGTGAGACCGAAAGTGTTTTTTAGATTCAATATTTTCAGCAACAGAAGCTGAACCAAAATGTAGGTTGATCAATTACGTCTTTGTTCATAAGGTCTTCCATTTTCTTCTTCCAATATTTAAGCTACTCTATATTTTGCTCTTCAGTGGAAGCTATCCACCAGTGTTCGCTTTGATTTTCCTTTCCTCATATGTCTAGCATATGTTTTTTTTCTCATCTTCCAAAGAGCTTCTGATACTTAAATAATTTGTTTGTTGAGCTCACAGGCGTTAGCCGATAAACCTGAAGATCATTGTCACTGTAGTTTTTTTTTTTTTTTAAGGAACTTATCAATCATGGAGTCCACAGATGGATTGCCAAAAGTATGAACCCTTATAGGGACAGATAAAATTAGATCAATTTTGGCACAATTGAGAGTGCTAAAATTACTAGTCTTTTTTACTAAGAGCAACACTTTAAAAAAGTAGCTCGAAATATGGCACGTGATTTGCACATACGATGGCTATGGTAATAAATGTGGAAAAGAAAAATGTCTCAAGATTGATTAAGTATCTTTTCTTTCAAAAAAAAAAAAAATAAAAGTTTGATTAAGTATCTTTTCTTTCAAAAAAAAAAAAATAAAAGTTTGATTAAGTATCTTTATTTAATAACTCAAATAAGTTCCTTTTATAAAAAAGATTTAGTGTTATTTGCCCCAAAATTTAGTTTTGGAAACATTAATATTTTTCTTCATTTTTCTATAACATGGATAATGATTTTTGATGAATCAAATTGAAAATTGATTTTACAAAAATTGATTTTATGTTGTTCCTACTTCAGGTCTAATTATATCGAAGTTGACTTCCTGCAGGTCGGCTTTTGCTTCAGCACCCATATTGTTGATATGTATATTGTTTTATTTAGCAATCTAATTACCCATATTTTATGCTTGATAGATTTATCTATCTCTAAATTTTTGTACATGAACGTGTGTATAACTTCTCTTAGTATATAACTATCGTGGTTCATATAAAAAAATTTTGAATTATTTTCTTGGCTCTTTAATATCTTATTTTGACCTATTTATCCTACAATATTACCATGGAATCTTACGAATGATTTTTGTAAACATTTTTATTAAAATGTTTTTCTTGATTTGCTCATGGATCCAGTTTAACATAATCACCTAATAGATTATCATCTAATCGTTAGATTTATCACTTTTTCTAATGATTTTGATTTTAGCAATTAAATATTAATTAACTATGTATGTTATATGTTCATGTCTACATATTAGGGATCCTTTAAATTATATGAATTTCATTAACATACTAAGTAAATTATGGTGTTTTGCACACACACACACACATTCATGCATATCTATCTAATTTATCTAAAATGTTGTTTCCTGATAAGCTATTGACTTTGTTCATGCCTTCCTTTCCCTACTTTTGTTACCTTATCTTTTAATATATTCACAAACATGTCTTTTTTTCTTCCGTCATATATCATTTGCAAATGTTTTAACAAAAGAATGTAGATGTCTATATGCCAAATAATCTACCACTTTTAAGAAGTACATCAGAGACAGAGAGCTAGCATGATATGCTCTTTATCATGGTCAAGTGTTGAGTGTATAGTTCAGACTATGATAAGTACATCAGTTATTCATTTTGGAAGTTAGAAATCCTGAAGCTTTTTTCCCTCTCATCACCTAATTGATCTTCAAAATAAGCAATTAATCTGTGCATGAGAAAGAGGAGACGTGTATTAAGATGTCAATAACTTGAAACTAGGACTCTTTGAATAATCAAACTTTTATTTTTTGTGAACCATTAAATATAGTGAGTAGTAATATATCCTTTTAATAATGAATCATCCTAAATAAAGGGAGAAATCTTCCATTTTCAAACAAGACTTTTGTTCGATTTGAATCTATAACATTCCTATAGCTTGCCTTTCTATGTTAATTCGGCATTAGCAAAAGGTTAAACAAATACCCTCAACCAGATTCAATTTTTCGTTCATTTTCTTTAATAAATTCAAGACATGGAATTAATATAAAACTGAAAATAGTATGCATTATTATTTCTGACATTTCTGCTAAACAAATTCGAAAATTTAAAATTTCCGAAACTTTGAAACTTAAAAGAATATTTAGACAATAAATATGTAGAGTAGAACAAAAATTATTTTTGTTTGTAAGTTCTTAGGTCTTTATCACAAGTTTAATTTATTGCAACTACAAAAAATTACGTTATAATATTTTATAATCTATAATTTTGAAATTGGAATATATTCATATTTTTGTTCATTCTTGTTAAAATGATGATCGGCTCTGTTTGGACAATTTTTTTGAGGCATTTTTTGGAAAAATTTCTCCCAAACCTATTTGAACAAATGGAAAATTTTTTGGGAAAAAGTACAAAAATTTGTTGGTCAAACTTTTTCATCAAATTTTTCCACCAAGTTTTTATTCTAAATTTTTAATGAACTTTAGAGACTTTTTACACAATTATTCACAAAAGCAAGCATATTTATGTTCAAAATTTGTTTAGGAAAATTGAAAAAAATCACGAGTAACAATATGAGATTCATTGTCGATGGGTTTTGAATTAGGATGATGAAGCGGACGTCCGCTTCAGAGATAGAAATGGTTGGATGAATGCTTAGCGAGCACTGGAGCACTGATGTTGAGGATGAATGCTTAGCAAGTATCAGGACACGAACGCTGCCAGTGTTCGCTAAGCATTCAATCATTTTGCAAGTAAGTCCAAAATTTTTGAATCATTCAAGCACTTTCTCAACTAATTATTCACTTTGCAAACCACTATCATGTCATTTCAAAAAAAATTTCAAATCCAAACACTTTTTCACTTTTTCAAAAAAGTCAACAAAAAACAATCTAAATATTTTTTCAAATAATCCTCAAAAAACACTTCAAATAATGCCATCCAAACGGAGCCATATTTTCCACTAAATAATCTAATGCCGAGAAGTCAATAGTTATAAATCTAAAATTCTGAAAAGCTGGTTTTAAGATCCCACACCACATGTTTTTCTTTATTTTCTTACCACAAAATACTATACAGACACAACATCAATTACTGAGGAATCATACACCTGAGAACTTAAAAGGCGTGGTTCTACGCACAAACAAAGTCACGCCTTCAGTGTGTGGTAAAGTTATAGAAGGGCGTTCTCTTCCAAGAAAAGGCTGCTTTTGGAGGAAATAAAGCCTGAAGAAGTTTTCATCAGCATTATTGTACAAACAAAAGCACGCCCCCCTGGGATTGAACTGAAGTGGTGGTAGCTATTTTTTCGCTCCATTTTCAGGTCTTGTTCTCTCTATTGTATTGGATTACATGTGATACGTGGATAATATTAATTACCTTTTATGCAGTGCAAATGTTTGACGAAATGCCTCTGTGAGATTGTCGCGAAATTTCTTTTGGATTAATTATTGATATCTGTACTGAATCTTGTCACTCTTTTCGTATAAGCCTTTGTAAAACTGAAACCCAGAATCAATATGGGCGTAGGAGGGTATTGTTTATTGGGGATTGTGAGCTGTGAATAAGAGGGGCATTAGCCATGAGATTGGTACCGTGGGAGGAGAAGAACATTTGATCAATACTTATTATGGTATCTATACTCTTTTTAATTCATTTTTTTTTTTTTTACTTTAGAAGCTGTTTTCTTTGGTTAGTTCATCAATTATAATTCTAAGGTGATTAATGAGACAATGGATAATTCTGGTCATTTGTTTGTTATTAACACGAACAATGTTATGATTGCATTTAAGTACTATAGATATTAATGTGATCTTGAGATGCTGTTCCTTGTTTTCAACTGGATGATCCTAAGCGCCCGAGGATAAAAGGTTGTGCATGAGTAGTAAAAATTGACGGAGCAAGTAGTAGTTAACAATATCATATTGAATTGTGAGTTTTTCTAAACAAATTTATCCAAATTTTCAAAATAGATTCGGGTTCTCTTATCTTTCTTTATCACTAACAGTAGAGCAGACGGATGTTTTGCATTGCAGCGCAGTTCTAGCTTTGTTACGAGATTGTGGAACTTTTGAAACAAAGGCGGGCTTCTTAAGAGCTAAGAATTTCCATTGATTATATACAGCATAATGTTTGCCACTGCAGTCAGGTATTTTTCAAAGAAACCTAAGCCAAAGATGAAACCAATAGAACTGAAGACGCCACCAGAACAAACCCAAACCATCACAAGAGCTATCTTTGACATCCTCAAGGAACATGGGCCGCTTACAGTTTCTGAAACTTGGGAACGTGTTAAGGTATCCACATCTCTTCTTCTCTACATTGTTTGTTATGCTTTAGAGATTTGGTTTTTGGTGGATGGTCAATCTGGAATATTTATTTGCATTGGTTTATTTCTATTCTTTTTTTTTTCAGAAAAAGTTATACTAGCATTTATAATTTAATCTCATCGCATGAGCAGGAAGTTGGATTGAGAGGTTTGACTGGCAAAAGGCACATGAAAATAGTTTTAAGATGGATGAGGGAGCGGCAGAAGCTTAGGATCATATGCAACCATGTAGGACCCCAAAAACAGTTTCTGTATACTACATGGTTCACAAAACCAAACATCACAAAGACCAGGACCGGCAGCAGTGAGTCTTCACGCCCTAAATTACCTTAAAATCATTAAAGACTTGTTAAGCAGCCTCTGTACATTTCCTAAAGGTTGCTTAATGTTCTTATGTTTAAGATGTTGTGTTTAAGCTACTTAGGAATGCTGCTATCAGATTAACTTCGTAGTTTCCTACTGTGTATGAATTGACTTGTACTGGACATATGAAGTGCCGGCTCCTAATCTTTAACATGTATACGTGCTTGTAGGATTGCTACATGTTCTCTTAAGCTATTCTTTTCATGGCTTTGTGGTTTCATGATGCTATTTGATTTATTAAGTTTTGGCATGAAATTTCGTGCTATACGCTGCTTATTCTGCTGTCTGCTTTGAGCACTGAATATGTTACGACAATGAACTTCTTACATAATGGGAATGTGATTATTGGATTTGGCTCGTATTTCAGTTTCGAACATATGCAAGAATATAAGCTCAAAATTCATAGACCCAGTACGGCGAGTTCTGCTACCACTTGTTCGCAGGTGCTGAGAGAATGAATCGCGCTCTTCAGAAGCCTACCAACTCCAGTGGTTTTGAGTACTAACTATCTCGCTACAATAGCAACCAAATTTTATCGTACAAGAGGATGAACTTCTAACATTCTGTACACTAAAGAATTAGTGCTAATTCACAAATTCGGGACATTTTCTACATGCATTAACTTTAATTCACCATGGAAAGCATAGTAATAAGCTGAATTTGGAAATCAGATAATGAAAACTGAAGGTGCTCACCGACGAAAATATCAAGTGAATAACTCATATACTGTTTACCAAAATATCAAATATTACAAAACTTGCCAGTTTTACAACGTAATTTTTTTTGTTTGATTCTGGATGTTTACCCAATACAAGTAATTAAAGTCTGATTCTATGGCTTCAGAGGATAATAAATACAAGATCTCAGTATTCAATTGTAACCTATCGCTTCAAATCAATCATGGCTGCCAAGAAGTTCCCCAAACCTTGTTTCTCTGTAGTATTGTCTTTCTTGCTCTTTGGGCATCTCAAGAGTACAAGTTTTCTGGATAATAACTTAACTAAATATCAAAGTTTAAAATAAATATTAAAAAGGTAAATGTAATGAAAGAAAACATCATGTAACAAAGTTTATTAAGAATAATAGGGATTATATCTCCACTTGACTTTTGAAGTGACCACCCATTTTGTGAATCTCATTTTACAGGCAGAATTATTGACAAAAACAACACTAAAGCATTTCATACAGATTTATCCAGTAAGAACATCAATTCAGTCACCAGGCACTTTGAATCCATGGCTGTGAACGTATGTCACAAAGGTAATTACTGGTGGCTGCTGGAAAAATAGCTGAATGCTTTGCTGGGTTTCATGGGAAGAATCAAACAATTCGTCCACTCCCTTGGATCAGCATTTAAACCAAAACTAACGAATCATGTATATCCATCAACATAGTTTTGTCTCCTCCACTACACAAGATAAGTATAGGAACGCAGAAACTCCTCTCCACAGAAATGAGATCTCATTAATAAATTGCTGGAAAAGATTAAGCTTTTGCTAGAAATTCAACTTATTCTGATCGTTCTCACTAATTACTCTTATAGGGTTACAAGAACAAATAGGACATCCCTATTGGATGACATACTTCATCCAGGATCGAAATTACATTTCAAATCTCAAGTATTCTTCAAATGCCAGCCAAAATAAAGTCAGTATCATGAAACCAAAAACCCCTGATAACCACAAATGCAGAACAGATATCAAAAGCAGAATAATACTAATGCTACAAATCTCCGAACCAAAATAATCTCAATTCTCAACCATGCCTTGCCTGAAAATCCTTCATGAAAGCAACCAACTTTTCAACTCCAGCAGTAATGGCATTGCATTATATATCGAAGCCCTCATCCCTCCAACCGATCTATGCCCCTTGAGCTGCACCATCTTCTCCTTAGCAGCCTCCTTAATAAACTCAGCTTCCAGCTCAGACTTAGCCAAGGTAAATGGCACATTCATCAACGATCTCACAGACTTGTCAACAGGGCACCTATAAAATCCACTACTACCATCAATTGCATCATATAATATCTGAGCTTTCTTCTTGTTCTTCTTCTCAACCTCCACTAATCCGCCCTGAGCCAACAAATCCTCAAAAACTAGCCCACACATATAAATCCCAAAACAAGGCGGCGTATTATACAATGAATTATTCTCAGCATGGATTTTATAATCTAGCATAATTGGTGTAACTGGCTGAGCATTTCCAATCAAATCTTTCTTGATTATCACAATGGTAACCCCGGATGGGCCGACATTTTTCTGCGCCCCAGCATAGATCAAGCCAAATTTGGAAACGTCTACGGGCTTGGAACAAAAGTTCGAGGACATATCAGCAACCAGAACTGTACTGGGATTCTTAGGTGTGGGATAATCCTTAAACTCAACCCCATGAATAGTTTCATTGGCGCAAATATGCAAATACTTGGAGTCCGGGCTTTGCTCCAACGAATCAAAGCTGGGAATTTTGGTGTATTTTTCAGATTTTCCGCTCCAGATCAGCATTGGGTTTGCTGAATTTTGTAGCTTCTTTATAAGCCTTGTCGCCCCAAGAACCGGTGACTATGTAGTCGACGGTGTCATTAGGTTGGCAAAGGTTAAGTGGGATGGCGGCGAATTGGGTGGTGGCGCCCCCTTGGAGGAAAAGGACGGCGTAATCTTCAGGAATGTTTAGAAGGGTTCGCAGATCTGACTCGGCTTTCTGGATAATGGAGAGGAATTCTTTACCACGATGGCTCATTTCCATCACTGACATGCCGCAGCCACGCCAGTTGTAGAGCTCAGATTGAGCTTTTAGGAGGACATTTTCAGGGAGAGTGGCGGGGCCGGCGGCGAAGTTGAACACGCGATCTGAGGAGGCTGAGGTTGATGGGGCAGCTTGGAGGGGGGCGGTGGTTGCGGCGGTGGAGGAACATGTTATGGAAATGGGCTTTTGAGTGGCAGTATGGCGGGAGAGGGTGATGGGAACAGCGGTGGATGTAGGTCTGAACGGGTTGGTTGGGTTTTTGAGGAGGAGGGAATGAGGAGTGGCGACTGACATGGCCATTAGGGTGGTGGTGGGGGTGGTGTTGGGGATGGTGGTGGTGGTGGAAATGGTAGTTCCGATTCCTCTCTAGTGAGCGAGGCCGAGGCCGAGGCGAGGAGTTGGTGAGATGCTTTCGATTTGGAATCTGTACATTTATAACGTAAAATGCTGTATTGGATGGCTTTTTTGCTCAAATTAGCTCTTAAGTTTTGTTTGTCACTACAAGCTGCTATAAAAAGTACTTTACGTTTAATAATTTCTACTCTTTTAAATCTTCTGTTACATTTAGTCAAAACAATGAAGGGGAAAATGGTACTAGCAATTTTTGAACAATTTTTTCTATTTCAGGTATTGTATTAAGTATAAAATTTTGTGATAGATGAAAAGGCATGACAAAATAGTAAATTTTTAAATGAATATGATAATTTTTTGTGAAAACTTACTAATTTTATATAAAAGTTTATTATTTTTTTGGACAATTATGGTAACAAAAAGTTATCGAATCATTATTCATGTTAAGTAAGATCAGTATTTGTTTGTATATAGTCCTGGTGAATCCAGAAATTTAGGAATTTTACTGTTCTATTTGAGGTTTTAAAAGCCAAAGGATACCTAGACAATAGAGGGTGGATATTCCTAATATAGAAAAAAAATGGTTTCCATTTTTTTAGAAATCTATTTTATTGTGTTAGATGTTGATTGTGCTTCAAATGACTAACCAAAAACTGCTATAAACTAATGGCTAGTTTGGGAGTTGAGGATAGTAAAGAAAGGAAGAGAAAAGATAAGTCAGAAAAGAAAAAAAAAAGAAAAGTAAAAGATATAAGTTTCTTTTTACGTTATTTGGGAGTTTAAAAATAAAAAGAATTTGTTGGGTAACAAAATTTCTTGTATCACAGTTTTAAGGACAATATTGTTATTTTGAAAATTTTATTTAATTTTCCTTTACTTTCTTTCTCCAGCTAATTTTGAAAGTAAAACTTGTGAAAAAATTACTTAAGCAACCTTCCTTCCATTTCCTTACTTTTCTTTTCCTTCTTTTCCAACTTAAACTCCCTAGTAAAGTAAAATAGTTTCCTTTCCCTAAATCCTTTCTTTTCTTTTCTTTTCCTTTCCCTCCTCCCAAACTAGGCATAAATGATCAGTTTTGTTTTGGTTTTTTGGGGTTGGTCTAGTTTTACTTCTATATGCTTGGTTTGCAAGTAAGACGAAAAAAACATTGCCTTTGTTTAGAATAAAATGCTGTGGGTGTATATCGTAAAAAGATATCTGCAGCGAAGTTGGCAATGGCAAATTGAAATTTGCAACTATAATAATTGTTAAACGATAAAGTGAACTTTGGCCTAAAAATTGCCTTGTAGGCCATGGGAGTAGATGAAGTTATTATTACGAAACAACCTCGTTTCATTTGATAATAAAAGGTTAAAAGATTTGAAATCTCTCACTTATGGATCTCCTAACACATAAATATATTGACACATAAGAAAGTGAATTAAAAATATTTATATAATTCTCTTTTAAATCACAAGATCTATAGGTTAACTGTAAATGACATTTTGTGACAATTTTATGAGTCAGTGAATAGTATTTTCACTTAGTATATAGTATCCAAAGTGAACTAGGGGCTACGCATTTTAGTTATTATTCCGAAATTAAATTTCGGATTTCATGGGATGGATAGTATTTGAGTAGTCACGAAGAGCAGCTGGAATTGGACCACTACCTTTAGGGGTTCTGACATCTATTTTTTTTTTTTTCGGGAAAATGTTTTCTTGTACAAATTGTCTTTTCTGGAGGTGATTTGGTCTATATAAAACTATAAATCGTCAACTTTTTTCCAAGAAAGTTTTCCAGTTATTACCGTTGAAATAACATCTTATTTTGCCAGTCAAATTTTGTTCACAAGATATAATGACTTAATGGCATGCGTGTCAAGAATAAGATTGAAGAAGCTCTAAGCATGGTAGTTTTTAAGGAAAAAAGAGAAAATGTGGGCACAGGAAAGAAATCAACAAGAAACTATACAAACACATAGAAATAACAAGAAGAAAGAAATGAATGAGGAGATATTCATAAAGAAACTGTATAATCCTTTGATTATTTGTCAAATGGAAACCAGATATGAAGAAGGTTACAAGAACTAAACATTGTGAACAACCAAGGTTGTCAGCACAGTTTAACAACCATGGATGCTGGCTGTAATGTGATTTGTAAATTAATCATCCCTCAGAGGCAACCGGAGTAGCTGAATTATTTATGTTAACCATTCCCTCCACTTCTCCCATTGTTCCCATTTCTATGAAGAATTACCCAATTACAGAAGTCACATAGGAGTCAGAAACTATAAATGGCCCTGTTCATATGGGGGTTCCTACAAGAATCAGTGCAGGTTGACATTTTGCTGCATAACCAAATTTTGATGTGCTGTATTTTCTGTGTACACCAGTGAGTTTCCCTGTTGCTGCCTTTTGGTGAAAGCAGACAATCAATTTTGCGCATTCCCTGTTGATCATCAAGGCAAAAACATTGCACAACAAACTTATGTTAAGGCCAGGCAGAACTTAAATTGAAGTTGAAAACACATTGAAATGTTGAAGAATTTACTTACAAAAGCTGATCTTCTGAGTATGTGCTGTGCCATTCACAAGTCTTGCTCCATTGTCCAACACCATAGAGTGTGCACTGAGCAGTGTAGATTGCTGCAGCAGCCAAAAAGGATGGTGGAAATTTGAGCATTTCATACTCCACAAGGCACAGCTCAATCAAGAAGAACGACAAGAGCTCAAGCTTCTGATCAGATTGAGCAGCCTTGAGGAATCTTCTCATGAAAACATATGCAGTTGGTACCGACATATTGAAATGTAGAGTATTAAGCATCAAACTCTCCTAGAAAATGAGGGCAAAACTCAAGTGTCAATTTTGTTAAATAACACATGCTGTAAAAAGAATCACCATGATCGTAAGAAAATGATTAGTTACCAACCATTTCAAGGACTTCTTTCCTTGTATATGCTTTGTCAGAAATGAAAATCAGATCATCCACAACTGGGACAGAAACTTCCTCATATTTGCAGGCCAAGAGCATAGCAACCAAACCGACTAGTTGCAACTTCTTTCTTACTACAGATTGCTTCTCTAAAAATCTGTCTATTAGATTAACAGTTAGAAATAATGTCTCCTCCCTCAGTTCAAATTTGTAGTGCACCTGCAATTAGAATAAATAGAGATTAGTTGTTGAGACAAAGAAAATTTCTAGTGGATTCCTAATCATTTACTGACAAAGAAAATTGAAATCAGATTCCCTATGTACCTCAATAAGCCAGTCCATTAGTATGGCTCTCATCTTCTCATTGATATCAAATTGTTGTGCCATGTAATTTGGTGGAATGCAGCTACAACCCTGCATAGGGAAAACATTGCAGCCAAACAAGGTAAAATTATAAGTCCAGTATGGATTTTCTAATTAAATTTTGAAATTGTATCAAGAATTTCTTTTTTTTTTAATCAGTTTGAGAAAAGCAAGAATAATAGATCTCAATCTCCACTAAATTATATAAATGTCAGTTGTTGCACAATTATGACATCACCAAAAGCTACATACCTCTGATGTTGATTAGAAATAAAAAACAAATAAACAAAGGCACAAAGGCACAAAGGCTTTAAAAAATCAACAAATTCTCCACATAACCTAGAAGTGCCTATATAAGATCTTGTACCTTTAAAAGTTCAAATCACACAATAATAGCAAAGACAGAATAGATTTTCCTAGAAAGTTCATCTTCTATTTTTTTTTTTTTTTCTCTTTTTTCATTTCATCGAATCTTCTATTATTTTATTGAATTGGGAGATCTCAAAACTCATGGCATTTTGATTCATCTTTCCAGGCTTGCATTATTCATCTTTAAAATTACTCAAAACTCAAATTTGGTGACACTAAAGCCTTAACACTAATTCACTTAAAAGTTGAACATCTATAAGATTTTTTGCTCTTAAAAATAGTGCTAGCAGCTATGTGATTTGTGAATAGCACACCTTGAAATGAGTACTTACTAGGAATTGTTGCATCGGCTAAAAGTAAATAGTAAAGCACTTGATTTGGGATTTAGTCAAAATTTAATCTCAATTACAACAATTATAAACATATTCCAAAAAATTGTAGTACCTCCATTCTTCTATAATAGGCATACAAATCTTCTACATAGTCAGCAACTGCTAGTGGATTCTTTGCGTCACCTTTGTCGATATCTTCAATTGTCTCTTCAAATATGTCCTCCATGTCAACCTCCTGTAAGATTTAATCAATTCTTTTACCAATCTAGCAAGTGACTGTATGCTAGTAAAGTTGATTTCCAATCTGAAAATGATTGAAAGTAGCCGCTCAAGAAACAAAGTAATAATTAAGATGACGAATAAATACCATTTGATCCCTTTCATTTGATACTGCTTCTGATTGCTCCAAAGACATGGGCACAGGTTGGTCTTTAGCTGCCACTTCATCTTCATCCAAATCTGCTATTGGGATATCATTACCCCTCCATACACTGAACTCTTCAGCTGATAATTTTGGCTTCTTGGCTTCCTGTTCAACGCCATTTAGCCATATTTTTATTTATTGAATCATCAATTCAAAATTTCCAGAAATTAAAAAAAAAAAGTAACCAATTAACATCTAACATCTCTTTGTTCAAAAAAAGCTAGCACTTACCTCCAGGTTAGATGGTTTTGAGCTTGAAATTTGAGCAGCAAATTTTCTGCTAATCACATAATTAATACACCATTAGTAAAACTTAAAATTACGAGCAGAGGTTTAAGCTGCAGATAACACATTCTTGATTTATTAGAACACACCCCACCCCCCACCCCCCAAAACAAAACCAAAAGAAGAACCGACCTTGTGGTTGGTCTATGAGATGGTTTAATAGGATTATTCTTCTCACAAACCCCATTTGTTCTGCCAGAAAAAAAAAGAAATTAAAAAAAAGAGCGAAAAATAAAATGTAACTATCCAATAATAAATATCTTTACCTACAAAAAAAAAACTGAAAAATACCAAAAGAAAGAAAGAAAGAGAAGAGCTTGAGATTTACTCTGATGTGCCTCTCTTGTTAACAACAAAGGGACATGGACCTCCTCCTCCAAGTACATTGTGACTAATCACGTCTAAAGCTCTTCTACTTTGTCTAGTCTCCACCCCAAACTTTCTGCCACCTTTGATTTCCCAAGAAACAAAAACAAAAAAGGAAAAAAAAATTCAAAAAACCAGTTTTTGGCAGCTATTTTTCTTCACTAGGAACCCATAAAAAAACATACATAAATCTTGAGTATAAATTTTTTAAAAATTGTTACCTTGAAAATTTGTGGGTTTAATGAGAGTGGGATTGTTCTCATTCGATGATATAACCATGTTTTCTTGATTATCTTGAAGAATCAAAAACCGACCCAGATCAGAAAAAGCCTTGTTTTTGCTCTCCTCTTCAATCCCACATGAGAAATTAAAAAAAAATAAAAATTTTCTCCCTCTATTCTTCAATGGGTCTGAAGAGAAGAAGAAGATAATCTGTAGTATAGTAATGAAAAACTGCTGGGGAGAATAATATGCGGTATTTGTCCAAGGGGACCGGGTGAGGGGGTGTTTTATTCAAATCCAACGGCTAGTGAAAAATGGCCGTTGGGTTAATATTTTTGCGTAGAAACTACTTTACGGTCCGCTGCTTACAACGGTCACCTGTGTTGGGGTTGGCATGTGTCGTGCAGCATGTGGCCTTGTTGCTTTCAAATTACTGTCTATTATTTCTTTCTTTCAAGCCTTTTCTTTTCTTTTTGGTGTAATAATACAGAAATTGATTGGGGTTCGCACTTTTAGGAAGCTTATTGAAAGAATTAAAAAAATGTAGCAATGCCGCTCTTCCCCATTTTGGCTGTTCTCTTGTGGTCCAAGCCCTTATTTCATACCTCTAACAAAGATATACAGAAAAAAAGAAAAAAAAAGAGAAAATAGAAAAAAAGTGGAAATAGAATTCATCTTTGTATGTTTATATGTCGAAAAAAGAATAAATGTTTTTGTTCTTTCTTCTTAATATTGTTAGTGATGAGCAATTAAGGAACATGGATTCCTTTCTCTTAGGTGAGTTACACTAATGAATTGTTTAAAACGTTTGAATTCTTGCGATAATGAATACAAGTAGTTTTAATTATGATCAATGTTGTTTTTCTCTTCTCTTGAATGAGTTACACTAATGAATTGCTTCATAACTTCTGAATTTTAACGATAATGAATACAGGTAGTTTTAATTATGATCATTGTTGTTTTTTTAAGGATTATAATTAACTTGTAGATATCAATTTTTTGTTGCATGCAGAAATTACCTAGATATTTAATTGACTTGCATAAGTGGTAGTACTAGAATGTAGGGATGACCTTTGAATTATTGCCTACCTATAGTTTTGAAAATTGGCACATTTCAGTGAAGAGTGAAATAAGACAATATTTGAGTACACTAGGAGCCTATATTAATAGCCAAATAGGGACCAAATACAACAAAGCGAAACCTAAATCAGACAGGCTTAAGAGCTTACCATTTGGGATCCGTTGTATTTGCTTTATTATTTCAAACTTATTGGTACGAAACCGAATGAAGAGTTTAACCCTAGTAGTTGTCTGGACAAATGGGTTTGAAATTCAACTCTCCTCTCACCAAGTGCGACTTTTCTAACAACATTTTGGTCAATTGTTTTTTTTTGTTTTTTTTAATCTTCTTTACATCAAGGAGAGGTGCAGTGGACATTAAATCAGCATTTTTTGACGTAATTGCAGTAGCTCTTAATAGTTTAATTGACCTTTGCTTACAACAAGTTTTTTCCAAAATCCAAGCATATAAAATTATTAGAGAAAAGAGAAGAAAGAAGTAGTTCGTTTTTTTTTTTTTTTTTTTATCAATCATTTTTGTATTACAAGTTTATTACCTCATACGAGTGGGATGACACTCCCAATGATGTGCTGGGTGAAGTCTTAAACTATTTGTCATGCACAATTTAGAGTATGACTCTCTAAAATTTACTTAAATCCCCCCTATGAAATCCCTTAACTGTTGCAAGTCCTTGAATTTGATCCTAAAACCTACAGCAGAGGGAGACCTTAAGGGTCTTTCCTGACCACTAGGCTAAACCTCGAAAAACAAAATAATGCATGAGTTACTGGGCTTGACGAGAGCCGAGAAAAAATGGCACATATGCACCACACCAAGAATGAAATTGACAAATAAAAAAGAGAATTAGTTGCCACCAGGCGGACAAGGCCGAAAAAGAACCTCATAACAGATTTTCCGGCATCAATGTAACACAATTTAACAGTGTACAACAAAACCATCTTAGAGAAATCTAAAAATATCTGAACCAAATGCAGGTAGTAATTGAACGATACTGAATAAACAAGACACGAACAAGAAGCTTAGCTCACTCTCACAAATCTTAGCGGACAAAACCACGAAAGGGCCATGCATTAGAATGGTAAACTGGTAGTAAAACACACAGGTTTCATAATACGAAATTCTTCATATCATGCTTTTTCTACCCATACTCATCAAAGAACTCAACCAATAATGACCAAATGCAAGAAGGAATCAAGTTCTATCACAAGGCTAAACCAACAAATTGGTACTAAACTTTCTCCATTAATTTCACGGTCAACAAATGGCAGCTTGTTAAAATGAACACTAACTGCAATGCAGCAAATCATTGCTGCCATGCACTCCAGATTTGGAGTATTACTGGGATAAACAAACAAATTAGATAAGCCACCAGAAAGCAACATTCTGCTGATATAACATGTTCATCTGAAAAGACTAGAAAGCGTCTGAGGTCTGCCTTTTAGTTTAACTTTTTCATGTTTATGACTAGTAACCTTCTTCAGAACTCGCTTAGTTTGATGTACATTAGCTTTGACATACTCAACAACCACATTCTGTTTCTCAATACCTGGTTCCCGTTGCAAAAGGCCCTTCTCATCAGACTTTTGCTGCTTCCTTGCCACATCATCATTTACTTGCTCCAAAAGCTTCAAATGCTGCTCAGCACTCTGTTTGTACTCTTCATTATCAGCTGGCTTCTGCTCCTTCACTCGTAGCTCATGTTTCCTTCCTTTGGATTTTAGAGTTTCCAGCATTGATCTTATCTCGTCTCGGGGCACTTTATGATTGCCAGCTTTTTCCTGCATCTTACTTGCATAACTCTGTAGTAAATGGGCAGTTCCTTTGCTATTCACCTTCTGATGCTTCTTATCGACCTCTGTGCAGAAATCCTCCTCTACCAAATCTCGCTGTTTCTCATATATATCCACTGGCTGTGTATTGGCAGTTACCATTTGATCCTTAGATATTCCTTGCTCGAAAAAGCCACTATTCTTCCCAAAGAACTTCTGCTTCTTAGCAACTCCTTGTTCTTCCACAAAATTAGCAGGTGTTATAATGCGTTTTTTGTCAGTCTTACTCCATGAATGACATTTCCTCTGATCAACTGCAACATGAGATTTTGCTGCAAGTGCCTCAGCATTTTCTTCTGGATCAAGTACATGCAATTTATTTTTTTCCTTTTTCATCACTTCACACCCTGTGACAAATCCAAAATCCAATGTATACAAAATGATTTGGCCAAGGACAAATCTTGCCTCGCGAAGGTTACCTTTCTTTAAGGAATCATAATTTATTTCCAAACTTGCCCTTTTTGTCTTTAGAGAAGTCAAATCTCTCACTAGAACATCAAAAATCTGCACGGCACTGGCCCCCATTTTCTTGGGTACAAAAACCTGACAGACAATATTTTCATCCATGTCCAGCTCTAATCAAATTGGAAAGCAACAGGTTAAAAACAATAAACACAATAAATCAAGGTGAAATTCCTGCCATAAAAGAGGGGAATATGCATATTCATCTTATACTGCACATTACAATTTCCCTTACACACCGAATTTTGCATGAAGAAATTTATAATTCATGTTTTATGTCGCTTGGGTATTACTGCTTCTGACTAAATTTCTGTTCAGTAATTGCCAAATAATTCCATCTATAACCACTAATATAAACTGTAGATACTACAACTTTAAACCAGGAGACTCTAAAAATAGGATGGATTCTCATCTTCCTTATAACCAGCAGATCTTGCTGTCCTGAAACAGTAATTGACAATCCCGAAGACTAAAATAGATAAGTACTGCACACAGAGCAAGGCTAGCTGAAGCACAATAACTTTTACGAAACTTAAACGATTAGTTCAAGAATCTTCGCATCGCATTGCCAAAAGGATTGGCAAAGATATTTGAAATAAACAAGTAACAAAACAGACATTTGGAGTACCTGCAAACATAAGTCCGCATGCAATATGCTCTAAAGGACATCTCAACTTAAACTTAATCCACGAGGAAGCTCATAAAACTACAACAGGACATCAAATCCATCCCCCACTGCCCGTTTCCTAATATGTGGAACATTAAGAAGCTAGAATGATGAAAAATCTCAATGTACTTACCACACCGGGGCACTGAAATCCTGGGAATTTTGCCATCTCCTCAAGAAGGCTTTCTTCTTCAGACAAAATATCAACGGAGTTTTGCACTTTCACAGCCAACTCTGTAACTTTTTCAGCAAGTTCATCATCTGATATTGAGTCAGAACAACTTGCAATTTCAGGTATATAAATTTGCACTTCTTGAGCATGCTGTCTTGCGAATTTGACACCTTCCTTCCACTTTCCATGGAAAAGTAATGAAGCAAAGGTTAAAACAACAAGAGGATGTTGAGGATTCCCAATTAATGCCAAATGAAAGGCCAACATTGCAACCCTGTCCATCAAACATTGCCAGAAAGAAGAACATTTAGCTAAGAGCTCCTTTATGTAGACAAATATGGAGGCATATAACAGAGGACAAAAGTTAAAATTTTCAAACTGCAAAATACAATCAAATACCCTCACTACATTTAATATGAAGAATTGCAAGAAAACAAGTGGGAAAGGGTGATAAAATTGAGTAAGAGAAAGGAGTAAAGACCATGGACTACTACTAAGGACAAGACTGCTTAAGTAACACTCTAGTCGTAACGCTAATCAGTCACCAGCTTTCTAAATAGTCACAGCATTTGGGGAAACAACAAATTTACTTAAAATTTTAAAATCTGGAATGTCCTGCTACATGTGTTAGTGATCTTAAAGGAAAGAGTATAAGAACCGGCCATGTGCATCACCTCAGCCATGAGAACAACAAATGCTCTTACACAGATTTGTAGATAAAAATTGGCAAAAAATCATACAATTAATTGCACAGACAAGAAATGCTGAACCTGAGTTAAGACAGGACTCATATTGCTTGTCACAAAATGAAGTACAGCAGAAAAGATTCAAGAAAGTTAATGCCAAAGATGTATAAGGAGTGACCTCCCACAAACAACAAACATGCAATCCAAAAAACCAAGAAACAGCTAATATTTCAACAAAGGCGAGAAAAATATATCCTATAAGCATGTTACGGAAAAATCATCCTCTAAGCTAGTCACCAGATATTTAACTTTTATCATAGCAGCATTCAAAAACGCAAGCAAAATCAACACAATCGCATTAAAATAATTCTAGCAAATTTCCAGTGGGAAATTGAGCTTGTAAAAAAAATCAACTCACCACAAGCAGGTATCAGCAGGTCGATCACAACCGACCAAATTATCCAAATTGGAAAATAATTTCTGAAAGAAAAAAATTCATTGTCAAAGACTTAAATTTGTGTAAAAATAAAGGACAGAACACAGAAATGAAAAAAAGTGTGCCTAAGAAGGGGTAACTAAAGCTAAAGAATAAGGACTATAAACTAAAAACAGCTCAAACCATCAGCATCGAGGGACTTTGACTGGATGTACAAGCCCGTTGAGCAAGATGTGCTGCCTGTAATCCCAAAATTGTTATCATATATGAGTTGGATATACTTATAATATAGTGGTGCAGGCATGCAGAAAATTATAACAGGGGAAGGCAATAAGAACTTACTTGAACAGGTAGCAGGATCTCAAGCAAGTGGAATCTCCTAAGTAAAGATAGAGAAGGCTCAGCAGCCCCATAAGACAGCATAAAGTTTAACTCCATCAAGATTCTAGACTAGAAAAGCAAAATTATCTGGCTTAGTTTAGGTACAACAATTTATTACTTCAAAAAGTGCATAACCAGTATCTAAAGAAAAAATAGTTCAAATGTGTAGCTCTTTCAAAAAGTTCATTCCAATGCATAAACTGAAAAGATTGAACTTCATGCTTCAAATAAACATAAAAGCAGGAAATCAAGTTCTACTACCAAAATATATCACCATCCACCCTGCCAGCAGAGTAGTATTGAAGCATAATTTAAGGATCCTAAAACTTATCCATAGGTGAAAAATAGGAATTTGTTATCATTTACTCAGAACCAAAGAAAAGGTAAATAAGAACAAGAATTACATAAGATGGCAGTGCATTTTGACACTTCTAGGAAGTACCTTAGCTAAGCTCAGGATGGATGAAGAGAATTTATGTATGGCACTTTCAGTATCTTCTGAAAATGACAAGCCAAGACGAGCTGCTAGTCTCAAACCACGCAAGATCCTTGCTGAGTGAACATACATAAGAAAGGTACAGCAATAAATTCCAAATGCTTGTATATGCTACTAGTCATAACATCTGGTAACTAGGACAACACTATCACAGAAAGATAGATACACCTACCACAGTCTTCTTCAAATGACAGTTGAGCAGGAATTAAAGTCCGCAACTGAGCACATATCACACAAATATATTATACAAAGTTACTGAAATAACAACATAACTAGCTTCCAAATTGTGGACTAAATTCAGAATAGTTAATAGTAATAAGCTTACTTTTGACAACTTTAAATCTGACAGTGCATTGGCGTAATCATAGATTTTATTGACAAAAGGATCAAAGAACAAGCTGCTCCAACAATGCATCAAATATATAGTTGATGAGTTAGATGACATCATACAATCTCAAAAAAACTAAAACCATAAAAAGTACAATCCTGTTTCAACTTTGAAAGTTCACGAAACTGCATAATGTACATCCCAAGAGCTTAAATCAGGAAATGAAGTGCAGAAATGTAAATGGGAACATTGAAAAAGTGCTGCTAGTTTTATTTTTTTTATTGACTCATATTCAACCTAGAAGCTTCTAAATTGGATAGAAAAGGTTGGAGTTCTTGGCTTAGTTTGATATACTTAATCACCAAAACCATACATTGTTACCGATAGAAGCAGTTTAATGGAAAAACATACAATCTATATAATCTAATGGCCACATATATTTTGTTATCAAATGACTAAAGTGAAATCACTCATAAATCTAGTTAGCAAAGATAAAATTCCTCAAGGTATAATGAAATCAAATTCTTGTTTCACCCGATACCACATCCTACAGAATTACCTGTTAACTGTAAAGTCACGATGCATGCAATTCCTCCAACGAGCAAGGTCCTTTTCATCACACCCTTTTGGCATTTGAGGGACTGAAAATTTCTCATCTTTCCCTTCATTATGTTGTGCCACTGTTTGGAAACTCGATACCTGCAATTGGATCAGATTGATATCTTATAACCACATGTTACTTGGAATGCAGTCAAAAGATCCAAGGTGTCTTCCACTGCACACTCAGAAACAGAAATTGCTAAAAGTAGGTCCGAATACACATGTGATGGCACTTAACTATGATTGTTTTTTATTGATTCCTAGACTGTGATACTACCTAGGCAATTACTTTAAGGACAAAAAGATTCCACATTAATGACTAAGTGCAGCACCTACCTCCACAACACAGCCTTTAATGTTGACTTGACATATAGGAAATCTCCTTCCTATAATCATGGCTCGATGAAATTTCTCTCGCACCTGTTATTAAATACATAAAATTAACTACCAGGAAAAGTCTATAGGAATATGTAACCCTCTTACTAACATGAATTAACAAATCAAGAAAACCAGACCTGCATAAGTGCAGCTGTTGTGATCACATCAAAGTCTTTTGGTACTCGGTTCAGGAGCAAATCTCTCACACATCCGCCAACAAAGTAGGCCTCAAATCCTGGAGAAAGGTAGCCAAAGAGATGAATGTCTTGTAGTGTGGCACAGATAAATATTCTTGGATTAAAAAAAGATACAGTAGCCACAGGGAAATTCCAAGTGTTATTGAAGATTTTGGCATATGGATCTTTAGCAAAGCATAAGCAAATTGGCCAACGGAAACAAATTTTATATCAGTGATCATTTGATCTTACGAATAGAACATCAAACACATTATCATGATGACTGATCCAAATGCATGGACCCCATTAACTCACCTCATCTCAACCCATAAGGCAATATTTTACATTTTCATTGCCCTTTTCTTCTGTGTAAAGAGATTCTATGCTATATAATCAGAGTTAAATAATGTTTCTCTTATAGTTCTTTGGAAAACTTTGTAAATTTCTTCGTGATCTTACACATTCAACAAATTCTCTTTGCAATTGATAGGATACGGACTTCACATCCTTGGTGGCATGACAACATTATGATACTATACAAGGCACCATTCTTAGAGAAGAGCACTATGCAGAAAAGCTAAAGCAGTAAAAGGGCCATCTTAATTAACTAAAGCAAATCGGCAAAAATTATTATGTTTGACATAAACAAGTTACATTTCGAATTAAAACAGTAAAAATATATTTAAGAAAACACGACATAAATGCTATGCCAGCTTGGATAGCAAACAAGTATAACCTGCATTTTGAAGAATTTTCAGTACAATCCATGGGGAGGGTGGTATCATTGACTGATTTATCCCCATTTTCCTTGCATCCAGCTTTCTCCATTTTTGAAATTCAATTTCTCCTACACCGTGATCTGCATCATTTAAGTTTCACCTTCATGAACCATAACCAACATATTGTACAGAAGAGTAACTGCTACCAAAAGCTGCAAAGTTTACCAAAGAAATAATATATGTTTCCAAACAATTCATTGCCCTTCTCGTCCCGGAAAACTGAATACAGTAAAAAGAAAAACTGGGAATTTTTTTTTTTTTTTGACGAGTTTTCGAAGAGGGTTTAATTAGCACGTCAAATTAGAAAAAAGAGAACTTCAAAAATACAGATGCTACAACTTAAATAAACTAAATTTCAGAAGCAGTGTAGAGATACCTCGCTCAAAAACTGGAGCAGGACACATTTCAGTAATAGTGTGATTGAAATTCTGAAATGGGAAGTTGAATTTCTAAGTTAGCAACAAGATCAAGAAGTGTTCGATAAAATGTCTCAATGAAATTATAGAATGTAACAGAATTTGTTGAAATTGGATCACTGAAATGAGGTTTTAAGTTTGAGTTTGCAGGGTACCTGGAACGTGAGAAGGGCTTTGAGGCGCGAGAGAAAAGATTTGCTTTTGACGGCGGCAAGTGAATACATCGCCATCCGAAAGCTAGCTGCGTTGTGGCGGCAAGGCGGCCATTTGTTGGATGAAAGTAACTAAGACTTGGTACTTCTAAAAATTACTCATTCGCATATAAGTCTTAATATATGTTTTCAAAAAAAATTAAAGTGATTAAAATCAATTTTAATCACTTAATTTTGTTTTTATTAAATCTTCTTGTTTACACTATTTTTAGTCTCCAGCTTGCATTATTATCAGGTACGGCAAAAAATTATCTTCTACCCGTTTGACAATTTATACAAGAATAATTTTTGAATATTTATAACGTTAAATTTTAATTAAATCTAAAATTATCTAACTTCTGTCAAAATTTTTGCTAGTAAATTCTAGTTAAAAATTTTGTATAAAGTATTTTGTACTACTTATTTCAGAAAAATCCTATTCATACTTAAATAAGCATAAAATAGACTTAATTTGAGAAGCAAATAGGGGAAAGAAACTCCCATGTGATACATTGCTGAAAGGTGAAACAAACTTTTACCTAAATCCTAACCCTTCAATCTCTATTAAGCATTAATCATGATAAGATATTGAACTTGTATTGTACTCTAAAATGTTCGTTAGTCATGCTTCATGCACGCATTTGTAGTTGGCTGTTCTGGAAATTTGAGACACAAGCAATTAGATGTCAAATATTAAGTAGACCATATGCATCACGTGATATGTCACATCTTACATTAGAACCAATTACATATCGCTAACTAATACAAGATGTGGACTATATTGTCGCGTTTATAAATTATGAATTTTAGTGAACCACATGCACGTAATACTTCTCCATTAGATGCTTTGGGGCAAGCAATTAGACCCAACCTTAGGGCTCGGCAACTTTCTCAATGCATATTTAGTATTGTCAAACCTCACAAATAGTTGTTCGTTCAACACATATGTGAGCTTACAACAATGTTGCTACATCTGCATTCAATTGTGACCCATAAACACAGGGTACACTCAATATCCATCCTTAATTGGCTTCACCCCTGCAATCTTTGTGCACCACATATATGACCCCCAAAAGGTTGGGTTGGACATTAAGAGTGAGTATTGCGTGCACCACGCGCGCCACGTGGCGTGCCACGTGGTGTACTAGAACCAATCACACATTGCCAAATAATACAAGGTATGACCCACCATTGCCACGTGGCGATAAATTATTGGTTCTAGTACACCACGTGGCAATGCACGTGGTGTATTGTATACTTTTCCTGGACATTAATGGACGCACCAGTACGACCGCCTCTGATCTTGGGTACTAGAAAGGCGTCACCGGATGCCAATCTTTTCATGAGAAGAGCGAAACCAGAAAGGAAATTGGGTGGTGAAACAATGAATGTTCTGCCATGAGAAGTACACCTCTGTAATTGGTGCGTTACATTTAGTTCTCGATGCAAGGAGTTAAAGAAGCATTTTAATGAACAACTGCGAAGCCTCATGTCATCCTCTAACTTATCAGTGCAACAAATCACAAAATTAAGGGGTGCTTGGTTTAAGGGAATCAAGGAGGTAAATGGGAATCATCAATAAGGACACCTATTGTTGATGTTTGTCAAACAACTATCATTATCATTCATTGAGAATGATAGTGATTAATTAAAGTGTTAATGATTCTCCAAAATACTATTCTATCAAACCCATTAACTCTTATGATTAAAGACAAAAACAAACTCACAAAAAAACACATATCTTTTGAGTTACCCAACCCCCAATATACTATTTCCCCCTCTGTTTTATCTTTTGATTTTGAATATTTTTTATTAGTACTTTATAAATTTTTTTATAAATAATACTTTTAATAATTTTTTTACATTCAATATTTTTATAAAAAATTGAACTGAAAATCAAAGATATATAGTTTTCTCTACTAATATAATAAAAATGATTTTTTAAGGTTATCATTTGCATAAAACTTAAATTAGAGGATGACTATATTTAAAATTTAAGAAATCTTTTCAGAAATTTTCTTTAAAAAGATATAAAATAAGAAATCTAAAAAATATGTATATCATATAATTGAAGATTTAAAAATTTTTAAATTTATTTGAAAGTCATTCCAGTAAACCAAACAAGTATATTTATAATGATACCCATTCTATTATTAAATCAAACATATTGGGAGGAATCATCAAAATCCATGCTCATAGTAGGGTTAATCATACACATAATGATAGTGATCGAGAAATTTGAACCAAACGTCTCCTAAGTTTTTTTTGTTCCATTTAAATTTCAATATCTGCTAGGTTGAAATCTTTGTCACGCACAAATTACCATTAAAACAATAAAACCAAAAACTTCAATTAAAGCCCAACTTATATGACTATCAAACTGACGTGGTTAGTTAGAAGACAAGTATAGGGCTGTGAGGGGCCCGCAAAGAGTGACATCCGCACGGTAGGAATAGAAGAGAGATATTACAACTGGTACGTGGGGCTAGGCTTAAGGTGGGGGATCATTTGATGATTAGAGCCATGGAAAGGAGGAAAAATCAGAAAGGAGTGAAGAAAATTGGGGGCTGGTCGGATTGGGAGATTCAATAAGAAGATTAGTTAAGGGGGGAAGAGCTAGAAAATGACAAGTTGATTTGCGAGAACAATGTTACCATTTTAAGTAAAATTGCATTGACAAGATGATTTTCGCTCTGTTGATATCATCAAGTTAATGTTGTCCCATGTTGGTTTGAAAATGATGAGAGAGTGTTTAACACATAATAACAGTCCAAAACCTACTACTTTAAATTTTTGGGTCAAATTTAAACTCCAAGTTTATGTTTGTTCTCTTTGATGGACTTTCTCGAATTTTTTTATTTGCATATTAAAATCTTTATTTGCGTTTCTCTTATATATTTTCTTAAATAATTAGAATAAATAACTCTCACTACAAAAACATTTTCTTCCCCACACTTTAAAATATGCCAAGAATCTAGCAAAATATAATTATAAAAACTTTATCCTTAATACAATTAATGCAAGTACTCTTAAAGAAACATAAAACGAAAAAGTATGTTAGAATTTTTATTCATATTTTACTTATAGATACATACATATGTCCATATACACATATGTACTTAAACTCTTAATTTTTTTACGAAGAGAATGTTTCATATTCTTTCTAAACTTGATTATCTGCAAAATAAAGAAAGAATTTAATAAAGAGAATAAAGTTATAAATTGAACTTAGATACCCTTACTATTTTAATAGAGAGCTTTACAATAATTTATCATTTCGTTTCATTAAAATATGCACACTCCGTCAATCTTCAAAAGAATAAAATACAACTAAGAAGGAATGAGGGTTGTTTGGTTTAGAAGATTCAACGAGGAGAATGAGTATGAGTAGCAATAATACTCATTTGTTGATGTTTGAAAAATAAGTATCACTGGCTCCGTTTGGATGCCATTTTTTGGAGATTTTTGAGAAAAATATTTTGCAATCTGTGTTTGGCATGTTGAAAATTTTTTTTGTCAAAAAGTTAAAAAAAATTTTTGGTCAAACTTTTTCAGCAAAATTTCCTACCAAGTTCTCATTTAAAATTTCAAATGAACTTTAGAGATTTTTTACACAATTATTCACAAAAGCAAGCATGTTTATGTTCAAATTTTGTTTAGAAAAACTAGAAAAAATCACGAGTAACAAAATGAGATACATTTTCGGTGAGTTTTGAGGTAGGATTTCTGAAGCGGACGTCCGCTTCAGAAATAAAAACGTCTTAGCGTCCTTGCCCAGTGCTTGCTAAGACATTTCTATCTCTAAAGCGAACTTCCGCTTTGCTGCTTTTTTCTAGCTATATAGATTGCATTTTGATTTGTGTTTTTTTCATTTTTTTTAGATAAATTTTCTCCAAAAAAAAATCAATGTCTTTCTTATACAATCATTTAAAAATAAGTGCAAGTTGGTCCAAAATTTTTGAACCATTCAAACACTTTTCCACACTAAATTTTCACTTTTTAAATCACTAGCATGTCATTTAAAAAAAAATTTCACATCCAAACACTTTTTCACATTTCCAAAAAAATCAACAAAAAAACAATCCTAATAATTTTTTCTAATAATTCTTAAAAAACACTCCAAATAATGCTATCCAAACGGAGATCATTCAATTAGAATAAAAGTGATTAATTAAAATATTTATGATTCCTTTCAAAATACTACTCTATTAAATTTATTAACCCTTTTGATGGAATAATACTCATTGAATTACTAAATCAAACATGTTAGGAGGAATCATCAAGATGCATACTTAGGTGCCATTTGGTAAAATTGAAATATGAAATTTGAAATTTGAAATCTGAAATTTAAGTGCTGAAAATATTAAGTTGCTGAATTAAATAAGTTGTACCTGTTTGATAATTAACTGAATATATGCACTAAAATTAAATGTTTTCCCTCATAAATATAATTATTTGATCTTTAAAATTTAAAATAATTTATTAATAACGTATATGAGAAAAAAAAAGGTATTGTTTGTTTGTGAGAGAAGGATAAGTGTATTTATGTATGAGAATGTGTGCGAGAGAGAAAGTACGTGTATATATGTAAAAATGAATGTAAGTATGTGAGAGGAGAAAAATTAAAATACGTGTACGTGTATATGAGAGATAGAAAATGTATGTGTGAAAGTATATGTGTGTGTGTGTAAAAATGTAAGTGCAAGAAAGTATGTAGGAGTATACAAAAGAAACTATGTGGAGAGAGAGAGAGAGAGTGGGAGAGAGAGAATGTATGTGTACATGTGTGAGAGAGAGAGGGAGAGAATATGTTTATTTGCGTGAAAGCGTGTGTGAGACAGAGAGTGTGTGCGTGTATGGGTGAGAGAGTATGTGTGTGTATGAGAGAGAGAGATTGCACATACAATAAAGAGTATGCATATATGTGTGCATAGGTGAGTGTGTGAAAGTGAGTGCATGTATATGCGTGTGTGTAATGGCAAGAGGGAAGAGTATCAAAATTTAGCAAATTAAGTGAATATTTTTCACTTAAAATTTTGTACACAAATTAAATAAGTACTTAATGTATTAAGTGATAAAGGAATTTTGTTATCAAACGCACTAAATTCAAAAAGTTCTTAATTCATTAATTTTCAGCATTAAATTATTTTATCAAACACCCCCTTATAGTAAGATTTATAATACGTATAGTGATAATAATTAAAAATCTTGAATCAAACAGTTCGTAAGTAGCTATTGTGTTAAAAATATATTTTTCTTAGGGGGACCATAGCAGCTCTCTCTCTCTCTCCGTACCATTATTTTATCGGCGAGAAACTCCTCATCACTAGCCCCAAAACCCCTTATCTTACGCTCAAGTCACAACACCCACTTTTGTCCTTTTTCTATTCGCCTTTTTGCCTTTCCTTCCCAAAAAAAAAAAAATAAATATAAATAAAGATGGTTAAGCTTTTTTTTTTTTTTTTTGAAGAACATAAAGATAGTTAAGCTGGAGGTGCAAAGGTACAAAAGTTAATTTGACTAAAGCAATGAGAATAGAGGGATGATAAATTACCAAAAACTCTCTCTCTTTGTCTCTAAAAAAAACAAAAAAAAAAAGACCAAAAACTAAGGGGGCGTTTGGTTCAAATTCCTCAATCACTATCATTATGGGTATCATTAACCCTATTATGAGTATGGGTTTTGATGATTCCCCCAAACATGTTTGGTTTAATAATGGAATGTGTATCATTATAAAAATATTTGTTTGGTTTACTGTAATGACTTTCAAGTAAATTTAAAAAATTTTAAATCTTTATTTATGATATACATATTTTTTCGATTTCTTTTTTTATATCTTTTTAAAGAAAATTGCTAAAAAGATTTCTTCAATTTTAAATATAACCATAATCTAATTTGAGTTTTATGCAAATGATAACCTTAAAAAAATCATTTTTATTGTATTAATAGAGAGTATTATATATCTTTGATTTTTAGTTCAATTTTTTATTAAAAAAATTTATTCAAAGAATTTTTATAAAATTTTTATAAAGTATTAATAAAAAATATTCAAAATCAAAAGACAAAATAGAGAGAGAGAGAGAGAGAGGGAGAGAGAGAGAGAGAGTATATTAGGGGTGTGTGTAACTTAAAATATATGTATTTTTAAGTGGATGTATTTTTACCTTTAATCATAAGGGGTAATGGGTTTGATAGAATAGTATTTTGGGAGGAATCATTAACACCCCAATTAATCACTATCATTCCCATTGAATGATAGTGATAGTTGTTTAACAAACATCAATAATAGGTATCATTACTTATGATACCCATTCTCCTCCTTGATTCCCCTCAACCAAACACCCCCTTAATTAGAAAAGGCCCCAACATTTGACCCCTACCTTATTAATCCCTGTGAAACTATTGGCTAATATATATTCTACATTTCTTTCCTGACTAGTGTTTGACGGAAACAGACAAATGATTCCTTAAAAAACATCTCACGTTGTCTACATCCTTCTCCTTGCTTTTTTTTTTTTTTTTAATATTATTTTATCATTTTGCAAAGTTTTACCTTTTTCTACGGACTTAAGGCACCTTTGATTCCTTTCGTTGTCCAGTTGATTTTGAATTTTGCTGCTTTTTATTCGTATCTCAACTAATTACATTATTTTATTTTAGTATTTTAATTTGTTTATAAAGTACACAGCAACCCACTATAATTATTAATTAATTAAAAATAATTATGCCATAAAAAATTAAGAATTTAACTCTCTCTCTCTCTCTCTATATATATATATATAGACACATACTAACTAAGCCTCGTCCTTTTTACAATTTAGACTATTTCTCTTTTCAATCAGTAATTAAAACCGATAAATTAAAAACAAAAAAGGAAAATAAAAAATCCTCAATTTTATTCGTTTAATCAGGCTAGGGTTTTCGATTCGATCTATAATCCGAATTTAATTTTAATTTCTAATTTTTGTGAGAAAGTTTTTTCCTTTTGGGGTTAAATTTGGGACCTCCCGAAGTGCTTGCTGGGGGAGGGGATTATAAACTATGGGTGGCGGAGATGCTAGTAGTGCTGCGGCGAACAACGGCGGTAGCGAGAAGAATAATAGCAGCGAGGACGTTGTTGTTGGTGGTGGCTCTGGCGATGGAGTGACTGTCAACGTTCGATGTTCGAACGGGGCGAAGTTCTCGGTGCAGGTTGGCCTCGATTCGACGGTCGGAACGTTCAAGTCGGTTCTGGCGCAGAACTGTGAAATCCCTGTCGAACAGCAGAGACTGATCTATAAAGGCAGGATCTTAAAGGACGATCAAACCTTGCAAAGCTACGGTAATTTATGTTTTTCCCTGATTAATATGTTGACTAATAGGAGTGAGGGATTAAGGGTTATTTTTTTCTAATATTTGTGGTCGAATTTATTAGTTTTACAGAGTTAGGTTGGTTGATTGGAGTGAAATATCTTAGAAATTAAGGAATTGACGGGGTTATATGGTAAGGAGAAGAAGAAAATGAATTGATTTGAGTAGTTCGAGGAAGTTCTGCGGCTGTAAGAAACAATTAGCGCGGGAGAAAAGTAAATGAGGGAGCCTGAATTGGTGTAGATTTGTTTGTTTAGGTTGGAATTGAAGTAAAAGACTTCCAGCAACTGAATGGACAGATAAATGCAGCTATACACGAATGGGATTTTATTTTTGTTGACAGTTGAGGGTACTTCTCCATGTTCTGTCCTCTCTAGAAGGCGATTAAGCATTTTGTCTGATGGATTGTGTTACAAAGTTATCAGGAGGGCAATGATGTTTTGCATGAATAATGAAGTTATGATGTGGTTGTTACGAGTGTAATAAAGTTTGAGTCTTGAAGGAATTCTATTTATGAGATACAATATACAACCGGAATTATATAAAAATTTGCGCTTTACTGAGTTAAGATAATTTATTTGTCCATGAGTAGCCTCTAACCTCCTTTCTAGTGCTCGAGTAATGCCTTCACAGAACTAGAATCTGCAAATCAACACATTTACACACTTGGTAGCTTTTATGCTCTTCTGGGCTGTCCTTTGGGACCTTGTGAAAAATTAAATTTCCTTTATCCATTTTAAAAGCATGATCACTTGGTAGCTTTTATTTTCTTTCTTCTCTTTGGTGGATGATAGGTCTGGAGGCTGATCACACTGTTCACTTGGTTCGTGGGTTTACCCCTGCTGCAGCTCCCAATGCTACAGCTGTGGGTAATAATGGGACTGCAAATGCTAACCCTAGTGCACCAAGGGATGCTGCTCCCGCTGCAGGTGCACCATTTGGTGGATCTGGTTTTGGAGCTTCATTATTCTCTGGACTCGGGTTGAATGGATTGGGGAGTGGTGGTGGTGGAGGAGGAGGATTATTTGGAGCTGGACTTCCAGAGTTTGAACAAGTGCAGCAACAATTAACTGAAAATCCGAATATGATGAGAGATATTTTGAATATGCCTCTTGTCCAGAATTTAATGAATAACCCAGATATTATACGCAATCTGATCATGAATAACCCTCAGATGCGTGAGATCATGGATCGCAATCCGGAACTGGCACATATACTAAATGATCCTGCTACTCTCCGTCAGACCATGGAGGCTGCACGGAACCCTGAGCTCATGCGTGAGATGATGCGCAATACGGACAGGGCAATGAGCAACATCGAGTCTTCACCTGAGGGGTTTAACATGCTCAGACGCATGTATGAAAATGTCCAAGAGCCTTTTCTTAATGCTACAACAATGGGTGGAGAGAGCAGAAATGCTTTGGCTTCAAATCCATTTGCTGCTCTACTAGGCACCCAAGGTGGGGCCCCAGGTGGAGATCAATCGACTAATCCTACCACAACCACTTCAGATTCAACTACAAATGCACCTGCTCCAAACACAAATCCTCTTCCTAATCCATGGACATCTGCTGGTGGTGAGTTATGGTTCTACTTTGTTCTTGTTTTCCTTTAGGTTCTAGATACCAGCTGGATTGATTAACGTTGGGGGGTGCTTATCTTCATGTCTTATCTGCATATGTTTGTTAAACAATTTTATGTATTTTTTTCCCCCTAAATCTACGCTTGAACAGTTCAATTAGCTTTTTTTTTATTTTTTAAATCTTTATTAGGAGAATCATTTGTGTTTGCTCTGAGTTTTTTGTCTGCAAATAAAGATGATCTCAACAATAAGGCTATGTGCCTTTAAGAATGTCAAAAATATATGGCTTTGTTCACTGTATGGTAGGCTTCTGGCTTCTTACGGGAAACCAGTGCATCTCTTTTCAATTGTCAAGCCTTTAGATTCCAAGCGGATTGTCAAGAAAATTACCAGAAATTGCTGATTCTTGTCATCATCCAGAAAATGATGATTAAAATTCAGTTCTCAACTTTATTTTTCAATATGATTGGTTCATGCAGACCTGTGATTGGAGTCAATTTCAGGATGCTGTTTGTTAAGTACCCCTTATCTCGTTGAAAAATGTGATTGTGTTTTGCGCTTTTTATTGTCATTCTACTTGTGGGCCTGACTGACAGCACCTTTTCTGTAGTTTTATTGAAGTCAATCAAAATGTGCCAATGCTTTGTTTCGTTGACTTGTTTACCATTTGCATATTATGGCACCTTTTTTGAGGGGTGGGAAGGGTGTTTGGGTTTTCTTTCCCTTTTTCTGGGGTGGTTGGTGGGGGGTTCCTTTACAAACAATTTTAGTGGTACATTTCTTGAAAGATGACTGAGTTTATAATTGTAGCACCAAGCAACTCCTCAACAAGTACATTTATATAATTGAAATCACTATATAAATGCGTTGGAAAATTAATGAGATTGAGCTATTGTTTGTATTGCTTATCAACTGATATATGAAACTTTGTTCTTCCTTTTAACTTTGTAGGTGGAGTAAATCAAACAAACACTGCTCCAAGGTCAAATCCTGCTGCTGATTCTAGGCCACCACCACTTGGTGATTTGAGTGGACTTGGTTTCCCAGATTTTGAACGAATGCTGGGTACTATGCCCGACCCCAACTCATTTAATCAGTTGATGCAGAATCCTGCAGTATCACAGATGATGCAAAGTCTCCTTTCCAACCCTCAGTACATGAACCAGGTGATATTTCTTGTGCCGATTAATCAATTTGTGCTTGATCATCAAGTCTCTCATGTTTGTTTCATATATTTCGTTTTTTAATATTTATAAAATCTTTTGAAGCTTCTTACTCTTATTGTGCCTTGTCTTTCAGATTCTTGGTCTTAACCCACAGCTGCGAGGCATGCTTGATTCCAATTCTCAGCTCAGAGAGATGTTACAAAATCCTGAATTTATTCGTCAATTGACTTCTCCTGAGACAATGCAGGTAAATTACTTAAGATCTCTCTCTCTCTCTCTCTCTCTCTCTCTCTCCATACAGACACGTGTGTAGCTATTTGTCTGTGATTGTGCGAATAAATATCATGCATGCAGTTTGGCTTGTTCTTAGTTTCAATGATTAAGAACAAGAAATTTGTGGAGCAACATTAGTTTGGCTTGTTTTTAGTTCCAATGCTTATGAGCGTGAAATATATGGAGTTACCTTACGTTTTAGCCCTTTTTGGATTGGGGTTGGCTTTAGGGTGGAAAGAGATAGGGATTGATGGTGTTTTGAAGAATCCAATATTTGAGAACTAACTAAAAGAGAATTTGGAAGTTGGTTATTTGTATATTCTAGATTGAGTTCGCATCTCAACCATCACAAAGAGCCTCTTATGGTCCGTATTCGTGTCTGCTTTGACACCATGAAACTTATGGTGTATAATTATTCCATTACTTTTATAAACTATATCTTTATATCTTTTTCCAAATTATCAAGCAAGCATGGTTCACTTTGGGGGCAAAGAACTGGCCATGGTTCCTTTTACTTTTTAACAATATTTTTAGCTGCTTATTTTTCGTTTATTTATAAGTGGAGAAGAAATTTTTAAACAGGCATTAGTGTATTTGATAAAATAGCTTTTGTTCTACCATTTTTTTCATGTGTTTGTCTTTGCCCATATCTCTGGGGTTTATTAAAGTAATGCTAATGTTAGGGGAAGGGGGGAACCTAGTAGCTTTTTAGGAAAGTTTTGATTGTTAAAAACTTGTGCGTAATTTACATATTGAATTAGTGAATCAATAACTTTTTTAATTTTGGTGTTTTCTAGAGTGGGTGCATTTAGGTTGGAGACAATTCTGTATGAGGGCAAAGAGGTTATCCATGGTTCTTTTACTAATGATTCTTCTTTTTAGCTGTTTAATTTTTCTATTATTTTTGTAGTAGAGCAAATTTGTCCCGACTATATATTATTTTGATAAATAAATTTTGGATAGATCCATCTTTTTCATCCCTTTGTATATGCCAATCTCTGAGGTTAATTAAGGTAATGCAAGGTGAAACTAACATATAAGGCTTTTTTAACAATTTGATTGTTAAATTTGTGCATAATTTACATATTGAATTGGTCAATGATCATTTTCCTGTTTGTTTTGGTGATATTAAGCCAATATGGTATTCTATTGAATTTTGCTCCCCCCCCCCCCCAGCAAACACCAAACAACAAAAAAAAAACCCCAGACACATTTCTTCCTTTCTACATCTTTCTAATTCTTGATTATTTTGCTTCACTTTCTGCAACTTATGACTTTTCTCTATGTCCTTATTTCTTCCTTTCCACATCTTTCTAATTCTTGATCATTTTACTTCACTTTCAGCAACTTATGACATTTCAACAGTCACTTTTGTCTCAACTTGGTCGACAACAGACCACCCAGTAAGTTCGGATGTGCTTTATTCTTCTTTCAAGAAATGAGATATGTCACAGCGTGTTGATGATTCTAGATGACCTGTTTCTAAAAATATCAAATCTTGGATTTGACGTTTTGGGTCATCTGCTCATCCTTCCCCAGTTCTTGAGATTTTCTGACAGACTTGTCTTCTATTCCAGAGAATCGGGTCAGAATGCCGGAGGAGGAGGAGGAGGTATGTAATGTTTAAGAACATTCATTTTGTTTCTTTTGGAGTACAGCATATACATATTTACCATTCCTGAATCCTAGAAGTTTAGATATTTTGTTTGTTGGCTGATCTTTTAACTACATAATTGGCTCAGTTGGGTCAAACTTATGCTTACAGTGTCTTGTAGTTTTTAAGAAGCTACTAAAACTTCCCTGCATAGAGCAGTCAGGTTCAAATTATTAGGAACCTGGATTCTTTGTATGCTATGTTTTCTGTATAAAGCCATAGAAGGTACTAAAACTACCCTGCATAGAGCAGTCAGGTCCAAATTATTAGGAACCAGGTTCTTTATATACTGTGTTTTCTGCATGAAGCCATAAACTAAGCGAACGGCACTAAATTTAATTTGAAAGGACAATGGATTATGTCATGTATTAGCAGAGCTTCGTGAACTGAATGAACATGCGAGTTATCTCGCCTGCATTCCTTTGTTTGTATAACATGTTTTCAGTGATGGATGTGATTCCCGACATCTGTAATGGTGAGGCATTCTTCTGTCTCCTGCAGTTAAATTTCTAGTCCCGGTGCTTTCTCCCTGTGTTTTCAAACTCAGACCGGACCGGCCGGTCAGACCAATCGAACCGGAAACCGGCCTGGTATCCGGTCCAAGTAGGAATGAAAAACCAGTAGTTAGAAAACCCGGTCAAAAACTGGGTTTGACTGGGAAAACCCAGAAACCGGACAGACCCGCCGAGCAGCATTTTCACTGCTTCTGGTTTTGACAATTGACATGTGCACTGCTTTTGACAATTGACATGTGCTGTCCGGTGGTTGGTCCATTTGAGTGACTCAAAATGCTGCTGAATCAACATGCTTTCAATTGACCTGTGGCAGAATGACGTGAGGCTTGTACTAGTTAAAATATGTCCGTTAAATTAAAAATCCTAGTGCAACACTAACTTGTTTGACCAATTATAAAATATTAGTAGTGCCTCATTTCTACTTCCCTTTTGCTAAATTGTGAATAATTTGGGTTCATCCCATTTATCCCTAATTTTTTAAATTCAATACTTTCTTAGCTGTTAATTACAAGATATTAGGATGGTTGTTAAGGGTATTTTAGCTATGATTTTTTTGGACTTGTTGACCTTCTTCCATTCTTGACTAACAACAATTGAGAAAAAAATTAATAGGTAAGGTGTGTGTGTGTGTGTATGATGTATTTATGACGTCATCCGGTTCGACTCCAGGTCGACTCCCGGTCGAACCCATTGACCCCTGACCTTAGCCGAGTCGATAACCGGTCCGAGTCTGAAAACATAGCTTTCTCCTAAAGCTACTTGGATTGCTAAACAACTAAATGTCATATTATCACAGAAGAAACGAATGTTTTAAAACCTGTGTTTCTTGCCTCACACTTTTGATTCCCATGGTTTGTGACAGCAACAGGATCACTTGACAATATGGGACTGGAGATGCTGATGAACTTGTTTGGTGGACTTGGGACTGGAGGCATGACCGTTCCGAATAGACCCAATGGTTGCTAATTTTCCAATCTCATTTATTTCATTTTCTTTGGTTTTGACTGTTCATCATATTTGACGGTATTGATGTTCTATTGCAGTGCCGCCAGAAGAACTTTATGCAACTCAACTATCACAGTTACAAGAAATGGGTTTCTTTGATACTCAAGAAAACATTCGGGCGCTGATTGCCACTGCTGGCAATGTTCATGCTGCAGTTGAACGATTATTGGGAAATTCTGGTCAGTAAAATATGAAGCGATGGTATTCTACTTTATATGACTTTCTAGTTTTCACCAGAGAGAGAACCTGGACGTTCTGAACCTGAGGAATCTTTGTTTGGAAATAAATAATTAGAATCTGATCTATCAGTATCACTTCCCCTGCTCCCTCTCTCTTTTCGCTGAGCCAGAAGGGAAAAAGAGAAAAAACAACAGGATCTCGAGTGCCTTGTACATACAATATCATTATTGGTATTCAGAATTATTTTCATATACAATTTGTTGAATTTTGAATTTTTTGTTTATCTTTGCACTGTATTCCCTCTTCTGAAAGATTTTCAATCGACTAGATAACTGATATTCTGGAGATACCCTTGTCTATTTCTATTTCTGTTTATTGTTAGATATTGTGCCTTCGAGTTAGAAGTTACCAGTTTGAATCGAGATAGTTTATGAAAGGGGAAGAAGGGCGGGAAGAGAGAGAGAGAGAGAGAGAGAGAGAGAGAGAGAGAGAGAGAGAGAGAGAGAGAGAGAGAGAGAGAGAGAGAGAGAGAGAAGTGTGAAAAAGTGATATTTATGATTCATGAGCTAATTAACTAGAACTTAACAAACATAATAAATAATCCTCTGTGGAAATTGCATAAACTAGCCCATAGGTAGGGTTGAAGGGTGTCTAAATAAACTCTCCTTTTCGTTTTTTAACAAATTGGTTCAATTGTTGCATGTGTTTCTTCGGTTTAAAGTGTTTTTCAATGAGAAAGATGGGCATTTCTAACTCCGCAGTAGAATGTAAGAATGAGGGATGGTACGCAACTGACCGAAGACGTGTACAATGTTGGATGTTGATGTATTGTAACTTGTACATGTAATAGAGAATGGGACTCTATAGTTCAAAAGCTGACTTAAAACCAATCGGACTTTTCTACTAGTTGTCAATTAGCAACCTTGGTAAAGCCCATAAGTAAAATCTAACATAATTCCAATCACGTTGCTTTTTCATAACCAACTCCAAAAAGAGGCAAATTTGGTTTCATGTGTCATGATTTATGGCTTCTGTTGACGTGGAAAAAAAAGAGCCATGATGTATGGCTTCTATGGATGGAGACACTGAAAAAGACACAAATCCCACCCAATTTGCAGCCTACTAATCAATTATTTTACAAAAGTTGCCGTTTGGATTCACAATTTTATTTGTGTATTGATTTATTTGGACAGTGTGTTAAGGAGATGGTAAAAAATTACGTGTTTACACACTTTCGAAAATCTCTTTCTGTGGAACTGTTGGTCAAATGTAGATCATGTATTGATTTTTGTTAGGTTTCACGTGCCAATTGACTTCGAAAATTTTTAGTGGAAGATTGAAAATATAGTAAATTGAGGTTATAAATCAAAACTTAAGAAAATGTTTTGTATGTCTGCTCGTTGCTAGAAAAATTCAAAGTGGGTAAACACCAAAAACAGTGGACTGTGCCATCTGCAACGAATAATAATTTCAATCTTGTGTAAAATATGTACCGCATCCAACATTGAAAGAACTTGATGAAGATCAAAAGCCCTGAAAGTGCTGAAATAATTTCCTCATGGACCGCACAAGAGATCAAATCACGAAGATGCAATATGTACGTGCAAATTACGTGTCCAATTTTGATTATCTAAAGTTGGCATTAACAGATAAATTTTATACCTCAGCGTAAAGCTCACCTCACTTGTTTGTTCCCAATTCCAATCCAGAATACAAAAACCAAAAACTTTCAAGAAAGTCACAAGAAAAGAGAAATTATTAATAATGACATGTATTTTGATTGCAACCATGCAACTAACTTGGTTCCTTAATTCTTTACCAGAACTAATTCTTTTCCATTGCAACTTCAACAGATTAAATAGAAATACTTTTATGTGGCAGCTTGGTTTCATGTACTTTTCCTTGTATTCAGTTATAACTTGCAATGACGTTCGGGGTGAGTTCCTAACAAGAAAGAAAAAATTGCCACCGTCCTCTTATAGATGGATAACTTGGTTTTATTTTTTTGCTTTTGTTCAAGCTGGTGGCACATAAGGAAATTCAAGAACTAGAAAGAAAAGATAGCCCAAAGATATATTTTCTTGCCCTTTGTGTACGTAAAAAGGCATTTGCAACGGAGAAAACCCTTTTCAACGGAAGAAACTCAACGTAGATGTTGAAAATTTTTTATATGGACTTAGTTTAAGATCGTACTTCAAATCTTGTGGTCTAAAAATGAGTCATGATTAATTTAATATCATTTTCTTATATTACTATACATCACTGTGCTCATGTAAGTCGACCTTATTCATATAAAAATTTCCCATAGATGCTAATGGAAAAGTTTGTGCATACTGGATTGCAGAATCCGGAAATAGGACATGAGCAGCAGAGAAAGAGCTAGTTACATGCACCAGTTAGCATGCAACGTCAAGAAGTGCCACAAAATTAAGGCTTCACAGGAGGCCACGGCTGTTCAGGAAAATGTTGAAGCTTCTGCTATCCTTGATAAATCTAAACGTGTTTTGGTTGAATATGTTGTTATCTTTGTTGCTTATTTGTTTCTTTTATTTTCTTAATTTTGGATTTTCAATCTTGAATTCGCTCGTGAAGTGCACATGTAGCGTTTCCTTAGGTTTCACTATTTAAGTTTATGCATGTTGCAAATTGACCTTAAAATTCGACTAAGAAATTTAAATAGCCATAGAGAATACAGTTGTTAACTGTTGTTGCTAAGCTCTTGAGATGTACATTGATTCTCAAAATTTGTTGTCAATTTGAATGAAAAGCAGTAGCGCTTACATTTTGATTTTTCGAATTGGCAAATACTGTAACTAATTTAATTACTATATTTAGCGCAAATCTCTCTACAAAATTTCAACTATAAATATGGCATTAGGAGATAGTTTTGGTACCACTGAAAAACCTCTGATATCCCTAATCTTTTCTTGCAACCAAATCTAAAATGCCAATTTCATACTCCTTTGCGATGGAGAATGCTTTAAGGTTTCTAGGCTTCCTTAACCAGCAGCTAAAATAGTTACATCCTCTCCACATCCTTCACCAAATAATCTTCCTGGGGATACTAAAAGTAGCCCTATTGATCATGAGCAACCTGCTGCAGCTGGTGCTCATGAAAATTTGCCTGCCAGCAATGTCTCAATCCCAGACCCAGCCTTTGATATGGCAGCTTTTCAAATTAGAGTCCAGGTCAGCAATTTTACCAATCAGCAGTGCAGGTCAGTAGCCAAGTCAGCAAAAGTTGGAGAGAAAAGTCAGGAAGCAAAGTTAGTTAGAAGTAGTTACGAGTTAGTTACTGGCAATAAAAAAAGAAAGGGAAATAGAATTGTAGGCAGTTGTGATTTTGGAAAGTCAACTATTCTCTTGTAATCATCCCATTCCCTTGTAACCCCCATCTTCATCTACTAGAATTCATTTCGCTTTCATTCAAATTATATCCTCGAGAGCTATTCTTCATATTCTTATCACTTTTTTGGATATTATTTGAGGGATTTTCCTATTATTTGCATCATTGGTATCAGAGCACAGGTTGGTACACATGGCAATGATGGATGGTACAAGATCCCGAGGTAGTAGGAAATTAGAAGAAAACATGAGAAACCTGCTGAAAGAGCAGAAGGAGCAGTTTAACCAAGAATTGGCTGCCCTCAAGAATCTGGTCTTGGAACTACATTCGCAAAAAGGGAGTAGTAGTCAAGATTGAACTGGTTCGAGGAGCCATGGACCCCATTCCAATTAGGAAAATCCATACTTAGCGTCCACTAGGTTTTCGGGGGTTGAATTTCCAAAATTTTTGGAGGAAGACTTCAATGGGTGGTTGTTCAAGAGTGAACAGTTCTTCAAAGTGGATGAGACACTGCCAGGAATGAAGGTCAAGTTGGCTGCGATGCATTTTGAAGGCAAAGCCCTCTAATGGCATCAAATCTTTATGAAATCAAGAATATCAAGGGACCCCTCGTCATGGGAGGAATATGAGAGGGCATTATCTTCTAGGTTTAGTGATTTTATTTTTGATGATCCCATGGGGGAATTAATGAGCTTGAGACAGAGAACCACGGTTTAAGAATATCAAGACTAATTCGAAGAGACAATGAATAGAGTTGATTTTCTTGAATCCTATGCTGTTAGTTGCTTTCTGAGTGGATTGGAGAAGGAGATACAGCTATCAATAAGGATGTTTATGCTCAGAACCTTGCAACATGCTAGAACGTTAGCCAAACTGGAGGTATCCAAGATTTTGAATTCGTTCAAGAAAGCTAAATTCTTGCAAAGATTTAGAGGGGAGGGGCTGGGGAATTCTATTGGAGCTTGCAAAGATAGTAGAAACGACCCACCTCTCCTGTCCAATCCTGACCCTGTGTTATCAAGAACCTTGAAGAAACCCTCCAGGATATTATCTGGAGTAGAAATAGACCAGAAGGGCTGCGTTTTTGGTGCGATGAGAAGTATGATAGAGGACACAAGTGTATGAAGAAACAATGTTACAGAATAGAATTGATTGAAGAACTCAAGAAGAGAATGAAGAAGAAGAGGTGGAGAATAATGATCGAGGGGGTGATCAGAAGATGACTGAAGATGAATTGGCCCACATTTCTGTTAATGCTATGACCACAACTGTGATGCCTAACTTTAGAACTATGAAGATCACATGTCATCAACAATAGAAATGTCAACATCTTTATTAATTGTGGGAGCTGCCACAACTTCATACATCCTAACACTGTTAGGAATTTAGGGATAGAAACTGTGGAAATGACCACCATGGTTATGGAAGTAGCAAATGGTGAGAAGCTCACAACTTCACAGCTATGTCCTTAGCTGAAGTGGAAAATGCAAGGCTTAGAATTTGTGGCAGACCTATTGGTATTACCAGTGGGTGGATGTGAAGTAGTATTAGGGATGTAGTAGTTGTGTACCTTAGAAAATGTTAAATGGAACTTTAACGAATTGAGAACAGAGTTTATGGTGGGAAATAAGAAGGTGTTACTAAGGGGCTCGAAACAAGCATCTATGCAGTTATTGTAGCAAAAAAAAATACAACAATTCCTACACAAGGCTGGAGAACTAGAGTCAGCCATCTTTGCATACTGCAGACTTAGACAGACACTTCTATAAAGCTTATAACGGAGGAAAAGGCAATCAACACATACCCTGAATTAATAGCCTTACTAAATGAATATGATGATTTGTTTAAGGAACCTATTGAGCTACCTCCCTCATGATCCCATAACCATAAAATATTCTTGAAGGAAGGGGCACAACTTGTTAATTTGAGGCCTTATAGATACTCCACATTCCAGAAGGGAGAGATAGAGAGATTGGTCAATGAAATGTTAAGGGGAGGGATAATTCGACCCAGCAATAGCCCTTTTTTCTCTCCTGTAGTGCTGGTTAAGAAAAAAGATGGGAATTGAAGGATGTTTATTGACTATAGAGAGTTGTATGTCAATACTATCAAAGACAAGTTTCCTATTCCTTTGATAGAGGAACTGTTGGATGAACTTTTTGTAGCTGTTTTCTTTTCCAAGTTGGATTTGAGGTCTGGATACCATCAAATAAGGATGTGTCTTGGGGATATACACAAGACATCATTTAGGATCCATGATGGCCACTATGAATTTATAGTGATGCCATTTGGTCTAACAAATGTATCATCTACCTTCCAAAGCCTTATGAATGACGTTTTCAAACCTTTTTTTGAGGAAATTCCTACTGATTTTCTTTGATGATATTTTAATATATAGCAAGGGATAGGAGGAACACTTGAGCCATTTGAAAATAACTTTTCAAGTATTAAAGACCAACCAACTCAAGGTGAAAGGGAGTAAGTGTGTCTTTGTTGCTAGACAAATTCAATACCTAGGCCATTTCATATATGCTAAAGGAGTTTGTACAGATTCTTCCAAAATAGAGGCTATCTAGAAATGGCCCAAACCAACAAACCTCAAGAAATTGAGAGGTTTCCGAAGTCTCTCAGGATACTACAGGAAGTTCATAAGATATTATGAACAAGTGGCAAGACTTTGGACTGAATTGCTGAAGAAAAATGTCTTTGTTTGGGATGAAAAAGCTATTGCAACCTTCCACCAGCTTAAAAATATGATGACCAATTCACCTGTCTTGACACTACCAGGCTTTTTTAAGCAATTCGTGATTGAGACAGATACATCAAGAAGTGGCATAAGTGCACAGGTAAACTTTTGGCTTACTTCAGCAAAGCATTACATGGGAGACACCTCAATCTATTAGCTTACGAGAGAAAAATAATGGCCATCGTGAGTGTAGTATAAAAATGGAGGCTGTACTTGCTGGGGAGGTACTTTGTCATCAAAATCGACCACCCAAATTTGAAGTACATGATGGAACAAAGGGTGTCCACACCAGCACAACAGAGATGGATATCCAATTGGGCGATTACGATTATGAGTTACAATATAGGAAAGGGGCTGAAAATGTTGTTGCTGAAGCCTTATCGAGACAGCCAACTGCAGAAGCATCTTTAAAGGCCATTTCAATAGTTACGACAGACCTGCTACAGGAGATCCAGAGGAGCTATCAGCAAGACCCCAAGGTTTCCAAAATAATACAGCAAGTAGTAGAAGAGGGAGATTCACAAAATAGAACTTACACTTGGAACCAACAACAACTCAGGAAGAAAGGAAGGTTCGTAGTTGGGTTTGACCCCTCATTGAGAACAAAGATTATTAATCTGTGGTATGGAACTCCAATAGGGGGGACATTCAGGGGTGTTTGCAACTTACAAAAGACTTAAAGGGATTTTCTACTGGAAGTACATTTACAAGGATGTAACTATAGTGGTTACTGCTTGTGATACCTGTCAAAGAAGTAAGCCAGACAATTCAGCATACCCAGGCCTCCTCTAACCACTGTCAGTTCCAGAACTAATATGAAATGAGATATCAATGAATTTCGTAGAAGGGCTGCTTGTGTCCCAAGGAAAGTCAGTCATCTTTGTGGTAGTTGACAGATTTAGTAAATATGCTCACTTTATGGCTCTTTCCCACCCTTATTCAGCTGTAACAGTGGCTCAAGTATTCTTGGATCAGATTTACAAGCTACATGGGATGCCAGTCTCCATTGTGAGTGATCGAGACCCAATTTTTGTTAGTCAATTTTGGCAGGAGCTCTTTAAACTCCAGGGAATATTTCTACACACATCATCAGCTTACTACCCTCAGTCAGATGGCCAAATTGAGGTGGTTAACAGGTGTCTTGAAACATATCTAAAATGCATGACTAGTGATTATCCAAAAAACTGGACATCATGGCTACCCTCGCTAAGTACTAGTATAATACCAGCTACTACACGACCATTAACACAACTTCCTACCAAGTGGTTTATGGGCAAGCTCCTTCTTATTACTCATCTTACCTTCCTGGCATGTCCTCAATAGATGCAGTAGACAAGAGTCTAGCAGCAAAAGTAGTAGCAGTGCACCTTCTCAAATATAATCTTCACAAGACTTAGAATAAGATGAAACAACAAGCTGATAAACACAGGAATGAAAGAGAATTTCAAGTGGGTGACCTGGTATATGTTAAACTCTAGCCTTACAAACAGCACTTCATCAAAGCTCATCACTGTCAGAAACTCTTTCCCAAATATTTTGGTTTATTTCCTATACTAGCATGAATAGGAAAGGTGACCTATCAACTGCAGCTACTTGCACATTCCAGAATACATCCTACTTTTCATATTTCCCTTCTGAAGAAGAAAATAGGTGATGTTCTAGTAAACAGCTAGTTCCCAAAATAAGTTAACAATCAAGGCCAGCTGATATTGGAACCTACTGTAATTTTAGACAGACGCATTGTTAAGCGAGGCAACACAGTAGTAACTCAAGTATTAACCCACTGGAGCAAGTCCTTTTCAGAAGATGCGACATGGGAATACTGGTATGACTTACACATAAGGTTTTCACAGTTTAGTCCTTGACGACAAGGACTGTCTCAGCGAGAGAGGAATTGATACGGGAGCTTTTCAAATTAGAATCCAAGTCAGCAATTTTACAAGTCTACGGTGCAGGTCAGCAGCCAAGTCAACAAAAGTTGGAGGGAAAAGTCAGGAAGCAAAGTTAGTTAGAAGTAGTTACGAGTTAGTTACTGTTAGTGACTGGGAAGAGTGGCAATAAAAAGAGGAGGAACCGAATTGTGAGCAGTTGTGATTTTGGAAAATCAGCTATTCTCTTGTAATCATTTCATTCCCTTGTAACCTTTATCTTCATCTAATAGAATTCATTTCACTTTTATTCAAATTATATCCTCGAGAGGTGTTCTTCATATTCTTATCACTTTTCTGGATATTATTTGAGGGATTTTCCTATCATTCGCATTAGCCTTAGCCTCAGTCTCAGTGCTAGCCCTCCTGTTCTCAGAGAGGAATTATTTTTGTCCTCTGCCTTTTATGTGCTAAGGTGTTTGCAAGACAGAGAGCTCTTTTTGGGCACTTAAGACAATGTTATCTTGAATGCAGAACATATCTCTCTTAAAGTGTTAGTCTATAATTTAATATTGTCCTTTTGGATATTTTGATCTAATTCGCTTTATGTAATTTTTGTTATGTGCATTATTTTGTAATCTATATGTCATGCACACTATTTTGTAGTGAATCAATACTTTAAATTAGTAAATTGCACTTACTTCTACTTTATTTAAATTTAATTCAAGTATAACCCAGTGGCCAACTAAAGAAATTTAGTCCGTACAATATTTGCCAAATAGGTGTAAGGGCTTGGATTAATATTTTTGAAAAGCCATAAGTTGGAAGATTAGATGCAAACAATTGTTGGAATTGCACGTGAGGTGCACGTGAAAGCATCCTCCTCAGGTTTAGCTGACAAAGTTGGCATGAGGTTTAAACAAAAATGACCAAGATTGTAAATTAAAAGAGGTTTAAACAAAAATGACCAAGATTGTAGATTAAATTTTATGAAACTATTAAGAATCTTTGCTCATCTCCCTCCAAGAGAAGAGATTCAACATTTTTACCAACAGCTGAAATAATTACGTACGCTCCAAATCCCTCACTAAACAATAGACCTAGGGATATTAAAAATAGCCCTATTGTTCATGGTCAACCTATCGCAGTTGGCAGTCAGAAGGATTTTCCTACTAGTAATGTCCCAGTACTAGCCCTGGCCTTGGCCCCAATCCCGTGCAGGAACTTTTCCTTGTCCTATGGCTTCGTGTGCCAAGGTGTTTGCAACACAGAGAGCCCTTTACAGGGCACTTGAGGACTCACACAAAACATCATCATCCTCCAATCTTGTCCATGGCAGAATTTGCGCATTTAGGATATTTGCTAAATCCCAAGGTAGATGATGATAAGCAAGAGGAAAAGCAAGTTGCACCAGAAGTTGTTAGTTTAGAAACGTTGTAGGAGTACATGAAGACATTTAAGAATAAATCATCTAAGAATATAGCCCATTTTCTTACTTCACTAAAGGGGAAAAAAAGAATCAAATTAGTTTATAGATAATCTGTCAACTTGAAGAGAATTGTGTTTGCACGTTAAATAATTATTTTTGGAAACTACATGTTGACATTGGAATGGCTCGTGAATTGCACATCATATAACAAAATAATCTGTTTTGAAACAGTAAATAATAACCTTAATTTCTAGACGTTAATCCTCAATATTTGAATGTATATATCATTCAGTTTGAAGAATGTATCACAACAATTCTTTTCAACAATGCATAATATTGGTAAATATGAAAACTGTAATAATTAACAGAACCTCCCATTTAGCACAAATCTTCCTCCAGATTTCAACTATAAATATGCCTTGAAGAGACAGTACTATTGTACAACACTGATTTCTTTCCTGCAACCTAGCCTAAACTCTCATTTTTATAGTCTTCTTCACCCTGAAGAATGCTTCTAGCCCTTCTCAACTAGCAGCTGTAATAATTACATCCTCTTTACCCTTACCAAATAATCCATCTAGGAATGTTGAAAGACCGCTATCATGAGCAACTTGCTGCACCTGAAGATCAGGTAGATTTGCTAGCTAACACTCAGGCCATTAATGTCCCAGTCCCAGTTCCAGTGATACGTGCATGCTTGATAAGTGCAGAAGTATGAATTGCACTAATATCGCCTTGAAACCAATTTGAGCAACTCTTTAAATTCTAGACCAACAATAGATTGTGATCCAAGATAACTTAGGCGTGGAGTTGTTTGTCTCAAATCCATTCTTCAAGCAATCTCGACCTCAAGAGGATTAAATTAGGTTTAGTTGTGTGTAATCAAGTAAACTTAAGAACTCTAAGAATTTTGATCAACAAGAACAACTAAACTTTAAGCTAGGGTTTGGTTGCCACATGCTAAACTTGATAAGATCAGTGGTAATTCTCAATTAACAAAGAATCAAGAAAAATATATATTAAGAAAGCACACGAAATTTTTATTAAACATCCTATATGATTTTCTTCCATAGGAGGGCCTTGTTAAAGACTTACAAGATCATCTAATAAGGTAAAGAAAATTAAACTAAACTACCAAAAATTAACTTTTAACTAATTGTAACACTTAACATAAGAGAACATGGAAATAGTCTAAAAAAGCTAGTCTAGAATATTTTGAAATAAAGAAAATAATGCCTCAAAGAAAGGTAATGGGCTAGCCGCCCCTTTCCTAGGCCCAATTAAGCAAGTCAATCTTGAAGTTGGATTTCACTACTCTTGATCCAATTATCCTAAATTGCTTTCTAAGGCTTCTAATACTTGGACATCAACTTGAACCTCACCATTAGCCCATAATAGTGTAAGCATCCTTGGCGATGGATTGGACTTGGTCCAAATTGCTTGCTCCTCTTGTAAACTCATCATCAACCCTTGTAATTCTTGCTTTATCTTTTTAGCCTTTGATCGTGTCATAGGTCCATTAAACTCTTGCAATGGATCTTTTTGACTTGTGTCCACATTAGAAGCCCTTGATCTACATCACCCAGCCTTAAGACTGAAGGAATTTTCCTTGTTCAATGCCTTTGTTTACCATGTTGTTGGCCATGGATAATACTTTTGGCCCTTCTCAACTAGCTGCTGGAATAATTGTGTATTTTCCATTTCCCTCACCAAACAATCCATAGAGGAAGCAAGTAGTCGGATTCTAGAAGCCATGAAATTCTCATCACGTGCATTCTACGAGCAACTCCCACAAGAAGCTTGTTGAAATTGAAGCATGCATTATGTATGATTCTAATGGTTTTTTTGGTTTACCGTCAAATAAAATGCTTATACGTAATCATAACTCACCTGTACAAGAAGCTAAAGAAACATTGTAGGAGTAAATGAAGACAGATTTTATGTGAAAATCTCGTATAGTTATTTAATTGACAAATTAATATTGATAGATCTAATGAAAGTGAACACTAAAAATAGGTGAGAGATTTTTACATGGATCATGTTCACAATTTCATACGTGGATCTTATGCTATAGAACAGAACCAGATAAGCATAGAGAATGTTGATGGAAAAAATATATATAAATATGCTCATGTAGCTCTCTTTTAGAGCACATGATTCGAGGTAGAGTGGTGGACAAGATTTATGTAAGAATTTTATGAGATACGTTAACTCTTATAAGTTGTATATTTCATCAAGTTAGATACGTTAACTCTTATAAGTTGTATATTTCATCAAGTTGAAGGGACGTAACAATTACTTGTTTTGATAATGCATTTTGTAAAATATGAAAACACGCTAATTTCTTCCATGTCAGGACAAATCCCTATGGTTTTCAAAAAAACCATGACAATTGGTTTTGATTTATACCATACCATACATTTCTCCTCCTTCTTCATCCTAACGTAAAACTTTCGTATGTTTTCGTCTTTCACCATTGAAAAATACATCTTACTCTAAAGACGGCGACTAGGAACATCTATATCAAAATCAAGATATATTCCTCAAATGGCCGGGATAATCTCCTATAATCCACATCTATAATAAGGGAATATATTTTGGTGGACATGATCGGTCGGTTCCATGTGTAGGGATATACTACTCGGATGTATTTCCAAATAAAATATAAGATAAAATAAAGATTTAAAAGAATCTGAAAATATCCCGACTGGGCTAGGACTTGACTCTTTAAAACGGGGGTGAAAACGCAAAATAGACCACAACACAACTATCATGCCAGGCAGCATATCCAATTTGAAAGAAGAGAGGACGGAAGAAGATATGAGAGCTCAAGAATCAAATAGCAAAGAGTTGCATACAACGATGGAATATCAACAAAAAGAATCAAGCTTCAAAGCATTGGAAACAAGCTTCAAAGCATTGGAAACAGATCCCAGCAAACTTGTCATAAAGAATCACATAGCTACTGGTGGTTTTGGTTCAGTTTATAAAGGGGTTTATGGTGGGCAAAAAGTTGCAATCAAAGTGCTGGACTTGGTGGATGATGACGAGGGAGCAACACTTTGGAACGTTTTTATCCGAGAGGTATTGATATGGAACAACTTAGATCATCCAAATATTGCTAAGTTCATCGGAGCAACAAAAGGCATAGCAGATTTGAGTAGCAATAAACGGGGACGCGGCAAATCTCGAATTCCAAGGATGGCTTGTTGCATGGTGGCGGAATATGTTCGTGGTGGCAGTTTGAGATCGTACCTCAGAAGGCACAGGGTCAGAAAACTGCCTTTGGATGCCGTCGTTCGACTTGCATTAGATGTTGCAAGAGGGCTTTGTTACCTTCACTCACAAAAGATTGTTCATAGGGATGTAAAGCCAGAAAACATCCTTCTTGACAAGGAAACAAAACGAGTGAAGATTATAGATTTCGGAATTTCAACATTCGAGGCTTTGAATCCTAGCGATCAGTTGACGGCGCAAATAGGCACTGCTGGTTACATGGCTCCTGAGGTTGCCTCAGGTGGTTGGGGTAATCACAAGTGTGACGTCTTCAGCTTTGGGATATGCCTTTGGGAGATGTACTGTTGTGACAAACCAGATTTTTCTAGCAACTACAGGCCTGTGATACCAGAGTCTTGTCCGAGGGATCTAGCCAAACTGATGGATCGGTGCTGGTGCGCTGACCCTGAAAGACGACCGGAGATGGCTGAGGTGGTGCGTATTTTAGAAGCCATGGGCACATCAAGAACATTAGAGCGTACACAAATTCTCGATGATCAGCTCATGAAAGGTTGCTTTTGTTTTTAATTTCAAGCGATGAGGACTGGCCATGAGACGTGTGGTCTCATCCAATTTGATCAAATCAAATCCAGTTCCAACTTATCAAGAAGAAAAACTCAAGTTGTAAATAACTAAATATGGCAAGATTTGGGATGTTTAGGTTATAGTTCAAAATCTTTCTTTTTTATTCAACTTGGACACGTATTGTTGCTTTAATTTTCTGGTACATGGATAAAAGTTCTGATTGACATACATTAGCTTAAAAGAAAAGAAATTGTCCGGAATTGTTTATCCAATACAAAAGTCCAACATAAAAGTCCCAGCATTTGAGATATATCATAGCAAAAGTTCAAAACATGACAAGAAAACAAGATTTTATTTATTTATAACCACATGAAAATAATAAGTAGCATCAGAATGATTAGTTTTAATTAAGATCTGTCGTGGTTCCATGTCGACAATATTTCAGGGTGATGATTGGTCATGGATAATCGGATGGAACAAGGTAAAATCAAGGGTCTAATAGGGAATTCTCCTGATTGGAATGTGCTAACTTGTGTCGTGGGTACAGGGTTTTGATCATTAGCCAAATTAAAACCTTCAGCAGCATGGGAGTTCTGTGTGATATTTGAAGGCAAGACAATGAGGTCGCAGGTCGGCAGGAATTGAATTGGGAATTTCTTGTTTAAAGCCTGGCAAAGTGTTGTTGGTGTTGCAAAAAAGGTAGAATCAATGATATTGATGTCATGAATACTAGAACGACGATTCTTGATTTGTTGGCCTGACGATTCTTGATTGGAGTAGGATTGGCCTGCCGTTTGAAGTACTTTAGGGCATGGCTAGCAACTTGGATTCTGGAGCCTCTGTAGTCACATAATGCCTTGATAGATTTTTCCAGTCTCCTTTCCGAAGCTGGCTCAGTCCCACCAGAACTCTCTGTGCCACCGAAAAAAAAAATTATGGAGAAATATTTCGTAAGGCCAAAAATTAATTGATTTTTACAATGCAGCAGAAATAAATGTTGTCAGTATTGTGTTTTTGGAGTAAACAAATATTGTTTGACCGTATTATCATAACAACAAAATTATATGTTTTGAAACAGAAGATAGCCATAATTTCTAGACGTTAATCCTTGATGCCTGCATGGATATATATTTCATTCAATTTGAAGGATGCACCACAACAAATTTTTTCAGCAATGCATAATACTGGTGAATACGAAAACTATAATAATTTAACAAATTTTTTCAGCGATGCATAATATTGGTAAATACGAAACTATAATAATTACTAGAACTGCCAATTTAATAATTACTAGAACTGCCAATTTAGCACAAATCTCCCTCCAAATTTCAACTCGACATATGACATGAGAGACAGAAGTGTTTGATATAACACTGATCACTCCCTCCTGCAACCTGATGTAAAACTCTCCTTTCATACTTTCCTTTGCCATGAAGAACAGCTGAAATAGTTATATCCTTCCCACATCCCTCACCAAATAATCCACCTAGATATTGAAAGCAGCCTTATTAATCATTAACAACCTGCTGCAGCTGGTGATCAGTTAGCTTTGGCAGCTAACATTCAGGCTAAAAGTGTCCTGGTCTCAGTTCCTCACCCAGGCCCAGTTTCGGGAAGGAATTTTCCTCGTCTTGTGCCTTCGTATACCGAGGTGTTTGCCATGAAGAATACTTCTAGCCCTCCTCAAACTAGCTGCTGAAATATATTCTCTATTTCCCTCACCAATCAATCCGTATAGGACATTATCATGGATGAAAGTGGTAGAATTCTAGAAGACGTGAAATTCTTATCACGTGCATTCTACGAGCAACTCCCACAAGAAGCATGTTGCAATCAGCAATATGAACTATATATGATTCTACTCGTTTTTTGGGTTTACCATTAAATCAGGTGCTTATTCTTAATCATAACTAACCAACCAGTACAAGAATCCGCCACAGAAACAGTGTGGTAGTACGTTACAGAAGATAGATTCTATATGAAAAATCTCGTGTAACTATTTAATCGACAACTTAATTATATGTTCTACATTTGAAATAACATTAAGTTTTTTCAATTAGAAACACCAAAAAAAAAAACACTATTTGTGACTAAAACTTGTAATAAAATCCTTGCAAAATAAACAACTTCTAGTCATCGTCTTCATTTGGTGCAGGAAGGTTCAAATCGGGCAACTCAGGTGGTGGCAAAATATTGAGATCAATCTCAAGTGGAGCTTTAGTGGTAGCTCCTTCAACTTCTACTGCGGCCTCCTGTGAAGCCTCCTGATCAGCTTGCAGTTCTCCGCCAACAACTTGTGGTGCAACTGGCTCTTCCTCTTGCTCATCACCACCATCATCATCAACCTCGAGATTCAGCAGCATTCTGAGATACGTAAATTCCGTCGTGCAGAACACCAAAGGAGGATTGTATCTCGATATTAACGTTCTGACTGAGTTCTTTAAATGCCCGAAAAGATCTCTTTGCAAACACCTTAGTATATAATGTTGGCTAGTAAAACGTAACCTGTAATAAACAATCAAATACACAATAAATATAACCAAACATACAATGCAGATTTGCGTTATGTCTATGATTGGAGAAGAAAAGAATTTTCACTATGAAAATATAAATACCTCCTCAACACTCGTCTCACTAACACTTTTTCTTTCTGACTCTTCTCTTTCACACGCTCCAAGAAAAAAATTCTGTCTATTTCTCATGCACACAGACAGACGTTAAAATAATTAAATTTATAGGGTTTACAAATATTTGGACTGGACCCTTCCGCTTAACAAACTCAGCTACTAATACCCAAAGGAAAATAATATTTTCAAAAATTGTAACTAGATAAAATAATATTGTCAAAAACTGTAACTAGATTTTTAGTTACAGTTACAGACATATCTTTGACTATATAAGAGTCATCATCAATTATAAACTATTATCTTTATTTAACCATTAACTTGTACTATTGATTTTTTATGTAAGTATCACTTAGGTTTTTTTTATTGCACCCTTAAAAAAAATAACTTTTGTTGACATTTTCATTACTAGATTTTATATTTACTTTCAAATTAGATTTTAGAACTTAGGATTTAGGTTCAAGATTCAGGACATAGGGTTTATAGTTTTAGGATTTAGGATTTTAATTAGATTGAGAAAATAATAGTAACTATGGCTTTTTATTTGTTAAGGAAAATTACAATTAACTTTTTATACGTTAATAACTATTTTAGATTTTTATTTTGTAGTAAATTAGGATAATATGAAACTCTTTAAAAATTAAGTTAAATTAGTATTAATTCAATACCCAAACTAAATAAAACTCTATGGCCAATTTTTAATGTAGAGATAACATATTACGTTAAATGTCTATAACATTAAGTATCACAGCGTCTTTGAACCTACTATTATTCAATACCCAAACTAAATAAAACTCTATGACCAATTTTTTAATGCAGTTCTCCGATCACTAAAAAAAATTCTATGGCCAATGGAATTTTAATCACGTGCATTATCCGAGCAATTCCAATAAGAATTAATATATTTAATTAGCAACGTTGGCCATATCAACTGTGTCTCCACTGATACAATTATTTTGCAACTTATTTAGTGCTTTTAAAGTGGACGGTTAAAACTCAAAGAACGAGAGTGCTTGACACTAGAATGTAATTATTTTACAAAATTCTGTATATATTTTGTATTCAACAAACATATTTTTTATTTTATTTATTTAATGGTACTCAACTAGAAAATAAACAAAAAGAAACAGGTTTTAAGCCTAACCTTCTAAAAAGATGGGGTTTTCTTTGAAGCATTTGTGTATACAGGATCAACTACAGTTTTGTGGATCTGAGCATTTCTTCCCCGTCATCACCTGGTAATTTATACGTGATAATGCAGTCATAAATTTTAAATTATTCTTCTTTGTTCCTTTAGCTTTCTAATTCGCCTTCGTGTTAGTTCATCTATGTTTGGTTCGAGGGCTTTTTAGCTTCATTAGTTGAAAATTGTATTAGTTGATAATATTTTTGGTGGCTTAATATTTTTTTGGGCTCCTTAGTTAGCTTTGTGTTAGAAGATCTTGAGTTGCAAAATTGTTTGACCAATAGTTTCTTTCCATTAATTGCATATTTGGAGAGAAAATTACTCATGACTTTTAATTATTAGCAAAATAGTAACAATGTTTTAAAATCAAGCCCTTGGTTGCTAAAAATTTCAAATCTGTTAGCACACTTAAAAGTTTTGTACTCGAGAGGTAAATAATAAAATGAACACAAGAGACAATTGCTACTATCTCCTAATTACAAGTACATATTGTACTTAAGCTTTGTTTTTATAAGGAAAAAAATGTACGCATATTAATATCAAACCATAGGTATAAATGCCATCGATCTTTGTAATTTGATGGGCAAAAGATCTTGTGTTATACTCGATATATATAATATAATGTTAGACATGCTAACAGGATGATATGTATTTTATTTGTATTTTTTTATAGAATTCAATAAAATTTGAGTTACATGTGTCTCATATGACATAGTATTGTACATCATGGGGTGTAACATAGGCTCGTAACCTAATTTGATGTCGATTTGAATGAAGAGTTTATGCTTTAACTTTTCATATTTTGCCAATATGGCAAGTTGGTACATAATTTAATAGCTTCCACTTTAGTACAAATATCCCTCCTTCATTTGGCTATAAATATGGCTTTAAAGTGAAGATGGTTGCATCAAGCCATCAACTCAAGAACCCTCCCTCCTGCAACCTAGCCAAAGCTGTCATTTCAAACTTTCCTTCGCATATAGAATGCTTCCAGCCCTTCTCAACAAGCAGCTGAAATAGTTATGCACACCTCATCAAACAATCCACCTAGAGATATTGGAAATAGCCCTACTAATCAAGATGCAACCTGTTGCAGCTGGTAGCACGGAGAATTTGCCGACTAGCAATGTGCTAGTCCCAGCCCCGGAGGGAAATTTTCCTTGTCCGCCACCAAATGAAGGCGATAACTAGAAGTTGTTCATTTTGCATGGTTTTTACAATAAGTTTTAGTCAATAATCGGATTTTTTTTTGGTGCTTTAATTGAAAAGCTCAATGTTATCTTAATGCAGAACACATTTCTGTCAATGTAATATCTTAAATTTTGAAAAGTTTGATCCCTTTTTGCTTCATTATTTTTGTAATGTTGTTTAATTTACTTGTTTTCACATGTTTATATTAAATTTTTGGATAAAATACCCTATATCTTTATGTGATTTTCGGATAAACCATATGAATTCTAATTTAAAAATTTATACATCACCCCCTGTGCTTTAGATTAAAGTGTGAAAGTAACAGAAACTAGCTTCCATAATGAAACTTGGGTAAAATATCCAAATTACTTATGGTGTTGAGATGAATGTATTGGTTGTTCTTCTGTCAACTAACTGCTTACTATACATGTCCTAATAAGTGACTAAAACGTGTGCATTATTTCACTCGATTGGCAACTAATAGGTACAAAAACTACCCTGTATATGCATGGCATTCTAACGTCTAGGCAAGAAACTGGACTGTTGCTAGCCTATTCCGACCAGCCAGATGTTCGTAATAACAATCTGAAATGTGGCAAAATGTATGGCCAACGTTAGCGGTCCGAAGGATTTTCCGGCTAGTAATGTCCCAGTCCCAGCCCCAGCCCCGCAATGGCTCCAATCCTTTAGAAGAACTTTCCTTGTCCTATGGCTTCGTGTACCAAGGTGTTTGCAACATAGAGAGCACCTTTTAGGGCACTTGAGGACTCACCCAAAACATCAATGAATCCCGAAGCAAATCAGAAGCCTTCAAAAGAGCCTACAAAGGAAGCTGCTACTGCAAAAGCTTCTCTCGAGTTGGATCTCAAGTGATACTGCCGCCTGATTTGCCTGATTTGACTCTTCCTCCACCAAATGATGGCCACAGGTAGAAGAATTTTTTTTTCCTTTACTTTTTAATCTCTTGCACGATTTCTACTATGAATTTCAAATGTCAACTGTTGTTTTTGTTATTATTTTCTTTGGGCATTTCAACAAGGGAAATTCAATAGTAAAACATATTTCTATTGAAGTCCTATCCCTTTGTGTACTAATTGCATGTTTTGGAGAACATGATCAGTCTACCAGACTCCTAATACTTAAATTAGATAAAGCTCCAGACAATCTTTTAATGGGCGTGCATTTTACGTGCAATTCCAATTTATTGATAACCTGTCAAATTGTAGAAAATTCTACTTCCACGTTAAGCAATTAGTTTATTTGGAAACCACATGTTGCAAACTGAAGTTTAGTTTTACATTAGAATGGCTCATGAATTGCACATCATAACAACAAAATAAACTGTTTTGAAATAGTGGATAGCCAAAATTTCTGTACTTTAATCTCGATATTTGGATCTATATTTCATTCAATTTAAACAATGTACCACAATAATTCTTTTCGAATAATTCATAATGTTGGTAAATATGAAAACTATAATAATTAATAGAACTTAATAATTAATAGAACTTCCAATTAGCACAAATCTCCATCCAAATTTCAACTATAAATATGCCTTGAGGGAGAAAATAGTGTTGTATAACACTGATCTCTCTTCTGCAACTTAACCTAAACTCTCATTTTATACTCTTCTTCGCCATGAAGAATACTTCTAGCCTTTCTCAGCCAGCAGCTGCAATAATTACAACTTCTTCACCCTCACCAACTAATCCACCTAGGGGGTATTGAAAGTAGCCCTATGTGATCATGAGCAACCTGCTGCAGCTGGTGATGAGGTAGATTTACCAGCTAAACATTCAGGCTAACAATGCCCTAGTCTCAGTTCCAGTCCCCCCAACCCCAGTCTCGAGAAGGAATTTTTCTTGTCCTATACCTTTGTGTACCCAGGTGTTTGCCATGGAGAATACTTCTAGCCCTCCTCAACTAGCCGCTGAAATAATTATGTTTTCTCTATTTCCCTCACCAATCAATCTGTAAAGGGACATTATCATGGATGAAAGTGGTGGGATTCTGGAAGCTGTGAAATTCTTATCACGTGCATTCTACGAGTAACTCCCACAAGAACCATGTTGCAGTTAGCAATATGAACTATATATGATTCTAATGTTTTTTTTATTTGCCATTAAATAAAATGATTGTTCTTAATCATAACTCACCCGTCCAAGAATCCGCTATAAAAACAGTGCAGGAGTATCTTCCAGAAGATAGATTCTATGTGAAAACTGTCGTGTAGCTATTTCATTGACAAATAATTTATGGGTTCTACATTTATAATAACATCAAGTTTTTTAATTGAAACAAAAAAAAAAATAAAAGAAAAAGACAACACCATTAACGACTAACTTATTATAAAAGCCATGCAAAATAAACAATTTCTAGTTGTCGCCATTATTTGGTTGAGGAAGGTTCAAATCGGGCAACTCAGGCGGTGGCACATTATTGAGATCAAACTCAAGTGGAGCTTTAGCAGTAGCTCCTTCAGCTTCTGCGGCGACTTCCTGCGAAGGTTCTTGGTTAGCTTGCACCTCTCCACCAACAACTTTTGGTGCAATGTTACTCATTACCACCATCATCATCAACCTCGAGATTCAGCAGCATTCTGAGATGTTTAAATTCAGTCGTGGAGATCATCATATGAGGATATGTACCTGGATGTTGACATTCTGGATGAGCTACTTAGATGCCCAAAAGGAGCTCTTTATGTTGCAAACACCTTAGTACATGATGTTGAGCAGCGAAGCAAGTGTAGAATAAATAATGATTTATGTCGTTTGAGGATTAGCTTATCCACAATTAAAGAAGAGAAAAAAATTCACAACGAAGATAGGGGACCTCAACTCAGTTGAGATCCTCAATATCACTTTTTTTAGTACCAATTGAATATCATTCATAAGGAATTGTCACCTTGCATTCACACCTAGATAAGTCAGATAATTATTAGAGTGTGAATGCAAGGTGATAATTTTTTATAAATGGTACTCAATTGGCAATGGAAAAAGTAGCACAGAGGATCTCATGTGAACTCAACTACCTATCTTCCAATTTTTTCCCTCTAAGCTTGCTTGTTTGAATTGAAAATATTTTTTAGAAAAATATTTTTAAAATTTTTCTTAATGTCAAACACTAAAAAATATTTTTCAATTTTACTTCTTTTGGCTAAAAATAACTTACATATTTAATAAACATAAGTTATTTTTCTTAGAGTTCAAGAGTGACATTAAACTTTAAGTACCTACTTTTATAACTTCAATTACCAAACTAATTTTTGTTTTTAATTCTTTTCTTCTAATTTTTTTCATAATTTTGAGCTTCACAATAATGTGATTATAGTTATTTATATTTTACTATTATATTATTTTGAAGATTAACTATAAATAAATAATCTTTAGTTAACTCTAATTACTCATCAAACATTTGTTACAATTGTTATTAGTCTATTTAATTTATATTAACAATAAAAAATAAAAACATTCAAAAACTATTTTTTTAAAAGATTTTCACATTGTCATCTAGAAATTAAAAAATTGTAAGGAAAATGACATTTTTCATGTAAAATGTTTTCTTAGAAAAATAATTTCCTTAGGAAAATATTTTGGATCTAGCCAAACGAACCTTACTCTCACACTTTTTCTCTCTAACTTTCTCCCAATAGAGATCCTCTCTAGAGGTTCTTTCTTACGCACGCTTTAAAAAAAAATTCTAGTTGCATGATAATTGTTTTCTATTTCTCACGCACAGACACATACACTATAAATTAAGTACTTATATAAATTAAATACTTATATTTATAAGATTTACAACATTTGAGCTTGGGCCCTCCAACAATTAGGGTCTTGACCTAAATGTCTGTTAGGTAAGATTCTTGTTTAAAAAAGTAATTTTTTTTCTAAAATTTAAATTCTAATTTGTGATTAATTTTTAATTTACTGAGAAAATAAAAATATTTCTCAAAACTAAAAGATCTCAGGATTTTAAATCTTAACCTCCTGTGCCAGGGTCCTATGTAAACGCTAACGCTATTCATTGAAATCCACGTCAAATTAGGCTATGATCCTCTGTTACACCTCATGAATTGCAACATGATGCGACCCAATGATACCTTTCTCTTTCTCCGTCATCCTAGCCTCATATAGGGAGCGTGACTAGGAGCATCTTGATCATAATTAATATATTGTCATAAAAAAATGTGGATTAATCTCCCATACTCCAACCCTTTTATAAGGAAATATTTTTTGACAGACATGATCCAAGTTCCATCCATAGATTTTGTGATTACTTAAATGACTACATCACCATTATGATGATATTTATCATGTGGAATTTGCAGATATCACCTCATACCACTTGGATAACATGGACATTTCACTAATCACAAATTTATTTATTTTTTTTTTTTTGAAGAAATCACAAGAGTCGACATTAAAACTGTCCACCCATGCCCAAGCTCGATCAGGGCACAGTCATGTACATGTAACAGACTCGGCTACTAATACCAAACTAATTAAAACTCCATGGCCAATCTTTTAATGAAATTCCCATCACTAAAATAAAACTCTATATGGCCAATCTTTTGATGGAATTCTGATCACGTGCACTTCACGAGCAATTCCAACAAGAATTATGGTTTGTCCATGAATACAAGATCCGAGGCCTCACAATTTAAACTCTGAGTAATTGTGTAGAATCATAGTGTAACAATGGTAAATAATAGTATAAATATCTTAAAGGAATCATAGTGTAACAATGCTAAATAATTGTGTAAATATGTTAAAGCATTGTGTAACCATTTTTAACTCGAAACGATGTCATTTTTTTTAAAAATTTGACATTGCTAGTTTAATCTCGTATCTCTATTTTGACCTTTAAATATGGGCCATAAAATTGTGGAATATAGTAATTGTGAGTCCCTTAGCCAATTAGTTAGGGACCAACTTACATCACAAATATTGCGATCCTGTAGTGCTTTTAAAGTTGAAGTACTTGGGCGGTTAAAACTCAAAGAACAAGAGTGCGTGCCACTGCAATGTAATAATTATTTTCCCTAATTTTGCAAATATTTTGTATTCAACAAACTTATTTTTTATACTTACTTTCAAGGGATACTCTCCTAGAAAATAAACAAAAAGAAATAGGTTTTATGCGTATCCTTCTAAAAGGAAGGGCTTTCTTGGAAGCATTTGACAGTACAGGAGTAAATGCAATTTTGTGTATCTGAGCATTTCTTCTCCATTAAATGCTGATTTACACATGATATTAGAGTCATAACTTTTAAATTATTCTTCTTTGTTCCTTTTGCGTTCTAGCTTGCTTTTGTGTTAATTCATCTATCTTGGTTCGAGGGCCCTTTAGCGTCATTATTTTTTTTTTTTGAGAAAATATTATTATTCTTTTAACCCCCCTTTTTGACAACTTGGTATGCAAATTCGTCATACCCTTGTTTAATAGAAGTACACAATATAAATTCTTGTCTTCTGATAGTTTTGCTTTTTATACGTATTTCTTAAGTCTTTTGTGTCTCAGATCTAAAAAAACTATTAAAACTCAAATGATAGGGTTGTAGATATAAAATGTCAGACAATATTTGAAGATAAGAAAAACAATTTTTCGTCTCGGGAAACTCCCACTTTGCGCCCCTGCATGTTGGGAAAGCTATATAATTAGTATTTAACTTTTACTAATGATAATAAACATATATACAAATAAAATAAAATTGATCTTTTAGAATATGAAACGCACAATAAAATCGACTTAATCAGGAGTGTAAATGTAACACAAGTGATCAATTTTCGAAGATTAGCTAATGAAACATAAAAACTTTTGGTCCTCGAATATGTTTACGAGGCTAATAATATTTATGCCTACGGGAAGGCAAAACAAAACAAAACAAAAATTATTATTTGAGAAGTTGTCTATTATTAATTTTCATAAACTTTAGAAGCCAAATATAACAGAATTGGTCGCACTTCAAATGCAAAATCCAACGAAAGTTAGTTTTTTTATTCCAATGCCATGTTTGTTCGAAAGCTTTAGTCTATAAAATTACATGAATTTTCACATCTCATCCTATTTGAGAAATGGTATGTAGAATTCTTAAATCGGAATTGGGGGCTAGAAAATGTAAGTTTTTGCGTTCAGATAATCACATGAAAATAATTCAACCATTAAACAATTCAATATTCCATAGCTACCAACCCTATTGCTTCCCAGATTATTTGATAGATTGGATTGGCCATGGATGACGTAAGTGTGATACTTCGGTTCAATATTGAAAAAGATAAGTCACATAAGCAAATATATATAAGTTGAGCCTAAACACTTAAATTCAATTTGGATATCCATTTTGGGCAAGTAAAAAAGGAGTCCAAATAGTTAAACTTTGTTGCTTAAACTCTGGTTGCAGTTTGGGCATGAGGGTCCTAGACATGACAAAAAGGTATTAAAGTGAATGGACCCAACTCGAAAAGTGACAAAATGGTATCAAGTGAACTTTGTGTAGTCTTTATAAGGAAACAGAAGAAATAAATATTGTATGAGACTAAGTGCTATATTAACATAAAGGTAGGAGCTTCCTTAGAACCCCTATGAGCTACCTTTAGAATTCGACACAACTAAGTAAATAGCTCAAATCATGGTATTGAATTAGGTATTGCATACACAACAAATTAGATAGTCCGAATCATAGTACTAGATTGACTTTTTTGAAGACGTAAAGCCTAAATGGAGGGGTGAATAAAATACTCCCATACCACATCAAAAAATTAAATGATATTAGATAAATACATAAATTGAGTTTAAGCATTTAAGTCTAAATTATGATATTCATTTTGGGTTAGGAAAAGTTCAAATAATTAGGTTTAACTGTTGAGACTTTGGTCGCAACTTGGGACTGAAGGCCTGGACCGTGACACTTGGAACCATGAATATGAAAAGACCTTTGTATGCAACCAACGTTATAGGCTTTCTTTCTTTGTCTTTTTTTTTTTTATAATAATAAACCAGTCTTATAGCTGAGGGGGAAAAAAAGCATTTTTGACTCCAAATATCAAGTTTGTAATTTTTTACTCTCCAACTTTTATTTGTTTTAAAGTGCACCCTCAATTATTAAAAAACGTATACTTTTAACTCTTCCATCGATTTTTACCTTCAAGACAAAAAGAAATAGGGTTCTTAGTATCATTACACCACCTATTTATAAACTAATTTGATCCGCGATCCTGTCTTCCTTCTTTTCTCCTCCTGCTTCATCTTCTTCTTTTGGCATTCACTATCAGTTCTACCACTATCCTTCTTATTTATTTCTGTCACCAGATATGATATTAGATCTGCTACAAAATTGCCACTATAGCTTTCTTTCTCGTCCTATTCCTCCATCACCACTTGAAGCCTCCACCACCTTCGCTACCGCTATAATAGTCACGATGACTTTCTATTTTCATTTCAGGGTGTGTTTGGTTGGACTGAAGATTTCTTGAAAAATATTTTCAAAATTTCTTTTGATGCTAAACACCATAAAATATTTTTCTGGGTAAAATATTTTTCAATTTTCCTCCCCTTTGGCTTAAAACAACTTACAGACTTAACGAGTATAAGTTAATTTCCAGAGAGTTCAAAAGTGATATTAAATCTTAAGTGCCTATATTTTTAATTTATTTTACCAAACTAGTTTTTGTTTTTAATCATTATTCACTCATTTTCTTTTCGTTTTGGGTCCCACAATATTACATCTATAATAATACATACTTGATTATTATATTATCTTATAAATTAATTTTAAACAAACCAAGCTCTACTTGACTCTAATTAATTACTAAGCATGAAGAATGGTTGTTAGTTTTTTTAATTTGTATTAAAAATATTGAAAATAAAAAAAATTTAATTTAAAAAATTTTCACATTGTCATCCAAACACTGAAAAATTATAGAAGAAATAACTTTTTTCATGTAAAATATTTTTCTAGGAAAATAATTTCCTCAAGAAAACATTTTACGTCCAAACGGACCCTCAATATCAAACTCACGTTAGATCCATACCAGATCTACCATTTTAATAGTAAGACGAATAAAGGAAAAAAGAGGAAAAAGATTGCTGTCACTGCCGCTACTTCTATCGCCATCGTTCCCCCTTTTTTTTTTTCGCCCCTTTTCTCCAATATCAAATCCACTGCCAAATATACTGTCTTAATAGCAACAAGAATGTGTGTTGACTTAATGATTCTTGAGTTTTAAAATTACAGCTTTCTTTTTCGTATTCCCTTGATTCAAAGAAGTTTGGAATTTATTAGTTTGATTAAAAAACAGGTTTTACACGATCTGCGAGATAGTGGGTTGTTTTTTATGTGCGTTTCAATTTTTGTTTTACATTTGAAGATGATGATAGAAGTGGTTGCGAAAGAGAAAAGCGAAAAAAGAAAAGGAGGAAAAAATAAAAGGAGGAGGTGTGTTTCTAGTTTTGATTATGGTTGCACGGATAAAATTCAGGATCATAATGACAATAGTGACCATATTTCCGCTCAACGTTTTGATTAGGGTTGCATAAATAAGGTTTAGAATTATATAAATAATAGTTTGAAAGTCAAAAGTCACGAACTTAATACTTTGAGGGCTAAAAAATGTTTTCTTTTACCTCCTATGGTTAACACATTTATTTTGATTTGCTAAAACATTTGGTTCCAAAAATAAAAATAAAAAAGACAATTATAAACCATGTTTTATTCTTATTAATTATGTAAATAAGTTATCTTCAAGCTTGGATTAGGTGTAAAATGCAAACGAGAAAAATTTAACAAGTAAAGCTCCAATTTTGATTGACTTTCTCTTTATTGTCATTCATGTTTTCAGGATTAAATATAGTTTACCCCCTATAGTTAAGTTTGGCAGTAATCTACCACTTATATTTATTTTAGTTACAATTTATCTTCTAACGACAAACTTTTAACTGAGAGAAAAATTTGCCCTCCAAATTTTTGACGATCGGATTAGAAGTCATTGTTGACATTTTACTTATAAATGCAAGTGATGAAAGATTTCTCCTAAAATATGCATTTAGTGCAAAGAAACTTTAACCTAAAAATTTTTGAAAGCCAAACACTTTAACCACAAAACCAATTATTAGTAAAACAAAAAAAAAATTAGCTATTCTTTTGGTTGCTAATATTTGTCTGTGTGGTAAACGTTTTTTAAGGTATAAAATTTTTGGTAGTGCACATAACATTTATGCATGATGTACAAGGCAAATGTCATCTAAATCAGTTTTTTTATTAAAAAAAAATCAGATTTTTTTAAAATAAATTTTTATGTGCTATTTTTAAAATTTTCCATATCATTTTAGTTTAAACCTTAATGAAAATAAAAAAAATTAGAAAATTGAGTTTTTTTTCCTTTTCTTCTCTCTGTTTGTATCCCAGTACAATTTATTGGGTGTAACTCCAAATTTGCTTTTTAAAACACTAGTTTAGATTTACATAGGATTACATTTCTTTTTCTTTTGGGAAAAATTGCTACATGATCAAAAAATTGAGAAAAATAATCAAAAATCTTTTTAGTTGCTAATATTTTTGGTGACAATAATATTTTTTTGGTTCTTAGTTGGCTTTGTGTTAAAAAATCTTGAATTGCAAGATTGTTTGACCTATAGTTTCTTTTTATTAATTGCATATTTGGAGAGAAAATTACTAATGACTAATGACTTTTAATTATTTGCAAAAAAAAGTAACAACGTTTTAAAATCAAGCCCTTGGTTGCTAAAAATTCAAATCTGTCAGCACACTTAAAATTAGTTTTGTAGTGGAGAGATAAATGATAGATAAAATGAACAAAAGAGATGAATTGCTACTAACCCCTAATTAAAGGGGTGTATATTGTATTTAAGCATTGTTTTATAAGGAAAAAAATTATAAGCACATTAATGTCAAGTCGTAGCCATAAATGCCATTGATCCTTCTAACTTTTTTTTTATTTTTTATTTTATCAATTGATCCTTCTAACTTTTTTGACAATTAGGGGAAAGGGAATGGGGAGACCACTTACTCAACCTCAATTGTAAGGAGGAATGAGAAGTAAATCAAAAAAAATTTTTTTCGACTCTCTAAAACTTACCATGGCTTTTAGAGTGGTTTGTGGGGTTAAGTTTAGGATTGATCCTTCTAACTTGATGGGCAAAAAATCTTGTGTTACATTTAATATATATAATATAATGTTAGACAAGGTGACATGTAATCTATTATGCTTTTCAATAAGATTCAGTAAATCTAAGTTACACGTATCCTGTGTGATAGTGTAACATAGGATGATACCTTAATTTAATGTCGATTTGAATGAAGGGTATACATTTTGACTTTTCTTAGTTTTTGCAAATATGGCAAGTTGGCGTATAATTTAAGAGCTTCCATTTTAGTAAGAATTTCCCTCCAACATTCGGCTATAAATATGGCTGAGAGTGAAGATATTTGCATCAACTCACATAGCCTCCCTTCTGCAGCCTAACAAATTCTCATTCAAACCTTCCTTCGCCATGGACAACGCTTCCAACCCTTCTCAACCAGCAGCTGAAACAGTTGCGCCCGCCTCATCAAACAATTCACCTAAAGGTATTGGAAGTTGCTCCACTGATCAAGATCAGCCTGTTGTAGCTGGTGGCCAGGAGCATTTACCGGCTAGCAATATCCCAGCCCCAGCCCCGAACGTGGCTCCAGTTCCTGCCCCAGCCCCGATGCCAGAGAGAAATTATCCATGTCCGGAGGCTACATGTAACAAGGTGTTTGCAACACAAAAAGCACTTTTCGGGCACTTAAGGACTCACCCGGAACGTCAGTATCGCGGGGCATATCCTCCTCCGGTGTTCTCCAGGTCTGAATTTACGAATCTCAGAATGCTACTGAATCCCGAGGTAGATGATGATAGTGGTGAGAAGCAGGAGGAAGAGCCAGTTGCACCAGAAGTTGTTGGCGGAGAGGTGCGAGTTGATCAGGAGGCTTCACAGGAGGCCGCAGCAGAAGCTGAAGGAGCTACTGGTAAAGCTCGGCTTGATTTTGATCTCAATGTCGTGCCACCACCTGAACTGCCCGATTTGAACCTTCCTCCGCCAAACGATAACTAGATGTTATTTCTTTGCATGGTTTTAAAATTAAGTTTCAGTTGATAATCAATGTTTTTTTTTTTTTTTTTGGTGATTTAATTAGAAAACTTAATGTTATCTTGATGTAGAATCTCAATGTAATATCTTAAATTTCGAAAAGTTTTATCCCTTCTTGCTTCGTGTATATATATATTTTTGATAGTGTTGTTTAATTTACTTGTTTTCACATGTATATTGTAAATTATTTCAATGTTAATTTTGTTAAGAAAGGTAGTAGAAGGAAATTGAAGTACTAACTCTACAATAATTTTGCAGAGCAATAATCGATAAGTCCTTGGAACTTGAACAAGATTAAATCCGAAAACCGCAAACAATTTGTATATTCTTAGAAGTTTTCGTGAACAAACCATCTCTTCCATGACCGTGATGCTGCACTTTTTCTATTTTTTTATATAAGATTATAATTAACCCACAATTGTCAATACAAATAATTACAACTCAATAATGTCATAAACTAATTTACTAATAAGGATAAACATTAAAATGTAGTTAGATTAATTGAGCTAACACACAGTGAGACTTGAATCCAAGAACTTCAATTTTTGGAGAAATTAACCTTTGTTATTTACTATTTTACCAAAGCCTTACCGTGGTATGGTACGACTTAATCGGATAGAATTAATAACACTATGTAGCTAATAGACAATAACATATATTAGCCCAATTATCTTTGTCTTTTGCAAGCAGGGCTAGTTTATTGGGGTGATGTGGTCTTAAAGATTTGAATTAAAAGCCAAAAAGAATTTGTATGCATGGCCAATAATATTAATTTCTTTCTGATCTCTATTGCGTCTTATGGTATAGAGATGGCTGTATTCAATGTTATTTTGGTCAACTAACTCCTTGCTACACGAGTCCTAGTTAGTGATAAAAATGTGTGCATTTATTTCACTTGGTTGGCAATTAACCAAGGTACAAAAAACTACCATATATGCATGGCATTCTGCTGTAATGTCTAGGGAAGAAAATTGGAGTGTTGCTAGCATATTCAAGCCAACGATATGTTCGCAACAAGAATCTGAGATATGGTAAAATGTATTGCCAAGCGAAATTGTCAATTGATACCTAAAAGATTTTCAACTTAGCGTTTTCAAAATTTGCCATGTTATTGTTTTAGGGAGAATATAGGGGCCAATTTAATTTTATTTGAAAGACAACCCCCCCCCCCCCCCCAAAAAAAACCCAAAAAAAAAAACTCCAAACAAAAAAAGAAGGAAATGGACTTTGCTAATCTGCTTTTCACTTTTTAGTACGTGTACAAATTCCATTCACTTCTCTATCATAAGTCGTAAATTGCTACACAATAGTACAAGACAAAACAGATAAGGGACCAATTGTGCTGACTGCTCTAGAAAATTTTGAAAATTTTATCCAATTCAAGATTTATGGTATTCACATAATATAGTTTGTGGACCTAAAATTCAATCTGATTTTGCTTAAAATCTCAGCCTCAAACTTTCTCATGCTTTCTTTTAATTTTGGCTAATTATCTGTAGCCTCAAATTTTGAAGTATTATCTATAGTGCAGCTATTTTTACTATCAATTTCCCTGCATACATCCAGACAATAGAAGAATAATCTCCTACTTTAGTTGCACATGTTTCCATTACAATTTGCATTCATCGAGCCATATATATGACTCTTTGATATATATTACTATCTCAATTTTATTAGAAAATTATATTACGCAAACTGAATTGTGTTTAAAATAAGGATTTACCTTTTTTTATTAACATATGTTAATTATTCCTTTTTAGATATAGTCATAATCTAAAGATAATTTTATTATGGCATCTAAACTAAAATCAATAGTATTTAACATTACATTTACTTTTGTCTTTATTTTTAGAGGGAGCACTCAAGTTTACTTCAACTTTTCGAATATTTTCAAGAACGTATAGTTTTTGAAGATTTTATTTGAATGATTGAAATGGAATAGTGTTATAGATTTTGGGAAACAATTTATACCTTAAATAATTTAAAACAGGAATAAAAATTTTAATAATACTAAATTACATTTCAAATTGACAAATTCTTATTTTCGTCCAATTCCAATTAAAAAAAGAAAACAAACATGCAAGCACTAAAATCAACTAACTATTTCACCGTCTCAGTTGCGTTGATACAAACATTAATCTACCAGCTTTGAATCCCTTGTATTAAACAAAAAATTAATCGCAATTAACTTCCCAAATGTATATTAATGAAATTAGTGTAGCTAAAACTTACAATTAACTTTCCAAAAATTACAATTACAAAAAAATCTTTATTAATAGAATTAGTATATGAAAATTAAAGGGCCAAATGTATATTAATAAAAACTTTCCAACGCTATTTTATTAGTAAAATTTTCCCTTCTGATAAGCCTATATTTCCTTATTCCTGTGTTTTACTAAAATGAAAAATCAGTGAGTCCAATCAGATCTAACGGTCTGAAGACGTGGTTGTATGTAAATATTGTTCCAGAGAAACATATCCAACATGACCAAGAAATATAAAAAGGGCCGTTTCCTTTGCTCATTCCCTCCACTTTCTCATACACTTTATCCTTAAGTCCTGTGTGTCTCTCCTTCTGGTGTCTGTCTTTTCCTCAACTATACAATTAAGGGTCATCAATGGATCCTTACAAGGTACAGAATTTTATTCAATAATGCTTCAAAAATGTTGCTTTTTCAGTTTTTTTTTTTGTTGGGTTTTTAGTTATACTTAGTTCAATCTAGTATCTTGCTCTTTTGGCATGTGATTTCTTGATTTGCCGATTGCTGATAATTTGTCTGAATTTCACAATTATTGGTCATATGATGATGTAATGTTGCCAAAGAGAAATTTAATGTTGTTTCTTTAATTGTTAACGAGGTCTTGTTCCTTGCTTTGGATACCTTCTGCAAATGATTTATCTTTGGTAAAAAGTATGCAGAGTTACAATCTTGAACCTTGTTTTGTGCCACATGCATTAAGAAAAGTAAGAAAAGGCAGAAGATTGGCAGCTTAAGTATGAAAACTTTGTTGTATTAAGCACCTGTGTGTGAGACTGGAAACAGGAAATGGTAATTTACTTCTTTGAATCTGTAGTAGTATTCTATCATGTCTGGTTTACCTTGAGTTTGTAAATGTTTAAAACATTTTATGTAATTAGTTCAAGTTTCCGATGTTATAGGTGATTGTCTGTTGCATTTGGATGTCTTTATGAATTTCTTCCTAGTAGTGATTATGCTCTTTTCCACGTTGTGGTGCAGTTTCGTCCATCAAGTGCATTCAACTCTCCATTCTTTACTACGAATTCTGGAGCTCCTGTTTGGAACAATAACTCATCTCTTACGGTTGGATCAAGAGGTATGTCTTATGGTTCATGTGGTTTTGTATGGCCCTTGTGCTTGTGGACTTCATTTGCTTAAGGTTGTCAGTCTATGAAAAGTAATTCTTTCTAAAATTTGGTGTTTTCACCAAATTGTTAATTTCTTAAAATTTTAAGAGAAAAGCTATCGATACATGGAATCATCCTCATCGGCACCTGCAGACACTTCAGTCTACTCCCTGTTATGGCATAACCTTAAAGATGGGGAAAGAACTAAATGAAGCAAAGAGAAGAACTGAAAAAGAACAAAATATATTCTACATTTTTTCTGCATGGTTCAGCTTTATTTTTCCTGAGAAAACATGAAATGTATATTACACTAGTTGGGATATTGTTGATTTAATATCCCATGCTATTATATGAAAGGAAAATAATGAAAGAAGTTAATTTGGCACTTCTATCTAGCAGGTTGTAAGTCCGCTGGGGCTGAATCTGAGCTGATCTTTATTGATAAATACATGTGTTAGGGAATCAGAGTATGTGATTAATAAACCTTCTTCTGCAGTCTTACACCTGTTTGAATAGCTAAAGAATTTTAGGTGAGGTACACGTTTGTACTGTTTTATTGTTAGAGGATTCCAAATTCTGCTTTTGGAATTCATCCAGATATATCTTGATTCCACTCTGTCGATACATAACTTTCCTGAGAAGAGGATTGCTTATGTTAAGTGATCTCATTTATGAGTTGGTGTTAATTCTTAATTTACATGATATGTAGTCTGTGTAATTTTCATATTAAATTTCGACATTGACGCTGCACACATACTGTTTTCATTTATTTCCAGGTTAGAACAAGTGCATAAAACCAAAAAAAGGGTGGTTGCCACTGATATAGCTCATGCAACTGCACCCAGTTTTGTTTATTTCATGCAGACACAATAATTAGAAGACAAGTGACATATTGAATTCTTTTGAAAATTTTGACAGGTCCAATTCTTCTGGAAGATTACCATCTGGTGGAAAAACTTGCCAATTTTGATAGGGAACGGATCCCAGAACGTGTTGTTCATGCCCGAGGAGCTAGTGCCAAAGGTTTTTTTGAGGTCACACATGATATATCTCACCTTACATGTGCTGATTTTCTTCGTGCCCCTGGTGTCCAGACCCCTGTCATTGTGAGGTTTTCAACGGTTATACATGAAAGGGGCAGTCCTGAAACTTTAAGGGATCCCCGAGGTTTTGCTGTGAAGTTCTACACCAGAGAGGTATTAGACATGTATAGCAAATTGCCAATGGCTTTTTTCCTTATACACAAGTACGTCTGCATACTTTTATCTTTTATGGGTTAAATATAAAAAAGGTCTGCTATAAGGATGGCCAGTTGGTATTTTGGTTCAGAGCAGTGAACGCCACGTGCTTGCTGGTGTGGGACACCAGCAAGCTGTCAGCAGTCCTGTTTTTAAGTGGTGTTGGCTGTGGTTAATTCTGCGTCAGAGACAGAATTCAGTCTGTTCTTTGGGTGTTTAGCAATGCATATGCGTGCTTCCGGCTATAAACTTCTTTCTATTTTCTGACTCTATTCAAGAAAGACATTTTTCCCTTTTTGATTGATAAGAATAGACGTGTAGTGTACTTGTGGAGCTAGACTATGTTCTTTGTGATTTGCCTCCAAAGTGATGCAGTAACAGATTACCACTGTTTCTTGCATAATATGCGTGCATGAATCATGTATTTATGGAACTATAGTTTTCCTTCCTTGATTAGCACGCTTAAGTGATATGTACTAGTATAGTATGTTGTTCCCTGTTAAGCATGAATAAATGTTATATTGATAGAAGGATAGATCAATTTATCGTCCAAAAATTGCATTTTTTCCCATAATGAAGAGCTTTCATTCATGTGGGCTCTCATAGGCCTCTACATGCTAGTATGCCTTGTTATTCAGAGGATAATAGAGTTAGGTTGTTGATTTACGATTAGCATATTCTCCTTAGACCTGTTTCTATATGCTTTGGCTTATTAGACTATCTAATTGTATATTATATTAGCTGTCCTAATAATTACGGTTCTTTTTTTTTAATCATGTAGCATATGCACAGCTTGTGCTGTTTCTGAGGGTAGGATTGCATGAGTATATACATTTTTGTGTTCTAAAAATTTTAACGGAGAGAAATCTTTGTTATCAATTGATTACCATGCATTCTTGATTATAGTCCTTTCAGTGTAGACATACATGTACATGAGGACCTATAATGTTTTACTCAATAAGCATGCTTGCATTATTTACACAGCACCTGGCATTTCTCTCTTGATAAGCATGCATGACATATTTTAGGCAATGTAGTGATTATTCTTCAATTGGTAAGTCTACTGAAACTATGATTGTTCAACGAGTGTCCCATCATAATATTAAGCCTATCCATTTCATCATTGTTTAGTGAGTTTTCCAACTGATATTAAGCCTAGCCATTTGATCACAATTGCAGTCTGCACCAGATTTTTTCTGAATGTGATTCTTTTTTATCAGGGAAACTTTGATTTGGTGGGGAACAATTTCCCTGTCTTTTTCATCCGTGATGGCATGAAGTTTCCTGACATGGTCCATGCTCTGAAACCGAATCCCAAGTCCCATATTCAGGAAAATTGGAGGATCGTTGACTTCTTTTCCCATCATCCTGAGAGTTTGCACATGTTCACTTTCCTCTTCGATGATGTTGGTGTTCCACAGGATTATAGGCACATGGATGGATCAGGTGTAAACACATATACCTTGATCAATAAGGCAGGGAAAGCACATTATGTGAAGTTTCACTGGAAGCCCACTTGTGGAGTCAAGAATTTGCTGGAAGAAGAGGCCATTAAAGTTGGGGGAGCAAATCATAGCCATGCTACTCAGGACCTCTATGACTCCATAGCAGCTGGCAACTACCCTGAGTGGAAGCTTTTCATCCAGATAATTGATCCTGATTATGAGGACAAATATGACTTTGACCCGCTTGATGTGACTAAGACTTGGCCTGAGGATATCTTGCCCTTGCAGCCAGTAGGCCGTTTAGTTTTAAACAAGAACATAGATAATTTCTTCAACGAGAATGAGCAGCTAGCTTTCTGCCCCGCCATTGTGGTGCCAGGCGTATACTATTCTGATGATAAGCTACTCCAAACCCGTATCTTCTCTTATGCTGACACACAGAGGCACCGTCTTGGACCCAATTATTTGCAGCTACCTGCAAATGCTCCCAAGTGTGCTCACCACAACAATCACCATGAAGGTTTTATGAACTTCATGCACAGAGATGAGGAGGTTCTTCTCTCTCTCTCTCTCTCTCTCTCTCTCTCTCTCTCTCTCTCTCTCTCTCTCTCTCTCTCTCTCTCTCTCTCTCTCTCTCTCTCTCTCTCTCTCTCTCTCTCTCCAACAGTTTGAACATATTTACTTGTCCTTATATCACATTGTTTAACTTGCTTCAGAAGAAGTATGAGGGAATTATTATTTCATCTTATCAACATGCATGTTAGTTTCCGGATTCAGTATAATTTTGAAAAGTATCTGCTATGTGCAATTTATATGCATTGACATCATTTTTCCTCCCATCAGATCTAATTTTATTTGTTACATGTATTTGTGTTAGACAATCTGATATGTTGTTGATTTACAGGTTAACTACTTTCCCTCGCGGTTTGATCCTGTTAGGCATGCTGAGAAGTACCCGATTCCTTCTGCAGTTCTGAATGGAAAACGTGAGAAGGTATGTTCTTATTGTAGGTGCTCCTTGAAGTGGAATATAATTTCCATTGGGTTGTGGTATTTCACTGTTAAGCAGAACTTGTTTTCCTGTGACTCATTACTTAGTTGCAATCCTTATCTATGTAGATGCCAAATAAGGTTATTGGCTTTTTTTCTTTTCTTTTTTTTTCATGGAATAATTGAACCTGCTAGTTGCAATCAATCCTGAGAGCAGAACGAGCTGATCAAGTTTAACCATTTATCTCTGTTACCTAATTGTTTAAATCTATCGTCTCAGATCATAATTCCAAAGGAAAATAATTTTAAGCAACCTGGAGAGCGCTATCGTTCTTTCTCGCCAGACAGGTGTGGCCCTTACCTTGCCAATTGGACATGTTATCATGGATTTCTTCTTTTCTGTATGACACACTCTAATTATCTTTGCAGACAAGAGCGCTTCATCCGCCGTTGGGTTGATGCCTTATCTGACCCAAGAGTCACTTATGAGATACGTAGTATTTGGGTCACATACTGGTCTCAAGTAAGTCATGTATATCCATCCTATGAGATTGAAAGAACTTTCATTTCCACTTTCGTTACTTTCTAGTTCTGTAATGTGTGTTGCTGGGAATTTTTTAAGTTCCCGGTAATACTAGTATTGCCATAGAAAATGCAGTATGCTTGTTGATGTAAAAACTGCCTAACATTGTGTTACTCGCTGCAGGCTGACAAATCTCTTGGCCAGAAGCTTGCTTCTCGCCTCAATATTAGGCCAAGCATATAAAAGAATTCCTGCAACCTGTGCCATTCCCCTTCTTAAATGGTAAAGGGAAATGAAGGAAAAGAGAGGGAAAGATGTAACTTCCGATGATGGTTGTCCTGGTTGACAGAACCAGTAAAGAAATACACATAGTATCCGTCCGGGTGCTGAAATAATTAATCTTGTTGCTAATTCAATCCAGTAGAATATTGAAAGGATATTTTTATCGTTTGAACCTGTATATCAACATATAATTGTATGTTTGATAATTGTAAGCTCATTTGATCGTTTTAAGTATGCTGATAAACAGCCATCCAATTTTCTAGTATCTGTTGAAAATGATGTAAAGGTCTTACTGCTTACATTTCCAGTGTAGTATTTTATCCTGCCAAGCTTATTAGACAACTATTCTGATAGATTGGAAAGATGTAGAAAGACTAATATTTTTTAGGATATCATAAAGGGCTATAAGTGTTGTAAAAATAAAAGAAATTGGAGTCTGTCATGCAATTTAAGTTAAATGGTGTAAGTTTAAAGTTAACATCTATGTGCGCTGTAATGTGGAGAGTCATCTGGCGTTGCATTTTCACCCCCTTTCCGCCTTGTCACACGCATGCTTAGATAATACCATGCATGCAGAAAATTGTATCTTAAATTTTCCTTGTCCAATTTTAACAGAACCATACCTAGATTTTGAAGATGCATTAGATGAAGAATTAACTTACTACTACCAAATAATACAAGTTAATTCTTTACAGTTCTTAACTAAATTAAAAGCATGGCCATCATTCTTTCGCCTTTAAGACTATTTAGCTAACTTAATAAATTTTGAAAGGCATACAATACATTGCCGTATGAAGGAATAGAAAGGAATAGGACCGGATGATTATAATTGTATACCCCTATTAAATGGTGTACACAATTGTTGCACTTACTCACTTTTGAAATGTGCACGGTGTACACTTCTCAACTTCTTTTATTATTCCTTTAGAACAATAAATATTCGTGCCCAAACTCCTCTATAAAATAAATATATTTGCATCAAACCAACATAAAAATTTGAAAATGAGAAAAATCAATTAAGACTTGAGATTCGTTGGATCAAATTGAAATTTGAAATATGAATTTTGAAATCTAAAATTTAAATATTAAAAATATTAAGTTATTGAATTGATAAAATTATATCTATTTAAGAATTAACTAAATTTAAACATTAAATTCAAATATCTCATCTCGCAAATATAATAATATTATCTTTAAAAGATGAAACTTAATAATAATATGTTAAAATGTATGTGTGAGTGTGTGAGAGATCACATACGTGTATGTGAGAGCGACTGCGCGTGTTTATCAAATAGTGTATGTGTGTAAGAAAGAATGTGTGTTTGTGCAAAAGCATGTGATGTGTATATGCGCGTGACTGAGTGAGAATAAAAGTGTGCATGTAAAATAGAGTATGTGTTATTCGCATATACAAGATAGTGTCAAAAAAAGATAGAATGTATATCATACTTGCAACTTGCAAGCATGAGCGTGGATGAGAAAAAGTGTATGCTAGCAAGTGTGTGAGACAGAACTTGTGAGCAATTGAGAGTGCATGGGAGTATGTGAGGAAGAATGCATATCCGTATGTTGAAAATTCAGTAAATTAAATAAAAATTTTAACTTAAAAATTTGTATCCAAATTAATTAATGCTTTGTATCAAGTGATAAAAGAAAGAGAAATTCATCAAATTGGTCCCTCACATTATCACAAAAATTTTTTTAGTCCCTGACATTTAAAACAGCCAAATCAATCCCTAAAATATCAAAAGTGTATTCCGATTGGTCTCAATGATCATTTTTGCTCACTTTTCCGGCAACATTAGGGGTAAAATAGGGAATTTATCCATTTTTCATTGCCAAAAAAGTGAGCAAAAATTATCACTAGGATCAATCGGAATACACTTTTGATATGTTAGGGACTGATTTGGCTAATTTTAAATGTTAAGGACTAAAAAAGTTTTTTGTGATAATGCAAGGGACTAATTTGACAAATTTTCCTAAAGGAAATTTTCTCATCAAATATGCTAAATTTAAAAAACCCTTAAAGCGTGTTTGATATAACTTAAAGTTGAAAACTAATGAATTAAGAACTTTTTAAATTTAACATGTTAGATAACACAATTACTTTATCACTTAACATGGTAAGCACTGCTTACTTTGTGTACAAATTTTAGAATAAAAATTTCTCATTCAATTTGTAAAATTTTGAGCACATATAGCTCTCCCACTTTCCTTCCTTCCTCCCTCCCCGCCCCAACCCGCTTTCCAAACACTCTCTATATCAACACATATGCACAATCACATTTGTAAATACACATATTTTTTCTCTCACACGTACAAATATATAGGATTTCCTTCAACCACACATATACTCTCACATGTACACTTTCACTCTTACTTTCACACACACACACATACATACACTTTAATATAAATACACACATTCTCTGCTTCTTTCTCCGACACACACAAATTCTCTCACACACACACACACTCTTTCTTGTACACACTCTTACACGCACATACATACATAAATTATTATCTATGTAAGGTGAAATACTGAAATTCAATTAATTATCAAACATATATAATTTTATTATTTAAGAAATTTAATACTTTCAACACTTAAATTTTAAATTTAAAAATTCATATTTCAAACTTCAATTTACCAAACATGACGTTAATCTATCAATTCCAACATTAAGTGAAATTACGAAACAAGCCCGTAGTACATCGTTAATGCGGTGGCCTGCTAAAGCCATGGTTATTTAAAGCTGGCTTATGACATAAACCCGTCCAATCATGGATTTTGCAAGCAATTTTTATAGAGCCGTTCTATTTTGTGCAATAAAATGGAAGTTCACTGCACTGTTAGTGGAAGAATGTTACCGTTTTACGGGAAATTCTTCACCTAGGCGATTGTTTTTTGAGATTTTTCTACAAAAATATTATCAGATTAATTTTAAATTTTTTTTAATAAATATATTTCAAAAATAAAATTTAATTAAAAATATATTTAAATTTTTAAAAAAACAAAACCAAACAAACCGAGACTATATGCAATTTAGCAAAATGCTAAATATTTTGAAAAGTTTTTCTATTAATTTTTTCAATTTTTTAGTGGACTACAATCCCATTTCAATGTTATAAAAAAAAAAAAAAAAGCCTATTTTTATACATTAATACCCTTTTTGGTCCATGTCCGAGATCTATGCCAGCGTTGCATTTGCTTATTGGCAGCGGTCTGACATTCTTTTCTGTTAACAACGCCAATACAGTAACAAGAAAAGCGTTTTTAGCGTTAATTGTTTCTTCTGCGCAAAAACTTCTCCCTCACTCCTTTCTTTCCCCTCTCTCCTATAGCTTTTCTTTAAGCTTGACTGTTTCCAAATCCAAGATTTTCTTTTTTCTTTTTTGTTAGATTCAATTCCATACGATCTCTTTCTTTCCTTTTCTCTCTCGTCTTGTTCTTGAGAGGCCTCACTTCTCCACTCAGGTACTGATTTTGCCTTCCTTAATTTAATTATGTATACTTAGTTTCTATAATCAGTTAGGCCTTTTCTTGATTCATTTCCATCTGGGTTCTAGATATTTTCAGTTTTTATTGATTAAAAAATTGATTATCTGCACTTTTCCATCCCAAATGATTTTGGATGCTAGCAGTTGCATGGTATTATATGCACCCAAAAAGAAAATTGTAAATTTTGACGAATAATTAGTTGTTGAGGCCTGACTTGTCTACTTAGGTACTGAATTTACTTTTCTTGAATCTTGTGATCAATTTGGCGTTTTCTGGATCCATTTTCATCTGGGCTTTTTTTATTTTCTGTTGCTCTGAAAATGAAAATGGTTTTATGATGTTGCCCAATCGGGGGAGTGAACGTGTATTTAACTTAAAATTTAAAGTATGCTAGTGCAATAATGCAGCAGTTATGGTTATATATGCTGGACGTTTGCATGGTGTTGTTTGTACCTAAAAGGAAGATGGATAGTTTCTAAGCTAACTAGAATGGTTGTGGAGTCCTCATTTCTCCAATTTAACCTACCTTAGATGCTAAATTGGTGTCATTCAATTTTTGGATTTTCTTGATACATTTTTGTCTGGGTTCTTGTTATTTTCAATTTTTTTCTTAAAAAAAATTATTTTGGCATTGGCTACCTACTTGGATTTATTTCCTTCTTCTGATCACCATGTTATCTTTCCTTGCTTCAAACAATGTTTCATTGGTATTCTACCTGAGAGTTATTGCAACTTAAGCTTTTGTTCAATAGGTTTGTTGATTTTATTTTGGACGAAGTTGGTAGCATTTAACATTTTTTTTCCTTTGGTCCAGAACAAAGCCATGTGGTCAAATAGTCATGCCTCGGTTGAATTGATTGATTGCTTTTCTGCTTTGGGCTATTCTGATAACTTTTTAACTTCTTTTGGATGAAAAATTTACTCTTTATTGGAAAAATTAAAAGAGGCCATCGGGCAATATGCACTGCTAATCATTTTCCAGACGTTCAACAACAAAAGACTAGCTAGTTGACACTCCTTTCTTACTTCACATCATTCTGATTTTATTTTTGTAATATATTTCCAACTTTCACCTTAAAGATGAGTCTGGGAAAATGATGTCCGGAGATTGGTTAATATTTGTATATTTGTTTTGTGTGTACATTATACAGTGCACATTCTTCTAAGTTTAGTTGTGAATTTGGATCCCCTATTGATTCATTTGGTTTGACGTTTTTGTGCTTGCGCATCAGTCTACTCTTCTATGTAGGTTCTGAGCAACTAAAAATTTGGAATCTGTATTTATGTCATAGTGATTGGATTATCTATAATGATGGAGAAGTCAGACCCCGCACAGAAGCTCTACACGAGGATGCGGCTCTGGGAGTTTCCTGATGAATATGTTATTGAGCCCACTGATGGGTCTTCCGCTTCCTCTTTGTCCATCAGCCGTGTGGATGGATCTATAAAGCTTATTGGTTGGTTAATTCATTCTGCTATAGTTCTGAAAGGATATTATATTTCTTTCTACTTCAAGTTATTATTTTGTCTAATGGCTGGAGTTAGACATTCTAAAGGGGGTGATTTGTTTCTTTCAGATGACATACCACAGTGCAATTCACTTCGTGTTCCTAAAATATGGACCATTTTTGGTGTAGTTGGATTGCTAAAGCTTCTTGCAGGTAAGCTTTTCTTATTTAGATCCTGTAATTATAAAGATTTTTGTTATTTAACATTATCTTTGTGTTGAATGTTTATCTAATATAGCATCATGGCCATTTAAAGTCTTGGTATCAAGATAAAAACATCTTGGTATTTTTGAGCCATATGGAATCTTCTCTGGAGTTCTTTTCTTTGTTGTGTCCTCCAAGCAAAGAAGCTACTACTCTAGGAACCATTTAAACTATGTATGGGCTATAGATTAGTGTTGTTCGGAAAATTCTTTTGCGGAAGCAAGTATACATTATAATTCAGGATGTTAATCTAATCAAGCTCGCCTGTCATCCTGGAGCCAGACTGTGAGAATGATAAATATGTGAAAATGGAAAAGAAATCAGAAATATCGGTCACATTGTAACGTGGAATGTTTATGAGTGTTTATTGTTTTTTACCTTAACAATCACAGTCATCCTGGAGTTCTGCAATCATTCATCATGGGGCTTGTTATTAACTTGGATTATTATGTTTGTGCTTTTAGGATCATATTTATTGGTTATAACAGACCGTGAATGTGTTGGATCTTACCTGGGGCATCCAATCTTCAAAGTCTCATCAATGAAAGTTTTTCCTTGTGATCATTCTCTCAAAAACTCGCCAGCTGAACAGGTGTACTCCTGATCTTGTTTTTTCATCTTCAATTTGTTTTGGTAGCATTTGTTGTTCTTGAGTAGATTGTAAAATGTGCAAATTCTTGCAGAAGAAGATGGAAACTGAGTTTTCTGGACTTCTTAATGTTGTAGAAAAGACTCCTGATCTGTACTTCTCTTATGATGTCAACATCACACTGAGGTAATTCTTGTTTTTCATTTATATCCTGGCATGGCAAGCAAAGAAAATGATTCAGTGATTTGCCAATCAATATAGGACATGCAATTGTATTCAAAATTTAAGCAAGACAGAATAATTATTAACTGCCATTTGAAGTCAGAAATCATATTGTGCTACAGATTTTTCCCTTCCTTTCTTTTTTTTTTTTTTTGGTTACTGAAGGAAACTTTGCTATACTTTGTGGTAGCCATCTTTGGTCTAGATATTGTTGGTTTAACTACAGTTATACCTCTGCCTTGTTAGTAGCAAAATGAAGCCTAAAGATTGAGAAAAATCTGCTCCCTCATTTATTTGAAGATTTGAGATGCAAGATCTCTAATGTAGTCTCTAAGCACACGTGCCTTGCTCTAGTGCAACAGATTGCTTTGTTAATCTTAATCTATGAGGAAAGTAGATTGGAGAAAGACTTGGTTGAGGTCTCTCTTTTGCTGTCTGCCTCTCTGCGGGGTCCTTATGTGTAATTCAAAGGCAAGGAGGAGACTGAGCATGTCATTAAATCTTGCGTGATTATTTCACAATTGCAATAAATCTTGCGTGATTATTTCACAATGGCCCTTCTAATCTTCAACATTTATACAAGAATTCCCTGTTTATTTTGCAATTTGCTTTTGGTGAGAATAATGAAGAAACCATTTAATTCATGTTGCAGTGCACAAAGATTACATGATTTAGGTGATGAATCAAAGCTACTTCCTCTTTGGAGACAAGTAAGCCATCTTGATCTTAACTATGAGCCTGAAAACATTTGCTTAAAATGCAAGCAGTCGATATTAGTACTACCAAATCTGAGATTTATTTTAGTTAATTGGCTGGATACAAGTATTTATGCCTGTGAATATCATTTCATGCATTCGTCATAAGCAAATTTTATTCTCCAGGCAGACCCTCGATTTCTTTGGAACAACTATATGTTGGAGGTGCTTGTTGATCACAAGGTCGGAATTTTAAAACTAGTGCTATGATCCTTAAGTCATCTTCTTGACAACTACTCAGACATTTCTGTCTTCTATAATGTGTGCAGCTTGACCCCTACATGCTTCCTTTGGTCCAAGGGAGTATCCTTCTTAGTTAGTTTAAAAATATATGCAGATTTCTGAGCTTTAGATTGTAGGGATCTACTTCAGCTGTTTCACTTTGTGAGATGTTCTATACATCAGTCCATGTGGTCAAAACCTTAACTTACCATCAGGTTTTAATAACTTTCAAGCTGCCATTGGGAAAGACATCATTGACGTTACGCTGATTGCTCGGAGATGCACCAGGAGGACGGGTAATGAAAATTTGGAAAGTTTTCTCCTTTTTCTTATAAGTAGTTGCAAAGAAACATATGTGCAAAGAGATAAAAAAGTTTGAGGAACCAAAAGATGAAAAAGAAGATATTTTACAGAAGAAATTGTGGTTATGATGTTACTGTGTCCAGTTTGAGTTTCAGATCCAAACACAGTCTATTTATTTGGAATTGGTTCCAGAACACAAATCATTTTTCTTTCTATTTGTTTGCTCTTGAATTGCATTTGAATGTTTAATCTTGGCATATGTCAGTTCCATCTGATACTTGAAGCATGGCATGCAGAAAAAATGACAAATTTGAAAGGTTATTTTTTGTATTTAAATCTCTAGATATCAAAAACTACTTTGAAAAAGCATATGAGTCATTTCAGACAACGTTTTCCTGAAAAGAAGTTGGTAAAGTTAATTCAGCCAGTTGAGAAACTAATAATTGATTTGAAAGAGCTTGCTTATATATACAAATGATCTTTTATTATTACTCCATTTTGTCTCTCTAACCATATTGTCTTGGATACTGTTGAATTCTGTTTTGCTTCCACATCACTGACCGTGTGGCTGACATTAGGTTGCCTATTACATTTAGCTGCGTGCAATATGGTTACCATTGTGTGCCATAGGAGGTACTTGTGTACCTAGGAATTTGGTTCATTAGTTGCATCTGTTAGGAATTGAAATAGATATTGTTGCTATCAAGGTTGATACAATCCACAGATTCAACCACCAAAATACTGGAAAAGAGCATGAAAAGATTCTTTATGTGGTGATACTCTTGAGTATAAAATTTGTTTCGTCTGTCCTTTTGATTAATTCTAACTATGTCTGAAGGCACAAGAATGTGGAGAAGAGGAGCTGATTCTGATGGTTTTGTGGCGAACTTTGTGGAAAGTGAACAGATTGTCCAGTTGAATGGGTATACAGCATCGTTTGTTCAGGTTCAAGTTTTTATTTTATCTCTTTTAAGCATGTATTGTCTGCACATGCAATTTTTGTTAGTTGGCCTGGTTTTGGTTTCATTAACATAGAAAAGTAAAGCAACTAATAGACTTTAGGTCTCACAAAAGTAATATGGTCATTTTACATCTGGGATGTCTCTTGTGACTATAATTTGGTAGCAACCAATTAACATGTATATCCGGATATATTGTAATCTTTCTGGAGAAATGCAAAAAAATGTCATTTGCTTGCTGTCCAAAGGATTATATAGCATGGTTTGATTTGCCAAGTGAACCATCTAATTGTTCTAATCGAATTTCTCTGTATATGTTTGAGGTTCTGATTGTACCAAACAACATATCTGTTATTATTATTTTGCAGAAACTAGGTTTACGCCCCATATTTTCATTCATTTTACCATGTAGCTTAATAGTCATGCATGAACCTTATGAACTGGGAAAGCTGCCTAATGTGTTAGAACTGAGATTTCAGTAGAATGAGAAGTGGCAAAGTAGGTGTAATTGACCGTGTTTATCAATTATAGGCCCTTTGTGCTTTGAATTTACATCTTTTAAACAAAAATGGTCTCTTTATTTGGCATCCCTTTTGGGACTTATTTATGCCAATTACACAGTAAGAGATCTATGTCCTGAAATACAGAAAACTGAAAAGTTTCCTCGCAAAAGTTGGATGAAAGGGCTTAAGAAATTTCAAATTTGGCACTGCTCTATCTTCTTGTCTGATCACTATATTCTTGGCAGGTTGACAGCTAATAATCCTAATATTCCTCCTTCTAGAACCAATGCTTCCTGTAATAAGCAAGGTCAGGTTTTTGGAGGATCTAAAAAAATCAAAAGGTCATGATATGCCTATTCTGAGTAAAAATTTTACTTGAGTTTTCCATTGAAATTTTCCTCTTGACGTTTGTCTTGTTGGCTGCTATTGTCACAAGAAACTTGTCCATGCCATCCTCTTCTTCACTGTTCGGTTTAACTAATGTAGTGGAAAAGTCTGTCTAGAAATGGAATACTTCAAAGAGACTGTTCCTTGAACATCGTGGATTGCAAGTTTTGTAATATATCCTTGTGCTGATGAATTCTTAATTGAAGACACATTTAGTTCACTCACATCATTTTTATAATGAACATAATTGTTCTTATCACATGTCTATTTTAGGTCCGAGGTTCGATTCCTTTACTTTGGGACCAGATTGTTGATTTGACATATAAGCCTAAATTTGAGATTGTGAGACTTGAGGAAGCTGTGAGTAGCAAAGTTCTGTACTTTCAAGAGTAATTTCCACAACCTGCAGGGCCCTTTGCTCTTTCACTGAAGTTTGTGTAAACTGCTGCAGCCTCGAGTAGTTGAGCGCCACATTCTGGATCTGAGGAAGAAATATGGAAATGTGCTAGCAGTAGATCTTGTCAATAAGGTACACATATGTTTTTTCAATATTCTACAAAGTCAAATCTGATATTATACAATTTGTTAGGATGTATGTGCTGAAACCTACCTTGTAATATCTTCTTGGAATGCCAGCATCTGTAGTTACCAGTAGACTCTTGAGATATCATTTCTCAAATTAAAGTTTGCGTATAAAACGTATAAATCAGAATAAAGACGATTTGCTGATAAAATTGCTGATGCGTCTGATTGATGTCAGAGTTTGTTCGGTTATTCATAACCTTGATGTTGAATTTCGATCTGATGATGATAGGGGTTAGTTCTACAAATCAGGTGGGTGACATTGATTTTGGTAGAAGGATTTCTTTGGAGAAGGCATAGACTTAGTCATATTATTGTTGGGAAGAATAATCACAACCATGATTTGTTTCTGTAATAAAGAAAAAAATTGATACAATACTCGTGTGACTTCTAAGGAGTTTAACAGGCAGGTTGTTCATAATCTCAACGAAGTTTAGTTTTGAACTATACATCCGTCATATTATCTGCATTCTTTGTTCTTACCTTTTCCAATACCTTTACCAGCATGGAGGCGAGGGTCGCTTGTGTGAAAAGTTTGCTAATGCAATGCAGCATGTTGTTAGTGATGATGTGAGGTAAAATATTTTTCTTTATAAGTTTATTGTATTGTTTAATATCAAGTGGACCTTCAATTTGTTAATATCTGCCAAGTGTTGCAGATACTTGCACTTTGATTTCCACCAAATATGCGGGCATGTTCATTTTGAGCGCCTCTCTATCTTATATGATCAGATTGAAGATTTTCTCATCAAGAACAGGTATGGATCCTCTCAACGAGACAATTTTATCTATTAAATTCAAAATATTGTTTTGTTGGATTCTGTGGTAGCCATGTGTATCAGTTACAAAGGATTGATCTTAATATAAATTTTTTGGAAGAGATTATCATTTCGTGTTATCGGCCTTTTCTTATTGAATGACAAAATGTAAGGACTTAAAATGAGCATTTGTGAATTCAAATGTGGAGGGAAAATACCTAGCAAAAATTATGTAAAAACTGGTGTCATTTTTCCTTTGCTTTAGTTGGTGGAGTGTGAAGGAAAGGGTGCCGCAATGTAATCTCTAACATATTGGATGTGTACTCAAGATTCAACCATGTAGCTATTATTGATGGATTTCCGTTGTTGAGTCCAGAATTTTAAAGTTTTTTCTTGGTGAATAGTAATTTTGCTTGCATATTGTTGCCTCACATGCAGAAGTAGTAGATGCTTTCCCATTTACTTTTTCTAAGATAGCAATATTGTAGTTGTTATATGTTAAATTTTGCCTTTGTTCTATGCTATTGTTAACATCAAGGTATGTGTGGTGTTGGAAGTATTGATGCTATGTTTTAGCAAAAAGGACCTCTGCCGATCGTGTAAGATAGTTGATTCTTAGGGTTTATAGTACAAGAAGCATTGATAAAATCAGTAAGTTAGAATAGCATAACTTTACTTTGAGACTTAGTTTTGCACAAGGAAAGCACCAGGACCAAGCACAGCTTGAATGAACACTAAAAATAGGGGCTTCAGTTATCATGAGAGCTCCAAAACATTATGGGCCCCAACGATGTTTATTTTGAGTCGAATGAATTAAACTTGTTATTGTGGATATGTTGTCTGGCTGCATCTGTTCATAGTTTTGGATTCTTGTGGTCAGCTTTCCTGCAAATGGTGTAAACCATAAGGTCACTTTATTTCCATACAAATAGTCTCTTGGAGGTATCAATGATCATTTGTTGGAGTTGTGACTTTTGTTTCCCTACTTTTCAATTATTTTTTATCTTTCTTTGTGTTTTGTGCCTTGCACTTTTCGCTCAATTTCAGACTTCTGCTTTTGGAATTGTAGGTACTTTTTACTAAATGAAAAAGGTGAGAAAGTTGAGGTCCAGCTTGGTGTTGTGAGGACCAATTGCATTGATTGCTTAGACCGAACAAATGTTACCCAGGTATATTACTCCTCTAACAGTGATGATCAGCTATGTCTAGAGGTGCCAGAGCTTGATACACATTTTTGGAATATTATTGTCTTGGACTTTTCAGTTGTGTGCTGGCCTTTCTGTCCCTGAACTTAATTCATAGTTCAATCATCTGAAAGGAATTTGACAATCATCATAATTTTGATGTTTTTTCCCTTTTTTGTCTCAGAGAAGATTGGATAAATTTCATTATGTTTTCTTTGTTTATTTGTATGTTGGAATGGGGTTGCTTAGGGTTTAAACCAAGCAATATTTGCGTGGCTTTCTTGAAACTGATGTTATCTATTGATTGTGGATGTTTCCTGTCATGTAAATCCTCTAAGTCATAGGTTGTTCTTGTATAAAATTTTGATTACCAAATTTTGACGTGACTGTGCCAATTGTACTTCATGTGCATCAGTCACATTTGCTATGAAGTTGATTTGGAAAGAGCAGTTTAAGTGGTTTCAACACACTATACCTTCTTGAGGCTTACCCAAGCATGTGGATGTCAATGTTGCATATATGCATAGATGATCTTGTAGAGATATTCAGCTTAGTTTTACTTTCGGCGGATTTTATGTTATCATTAACTCCCTCTCTTACAGGATGGACATCTATTCTTTTCTTTTCTATGTTTTTACTGTTTATAAAGTGGGAGCACACCCTTCGGTGTTACTGTTTTTGTCACTTTTTGTTACTTACTATCATCTCATAACTTACTAATAACTTCTCAGAGTATATTAAATAGTTTTATAACTATCCGATCACATTTTATGAAACCTTAAACATAATACTCTTGAGAAAACAAGAAATAATACAACAACAACAACAGCAACAACAACATCATCTAAGCCTTTATCCCATTATGTGGGACCGGTTATATGGATCATATATTGCTATTGAGTTCAATTAAAAAGAAAAGAAGAAATGCAAGTTTAAAATTATTTTCACTAACCAAAGTATTTTTATGTAAAAATATTATTAGATTAGGCACACACATAAAGTGTGCTAAAATTACTAGTCTATTTGATTTTTTTTTTTAAGCAGAAATACTTAAAAAAACACAAATTTGTAGGGAAACATTTCTCTATAGGATGGCATTGCAAAATACTACTACTACCACTGCCACTACCATGTAGGGATTTAGTTCTCACAATGGGTAATTTAAGGTTTCTAGTACTTCAAAAAACTACTTACCCCAAAAAAAAAAAGAATATTTACAATGAACTGATAGCTTTATCAGAGCATGTGAAAAGGGGTGGTAGATTTCAGAACAAGTAATATATTGCCTTTACAAATATTTTTTGTGCAATAATTTAAACAAGAAAAATTCTGCCCATGGCTTGACTAAAGACAGGATTCAACTTAAGTAATTTTCATTGCCACTCTTCTTTGTTATAAACCCTTCTCCTTTGGTGGTTATGGTTACAGAGCATGATTGGTCGAAAAATATTGGAATTTCAACTTAGAAGGCTTGGTATTTTTGATGCTGAAGAAACTATCAGCACACATCCAAACTTCGATGAAAGTTTCAAAATATGTGAGTATTTCTTAGAAATTTGTATGGTGAACTTTCACTGACTTGTTCAATCCGGTTCTTTGTTATGCTTGATGCGCACTTTCTGAACTCTTTTTTTATGATTTTTTTAGTATTCTGTTTTATTCCAACCTTTTTTATTTTTGGTCCTTTCTTCACTTAAGAGTTCTAACTTTTTAGTCTTTCCATTTTCCAGTATGGGCTAACCACGGTGATGATATAAGCATCCAGTATTCTGGTACTCCAGCCCTAAAAGGAGATTTTGTCAGGTACATTTGTGATTTTCCTTGATTGCATACTCCGCATGTGGGCTATTTGACTTTCTTTAGTAGAAGATATTATTCAAAAGTAATATCCCAAGATACGTACATATTTCTGGTGAACTATCAAAAAAATATATATATGATGATTTTTTCTGGAGCATAGTAACTCTGCTATCTATAAATACTGTTTATATAGGTAGATGAGCTTCTTTGAGTACATCCAGGATGTTCAAAATGCTCTTTCTTGTCCATAGTGAGCATAGAAAGAAATAATTGATAAACATCATCATCGCACCAGAGCTTGTATACTATTTATTTTTCATTTGAAACATCAATTTTGCTTCCTTTCTCTTGCTGGTTATCTGGAAAAGAGAAAAAAGTTGGATTCTTGTGAAGGAAAATTAAATCATTTGTTCAAAAAATTGTGGACTATAAGATTATTTAGTATAGTTTTCAGAAGAAGAGAAGAAGGGTAACAGGAGAACAGAAACATGAGGCGGCAATCTAGTTTACTTTGTTTTTGTGCGACTTTGATGCACAAGGCACTTTTTTGGGTTTCCTGGGGAAGGGGTGTAGTTTCGGTGGTTTCTGTTGGTAGCTGCCTTGATAGTGCACAATGGAGTTATTCCATGTGTGTTGAGGTAATACCAAACTTACAAAATTTTTATTAAATCTTCTTATTAGCTTTGGTGGAAAGTATGGTAGCATGTAAATTTTAATAGCATGTTTGTTCTTTTACAATCTTGTAACATATGGTTGAGGCTCAATTCAAGTGGTTGGTTTATCAAGTAGTTGGCACCAGTTTTTTGTTCTACATCAATCCGATGAGCAATTAGTACAATCATTTTTTGTCTTTGACTCTTAAAACAAAATACTTGGAAAATTTTTCCAAAGATTGGAAGTCACTTTCTGTACTTGCATAAAGTGCGAACTATTGTCCATAATCTCATGCAAAATGGTTCCATATGTTTTTGCTTATGATTATTGCTATGAACCATGTAGTCTAAAATCACTTTATTGTTGTACCAGAACTGTTGCTATGCTGTTTGGTGTCCTCAACAGCTAAAAAGTGCAGTTGAAAGCTGTATTTTGGCCTCTCTTGGAATGTCTTACCAAGTTCTTTAATGTTAAGATGATTTCTCTTCCAAAGATTATATTAGCAGTGCATATACAAAACCTTGGCTTGTTGGATTGTTAAATTTCTAGAATATAGATACCTGGACTTAGGATATTGGTTATTTGTGCAAGGTTTAATTATGCTTACGGAATAACTGTTTATCTGTAAAAATCAAACTGATTCTCTTTCTGTTTTATTAGCATGATAAAGTTATGATGGTTATGCATATAATTCGTGTTCTGGTGACTTTGCAGATATGGTCAACGGACAGTTCAAGGGATTCTCAAAGATGGCTGGAATGCTCTAATGCGGTATTACTTGAACAACTTTTGTGATGGTACAAAACAGGTTTGTACACTTCATTGCATGCATGCTTGTGGCTACAGTATGATACATGACTTACGGTTCCGTTCAATTTAGAACATGACATGAGCTTAATATGTTATGAGCTATTTTTTGTATATAAATGTTTCACTGACCTTGTTGATATTGAATATTTAAAATCTTTGATTTGTTAGCAAATTCCTGGTAAAAATGCTCTCTGTGCTTGGATGTGAACACAGTGTATCATTTTAAGGGAATTGCAGTTTCTTTTTCTGTGAAATTTAAGAAACTGGATTCATATGCAATCAGATTCTCATTGTTACGCCCTTTTTGGATTTGGTTACATCCTTACTGTCTTTCTCCTCTTTGTCATGCTTCTGAAGGATGCCATTGATCTGCTACAAGGACATTTTATTGTTTCTGTCTCTCGAGATATGACCCCCACAACTCAAAAGAAAGGAATTGAGGCTATAATGGTAAGTTTTCAGTTCCCTATGTTTGCTGGTTTCATCTGAATTCCTCACATTGGTACTAATTTAACTTTCTAATAAAAATCCTAGTTGTCACCTATGATTTTACTTAACTTACAAAGCACTGAATGAGAGGGTAAAGCTATTTGAGGCAGAGCTTTCAGAAAACGGTAGGTAAAGATGATCCTCTGCTGATCAAGGACATTAAGTAAATTACCAGGTGATGAAAAATGGAATGCCAATGTTGAAGCAAGAAAAAGGTACTCGGGTAATGCTAAATGTTGGCAAGAAAAAGGAATCTTTTTGAAATGTTGTGGAACTGTTACACATTTCAAAATAGTTGTGCATATATGTGTACGTCGATCAACTTCATCGGGGATGAGTCATGTGAACGTTCAAGCAGTCTTTCAAGGCAATCCTGGTTCAGCTTATAATTTTAACAGATATCAGAGGAAAATGTATCGTGCATCTAGGGCAGATCTAAATGGGAGAATGCATTTGCAATGTCCAAGTCATTTATACCTCCCATACTTAACTAATCACTTCAGCAGTAGGAAATTAAATATGTCCTCTCTTCTTGCAATTTAGCAATATCAAATGTAGGATGTATAGGTAAATTTTTTTCTACCCATCAGTGATATGCAAAGTGGCTGTTCAAAAGACTAAGAACTGATTTCAGTGTCCCATAAGTCAATATTTACTCTGTGAATGTTTGGAGTCTAGGTGAGTTTTAAGGTTGAGGAAACATATGGAAATTGGTCTTTTACTTCTGGTCATGGTGACTGCATTACTAAAGAATGGCCCATCTTTTTACTCCCTAAAAGGCCTCGATCTTAATTTCTGTGAACTTACAAGTTCTTAGCTGTGGATGTAAATATGCAACCACAAGTTTCCTATCCAGATACAATTGAGAGTTTTATCATTTAAGTCTGCTTGGAAAATTGTCTCTATGTTTTGGCTGTGGATGTAAATGTGCAACCACAACTTTCCCATCCGGATACAATTAAGAATTTTATCATTTGAGTCTGCTTGGAAAATTATCTATGTTTTAGCCGCTTCTTTCAAATAAGAATATATTTGATTGTGACTGCTATATATGGGAAAATGCCATCTTCCTCTTGCCTAGTTTTAGCTGCAATATGCTTGGCCCCACATTTAATTTTCAACTGAATTCATAAGGTTCAGGTCCACACACGTCATTTTGTACTTGTCGTATGCTTTACCTTGTTTCTCCCTGATCTCCATGGAAGAGTTAGGGCGGATTAGAGCCGCAGCAGCTAGGATGTAACTTTTAATCTGATTTTGCCATAAATGTTACCGTCATTTATTCCCTTTTTTTTTTTTTTTTTTTTTTTTGCAGTCCTTCCCATTAGCTTTATTGCTGGTTATGACTGGTTTCTTTTTTGCACTCATGTCACTACGACGAGGTAAGTTCACACCTATATTAACAAATTTCTTGTCATGTTCTTCCAGTGATTAACTTCTGTGTCTTCTTATCTTTTTCACCTGAGTCTTTCTTTTCAGCTTCATCCTTCATGTTTAAACACATATGTACTTTTGAATCTAGAATTGTTTTAGCCTAAAAACACATGTACATTAATCTTAAAAGATGATAGGACAAATTCTTTTGTAACACACCATATACAACGCATTCAACCGTACTTTTCAGCAGACAATCTCTGTGCATTAGGAGTAAGGATATAAACTATTAAGAAAATGTGTCATTTTCTAACTTTCATCTGCATATAGTGTTTAAATTGCTTGTTGATTTGGGGAGCATTTCACTATTTTATTCCTAGAAAATAGTTTACTTCGCATTTAATGAGATGATATTTTACTCTTGGGCTTGCTTGATATTTATTTTTGTAGTTGTTTCCCTGCACTAACTCTGCCCCTGTCCATAATTTCCTCTTTTTCCGAACAGTTCGAAATGATTTTTGGCAATTGTTATTCTCAATTTTTTGGGCGAGCATGAGTTTGGGAATAGCAGCTTTTGTGAAGGCAAACGGTCGAATTTTCTGTAATCGTCCTCGCCTGCATCAACCTCGACGTTGATTCTAGGTTCAGGGGACACTGCATTTTATGTGAGCAGTGAACTTACATCCTGGCTGCATAAGATCTTCGTTTTCTTTTACTAATTCTTTGTATTCCGTATAGTTTCTTCCTTGCTCATTGGTTATACGACTTTATCTGTTCTTCTGATATAGAAATTTCTACGGTATTGGCCCCTGTTGTTTTTTGTTTAAACTAGCAAAACTCATTTGGCCGAGTCATTTTTGGCGTGATGAGTTAGACAAAGTGATCTGTAAATTGAATACTTTCATCCAATTATATGGTTAAATCAATTTTCAATGTGTTGAATCTGTAATATGATGGCAGCTTGTCAAGTCTCATGTTTCACTTGCTCCTAGGTTTTTCTCTTAACAACCTTTTCATTAGAAAATTTTTACTAGCCTTTGTCAATTTTTGTTGAAAACGTGACCATCAAGAAAGACAATACAAGAAATCTACCTAAAAAGGGGTAGAGAGAATCTGAAAAATAAGAATTTAATCTTCTTGACATATTATATCATAGTTTCCTAAACCATCCCCTCTCCTATTTGAGATACCTAAACAATGAGTAAAGCATCAACTCAGCATAGAAATTAGGTACTGAACCATAAAATGCCCAGGGATCAACTTATAATTATTTATTCTTATAGCTACAATTATCTGCGTGAACCATTGAATTGACAAGACTCAATTATTTCCAGATCATATTTGAAGTAGCATTCTCATGCCATTTTGTTACCTGCGTTTTTGGTGAACTCGAATGTAAACCCAGAAAATGCTGCTTATGTAGCGTGAGGCTTTTCAAAATTGTTTCTTTCTCTTCTCAAAAAGTGGATGAGCTCTCTGGAAGTTCAATATTGCCCAGACCAAGTGCTTCAAATCAACCTCTGGCCACAGAGCCTTTGGGGAATACAAGAGGCCATTCCAGGTCTGCCAGAGAAGGAAATTGCTAAGCCTTGTCTCCCCTGAAGATCTTACCAGAATATCCACATCAGGTGCCACACCCATGTACATGTTCCTCTCGATATCTGATAACTTTATAATAGGCTGAACCTCTTTCATTTCTTTGCCAAAACCGTTCTGCTTTTCTCCATTCTTATCCTCCAGCTTTTCTTTGCTCACATCCTCCAGCTTTCCATTGCTCATCTCCTCTTGGTTTCCTTCACTTTCGCTCTCCAGCTTTACCTTATTGATGATATCCGCCTGCTTTTCTTCACTTTCCTTCTGTTTTTCGCCATTTGCCTCCTGTCGCTTCTTTTCTTCAGGCTTCTCTTCCTTTTCTTCGGTTATCTCACTTATCTTCCCAAATAGAGTTCCATTTGGTTTCAGTGCTTGCATCTCATCCCATAGCTCTTCACAAGCTTTTTGAGCAGAATGCACAATCTCATCGGTTGAAGTATAGGCAACACAGATCAGGAGAATGGTCCTGTCGTTCTTTGCTGTGGCATTCATGGCTTTTTCAGCTGCATTCCTGACAGTATCATTCAGGAGTTTCAAGTTTCCTATGAAGTACACCCTCACCCCATATTGATTCACTATACTCTCTTCCTTGAGCATCCCTTCAATCTTCTCCAGCATCAAATCCATCACATACTTGACCTCATGAGGCTTTCTTCTGAAATTATCAATGCTGAAGGCATAGATGGTGATATACTTGATCCCCAACTCATAGCAATACTTCATCAAGGACATGAGAGAGAGAAATCCAGCTCTGTAACCCATGCCTTCTCCCAATTTCCACTTCCTAGCATATCTTCTGTTTCCATCCAGAATGAAGGCAATATGGTTGGGGATTGGACCTACAGACAGAACATCAAACAGAAATCTTCTCAGATAGGTAATTGAATTGCCACATAACCTCCCCATGAGGCTGTGCCTTTGATTCTCCATTTTCTGATTCTCCATTTTCAGCTTAAGCGAAGGAAAAAAACCACAAGATTGCTGCAATGTGATGTATGAGTTAGATACTTGTACCTCTACAGGACAAAAAAGAATAAGGGCAATGCACACATAAGAGTGGAATATTATATTTCAAATTTTTTGACCATTAGTCAGAAATCTATGCCCATCAACTGAAAAGGCAAGATGAATTGAGTATAAATGATTCATCCTGTACAATACAAGACAGAAACTAATATGTGATTCTGAATTGTGATACCCTGATATATACACATACAAATACACCTTGCAAGGACAGTCTTTTATTGAATGATAGAAACTAATGATGTGATTCTGAATTGTGATATTCTGATATATAAACACGCATGTACACTTTACAAGGACACTGTTTTATTCATAGTAAACATAGAAACTTATGATGTGATTCTGAATTGTGATACTCTGATATATTCACGTGTGTGTGTGTATACATAGAGACACACAAGAAAGCTTCTAATAAAGGGGGGGAAAAAAAAAAAAAAACTCCTCAAAATGGAATTTTCCTTTCCTCCCCTCCCACAAAAATAAAACTGCATATACTGCAACTTCATCCGACCATAGCAAAGACAGACTTGGGATGAATATACCTCAAATTATTAGAGCTTGTTAACCTTCAAAGAGAAATTACAACATTATACTAGGACAAAAGCTCCAAAGTAAAATTGTAGATAGAAGAGAGGGTGACTACACTGGAGTCCGGACATTAACATACACGCAGAACCCCCTGTAACGAAGTACTACATCAGTTATTGGCTTACACTAACAGACATACAATCATACACTTGAAAATATTGTGATAGAACATCCAAAAGCCAAACCTACACTACTTTGTTTCTTTATCTTGGTCTTAAAACTACCGTTCATGCTAATTGTTTGTTGCCAAAAATCACTGTTCTAATGAATGACTTAATCTAAAAAGCAAACAGCAAATCATGTTTTTTCTTCACTTTTTTCGTTTCTTTCTTTTAGTTTCTTTCCCATCTATAAACTACTAGAACACAAAAATCCGTGCAGATAAAGTCATGTCCACGAAACAAAAGAACAACAAAGTCCACAGATGAAACTTCAAAACTCACACTAAAAATGCTCCAACCAAACCAACAATTAGTACATCCAAATTTTCCTGTTCAAATCAAGCAAAAGCCAACCGATTCAAAAACCCTTTATACATCACCAACCGTATAGCCAAGAACATAATCTATAACCCCACAAGTCCACAAGTTTAAAGAAAACAAATAAAAATATTAAAATATTATACTTTCTCACCTAGAAGACAAGATGTAGAGTGAAACAAGGAGCAGAAAATATCAGGTACCTAAGGTATACAATACTATAATATTGTTAATAGCTAGACTTGAAAGTTTTGAATAGAGTACCAGTGTTGTTTAAAAGAAGCACTCTGGAGGAGGCCAAGCAGAAACTGTGTAGAAACTCAATAAACATACGTACCAAAGTGGTTTTTATAGTGAAAGTAAAAAAACCAATCTAAAACCGAAAAAAATCTAAAAACCACAACTTTTGCATGTGTTTCAGAAAATTTCCTGCAACCTTTACATTTTTTTTTGGTAAAGTTCCTCTTCTTCTGTTAGTTATGTTCACTGTTCGATGTTTGATAGTGCATAAATAATGCATGTACCATGCACCTATACTAAAAAATGGTCCCAGGATTCTCATTTCTTTCATGAAAAGGAAATCCCAATTACAGCTTTCTTTCTTTGTCACTTTTTTGGATGTAGATTTTTGTGATCTATATTTTAAAGCTTACCTAGGAGTTTGTGATTAGCAGAGTTTTGATGATAAAGGAAACTTTTTTTCTTTTATTTGTTTTAGGCCAAAAGGTAGAAATTTTGCAATTACTTAGGCTTATTTTTGCTTCCTGTAAAAATTGTAGATTTTGTGATATGCAACCATGTTGGTGGCCTGGCTAAGCTATCAATCCTAAGGTTTGATGTGGATTTGTTTAGGAAATGGCACTTGTGACCCAATTTCCGATTCACATCATAGTATTTGATAAGTAAACCTAAGTACATAGTTAGGTGGACTGGCTTATTGCCTGATTCTTGGGTAATTTATGTGTTAAAGTAGTCAGTCAATTATGAAAAATACTTTTCTATTATAAAAAAAAATGGTTTGGCGATATATATTATGAAATAGGTATAGTATTTTTTTAATTTTTTCATTATATTTCTTGTTTATTTTATGTGGTGGTTGTTTGGCCTCTCATCATTTTTTTCTTCTTTTGGGGATGGATAATTGTTGAGAAATGAAAAATCTATAGGAGTTTCTCCTTAATTTTTACATTTTTTTTGTGGCCTTGGATTTCCCTTTGTTTTTTTTTCTCTATTCAGAAATGAAAATCTAGGAGTGTCTAGAATCTTGATGTTGGCTTTTCATATTAGTTACATTTTCATGTTTACATGTTTCGTTTTCAAATTCTGTTTTTTTGCGCTAAATCTTGAACAATAGGACACTAATGTCCTCGTCCTCTACAAGTTGATGGGAATTGGCACCTTTTATGGTTCCAAATTATCATGTTACATATTTTTTGTAAAAATAAAACACATGCATGCTTTGTTGGCAAATAAACAACCTTAAAGTTCTAAAAATTCTCGTGTACCAAATTTAAATGCGTAAGCCCATAAATTTAATCAACCTGGATAATATCCAATAATCCCACCTATTGTCACACCAACTTAAATATTAAAAGTCTAAATAAATATATCCATGTGAGAAGTTTGATTATCTAGTGAGCACATAAACGGGATTTATCAACACGACTTAGATGCTAGGCGCGAAACGCCCTTGTTGAATTGCAAGACAACTTCTCTGTCTCGTGACATCAATTTCCACTAGAAAGCAACAACCAATATATTAATTTTGGCTTTTATTGGTTTTAATAGTTATGTTTTAGAATTTTTTTAAAAAATATTATTATAACAATTTTAATAAATTCTTTTTATAAATGTGTATATGAGATAAAAAAAAAAGTAATTTGAAAATGTATTTGAAGTTTTTTAAAAAAACTGTTAAAAACAAATAGAGACCTTTGATTTAGAAGCTCTAATAATTGCAAAGGGCTGATATGGGAATTAAATAGAAGTAGTATATTCCCATACGCCTTTGGTAGCCGAAGTAGTAACAAAGGTGTCACGACTCGCGCCTTCATTTGATACCCAGCATCCAATAAATATATTAATACATACAACTTATCGTGTAAATAAATATATTACATAATTATTGTCTCTTCTTGGACTTTTGACTTACCTCATTTTTTACCAAAAGAAAATTAAAAAATTGGACCTTAATTAATGGGTACCATGCTCATAAAATAAGCACAATTATTAGAAAAGGAAAGCTTTTATGCAAGGTGGATAGCGGACTGGAGGGTAAATATTGTATGTACCACCATTTTCAAATAATACAAAATGTGATGTATCATTATTACGTGACGATAAATTATTAATTATAGTTTATTACGGGCAAATGCATATTGTGCATTTTATACTTTTTCGCAAATTGGGGGCCGTTGCAGTTGACTAGTGACTACATGGCCAATACGACTACAGGGATCCTGTACCTCTCTAATTGCCAATTTTAATTTGCACGAAGGAAGGTACCGATTTTAATTGCACGAGTGAAGATACATTTCTTTTATGGAAAGGAAGGTACATTTTTAAATGACTTCTGTATACTGTCGTACAATTTTTGTACATTCTCACTTACACATATTGATGATTTTTATTTATTTCAATTAAGTGCATCGTGTCAAGAAACTCGTACAAAAATGCATTCCAGCCGTTTTTATTATGGAATGGTTTTATTTAAATCATCAATCGCACCACACAATAGCCCTGATCCACGACTAACTTGTCCCATCTTCTAGTCCCGGATTTCATGCATTGTGAAGGTTTTAGTAACACTCTGTTTGCTTGTGTCTGATTTTTAATTATACGTTTTTAAAAGATTTTAAACACATTTTTCAATTATATTTTAATGTTTTTTTAAAAGCTATCCTTAAAAACAACCATCAAACTAACTATTATATTTCTTCGTGAGACTTTCAAGTGGTGTTGTTATTTTTATCTTTATTTTGATTATGGTAAGTTTGGGCTTCTATTGGAAACTAGTAAGCTCAACACAAACTGATCATTAGAGAAAATGATAACCAAGCTAAAAAAATTGGGTCACTTTCGGAAAATTGAAAAATAAACATGTTAACCAACTACTTGAAAATACACAATAGAATTGGTATACAAGCATGCATTGGAGGCTTAGCCTTATTTTCTGTTGCAGAGGATATACAGATGATTGGGTTTTATTCCTATCCAGTTTGATGTTACAGGTCTGGAACCATTAATTAATCTTTTTTAAATACAACTGTAATCTCAAATTACAACACATTCGCTACTATAAAAACAAAAGATAAAGGTTTTCAAAAAAAAAAAAACAAAAGATAAAGGAATAGAACAAAATTGAGGAAAAAAATCAATACACACTAAAAACAACAAATTTGTTGCAAGTAAGAACTGCTACAGATTTCACAAAAGACAGACAAATCCACAGATGCATATAACCAGGTCACAGTGCTCCTTCAATGTAGTGTCATCTTACAGCTCCAACTCCAGTCCCATGATGGGTTGGATGGTGGGGAGAACGTTCATGCCCGAAAAGTTGTTCGCGATGAGAAAATGGTGAAGATTGTGAATGCGAACTTTTGGATCCTTTTGGTTTTTCCTTGATAGTTTCAATCTGTTCCAGTATTTCTAGAACTTCTTTCATGGATGGCCTCTTTTTCGGCTCCGCTTCCAGGCATCTTAGAGTAAGTTGAGCAACCAGCAAAGCTGCTTTCCAAGATAACTGGCCTTCAATCCTAGAATCCATAATGGACTTCAGCTTTCTTTTATGAGAAATCAGAGGTACTGCATAATCCACCAACTTTTGCTGGCCGTTAGGTCTTCTGGTATCTAGTGCTCGTAGGCCTGTCAGCATCTCAAGCAGCACAACGCCAAAGCCGTACACATCGCTCTTCACATATAAATGACCTGGTGTTCAATGAACGAATTTAGAATTAATGAGTCATGTTTATCGAAAATAAGCATTTACGAAAAACAGTTATGAAAGCAGAGGTCTTAGAGCACAAGGCTCCTATAAGGACTCTGAAGAGTTATGTTTGTGAAGCCGTAACCCTAGATTAAATAAGCAGTTAATTCCACAAGCTAAAATTGTGATTTTCTCATGCAACAGACCTCTTTTGTACGGTGTTATTCCTTGAAAGATTAATTACCCAGTTTTAAATAGTGACTATAATTGTGAATTTAATTAACAAAATTCAACAATATATTCCTTTATTAGTTATGCTTATCTGTTGGTACCATACCCTCTCATCAGAATTTTCTCCTCAGCTTCAAAAAACAGGCAACTCAGCAGAAACAGTTTCAGTGGTTATTGTATATTCACTCCATAAAGTAGGTAAAACTTCCATATAAATTTGATTATGAAGCATGGGTTCAAGCAAGATGACATGTGAAACCTGATAAAACTTGGAAAATATCTATTAACCAGTCCTAAAATGATGACATCTCCTCCAATATTCTCTGATACCCTCATGCTCCAAGAAACCTAAGCATCGGTTCACACAAAAAAGGGAAGGAAATCGCCTCTGAAGTCAACGCACATGACCACATTACGATTATTTTGAATGGATTTTAAGTGTGAGCCCAAATTACCATAAATAACTTCAGATGTCCTCATTAACAAGCAATGACCAAAACCAAACTAAGTGGCTGTGACGGCTGAGGTTGGGGCAAGGCTGTGATGGGCGTACTACAACTCCTCTTCTAAAGATTCCTCCACTAAATTCACAAGCCTATTTGGCCTACCTAGAATGCTTCCTATGAGAGCACTCTACAAGCCATCTCCAGTATCAAGTTGTACCAACCAATACCATTCTATTCCACACAATCAATTCCCATTTCTGTAAAAATTAGCGCCCATCAAATTGCACTTTTTTAATTCTAAGACAAAATAAGCATGATTGGTTCCTCTATTAGCCACCAATTGAAATGTACAGCAAAAGCAACCATTATTACCAACAAAATTGGCAGTATGCCCCATTCAAAAAACTTGAACTAACTTGCGTAAAATCTATTCATAACCTTCACATCACAGCAACCATTAGCAGCATTCCATCATTTCGCCAGACTCATTTCATTGGAAGTGTCCCTGTGTTTGTGTGTATGTGAGCATGTGTGTGTGTGTGTGTGTGAGAGAGAGAGAGAGAGAGAGAGCTAAAATGATATTGGATCTCAACATGGTCAAAGTAAGCAGCAGAAAGGATTTGGTGCAATTTTGATTTTGAGCTACTTCTAACCCAGCAGAGCTGATGTACTGGCAATATAATATTCGTGGAAGATATCAATAGTGAATGTGGCTGTGGCTTTGTGCATGGTCAAGGTATGATGGAATATTAAACTTCTATATGTAGGTAAACTTGTAAACAAGTTGAACACATTTTAATATCCATAGTAACCTTTGAAAACACGTTTTACAAACATGCAAAGTATATAACTTTTATACACCCAAGCAATTTTAGCTAACCAGTTTCATCACCTTGCCTTGTTTTCTAGCTTCAATAAAAATGCTAAGTGAAACTGAAAATGAGACCCATCTTAGATTCCCATCTTTATTTCCTGCTCATAGTAAATTGCACGAATTAGCTAATATATGAATATTCTCTTATTCAGTTCCCATTTTCTTGTCATCTTAACAGATTCCGTCTTTCATATGCAACTAAGGATGTAAACGTATCATTGCTTCCATAGTTTTCAAAAACATATTTTTGGCTTGAAACATATGCCTACCTGTGGCGATGTATTCAGGAGCAGCATAACCATATGTGCCCACAACTTGCGTTGTCACATGGCTCATTCCACCAGACGGCCCCAATTTTGCTAAGCCAAAATCAGATATTTTTGCATTATAATTCTGCATCCAACAAAGCAAATCCAAATCTCCAACTTAGAAAAAGGCTTTTGTTTATCCCAATTCCACAATTATGACAAGGATAAAAAATGTCAAATGCAAATTCAGCTACTAAACAAAGCATGAGTTGCAGAAATTTACTACGTCAAGTAATATGTTAGCAGCCTTAAAGTCCCTATAAATGACTTGCTTTTCCGAAGAGTGCAAGAAAGCTAGGCCACGTGCTGCTCCTATGGCAATTTTCAGCCGTGTGTCCCAGGAGAGTGGCTCAACAGCTGAGCTTCCTGCATAACAGAAGTAATCAAGGAGATCAAAACTGTGTATCATGGACCACCAAAATATTCTTTCCCTGCTCCCCCCTCCTTCATGGTTTTATTTCTGTGTAAGTTCTTACTTCTGAAAAGATGGTTTTCCAAGCTTCCTTTTTGCATAAATTCATACACAAGTAGCAGTTCTTTATCTTCGCAACAATATCCCAACAGCTTAACTAAGTTGGGATGTGAAAGCCTTCCTAAGAAGTTGACTTCTGACTGCACTTTCAAACAAAGAGAACTATCATTAACCACAAAGAAAACATTTTACTAGAGGTAACATTGAAAGAGAGCCGATCAAAGAATACAATAACAAAGGCCGACACGACCTTGTTTCAAATTGAAGAATTAATAGTAAAAACTTGTAAAATTGATCTACCAAAAATGAGCTTCATCAGTATAAACTAAGTATGCTTCTCCACTGGCAATATAATGAGGAAAAAAAATAGTAGGCAACAGAACCAGGATATTCATTCATGGTCTACAAGCTACACGAGACATGCATAGAAGATTCATGTGGTTAACATATGTAGGCAAGATCAATCTTTCTAAGAATTGTTAATCATTAACTTATGGTCACTTCGTTTCTAAGAAGGAAAAAATTTCAGACCAATGAATTAGGTTAAAGTGACAGAAGCTAAGATATGTAGACTGAATAAAAGCAACTGAGAAGTAAATGTTTAGCATTTAAGTCAATTACTAATGTGTAGAAACCCTAGCAAAAATTTAAACTTTCCACCAAGAATACTAGACTGGTATGCAGGGTTGGAAAAAAGCAACCACACTACAGATGCTGTTCATGTATAGTGTTAGATTCTTGCATGTAAAAACATCTAGAGATTCACATAAAGACAGACTTGCACGTAGATATGCTCAGGCACTTGGTGGCTTTAGTTAAAATGCCCATGGCATATTCCCAAAGTTAAGAAATCTATATCATGGCTAGTTGATTTTTAATATTGCAGGATCCTTTTGACCAATAGTACGAAGATGTCACTTAGTCATGAAATTAACTTCACACTACTCAGAAAAACATCCATTAAACAATCATACTGAAGCGAACTTCCATAGGAGCTAATCTTTATAATGCTTAGCCAAAAAACCAACTAAAACAACTATCTTTTAATCCCTTTAAAAACCAAAAAAATGCACCACTTGATCTGTTTTAGTATTTCTGGAGGAAGCTAGTTTGCATTGCCTAGTCTAGCAACATCTACAATCATATGAGATTCTGATGTACTAATCGGTGCCAGAAATGCCAATCTTTTCACTGCAACAGCACCACATGTATGACATTTCAGAAGAATTTTCCTTTCTTATATGACCTAGTCAACCATTTCTATTTCAGGATTCTGACAATGGTAATCAATAATTCTAAGTAACTACAACACTAAACAAACAATTTAAGATGTAGTACCTGCCATTCATCAAAGCCCTGCACACTCTCAGAATTTAGTTTCTTAATAGCAACAATCATCCCGGTGCCAAATTTAGAAGGTGCAAGAGTCTTCTCATCAACCCATCCCTTATATACGGTCCCAAAACCTCCCACTCCTAACACCGTATCTGACCGAAAATTTCTCGTGGCACTCTTCAAATCAGCAAAACTGTACATCTTCAAATTAGGTGTAGGCAATATCTCACCGGGCGAAAAAGGCCCCTCACTAATTGCAGCCGAAAACGAGCTTTGGACAGTACTGCTGATCGAGACGGAAAGACCATCGCCATTGCTGTGAGAATTTGATGTCACTATATATAAAATCACACACACATCAGAAGTCAATTTCAATAATCCTACTATCAATTATTAAGCTAACATACATGGGGTTCACAAAATCAAGCTTCTAAAACAAATTTGAAATCCATAAATTGTGCTTTAGGCCAAATAAACAGTATGTATTCCTATAAATCAAAACTTTAAGATAACCCTATTGATAATTTTGCAATAAAAAGCATTTCCATCCAAAAAAAAAGCTTAAAATTTTAGAAGAACATTTATTATAACATATATATATATATATATGAATAAAAGAGGCCAAAAAAAAAAGTCAAGAAACACGTGAAAACAATAAAAACCCAGAAAAATTAAAGATCATAAAAGCAAGAATTTGGGGTCATTTCAGAAAATCACCACGAGTAGAAGGCCTGGTTGAGTTGCTGGAGTTGAAAGTGCTATGGCCTGTGTCAACTGAGTTTGATCCAAAACAGTTTCCCATTAATCACCACCACCAAATTATGCTTCTCAGATCTTTTCTACAGCTATATCACCAGCATAACTCAGACCCCAGCCAACAAAAAAAAAAATCCAAAATAAAAATTTAAACAAAATAAATAAATAAATAAATTGGCTAAGAAAGAAAGCAAACGAACAAGAAGAAAAGGGTAATGGTGTTTGGTTTGTACTTTAATTTGTACCCTTTACTGATAGATATAGCTTTATTGTTGTGCTTGTGGTTGGACTTTGTGAAATTTCTAACAGCTTGTTAATTTCTTGGAAGTGATGATGTTGTTTCTCTGTTGTTATGTTGATGGCTACGTTATATACTACTACCCGTACACCACTTCTGTCACCTGCCATGTATTTTCTTTGACTCTATTCATAATTTCTTTCTCTTCTCTTTGTCATTTTTTATTGGGGGTTTCTTGGTAGCCGAACAAATGGTCTATCATGTTTGTAAATTACTTTTTTTTCTAATGGTTTATCATGTTTGTAAATTTACTTTTTTTTTTTAGTCTCTCCAATTTTAAACGATGTATATTGATCGGTTATGTGTTCAAAGTGTATTAATTTGGTTCTAAATTTAATTTCTAATCACTATTTGTTTTGACTAATCAGATTCACGTCACGTGCTTATAAATTGAAAAGTATGGGTACAAAATACACTACTTTTATTATAAAAAAAATGCATATATACTCATTATATATTTATTAAGAAAATTAAAACTATAGCTGCAAGGGGTATATAATGCGTATAAATAATGTTTACTAAACATAAAATTTTATTTTTTATTTTTCATATCTTGAACTTATAAGTATGGACCTGACTGTGACTTTTTAAGGCTAAAAAAAAGGCATTTTTCACGATACTTAGCATGGCTGTTTATGCAGTTTTCCTTAATTTTAGTCAAGGGGGCCAGGCCATGTTAATGACTTTTTGGGCACTCAGGCCTTCTTGTCTACTGCAAATGACCTTTTTCGTAATTGTATTTTTCTCCACAAGAAAAAAAGTTACGGTTTATTTACAAAGTGTGATGGGGTGAATATAATAAGATAAAAATTTTGAAAATGACACACAATAGATATTATAATAACTAGAATTTGATTAGTATATGTTGATGGTAATTTAAATCTAAAGAAAATATGGGCTTGTTGACTGGGATTCAGTGAATCTTGTTTGCAATCATAAGATTTTATGCATATCTTGTATTATAAGGGACACTTCATGCATTAAGAAGGACTTAAATGATTTATTAAGGAAGTTTGATGACATATTAAGTTAATATTATATTCAATGAGACTTCTTCATACGAGGATGAGAAACACAAGAAGGATCTGACTAGAAAGTCATTTGGACCTTGATCCAAAAACTAACATGTTCAAAGAGTTTGTTGATTGAAAACAAATATTAGTTTACAAACATGTTTAATTCACATTCTGCAAGTCCTGAGGACTGTCAAAAACATTAGGAAGAATTGCCTTGAAAATGGAAATTGTCTTCCTTGAATCTTCCGAGAGTGTGAAAAGAAATTGGTGCAGTAGAAAAATACCAAATGATTTTGACTCGAAGAGTGGAAGCACTCGGCTACGGCGTGTGCCTGCACTTGTTTCGTTGCTTCTTGCAAAGTAAAGTGAAGCCTTACCAATAACTCCTGCATGTGGCATCGATCACATACACTTCCTTAATTGAATCTCTCATCACTCTAAATATAGTCTCCATTGTGGTACCTGAGGAAAAAATATTAGATGGTCAATTAATGCACTTAGTATTATTTCATATAATAATATGACTTGCGATATTGTCCGAGTAAGAATTTTACTGCCAGAGTGTTTTTTATATAAGTGCCAAGACTACCCTTAATCAGTTAACCACACATTTAATTAATAATTGTGGATCCTTTAATTATGTTGATTACTTCTTTTCTAAACCAACTTCCTCCTCGTCTCTCTCATTCCCCTTATAACTCTCCCTCGTCCCTATCCCCTTTTATCTCTTTCTCCTACAATTTTCGTTTCTTCCTCCCTCTCAAATTTCCTTCCTCCCTCTCTGGTAGGTTTTTTTTTTTTTTTTTCTTTCTAAAACTAGATCTGGTGAAGGCAAATCAACTGGTTTATTCTATTAAAATTGAGTACTCTGCAGCTGCTGCTATAATTGAGGTAATTTGCTGCTATTGTGACTGTAAAAAAGAGAAAACTGAGTGTAAAGGGCCATAATTCTGTCAAAATCTAAAATGTTAATCAAATCGGAAAGTATTCATAAATTCATTAATTTGAACAAAGACAATAGGAAGCATCCAAAAAGGTAAAAGAATATTCTTGCAAATGGTGAAAGCAGCAGAAAACTTATTGACGCCAGGAACAGGAATTCCAAAGGCTAAATTATATTGACGCCAAGAACAAGAATTCCAAAGGCTAAATTATATTGACGCCAAGTACACGAATCTAATCTCAAATTCATGTAAGGCTTTAACAATGCCAATAAGTAAAAAAGAAGATGTGAAAACTGATAAAAGTTTCATGTTATCAACTTCGACTTGAATTATTCTCCCTAGCCGGCCGCTATCCAAGACAGTAGGAACACAATGCCAGTTCTAGGCTCAATAGCTTGTTCAGTCCAAGTCAAACTCTGGAAAGCAAAATCCTTGAAACTTTGAATCTTACAGAGCCTTCGACTCAAGCGTCTCTGCGTATTGATTTTCTCTCTTTTATTTGCTTGGTTAGCGAGTCTTTCTTTGTTTGCTTGGTCAGCGAGAGTGGTGTGCCTGTTGAGAGAGGAGGGGAAACAGATGGGAGAGTTGATCTAGTAATGTAATTAAAGGATTTACAATTATTAATTTACTATAATTAAAGGATTCACAATTATTAATGAAAATATTTAATGTTGACTAATTAAGGGTATTGTTGGCATTTATATGAAAATTGGTCTCGTAGTAAAATTCTTGTTCTGACAATATCGCTAGCCTAATAACATATCTTCAGAAAAATAAATTTGTTGGGTACTTTTATCTATTAAATAAGAAAAGCCCACAATATTTACAAAATAAGATGTAATTGATATTAACACTATCACGTATTACTGTAGCATGACAAACATTAATCATGTAATAATTCTTGTATAAAAAAATTGATTAATAGTAAACGAAGTCAATTTCGTGAGTGCACCTGACATTTTCTGAATTTTGGAACCATTTCCTATTTTCACTGTGCATTTCTTGCTTATATTTTTCCATTTTTCCTCACAAACACCGGAAAAAGTTTCAAGAAATGCTTAAAAGAAGCAGAAGAAGTTTCTCAACATCTTGATAGATCTCAAAGTTTCTTCCTACTCACCAATTGATTCAAGAAATGGACGGACCAGCCATGCCATGTCATATAGGGCAGAGACTCTTCTTAACTTCCTAGTTACGTGAAACTTTCTGCATGATTTTGGAAGTTGACCTAGAATCGGGCTGTTGCTTCAAAACCAATCAGCAATCAGCTCTAGTGCCCTATGTATTCCTCTAGCATTACAACTTTCTTGTAATGTTTGCCAATTCACAAGCACTTTCCTTCAAGAAAATGGACACAAAAACTAGTTATGGTTGGTGAAGAAAACACCTGTTTACATTGTGGAATTAACACATGCTAGCATTAGTTAACTGGGCTCAACCTTTGTATATTGTTCAGTAGTTAACAAAATATTTATACATAAGTAGTATATGGTCCAAAATTAAGTACATTATACATTGCCTACTTATGTATGCTTTTTTAAGTTAAGATACTATCATAAGGATATAGTCTTGGTGAAATTATTCATATGCTTGTAAAAATTTGTAACAACTGATCATAAAATTTAATTTCATAAGCATCTCCTCTTTTCGATAGACTCTATTGTTCATAAAATATACTAGATGAATATATCGAGATTATATATAATTCATTGGTCAAATAATAACTATCATTTTAGGACTTTGATTTCGCAAGAAATTTAAAGACTAATGGGAAAAAAATTAAAAGTTGAGTGTAGAATGTGTGAAAAATGTTTGACTTCTTCTAATTGACTCTTTTTTATAGTGAAGAAATAGGAGTTGATAAAGTTTTAATGGAAATGTGTAGGAAACAGGGGACGAAAATCAAACAGGAACTCTTCTGCCAATTGACTAAGCCACCAAAGAATAATGACTCCGTTATACCAAAGAAAATATGACTTCCTCCACCAGCTGACTGCATTTGATTTTAAGTGCTCCAATGTCTTGTCGCCAACATTAACAGCTGTCGTCACTTAGAGTGACGCAACTCTTTGGAGAATAAATACTTAATAAAAAGAGAACGGACGATGTGATGAACTATTTTAGTTTTATTTTCACCAAATTTCAAAATTAAAAAAAAAATACTAATTCTAAAACGAATTTATTGACTTCTGAAACTCAATCTAGTATAGTTTCATTTTTACGGTTGTTTGTGTTTTTTTTATTTTTTTAAGCAATCACAATTGTATTACATATATATCTTATCTTAAGTATGTAGAGTAAGGATCTGAATAATATGTTCAATGAAGTTCTAAACTGTTTAACATACACAATTAAAAGTGTGACTTCTCAAATACAACCTACCCCATTCCTTTAAACCCAAATTTCTAAATGCTGCAAAGGGATTTGATCCCTTAATTTGCGGCAGAAGGAGACCTTAAGGGTTTGACTACTGGGCCATTGGCCTTGTGGCTGGTTAATTGTGTTTAATACGCAAACCTCTCTCTTTCTCTCTGGGCCTTAATCATTGAACTTTACTCAATGCCCATTTGTACTTTTTAACTGCATTTACAAAACTGCCATAGGTATTAATTTGTCTCGTACTAGAACTATCACTGGAATTTTGGTAGTGGAATTGGACATCCACTTCAAGTTCGAGGAAAAGAAACATTAAAGATCCTAAAATTATGTGATACTTGAAGTATAAAAATAACTACCATTTGATTCCAAAGTTGCTTTATTCAAAGGATTTATTGCAGTAAACCTCCTTAACGCGTTTACATAATTTTGTGGGTCTAAAAGGAGGGAATGATCGGTTTGTTATGCTGCATCATTTACTAAATACATCCGAAGAATTAGAGTATACATTTATGCAATTATGCAATAAAAATTGTAGGAAGGATTTGCAGCTTGCGTGGAAGTTTAATGGATTGTTTGCATATTAGCGCTTTTTTTAGTCAGTTCCCCAACCTCAGCCAGAGCATAGGAACGTTAGTTTTTTGTTCTTTTGGAGGCCAACAGAGGCAGCGAATCTCTGCCCTTGCCCTCAAGGACTAGTTACCGTGGGAAAAAATACATATGTAGACCAAATTTCTGGTTCTCTGAAAACTGGTCAATTTAAGGTTACTACTTCTCTAAAAGCAACCTCTGGAGGCATGTTCTTGCATTAATTTTGAGATTTTTGCGACTTTAAATGTAGTAACGAATAATGAATTGAGCAGCTAGATGAGTCATCCCACCGGTCGCTAATAGCACTGGCTTTCTCTACTGAAAAAAAAAAAATTTAAAGGGTTTTTTGCAAGCAGCACTATCCCAAAAATGTAAGCTGCTTTGAAGGCGCAGGCTCTGCCTGTAAGTAATTTTTTTTTAGTCAATCACTATCGTATTACATGTTTGTTGTTATTAGTCCCTTATGTTTTTGGCAATTGAAGACGTGCTTCCACAAGTTACGCCTTTTTGATTGAGCTTTTGAAGTGGAACTTAAGGCGTCGGCGACAGGAAGATGTCAAAAACTTCTGCTCTCTATTCCTCGGTCGAATATGGATTGTACTTGCTATCTGCTTATAAATAATTTCAAAAGACAGTTTTCAGAGTAATCGTTGATATTGTATAGGATCGCAGATGGTTCGAGAAGTGTTTTGTGGTGCAACTACTTGCATAAGGCTCCGTTTTAACTGAACGCGAGAGGCTTTGAAGTCAATTGTTCGCTGCTGCATCAAGCCTTGTGTTCAAGAAGAAGAGATAATAATGCATACTATAGTTCGCCATATCAGTCGAATCCGCGACGTATCGCTCGAATCATAATTGGAACAGAGTTTACTGTTACGATACCATTACCCGCATCGCTTTTAGTACTAAATTGGGATACATATCACTGAGAAATCGGCGATATTGATTGATATGAACGGCATAACACCATATCTATGAAAATCAACCGAGATCTCGGCGATATGTACCGCTATGAACTCAAAAAAACTTAAGAAGGTAAACACAATTCTTATTAACCTCCTTCTTTAATAACAAAATGGTAAAAGGAAAACAAAAAGTTGAAAAATAATAATCAAAATGTTGGAATAATCAATCAAGAATTAACCTTTTTACCCTACCATATAAAGTAACGGGAGTGCAAATTGGAGTTAAGTATTAAGCATATATCATAACTTTAAAAGAAAAAATTCATCTTGTACCAAAAAATTCAACCCCATCATCTCTCTCTTTCTTTCTTACCCGCAATATTTTAAATCAAATGATAAATAATTACCCGTGACATAACCGCGCGATGGCGAACCATGATGCAGACGGCTAGTTCATTTTCTTCTAGAGACCAATTTCGTAAGACAACAATAGTGTTGAATACACTTAAATGATAGGCTATTTTATGCATGCGTGATGTTTAAAATACTTTGGCCAAAAACATTTACCAGGCTCTATCATATTTTATTTGTTTTCTAAAACAGCTGGCTTCAGAAATGCGTAAAGAATTAAAATATATATATATATCAGCCAGCTGCTCCATTCTAGGAGCATTAGAAAGGCTCGACTTACGCGCACTAAGGGCGTTCTTTCATCTACGGATACCAAGCCTAGAGTCAGGCTGTACGCTAATAAATAATTCTGGCTCGATTTGGATTCAAATTTTAACGAGTTTGAATCGAGCTCGAATACAATCTAGCCTGAATACAAAACAAGATTTGATTATGTTATCGAAATTATCGAATCGATTATGTTATCGAATCAAATTCAAGCTCACATATATTCAACTCGGGTTCATTTCGAAAAAATTTTTAATAATTTTTTATTTAGCATACAATAATTACTTTATATAAAATAATATATATTATATAAAATGTATATTTTATTAATAAATTAATACAAAAAATTAAAGAAATAAAAAAGTTAATACAAAAAAATTTTAAAAAATAAAAAATAATACAAAAAATTTTAAAAATAAAATAAATAAAAATAAAATAAAATAAAAAAACACAAACTTTCGAATCGAATTCGAGCCTATTGAGTCCAAAATCAAATCGAACTCGAGCCTTGATTTTAAGCTCATATCGAATTCGAATTCAAATCCGAATCTGAATTCGAGAATTTTCAAATCCAACACGACAGCTCTAAAGTTCGATTCGATTTGATTCATTTACAGCCCTGGCCTACAGCGAAACAAGGAACACAAATTCATGGACAATCAAGACTAAAACTTTTATCTTTAGAATTTTCTTTTCCTATCCATTTGACGATGACACTGAGTCTGAGAATACATAATTATAAATAAACTCCAACTCTACTGATTCAAATATGATTTCATGCAAGATGTACATGAGGGAGACACTCATCACCCCCTTACATTTCCAACAAAGTGGGAAACAATAAAATTTAAAGAAAGAAAAAAAAAACAAAAAAAGGAGTAAAAATTACGACACTACTGTACTTATTGTCCAGGGACATAAAGGTAAAAGAGGGAGGAGGAGAGATTCAACTACTTGCTTTCACTTGGAAACATCAGCATGGAAAAAAATTGGTTAAATACCCACTCTAGGTCTAGTATTTTGTCTTCCCGAAAACCTTATTCTTGCCAAAAAAAATTGGTGGTCTAAACACCTAAGAATCTAATTGCTCAAATGCGCCATCTTCCACCACCTCATTAGATGAAGTCGTCTTTGGGAAGAACTCTTCATCAGGATACATCTTCTGAAAAAACTGCCACAAAAACACAAGTTTCCTACCTCAGTAAACATGTTATTCCGCAACAAGATAGAAGAACTAAAAAGACAGTTTTCCTACAACTGAATAGAACATCATAAACCTTGGTTGTTGCATCTAGAAGGTTGTTGTAATGCAGATCCCCATCGGGCATAAAGGTTGAACTGACACAATCAATTGCACCCTACAATTACAAACAAATAAGGGCAATCCGCTGGAGAACTTAATGCGCATTTTGAATCATGGAAACTAAGGAGAAAAATTAGAGAAACAAATGCACCAAATATATTCAAGCATAACCATTAAAAAGATGAGAATCTCATTGATCAGAATACAGAAAAATTTTAAAAAAATACCAACCATTGTTAGCTCTTGTACATACACCGTACTCCAAAGCAAACTGGGTTTCAATTTTACAACTGTATCTTCACTGTGACAATCAGTAGAGTTTTCCTCAGAGTTGCCAGAAACAGGAAAAGAAAACAAAGCATTAATTGCTTCATTTACTATTTTCTTCCCTACTCCAACATCTTCACAAATAGTTGATAGATAAACAACAAACCTGTTCCATGGAAGGAAAACGTCAAAAGAGAACATTGCACTCAAAATTTTCCTGAAAGACTCTCATAGACGGCAAGGCAACCATGCAAGGGTTAACCAAGACAAATTTTATCCATTTTGAACATTAACGTGACATCATGACTATATCAGCCATCTATAAACTTTTTCAGAAGATAAATAATACAGAACCTACGTTTTACAATTGTTCTTTCCTTTTTCTTTTTTTTTTGGGGGGGGGGGGGGGTGTTGCTGATGCAGCGGGATGTGTTTGTAGATTTCGGGCTATTGTAGTTTCATGGATTTAGGGAATCAACAAGCAATTGCAAAAGCAACTTACATGCCAGAAGGACAAGTACCCACGTAGCTACTCAACTGGAAGGCTCGGACTGATGTCAGCTGCTCTGCACACAAGGCTTGAAATAAAAAGTCAAAATATCAGACAATTTACTAAATCAAAGACAAGAAATGACAAGTAAGATTAAATGCAGAGCTCACATCGAGGGGGATAGTACACCAGAAAATTGGCCACGTCTGGTTTCAGGGAACTTTTTGTGATGCATATTCCCCTAACCACCTTCTCTTTGCCATCTTGCAGGCCAAAATCAGGGTGACCATCTTGCTGAGGATGTGAGTAAGGACCAAAACCTGATGGAAGAATGATTGAGGGAGCAACGATGAGCTTTTGGCTGAATAATTCTTGACCAGAAGCCAACTTAACACCCTTATAATTTCCAAATTCCTGCAAAATGACGAGTACAAACTCATACCTTTCTCATCACCAGTTAAAAAAACTATATATTCCAACAGGGGAAAATATCAATAACCACATAAGGACAAAAAACAAAAACCATAAAATTCTATTAGACCTTGTCTGCTAGTAGACCAACCACGGGCATTCGCAGAACCTGAATGAAAATGTATAAACTTTATGTAAGAAAAGGAGTGCAACAAAATAACAAGTACCGTACATGACTCATGGTAGTTAAGCCCCAAAACTGTTTCGATTAAGAACGTAGAATAACAGCAGTAGATACTCTTTGGGAGAGTTTCTCCTGTTTTCATGATCAATACCCAATCAAAAAATAGAATATTACCAGTGAACACTAGAAACTCCATCATGCATGAAACAAGAAATCTAGCATAAAATTGGTAAACAGAGTTCAAGTGAAATGTTTAATCTATGAGTTACTACTTACATAAATAGAACCTTTGACAGCTGCACGACGGCAAAAGGCTTGTGGAAATTCTCCTAGCCCATACAGTGGATAGATCATGGCACCAGGTGCGTTTGGAAACCTACAAAGCATGATAGAATTATTTTGCACCCTTTAATATGAACATCAAAATAATACAGCTTCAGAACATGCTAGCTTTCTTTTTGGCCAACAAGAAAAGAAAATGAGTCGCAATAAAGTAGAAGAAGAGAAAACTCTGCTTCAACACAAAAACCAATCACATGCACCTACAAAGCTGGCAAAGCCATATGCCAAATTGATCTTGATAAAGTAGAGGGTGTTTTGGAATCAATCTCGCTCAATCACTCATCTCTCAAACTCATAAACTCCAAGGTCAATGGATCTGGTCCTATCAGCATAAATGTTGAAATATCAAGCAAGCAAGGTACATGAAATAACCTTCCAACTGATTTATGATAAAGAATTAAACAATCAATTCCATCTCTCGTCTTAAGGACGTCCTTGCAAACTTCAACATTGTCTTGTTCATAATCTGCCATCGAAATTGCGTACATGATAATCCTAGACAAGTAAAAAAATTTTGTGTAAAACAACTTGAAGTAGAATGGCAAAAAAGAAAAGCAAGGAGAGGCCTAATTAATTAAGCAAAAATAGATACAATTTTAAGAATTATTTAATATTGGCAAAACACAAAAAGGCATCAGCAGGTTGGTACCGGACGATCAGGCATAGTCACAGTCAGTGGACAAAAAACAATACACTAGCTTGAAAATTATCAGCTTGTAAACTCAAGTATTCAAGCATAAGTCCGATCATTTCCACATGAAGCCCATGAGATACCGATACAACATACTCAAAGTAAAGACTTTTCCAATCACAAATTGGAACCAACATAGCAACAAAAATGAAAACATTAAATCCAGAATATAAAAGATACAAATTCACATTCAATTCTCCAAATGTTACCGAATTCCACCACTTGATTTGCTTCTGATACAAAACTAAGCAAGCTAATCGATTCTATAATTCCATAATGTCGCCAAAGTCAAAACCGCCAAAAGAGGCATCTTTTGCACGAACTTATTGGGGTTAAGGTCCTTCTGGACCTTAACAAATGTAAGAAAACAAATATTTTACACACCTTGCTCAGGAGACATTTGGTCAAATCGTTCAAAACGGTTCAAGGATGAACGGTAACAAGTTTTCATGCAATATGTGACATACGCTTTCAATTAAAGACCAAAACCCACGTAATTGTACAGATCTTTCCAATTCAGTTGCCTATATAAAGCAAATTTCCACTCTAAAGGGAGTACAGACAAGAGATAGGTGTTTTCTCCTGCTTTTCTTTTGCCTTTCCCCTTCAAGATTGCTGTGTTTTTTCATCAAACTCATTGAGTGGCATCAAACTCATTGAGTGGTTCATCTTTTCAAAGATTCAAAATCCAATGCCTGATCGAAACATTAGAACCGATTACTGGCAATTTCTCAGTCGCCGATTATATGGAAGCTTTTCTGAACAGTTTAATGCTGCCTTCAACAAGCTGCAGTTCACCATTTCTTACTGTTTCTTTCACTTGGAGTTACCTGAAGTCCATTTCCCTGATGCCACCTTTGCTTTCACTATGACTGTTATTCTTGGATTTCTGCAACTAAAATATCAAGGGAAGAACCCCAAAAATCCATTCGATTCACACCCATGACAACTACTCTAGCCATTACTAGTTTGCTACTATGTGGCTTAGCACACAGTATCGAACTCAGATTTTCATCCAATCATCGGTATACAATGGGTGCTAGAAATGTAGTTCGCTGAAGTATGTTGTTTACTGGTTATCTTTGTTTAGCTGCCATGGCGTCACTCTTGTTCCCAGACTCAGTTAGGCCTCTCATATATGTTTTCTACTTCATAACATCCACTGCTGAGCTGCTGTATTGGGTTTATCAAAGATTTGCTGGGGAAATTAGAACATTTCACAAAGGAAGGAGACGCATCCAACGAATCCTTACGAGCATCCAAAGTTTCATTAGTCGATGTTTTACCAATCGGAGCCCTATACTTCCATTGTGACCACAAATATTTGCTTCCTGTTGGATTATGTTTCCTTCCGCTTTCACTGTTACTTCAAGCTTTTGTGTGCATCATATGTCACTTTAACCGTTACTTCAAGCTTCTAATCTGCATCATACATCGGAAAGGCAGTAGACAAGGATTGTAGTTCTAGGTAATACTGGGACCTTTGAGCACCAAAAAAGATGCAAAAACATGAACCAGAAATTAAAGTCTGAGAAAGTAGAATCAGGACCCTACAATGACCAAGTTGTCACTAGATAGGCAGTTGATTTGCCATTAATTCTGTAGCATAAATTGGAACCAACATAGCAACAAAAATGACAACATTAAATCCAGAATATAAAAGATACAAATTCACATTCAATTCTTCATCAGCTTAACATTTCTTTTGCATAGAAGGCGATCATAATAAAATTGCAAAATTGAAAACCGTAAATCAAAACAAAGAACTTTCACTAGCAGAGAGAAAGTGCAAGAGCAAAAAGGCGAATCGATCAGTACGATTTTAGCTTTGGCGACAACCCAATTTTCCGGCTCAAAAACTCCGCAAACGGACTCTCCAAATCCTCCTCTGGAATTTTCTTATTTTCTTCATTACTCACATCACCAAAATGCTCCTGAACAAGCTTGAAGAACCTCATCAACTGATTCTTCTCCGTAAAGCTCAAGCTTTTATCCTTGAAAATGGCGCTCCGAGAATCCGGTACATTTCGCAAATTTCCCTCCTCACCCTCACAAATAAAGCTCGCATCTACACTCTTGAACTCCATGTAGTGATTAATCTCCGTTTTCAGAATCAAATCGACCATCGCATCGGCGCAGAACAAAACCCTAGGGCCCGATAAATCGAGGCTGAATTTATGTGCTTTCTCGAGAATTTCGGAAGAAAACACGCTAGTTTCGACAGAGGAGTAGAGGGGGCGGGTGGAGAGGGGAAGAAGGTTGAACTCGCCAGACGAATTGGGCGGTTCAATTTCCGGAGCGGAGGAGGGATGGGAGTGGGTTTGGAGGAATTCGGTGAACTCGTTGAGAGGGAGAGAGGCGAAGTGGCTGCCATAGTAAGGATTGGGGTCGAGGTGGAGAACTGTTTTGCCGGCGATGGAGGCCGCGGCGGCGAGGATGGATTCCGGGAGGCCGGTGCCAACCACTATTAGGTCGAAGTTGGAGGGTTCTATTGGAGGATACGACGCCGCCTCGTCCATGACGATGGAGGGAACTTTTTTATTACGCGGAGAAGTCAAAATGGCCGTATTATTACTTGCTCCCCGCCAATTTGCTCACGCTATGTTTGGGAGGAAGGAAATTAAGGGAAAAGAAAAGAGAAAAACATTTTAAGGTGTTTTTTTATTTGGAAGTAAGGAAGAAAAAGTAGGAAAATTTTATTTAATTATTTTCCTTTGTTTAGAAGAAAGGAAATGGAAGGAAAAGAAAGGAAATGGAAGGAAAAGTTGGCTTGTTTTGGCCAAAAAATTTTCCACCCAATTTTGGGAGGAAGGAAAATGAAAGAAAAGAAAGGAAAGTTATTTTCCCTCCTTTTCTTTTCTCTCACTTTCTTTTATCTTCTTTTCTTTTCTATCCCAACTCCTAAACTAAGCCTTAGCCTCCTCAAAACTCAATTAAAGTGTTTTTATTAATTCAATCAAGTTTATTAAAGGTGATTCCTTCAAAAAAAAAAGTTTATTAAAGATGAAGTTGTGACTGACCGAGATATTCTCACTCTCAATAGTTATATACAAGTCTATAGAACATAGAAAGGCGGGGATGTCCATGACGTGTATGTAGGGGTGAGATTCGGTCGATAATTCAATAATTCGGTAATTTAAAATCGGTTAATTCAGTATTTTTTTTATCAAATTTACCGACCGAATTCGATTTCGAATTCATTTAATACCGAACCGAATTCGATTTCGAATTCAATTCAGTAAATCGGTATATTAATTCGGTAACCGAATTCAAAAAAATAAAAATTAAAAATTAAAAATTTAAATTTTAAAAAATTAAAAAAATAAACAATTAAGAATTAAAAAAAATAAAGAAATTCAAAACTAAAAATTAAAAAAAATAATGGTGAGGAAATAATGGACTTAAGGAGTAAATAATGGACTTAAGGAGGAAATAATGGGCTTGAGGAAATCATGGCCCAACCCAATGCCAAAAAACCTAGCCCATTACCAAATTACTAGCCCAATGAATGTTAAATTCGGTAATTCGAATTCGGTATATATATACCGAATTCGAATTACCGAATTGAATTCGGTATATTCAGTATTACCGAATTAGAATTTTATTTTCGAATACCGACTGAATTTGATTAAATTTTTTTCGAATTTTTCGAATTACTGACCGAATTACCGAATTCGATTTACCAAATTCAATTCGAATTCAGTCGGTAATTCGGTATTTACCGAATTTGCTCACCCCTATGTGTATGTGTCGAATGAACTAAATCCTCATTGAATTTTATTTTTCCATTAGAAGGAGCTCTCACGTGTTCTGCAGTACCTACCGAGAATACTCCGTTGGTGGCCAAATGATATTGGAGTTTTCTTTTCCTTTTTTTTTTCTTTTTCTAGATTTTTAATTTACTTCTTGATACTATACTGTTTTTCTATTTGAAAAACCCCTCCCTTCTTATCAAACATATACTATTATAATGGATAATACGAATTGGTATTGATGTGATTTTGAACTCCCAACCAATGGGATGTAGTTTTAAAACTCTAACCGTTTGACTCTTTATTCATTCCCGACACTTTCTTCTAATATGTCTCATCTCATATAACAATAAAGAGTCAATCACGAGAATATATTGTTAACATAAATTTTTAAGAACATATGTATTTTAGTGATTTTTTTTTTTAAATCTTAATTAACATTTCTATATGACCACAGAGAGATATATTTTGAAATCTCGCATTGAAAGCCCTCCTTTTAATTTTTTATTTATTTTAGTACATAAAATTAAAAATAATGTATATATGATCAAACATATATGTAGTTAAGGACGACTTCGAATTGTATATAGAATTCTTAAGTTAAATTGAATTATATAATGATCCAGTAAATAAGATTTTACCTTTTCTTAAAATTAAAAAAAAAAACTCTTAACGAACATTCCAAAAAAATATTCATTTATTTCATATATAACATATGTTAAACGAGACCAAAAATACCAAATAAGCAGAAATTTGTGTATATCAATAAAAGAAATAACGATGTTTAACAGTAACAAAGATAATATTTTGAACTAGTGAACCTTGGATACGGTTCAGAAGTGCCGTCCTTTTCCTCATTTGTCAAACGTTCCCGAATTCCGCCACTTGATTTGCTTCCGATACAAAACTAAGCGAGCTAATTGATTCTATAACTCCATAATGTCGCCAAAGTCAAAACAGCGAAAAGAGACATCTTTTGCTTCCAAACAAACTTATTGGGGTTCAGGTCCTTCTGGACCTTAGCAAATGTATGCAAACAATATTTTACACACACTGCTCAGGAGACATTTGGTCAAATAGTTCAAAACGGTTCAAGAATGAAAAGTAAGAAGTTTTTATGCAATATGTAACATACGCTTTCAACTAAAGACCAAAACCCACGTAATTGTACAGATCTTTCCAATTCAAACGCCTATATAAAGCAAATTTCCACTCTAAAAGGAGTACAGACGAGATAGGTGTTTTCTCTCGCTTTTCTTTTGCCTTTCCACTTCAAGATTGCGGTGTTTTTTCATCAAACTCATTGAGTGGTCCATCTTTTCAAATATTCATAATCCAATGGCTGATCGAAACATTAGAACCGATTACTGGCAACTACTCAGTAGCCGATTATATGGAAGCTATTCTGAACAGTTTAATGCTGCCTTCATTAATTTGCAGCTCACCATTTCCTACTGTTTCTCTCACTTGGAGCTCCCTGAAGTCCATTTCCCTGATGCCACCTTTGCTTTCACTATGACTGTTATTCTTGGATTTCTGCAACTAAAATATCAAGGGAAGAACTCCAAAAATCCATTCGATTCACACCCCATGACAACTACTCTAGGCATTACTAGTTTGCTGCTATGTGGCTTAGCATATAGCATCGAACTCAGATTTTCATCCAATCATCGGTACACAACATGTCTTAGAAATGTAGTTCGCTGCAGTATGTTGTTTACTGGTTATCTTTGTTTAGCTGCCACGGCCTCATTCCTGTTCCCAGACTCCGTTAGGCCTCTCATATATGTTTTCTACTTCATAACATCCGCTGCTGAGCTGCTGTATTGGGTTTATCAAAGATTTGCTGGGGAAATTAGAACATTTCACGAAGGAAGGAGACGCATCCAACGAATCCTTACGAGCATCCGAAGTTTCATTAGTCAATGTTTTACCAATCGGAGCCCTATACTTCCATTGTGACCACAAATATTTGCTTCCCGTTGGTTTATGTTTCCTTTTGCTTTCTTCAAGCTTTTGTGTGCATTATATATCAGTTTTACCATTACTTCAAGCTTCTAATCTGCATCATACATCGGAAAGGCAGTAAACAAGGATTGTAGTTCTAGGTAATATTGTGACCTTTGAGCACCTAAAAAGATGCAAGAACATGAAGCAGAAATTAAAGTCTGAGAAAGTAGAATCAGGACCCTACAATGATCAAGTTGTCACTAGATAGGCAGTTGATTTGCCATTAATTCTGTGGCATAATATAAAATCAAAAGTAAAACAACAATTTATTTTCTCTTTGTTCAACGTACGTATTACCATAGCTTTTCAGGAAGAAAGAAGAAAAACAAAGGCCAAAAGCAAATTCCCTTTTTCTACAAAAATAACATAAATAAAAATCATATAAGCCAACAAGGCCCCAGGACCACATTACATAACGAACAAAGCCAATATAAAACTTATTAAACAGTTTCAGCCCAAAATGAAGCCTACGACCTATAGATATTCAACCTGCAATGAACACACAATCCAGAAATATCTGTATCACAGGTGCTCAACCGTTCTGGCTCTCATATCATGTCACCTTTTCCTAGAAAAATAACATAAATAAGAAATAAGCCAGCAAGGCCCCCAGGACCAGATCACATATTGACTGAAGCCGATATATAACTTATAAAACAGTTGAAGAATTCAGCCCAAAATGACACCTACGATCTATAAATATTCAACCTGCAATGAACACACATTTCAGAAATACCAATATCAAAGTTGCTCAATTGTTCTGGCTTTCATATCATAAACCAGACTCAATAATTGTCATGTAGTAGTACAATGAGGATAGAATATAATTGTCATACTAAACAAACCCAAATAATAGATTAGAGGAGATAAAACACTAACACATAGCTATTTCTAAACATGATGCATCATCACTGTCTTGATCTTGACTCTGCTCGTCTGGCTTCATCTGGTGTTGAAGGAAACAGCTCTATGTACCGTGTGCCAATCAACTTGTTGTCCCTAGACATAGCTTTCTTGGCCTCCCCAGCAGAAACAAACTCAACATATGCCTCTCCTAGTAGCTTTTCCATCATGCCGATATCCAATGTGTACTTTATCATTCTGTCAGATTAAAGTCTCCAAAAAATTTCACAATATCTGACTTCTTGACAGAGTAAGGGAGACCTCGTCAGCTTCAGCTACCTCAGTGTACTCCAAATTATCCTTGTCCAGGGACCTCTTTGGACGAGATGGAACGAGGCGTTCCATGATAGTCATCATAACTCCTATCATAATGCACCTCAGCAGCTATAGCATGATAATAATCCTGCTTTTTGCACCTAAAAACTTCCACATATCTCCTTCCCATGTTCTGCCTATCTCGCTGGAAGAGCAAATTCAGCCTGCACTAGGAGATGCAAAGACCACAAAAGCCTCCCCAGTAAAATCGTCCACCTTTGCTCACCAGAAAAGCATCCACAATGTCCAGCCCAGCAAAGAATTTGAAAATGTCAATATCGGTGCAGTCGTATGGGAGGCCTCTCAGACGAACCACAGGAAACACAGAGGACTGATATCCACTGCCAAAGCCATAACCACTCGAACCGCTGCTCACTGCGAAGTAGGGATTTGATTCCATCATTCTTGGTCTCTTTGAGCCGATCTCGTACCCGTCCGAAACCCCCCCGCTCCCCAACATTGCCCTTCAGTTATTCATACCCAACAAAAAGGAGAAACCCCCACTCAACCTTGTTAATAAAACCAAACCCAACCCATGTTGTTCCTAAAACCTAGAAGTCATACTCCTAGTTTGTCTACAAAAAATTTATTCATACTTAAAGCAACCCACCTTTGAACAAACAACACATGCACGAATAAATTCCAACCGATAAAAATTAATACCGTAATTACAACCAAAAACAAAGAGCATATAAAATGAGAATACAACATATATCAACTAACAGGTGACAAAATAAATTCAAAAAAGATATAAAAATTACAATCAGTGGAACAAATTATCAAATCAATCATATTGCCTAGTTCAAATCAATATCTCTGAAACATCTACTGATTACCACAACACAAGGCAAGATTACAAGCAGTTCTTAGCCTAAAGGTGAAACCCTATGCAGGAAGTTCATGTGGATAACCTAGTAACTAAAACCACAAGTTATGGTGGCAAATTCACAATCCCGCTGCCACAATATTAGTTTCTACTTTAGAGAAGATTACACTAGGGAAAGCAATCAATTTTCCACAATTCAGGGCAAAAAAAGTTCAAAAACTCGGCTACCTCGGACATGGATTAGTGACCTCCATTAATCCAGGCTAATCTAAAGGAGCATGATGAATTTCTTTTTCATGTTTCTTTCTTCAATTCCAAATTAGAGAAAAATGGGAAAACAACAGCAGTTTTTTTCTTTGATTTTATATTCATTTAAAAGCTTTCGACTTATTTATTAACATGCAATCAAATCATTAAAAATACCGGGCAACCATGAATCTAAAAGGGAAAACAAAATCGAGTTTTCAAAAAATTCAAACGTTTTGGGAACTTAGACTCAGAATAGTTCTCGATTACTCCACAATTTAGCAAAAAAGCTACCGATTTACAGTCAATCCTTCACAAAAATCGAAAACTAATTTAATCATATTTAGCCTCAAACAATAACAAAAAATGATTAAAACTAGAAATCAAGTAATTTTTTAACACATAATCACATGATTAACGAATATCCAAAAATAAATAAATAAATAAAGTTCGGGCTTAGAAGCTTACCCCCTTGATCCGTACATGGCTACGAGATCTTCTTGAGAGTTCGTCTCGGCAGGGAGAGAAAGAAAACCTAGCGAGTGGTGTCACGCGCTAAAAAGCTGAGGAATGAGAAATTATACTTAGCTGGCGTCCGTAAATATCATTAATATTCACGCTACTTTGACATTAAATTACATAAATACCCTTTAGAGTTTCATAACACCCCGCAACACAAAAGGGTAGTTTGGGAAAGTAAGTCAAACCCAGGAGTCAAAGGTCACATGGCGCCGTTCAAGTGGCGGTCAGGTAAGGAAACCACTTTCCGTTATTATAACCAGATTTCTGGGCCTACGTTATTTCTTGCAAACATATTTTTTTGGGAAAGTTAGAAATTAGGTAACAAAAAAGAATCTGAGATGAAATTGCGAAATCTTTAATGATCAATTGAACTCAGCCCATTTGTTTTCTTTCCTTCTTCTATATATAGATAGATATTAGCAAGAGGCAAATAGCCGCATAATCCACTCAATTTTACTCCCTTTACTCATTTGTACTTTACTCTGTTTTCTTCTTATCTTGGCTCTGTTCTTCCTGGAGTGAAAGAATAAATCTTGCTAATTTTTACTGGTAAAGAAACGCTTTCAAAATTGGTGGCAATCATGGCTACAAATTCAGACAAGAAGAACAAGCACACTGATGCGGCCATGAGAGCTAAAAGGCAGAGTTTCAAGAAACGAAAAGATTGTATTCTGAAGAAGAGCATGGAGTTGTCTGTGCTTTGCGGGATCAAAGTTTGTGCTGTCATTGTTGATCCTGACGGCAAGGTTGAAACTTGGCCTGAAAACAGAGATGATGTGATGGAAATTGTTAAGTTGTACTATCAGAATTTTTCTGATGATGGCAGCAAAGTTGATCCTAAGAAGAAGAAAGTTGATCTTGATCATAATCTTGATCATCATGCTCATGATCGCCATCAGGTTGTTCTGGATGTGCAGCAGCGTGAATTGGACGAGGCTAAGAGTTGGATTGAGGGACTATCAGAAACACCTGTGAACGAGTTCTTGACTGAAATCAACGCCAAGATGAATGCTGTTGGGAGTAAAATTGACATCTTGAAAAGAACGAGTACTACCATGGTTGATGATGATGATGATGGGGGTCAGATTAATGATCATACTACTATGGCTGGGGCGTTGGTTGTGTCATGTGATGATGAAAAGGCAATGGAGGATTACAGCACTTTCTTGGACACAAAGATGATTGATGATCAGACGGATGACATTATTATGCCTGCTGCTATTGTTGTGTGTGAGGGTGAAGAAGTAATGGAGCATAGCATTTTCAAGGATCAGAATCAAAGTCAGATCCATCATACGTTTCACTATGTTGATGATCAACAAAACTTTGATTACTGGTTCGATAAACAATTTACTTGGAACAGGTTTGAGGAAGATGCTTCAATGCTTCACTCAGATTTTTGGCAGTAGTCTTAATTTAGATTCTTATAGATTTTGGTGTGATATTTGATTTGTTTCTTGCATGTATCAGATTATACGCAATAAATTTTGATTGTTTCAGTTCATTAGTACCATCTGAATTTTCCTTTGTATTTTACATTAATCTTACTCTTTTTGTCTTTTGATTAATGTTTTCAAATACAGTGTCTCATGCACTTCGTCTTTATGGTTTAAACAACTAAATTAGTAGATTCTGTTCATTGAAGATAACTGGATAAATAACAATAAAACATGGCATTTGATTGCTTTTAAGGTACTTTCACTATAAGTTCTTTCAGAAAACTCAGAAAAATAAAAGAACAATAATGAAGTCAAATATTGCTACTTGGTTGAATGAAAAGAAAAATGACATAGCGGGTAAAAGGAAACATGGAACTTCTGCCAGAAAGAGGAAAAAGAAAAAAATGCTTTCAAACTTCACAGGCAACGTTGGAAGTTATCAAAAAATGATCGAAAGAGAAAATTGCAAATTTTAGAATAGTATTCATTTGTTACTATATGCTATTCTTTTTAACTAAATTTTTGTTTTTGTAACATATTCTTCAATGTCTTCTTAGTTTTAAAATACAAAACTTTTCTTACTTAATTAATGTTCGGATAAATAGGGCATAACTTTTTTTTTTTTTTTGGAAAAATAATAGAGCATACTTTTGAAAACACACTCTTCAAATATGAGCTTTTATATCATGTTAATTTATACAGACTTCAACAAAATAACTTTTCCCCGCGACTAGTCCTCTATTCTGCTTAAAAACCTCGGATCCGGCCCGACTGCGTGCATGTAATTCCACGGGAATGCTTTTTCGGCAGATAGTCGTGCTACGCCTGCTGGAAACTATAAGCCCAGTAATCGGTTTTTTGGCAAGGCACCAGCCCATGAATTGGGCCCAATCAATGAGGATGTACATGCCGCGCAACATGAATCCAAATGGACCTAATCGAGAAGGATCAATCTTCAATCCATAGGTAACTGGAAAAGTATAAAATGCATCACTTGTATTGTCACGTGGTACATTAGAACTAATAATTTATCGTCATGTGACGACGGTGGGTCATATCTTGCATTCTTTAGCGATGTATAATTGGTTCTACTGCACCACGTGGTACGCCACATGACGCGCGTGGTGTACGCAATGCTCACTCTAAGTAACTGTTAGTTTCATGATTAGACTTTTAATTAGTCTTTTCATTTTACTTGCAGGTTTAAAGTTTCTTTGTATTTAATAATAATAATAATAATAATAATAATAATAATAATAATAATATAGAAGGTTTCTTCCACTTATCCAGAATAGTGGAAGAGAGAATAAATGGAAAACCTAAGAATTGTTGGGACCCTTGAAAGACGTATGATTGATAATTCATTTGTTTTCCCTCTTTTAATTTAATGATGGACCATTTCCATGAATTTATGAAAAAGAAAAATGATAAAAAAAAAAGTTAGAAGAACATTCCAAATGAGTGAACCAATTTCTCTTTCACCGTTAGTTTTGCAAGCATACAAATTCGAGTTTGCAATATTTTTTTGAAACTTATATTTTCTCGTGGTGCTAGCCTAGCAATCGATTGCTAATGTAAAAACCCTATTACATCCCTCTCTTTCCGTCGCTTAATTTGGAAAAAAAAAAAAAAGAACTTTTTTTTGTTAATAAAACAATGTTTATATGGGCTTATTTACCGTCAATTTTAGTTGGTAGGGTTAGGTGTTGCTTTATTAGGACTTTAAATAAGGGAAGCCACATATTATGGCAAGTTGATTCTCCATGTCCCTCCAGTCACTTTGGCAAGTTGTAGTACTATGGTAATCTATTCTTAGAGCTATTGAATATCAACACAAACCCCTCCTTGAGATTCGTACACGTATATTTGTCCAACAAGCAAAATATTGACATAAGATTTTTTTTATATGATTTTTGTTGCCAAATATAATGATTGGTTGAAAAAATGTAAGATCCAATCACCACGTCTTTCCTTACGTAATACTAATCAGTCTGTAATTTGCCATGTTGCAAGAACAAATGTCAACAATAAGTCATTTTTCTACAAAATAAGCTAGGTGGAGAATTTGACACACAACCTCGTCGATTTGTTAAGATCAAAGACAGAGGAGGGAGATGCAGAACCTCGGCATAAAAAAAATTAAAAAATAGGTTGACTTGGAGGCATGGCATTTTTTGAATATGCATTTCCTAATGCAATAATAACTTATGCAACAAAAACCTAACCAAAAAAAAAAAGAAAAGAAAGAAAGGAACAAAAATCAGACGCCAACTCTAAGAAACCGTTTGGTTTAAATTCCTTAATACTATCATTATAGATATCATCATTATATATTTCATTAACTTCACTATGAGCATGGTTTTGATGATTTTCCCTAATATGTTTTGTCTAATAATTGAATGGGTATCATTTACCGAAAGATGATTAATAAGTTTGATAGAGTAATATTTTGAAGAAAAATATTAAGACCCCAATTAATTATTTTCATTCATGTTAAATAATAGTAATAGTTGTTTTAAAACGTCAACAATAAATGTCATTACTGCTCATACATTCCCGTAAACCAAACAACCCATAAATGAATTTAGTTTGACACAACTATAAAAATACACAAACCGTCATTGTTGTTTGTTGTGTTCGACTTGAAAAAATGCAACTAAATGGTCAAGTTAATAACTTAATATCTTATGTACTTCTTAACATTGGCCAATTCCAACCCTCAATAATGTGTTCCTGTGGTCCAGGAGATTCTTAAGTGGATTGAATTCATAGTTCCACCTGTAGCTCTCGTGATTAAAAAGAGTGTTACATAAGCATAATGATGTATACTGATATAAGAAAGTGATGTAGAGATGCTTATGTGGCTTTAGTTTAGATCACGAGGTTCATAGGTGAGTAAGGCTGTGCAACGAATTCGAATTTGGAAATTTGAAAGTCTGAAATTTGATAATTCGAAAAATTGAAAAGGTTTTATTCAGTCGATTTCGAATTCAAATCATCCTTGTCCGATCCGAATTCAATTTCAATCGAAATCGAATTCGAAAATTCCGAATTCATTGAACGACTCAGAAAAGCCGAATAAACAAACAAAGCCTAATACACAAAGAGAGTCCATTTAACGGTTTTGTAAACAAATAAAGCCCAATGCTATACTAATTTAGAGATCAAAACTGGACTAAATACGTGAATAAGTTTATTTGATTATTTGTTATTTTTTGTAGTTTAAGTTTAATAACTACTATTAGACTATTAGTTATGACTTAATTGTATTAGTATAATATATTAAATTATTAATGTTAATCATTATATCTATAATATGTATAATAGAACTATTTGTTTATTTGACTATTTGTTATTTTATGTGGTTTGAGTTTAGTTTATTTGACTATTAGTTTTAGTTTATTTGACTATTGTTATTTTACGTGGCTTAAGTTTAATAACTAACTATTAGTTTATTAGTTAGGACTTAAATGTCTTAGTATAATATACTAAACTATTAATGTTAATCATTATATCTATAATATGTATAATAAAAATAATTATTATATATAATATTACGAATTCGAAATCGAATTCGGAATTTCCAAAATTGTTTTTCGTTTTTAATTCAAATTCGAAAATTCTGAATTTAAATTCACTATATCCAATTTCGTTCATAATTCGTTATATTTAAATTCAGATACTTCCGGACCTAATCCGTTTTTCATTTTTTCGAATTCGATTTTCTGAATTCATTTCGAATTCGGATGGAAAATCGAAAAATTCCGATATTGCACACCCCCATAGGAGAGATCGTAGACCGAATTCATTTAAGAAAATTTTCCTGTGGTCCTATCATGAATGTGATAATAGCTCCAAGTAATTAAATGTTGGGATGGCACCAAAGTACAAAACCAATTTAACAAACACAATTTTCAAAAATATTTGTCCAACGAGTCGACCGTTAATACAATTAATTCAAGCTGTGACCATTTTATTTATGCATGCAAGGTGTAATAATTTATTAACTCAAATATTGAAGAAACATAGCACAGTAAGCAATTTACATTATTAAGTGATTAATCATTTTCTATTGGACGTGGTATGAATTGTCACCCAATCATAGAATTCTGAATGATTGAAAACTATAAGTAAATGTTTTTTATTGAGAAAAGTGCTCTTATTAGTGTATGAATAACATGTAAATCTTCTTATAAACCTAGGAGAGGATGTACATCCAATAAGAGTTGTGAATATTCTACGATTAAAAAATATAGACTAGAGACAAATTACTTTACATGGATAAATATACAATTAACGCAATCGTGCCATACATATATATCTTTTACTTGTTCATCCATATTGTTTTTATCATTTAATCATAAAAAAATTATAGACTCATTATAGTATGATAGTGTAATAAATAAGTATTAAGTAGAGAATCTATTAATTTCCTATGTTTTTGTTATTTTAAGGTTATTAATATAGATTCCTCTCAATCACAAATTCATAATAGAACACGTACTAAAATCGCAAATAAATCTTAAATTACGAGTTTATTGCAATTTGTTGGCGATAAAGCCAAGCAAATTATACCATTATCAGTACGTGTAATCAAAATTTTAGCCGAGATTAATCAATCAAATTAAAATTCGATCATAATCTAGCTGTCCTATTATTTCTAAACCCAATTTCAGCTATGTAAATCTAAAAGAAGAATAATAAAACAACGAAAAACAAAAATGAATAGAAGAATATAAATCAGCACCGCACGAAATGACAAAAATATCCCTAAAGGTCACTACGCGGATTTCAATCACTTCATATATATCGATAATTCTTTAATTGGGTCACAACGACCACCACCGAGCGAACCGTCATAACCCAATCGAGGGCCAATACCGTCATTTACTCACCAATTACCCAAAACGCCCCAAACAATCCTATCCCTCCACGTGTCCCCACTGTTCCGCCAGCAGCCCACTGAACGGGCAAGATCCATCCCCAAAGAAGCACAGAGAAAACACAAAGCCAAGCAACCCACAACGAAGCAATTTGAGAGGCCTTTCCATCCAATGAAATCAATTCACTCGGATCGATGACGCGGCAAGAGATTTTTGAAATCCCGCCAAAACCAGACCGCGGACTTGAAATTTTTTCTCTGTTTCAATTTTTTTTTAACGCACTTTCTCTCACTAAAAATAAAACGAATTTTCTCGCTCTATCCTTTCCTTCCTTCTTATCTCTCCCTCTCGCAACGCAACCCACGCACACAACTCAATATACCAAAGCTCTCTATCGTAGTAGCGTCCCTCTCTCTCTCTAAACCTAGAGGTATGACTCGGTGAACCTCCCGCTGCTAACTCAGCCGGTTTACGCCTGTTTTGACCGATTCCTGAACGATTCTCACCGGTTTTCGTGGTTTTCTTGCAGGTTTCGTCATGAAAGGAGGCAAATCCAAGGCGAAGGCTGATACTAAGTGAGTTTTGTGCATTTTCGTTCGTTTTTGAGATTCGCTGTTGAGATCTGTTATGATCTGTTGTTCATGTTTTTCTTGTGGTTATTCTAACTTTTTTTTGATTGTTTTTTGGATTTTTGATAGGCTTTCTGTGAAGAAAGGTGCTGCCGCCGGGAAGAAGCCGGTGAAGAAAGGAAAGGCTGCCAAGGATCCTAACAAGCCTAAGAGGCCTGCTAGCGCTTTCTTCGTTTTCATGTATTAATCACTTTTCGCCATCTATTTTCCGGTTTTCGTGTTTTTTCCTCTATAATTTTGGATCTATAAGCGCTTCGATTTTTGTGTAATAGTTATACTATTCGTTTTGCTAATTAAAGGGAGGAGTTTAGGAAGCAGTACAAGGAGAAGCATCCAAATAATAAATCTGTTGCTGCCGTAAGTTCATTTCCTTACATTTTTCCAGAATTTTTGCTGCTAGATCCAAAAATCTAGTTATTTCTTTCCATGACCTTTTTTTTTTTGACCTTTTCTGCTGTTAAACCTTTTCATTTATTCATTTTTAATTTAATTTAGGTCGGTAAAGCTGGTGGAGACAAGTGGAAGTCCATGTCTGATGCTGTGAGTATTTTTTTCAAATTTCTGAATCTGAAGAAACAGATTTTTTTTCCAATTTTCCAAATTTTGTTTATTTTGTAATAACTTTTTTAGCTAATTGTTCTTTTAATTAAAATTTAGGAAAAAGCTCCATACATAGCTAAGGCTGACAAGAGAAAGGTGGAATACGAGAAGAATCTTCAAGCTTACAATAAAAAAATGGTAACTACTTTTCACCCATTTATTATTAGATCATAACTATTTATTCATGTTTGGATTTTTTAATTTATTTTTCTCAAGTTTTATTGTCGTTAATTTTTTCAAATTATTTGTAATTTAAAAAATAATAGGCTGATGGAACTGGAGCTGAGGATGAGGAATCCGACAAGTCAAAGTCCGAGGTGAACGATGATGAGGATGATGAAGAAGAAGGAAGTGGAGAGGTCTGTTGAATTAATAATTAATCAAAGCCTCCTATTTTTGTAAATAGATAATTATCTTTTTAATTTTTTGATTAATGCAAGCTTCAGTTTTTAATAGCGAAATTAATGTTTGCTTACAGGAGGATGATGATGATGATGAGTAAAGGACTGGTGGTGTGTGGGGCCCAGAAGTGTAGGATGTGAACCAAAATCTCGTATGACCACTTCCTTTTGGAGTAGTAGCAGCTTATTATCCATGATAAATAGTTTTTTTTATGGTTTTTAATTTTTTAAGAGGGTTAGTTGGGGAAGGAAAAAGAAGAAGAAAAATTAGTAGTTTTCAGGTGCTGTTGCTTAAGTGGTTCTAATGGCTTTGTACTTTTTTATCTTTTTCCTATTATGCTTAATGATAATGTAGTTAGAATTTGTCTCATCTTTTGGCTCATATTTTGATCTCTTCAATTCTTATCTTTTGCTGTAGCCTTTAGTGTTGATTTCTTGAGTGTTTGCGCTTTAATAATGTGGAGATTGGTATCGTGAGTTGCTGTCTAAGCTTTCTTTAATATCGCTTTGGGACCAAATGGGGCAATTTCCTGTGGGGGAACACTATTTGCCAGTTGTTAACGTACAAGCGTAGGATGCATGATGATGAGAGTGATACCACTGTGCACAAAATATCTTAACATCAAGAGATATTTTGTGGGTTTATCTTCCATGTTGAAGGCCATCTGTCAATTTAGTGATTTGGTGCCCACCTCCTTAGGCAAACCTTTGAAATTCGCTTTTACTTGCATGACTTTGTCCTCGTTGCAAAGATCATTGATTTGCGTTTAACACCAATAGAATAGACTAATAAAGCAATAGATTTGGTTGTTTGGTAATTTTAGGGGTTGCTTAGCATCAGATCATTATCTTAGGCTTTATTAAGTCCATTGCATTATAATAGGCTGTTTTGGGATACTATTCAAATAAAAAAATTTGCTACCGTGGAACTATAAATATAAAGACTCAAAAAGAATTACCAACATTTATGTTATAACGAGTTTATGTTGGTCTGCCGCTTTTAAAAGCAGCACATGTCCAATGTTTAATTCTATGCGTTCTATTTGTCTTGAGCTATCTTGATTCTTTGTTTTGGTTTATTAGAATAACAAATCAAAGTCTTTCTTATCATTTGTCGAACTACAATGCCAGCAATCTTATTCTTTTTTAATTGCTATTCACATTGTACTTAGTATAAGATGTCTAATTGTGTCGATTTGTTGTTAAGAAGTATTTGAAAAAATAATAAAATGCGTTCAAGGGTCAATTAGAGATCCCTATATTACGGAACAGGATATTTAATTTGAATACCTTAGAAATAAACATTTTAAAAGATACTCCTACTAACGTAGTAGAATAATGCGATGTCTTATGAAAAATCTGTAAGGATGACGAGAAGGCATATGTTATCCATTACGTAGGATGAAAAGAGATTCAATTCAATGGCTTGGAATTTTGGCAATAGGGAAATGGTATCGGTATCATGATAATGAATGCCAGGCCCATTAGCAAATTCAAGGATTCGATGGCATTTATCATCGGCAGATTCCAACCACACTGACCCTGTTGGGTCCATGTACCTTTCATATTCAATCTTTGTGTATTAGTGGAGAGGTTGAGGTTGAAGAAAGAATCAGTTCTCGTATTCATTGTCTACATTTCGCACATGGACCCATTGTTAATTTCTCTATGTATTTCTCTGTATAATATTCCCTCTATCTTACTTTGATAAGTTTATTTTCTTTTTTTATTCGTTCTAAATTATAGTCCACTTTTCAATTGAAAAATATAATTAACTTTTAACTTCTCTAAAATACTCTCTATTTAATTACTTTATTATAAGTGAAATAACTACCATATTAATATAGGTATATAGCAAATTGTGTATTCACATATCAATGAAATTAATTTGACTTATGATACAATTTTGTATTTTGTAATTAATGTAAATATTTAATGATGAGTATAAGGGTATTTTAAGAAAATCAGGAATCAAATTTATTCTTTCAATAAAGTTAACTAATCTTACTTAAATTGTGTGAAAAAAACCATAATTCTATTAGAGTGGGATAGAGGGAGTATTTAATTGCTGAGTTCCTGTCCTTTTTCTTAATGGATAATGTCCCATTGGAAACTAGAAGTAGGAATGAAAAAGTCTTCTTGAGAGGAGTTTTTACCAAGTAGCTACTTTGATCTTCACAGTTAATGCTAGTTTGAGGAGTTGGTCAATCATACATCTATGCCTTTCCAATTTTTCTGGCAAAGAGAACCCAAATCCTGAAAATTTAAAATGGGAGCTTAACAATAAATACCACACCCCGACCAACTCATTATCTATTTTGCGATATGTGTTTCTCATGTTGTACTTTGTTTTACTGCAAAAGCAACAGAAATATGGAGATACCTATGGCATGTCCTTAATCATGTTGGAGAAAAATGTCATATTATCTTAATTAAAGGTAGCAATTTTCAATGACTAAAACCATAATAGTTCCCCATGGGCTTGATTTGTGAGTTTGTTTCACGTCTAAGAGTGCTTCAAATAGAATTTTGTCGTAGGGTGACATGAATTCTCGATTATGTGGTGCATTTTGGCAAGTATGCTCCTTAATAGTTGACAACAGACCAAATCAAGTTCAGCTCACATGACAAAAAAGTGAGAGTTTAGAAAGAGGAAAAAATTAGGCCATCATTTCATGGGATTTTTTTTTTTCTTTTTTTCCTCCCCCCAAACAGGATTTCTGTTTACACTGGTACATAATCCATATAACTACAAGTAAAAATATGCATTTTTGTTAGGAACAATGTACACATACAAACGCTGTAAGCAAAATTTTGACCCAAGAATCTGCCAGGTAAAACTTGGTAAACCATTTCAACCAATACAAACAGAGCACACCTTAATCGAGGTTAACGAAACAAATTACAGTGACTGTACATGCAAAAGAATTAGTGAAAAACGCCAACACCCACAAAAGGTTGGAAAAATAATGCAACACTTTCGATCAAATATATTTATTAAACCAATTACAAGGATCATGAACTTCGTTTGTCATTTTCAGCAAATCGCAGAACCTCTTTGGCCATAGATGAAAAAGATCTGGCAGTGTCCTGCATCTCTGAAGATTTCAAGCTTATCCCCTGCATAATCAAACAAATTTCTGTTTTAGTCTTTTATTAAATCTTGTTAGTTGCTTACATTAAACAGGTTTCAGATACATCGGACTAAAAATCAACCTTTTATGACGCTAAACCATTCTAGATGGAAGTAACTAAGCTGTAAAATTTTATCAACGGCTTTGCATATTCTATATCATCCAATATATTATTAGGATAAATATTAAAAGAAGCTGTTCCTTTTGCAGTGGTTGGCGTAAATGTGCAATCACATGTTTCTCCTATGAGCATATTTAAGGAATTCAGCTTTGAAAAGAAGGGGTTAGTGATACGAGTAATCAATACGAATTTAGATTCAAGCAAACTGACGTACTGATGTTTTAGTAATTATAGTTACTTGAAACGTTGAGAAGACTCCTTTACTGACTGTGACAAACAGAGAAACTTTTGCAAAGAAGAGTTTGCTTTTATGTGCTTTGGTCAGTGCAACATAGAAAATGCAATGACAAAAACGACCCTCTTAGACACTCGAAATGTCTTACTTTCCATGGATTAAGTTGAAAGGAAAAGAGGACGCGAGTTTCTCTTTTTAAGCAACTTCAGAAATGTGTCTAACAACTAACTTGCATCACTAAACAAATTTCTTCTTGTATTTTAAAGTAATCACATAGCCAAAGTCCATTTAAAAACTATCTTAGCCATCTTCAAATGGGTAATCATGTCCCTCTCTATGATCTAGTAGACGTAGATGGAATGTGAAAATTGTAATAACAGTAAGAAAATACCTGCAACTTCTTCAAATTTTCAGTCAGCTTTGTTTTTGCAATATTCGCAACACTTGGTTCCTGCATTGAAAGAAGGAAACAAGAATGTTTTAAAGTTTTTATGCACTTTTGGAAATAACAATATGCAGCTTATTATGCAAGGTAAACAAAATTAACTGGTCTCTTTATTCATTTTTATCTAACCAAATTTCAGCTCATAGTGAAGATCTGTGTTTTAATAGCTGTTCAAGGCACCCATGATTCTAGTATTCTTCACTGCCATCCCTTCATTAAATAAGTAAAACAAGTTTGTTTAGCCAACTGAAGTTTGTAATTATTTATGATAATGTTTCGATGGCACTTAGTTTTTGATCATAATACTTTGCTTTACCATTTTTATCCTGTAACGCATTATCTTGTAATTAAATGTTAAATGACTAACAGAATATTCATTTCAAAAATTAATATACAACCGCCTTTCGACATGTTTATTTTGTACAAATTGACCGTGATCCTACACTTTATCATGCCACCAAGTTCAAAACTAATCATCCAAAAGTGAGATTATGTGACACTGACAGCTTTTTCAAGTATCAGTATTAAGCAACATAACATTAACTAAAAGGGATACTTACACCAGCAGATGCATATCCATACTTTTTCTTTATCTGGTCAACGCAATCAGCCTTCTCATCTTGTATCACTTCGTTTGTTGGCTTTTTATCAGATTTTGCCTTCATATGTTTAAATCTACCTGTAAAATGAAGATGATTAATGCTATTGTTTTATAGAGAATTATGCATCAGTAAACACTCAACTGTGAAAATATTAGCACGCCAAACTGGTGAAAGAGTACTGGTAAGTCGCTCAGTAGTGATATGAGGCTACGAATACTGATATGCACGTCATTTCAATGATAGACTGTTAGGTATGCTGTTAACATATGGCTGTGACATAATTAATAACACCAAGGAATAAGCAAAATAAGTTCACACTGAAATCAAATGCAAACTAACCTTTAAACGTCTGAAATGTATCTGACAAATTCTGTTTATTTAGTGCTGCCATTACTCCATATCCTTTCTGCTTCTCCCCTGGATCTTCGATGTCAATATCATCTTTTCAACCGGAAAACATATACTTACAGTTAATTACATTAATAACTCAAAGTAACAACATGCACAGCAGAGAGGAAACTAGATGTTCATAAAGGACAAATTTGTGAAAAATGCACAGCAGAAATGAGCCCAAAAGCCAGTGTCAGAATTATATATTCAAATTGCTGGAGATGCGATACAAATTAACTTTTCACTTTAAAAGGGGAAGTGAAAGGTAAATAATATCAGTAAAATGGCTGAAAAGAAGTACCTATGTCCAGATCAAGATCATCCTTGACCATACTAAACTTTTCTTCACTTTCTGCTTCTTCCGGAAAATTAGAAACTGTGAAGATTGTTGACAGTTCTTCAATATTTTCTTTTGCATCTTCAACTTCCACATCTGTCTCGCTCTTTGCTTTGGTTACCTTGATATCTTTAATAACAGATCCAAATATGCCCTGTTGCTCCAAATTAGCCACATGCTGATTCAGTTTCTACACTTAAAACAATCTTGGGCAGTTCAGGTGGTTTTGTAATGTATACCTTCTTCTTTTCTTTATGAATGATGGGTGAAGATCCTTGTTCGACCAGAAGGTCAGTTGAATTGATTTGGGAAGCATTGTCCAAAAACCTAGACGATAGATGAGACCATGAAAATGGAAAAACACCACAGAATCAGCAGAGGACATTTCACCATATTTTGTACAACTTGGAGGCCAGAAAGTACTTCCTACTACTTCCACAAGAAACCGCTTCCACATTCCCACAATGTGAAGGTTAAATTTTGAAGAGCAGAAACAGGCATTAATGATCAAAGATTATTAGCAGATAAGATTTCCTGAAATCATTACTGCATGTTACCTATAGACATCCTTTTGGAGTGATACTGATATAAAAAATGCCTCCTGATCACCTTCCACCTGTTTAGTAAATATTCTTAATTAGGTTTAAAATTGTGGTGCCATAATATTGAATGAGATACAGAATACCAAATAAGTGAAGCAGCTTAGAGATATATTGGTATACCAAAATAATGTCACCGTTGCATGAGAAGCACACCGAAGTGTTAGGAATTGAGTTTGTCTTTGGAATTGAAGGTCTGAGGCCTCTCACAGATGTTTCCTTGAGAAGAGATAATTCTGGCAAGGATCTGAATTTAAGTAGAAGTGTTCAGAAGAATGTATGATAAATTGCTTACGCTATGAGCAAGACATGTTAATCAGATTCCGAAAGTGAATGAAGATAAAATTTTAGGTTCTGAAATTAAATGGAAATGACTTTCTCTTCTCATTTACGTATAATTTAATAGTAATGATTTCGGCAATAAAATAACTTATCCTACTGGAAAAAATGATATATCCGCAATCTATCAAGCTGCCCATATTCAATGATGGAGGTGATGTTCATAGCCAACAGATTGTGGAACAACGATAGTATCTCATATACCCAGCTAGTATAGCTAGAGTAACTGGTGGAGCACAAGTAAATAAGAAGAAACACCTGATCTCAATCTTTCCAGTCGAAAATAGAAGAATAAGCCCTGAATCAGGACTTTCAAGAGTTGATGCCCAGCAACAAGAAGAGGAATGGAACTTCTTCTTATGGTGAACCTTCTTAATACCCTGAACGAACAAAAACAACACTTGCAAAAGATTAAAGGAAAATAGATGCTTTACATGTACCAAATGAAGAAAATGTTCTTTTACCTGTAAAATGTGAGCTAAGGAGTAGACATACACGGCTTTCTCAGAGCAAAGAACTACTACTTGCTGCTTTGATACTGGACTATCAGAATTCCCCTTAATAATTTCTGCCCTCTCAAATGCATTAGACCCCCTAACAGATACCTCCTGTCCATCTGTATAGATTTCGGAGACAAGGACAGAGGTGAAATTTTAACTGATTTTAGATGCTGCCATGGGCTGAGCACCATCTACTGGAAAACAGGGAAAAATGAAGAAAATATCTCAGTAACACATTACCCAAAATCTGCATGAACAAAGCTCTAGAAGGTTTCTTAGGACATATCATGTTAGTGTTGAGTGTGGTTCCTGTTTCAGACTCAAGTGCTACCACAGAAGAATCCTTAGTTGCAGCAACCAAAACATTCTTTTCAAAACCGTGCAAGCTGCAAGTTTCAAATTGCAAAGAGATGATTCCTACACTGAGTTCACTTGCAAAATGCCTCTCGTACAACAAAGTTGGTCCCTCTAAATTAATCACGGAAACCTGCACGAAAGATTTAAAAAAAAAAAAAAAAATCATTAGCATCTTCATCTATATGATTAGAAAATTGTGGTAGTGGTATATTTGAATTAATTGAAACTGTTCCCATTATGCATTGAATGAGTAAACTGTACATTTGCCAGACAGTGACATTCAAAGGGTGGTCAAAGTTAGTAGAATATTAGCACTCATGTCCAGCGTATCGTTTATATTTTAAGTTATGAAGTTTTGAATCTTATCCTGCTATCATCTATCAAGTGAATTCTCTTTATAAGACACCTCTTCCATACAAGCTATTTATTCTCAACCTTCAAAATTCCCAAGGAACTGTAGACAACATTGTAAATATTCAAAAAAAATGCCAAAATTTGAATAAAAGAGAGAAAAACATACATATCCTTGATCTGACCCAACAGCAAGGTATTTAGCGTTGGGGCTCGAATTTATGAAAAGTACAGCTCCATTAACCTTCAGAAGTTTCATACTGTGGATGATGCCGCCTTTCTTTGAAATTCCTGGCCATAAGCACCATACAAAATCATTAGCAGATGTGTGTCATGTTTGGAAGCTTAAGTACAATTGAGATACAATTTATATGAAGAGGAATTTCACTAAGTATAGAGCTTATTGATCAGCCAAACTATAACATTCTTATGTAGCTAAACTAGATCTTGGGCTGAAACAAAAAGATATAAGTAGGTAGAATATGGCATTTCTATTAAACTTTTTCTAGTATGGAATTTACTAATTTGAATCTGATCAGATAATGGCTCCTAGCTCATTTTGGTGGAAGCTGGTTTCTGATAAATGCTTAAGACCTGTGTACACTGCTGTTTTGTTCTGCCCAGGTATATTAGAACGGCTTTTGTAGTTCAAAACTCCATTTATGACATGACAAAAGCTCCAGCTAGAAATATTCTCAGCAATGTTCTAATACCTTGCAGGGACAAGAAACTGGCTTCTGGGGCAAAGATCTCAGATTTGAATTTATAAATCCGTATCTGTGTAAAGTGCATAATGAAAGCTTAGAATCCACATAGCAACAAAATATAAATAATATTCTTCTCTCAATTTCAAGAACAATAGGACTTTACCAATCCTCCTTGATCTCCAGAAACGAAGATCTGTAAATCACTGGTGCAATACAATGCAGTCAATGGTACACCACTTAGAGAAGTATCATCCTCACTCTGCGCATTATCAGTTGCCATGAAATTTAAAACAACAAGAGGAGACAGAATACACTATGTTGTTGATACAAGAAAAAACAAAATAGTGTGAGTTGTCTGATGTTTTCAGCAATTACATGTCAAGCTTAACTGCAGTCAATAGAACAACTATTTCTATGATTGAAAATTTGGAGGGCGTACCCTTCAGTCAGACAAATAAATTATAGGAATCTAAGGCAATAGGATCAGAGAAGATATGAACCCTTGTAATAACTGATAAAAAGTCAAATGGCACTACAAAGTTGAGAAAACAAGTGTGCCATGTTGAAGGTTTGGCTTTTCCTGCCAACTAAGGGTTATTTCTCAAACTGATCTGTTAATCTGTGCTTCCCAGAAAAGGAAAGGAAAAAGAAAGTGGCACTTCACTATCTTCTTAAAGGATAATTTGAACTGAAAGCAGAAGCATCATACTCTGTATGGGAATTACCTGCTGAGTTAATGATAGAACTGGACGCATGAGTGGGCAAGAAGCATCCCAAATTTTTATGGCTCCATTGTCATATCCAGTAATATACAGGTTCTTCGCCTTTGAAAGCCCCCTAGATTGTGTTGAGTTTGAGCTTGTTCCATCTTTTTGTGTTGTCTCAAATGGAAAAAGTGGTACAATATCTTTTGCCAGTGAATCGTAGTCCTAAACATATTCAAAAAACTCAAATTGTTGAAATGTAAACAAGGAGAAGAAAAGATCCAGCCAAGTCACATAACTTAGTCCTACCTGATCCTTCAAATATGAAAGATATGGATTATCTTGCACGAATCTCGCCACTGTAATACTTGGGTCAGCAAATGGCATTTTCACCATTATCTCCTTCGGAAGTGATAAGGACGACTTGGATTGGCACTGTAATAGGTACCTTTCAATCAAATAATCATCGTAGGTATACAGATGACCTGACTTGCCCAGCAAAAGGAGAAAATCATTTTTCTGCTTGCTTGGCATATTAAAGCTGGATACAATCTCCAGATTAACAGGAGATTCATGGGTATGAAGCCCCAGTTTGATCGTGCGGGTTTCAATAGTATCATTCAGTAGAACTACCTGCAAATTAGAACCAAGTTAGCATAAAATTCAAGTTAAGTGGTCTAACAAAAGAGCTTTATCAGATGAATCATAAAAGAGAATCCTTCAGAAGAAAAAGTTATATGTTTAAGGTGGTTCCCTGATCCTCAAATTTAACTTTGGGATTACAAGGTGTCTTGCTATTATATCGATAAACACCATCCACAATAAATGTGGACAAAGATATTCTTGTGATCCACAGATAAAATGAAGTTAGCATCCAAAGACTTGTTTTCAACTAATGTTGTCCCATATTGACTCCTAAGAGCAGTAATTTGAGATGAAAGCTAAATAGTCAGATGAACAGGAAAAGGTTTTTCCTAAATTTCCTGCTGTCACCATGGAGGTCTTCAGCATTTAATAAGAAGCCTAATCCAGAACCTCATGTTTTAGTTTTGCAATTAATGGAACCCTAAGTAATACACCACTATAAGTATGATGCAGACTGTCATTGATAACTTCCCATGAACTCATAATTTTCAATAGCCAGTATATTAGGTACATAAGTGAAAAAGAAGCATGCAGCAATAGAAGGAAAAGTTACTTGTAGCAGGTTTGCTGATGGATAATCAGAGCTTCCTATAACATATAATCGACTTGCTTTTCCATCTGCATAAGCCCATCTTAACTTGGCAATAGGTATTTTGTCCAGTTTGTATCCAAGATTTAGTTTACAAACTGGACCAAGGGGGTCCTTCTCTTTTGCTTGTTCAACTTTTGAAGTCAAGGGAGCCGGAATACTCCACATAAGAATCTCTCCATTGCTGTATCCAACAACTACTTTACTTCCAAAGGGGCAAGCCCAAGTTGCTGCAGTTACTTTCTTTATTTCATGTGATACTGATTGCAACGTTGTTCCACCTGCTGTGAAAATTGATTTGCTCTCTTGGATGTCCCATAATGTCAGGAAACCATCAGTGTAAATAATGAGAACCCTGCATCCAAATGATATTTTTGGGAAAACAATAACAAGAGAAGTTGACAAAATTATTTGTCTTAGAGAAAAGTAAACTATCAACTCCCATTTCACTATTCTAAAGTTTAGGATCCAGATGTTGGTGTCATGCGTATATGTAAAATATAATTGCTAGATATTTGAATGAACAAATGGTACCTCTTACTTTCCGCTGTAGGTTGAGGTAGTATATGAATGATGGCAACATCAACAGCAACTTCGCTTGAATTCCCTGTAGGAGGGTCATTCATAAAGATATATGCATATTAATGTTCTAAAGATATTATTCATTCCTCTGTTCAGATGACCAAATAAACTGTTGATTCATTTTCTGTTCCCACTCTCAGATACTTAATCCCGCTATTGGCTAATTTGTCCCATATTCATAATCACAATAAAAATGCATATGACTACAACAGTATATAAAGATCTGAGACCCATGTAACTGCTCATCTTCTTTGAAAGAAGCAAGAAGATAGCAGAAGGTAAAAGCAAAGACGTGCGTTGCAATATGTAAAATAAAATTATGCTCTCACCATGGGATGCTGAGAGTGGTATACGGTACTTCATCTGCTCTATAAAAGATTCCCCTTGATCAACTTTAAAAACCGAAACATTACCAGCAATATCTCCAAAATACCTGCCACAAATGTTTAGAATAGATCGTCAGGTCACCTAAAGTCTTGAGCTATTGGTAAGGATGCAATTAACCACCATTACTACTTTGAGTGCTCCCCATATATCAGATAGAGCTACATCAAATTTGGGAACACTAACATGTAAGGAGCATGACGCATGGATGCAAAAGCGGTGATTTCCTTTTTGAAGTCATGAACATGAGACAAGCACCTCTTTTCTAGATTCCACACCTACATATGTTCATTGAACTAGTAAATTTCACAAATTACTATGACTAGAAACAAAGGAAATACATGAAAAGGCCAGAGTCTAAGATTAGAACTAGAGTTTCTATATCTTGATAAATGCACTTGAACGGATGACTGTCAAAAGCAAAAGAACATGTACAGGATCTCAAAATTGGTCAACTTGCCTCAATGTGGTTTTTGGCATTTATGTTTACAAGGATATGTTGGTTCTCGATGAACTGCATGACAAGAACAATAGATCAAAATAAGTTGAAAAGCTTGCTAAACCAGGAAAAAAATACTCAGTTGAAATAAATTATCAAAATATCATATAAAGTAGAACAGCTGCAGGATGCCAACATAAATGCATACTCATGGTTTTGATAGCAACTTCAATGTCTCCAAAAAAGGGGGAAAAGATAAAAAAATACTTCAATGACTTCACCGATGTTAAATGCCATTGGTGGATTACCTGCAGATATTTGCTCGACAACATTTCAGGAGATTCCAATAGGGCCTGACTACAATTTTTTCCAAATAACTTAATCCGGCCATCGCTGCAAATGTTATAACAATTGATCTAGTTAGCAATAAGCTCAAATATGACCAGTGGAGCATCATTATAACTTGATTGGTGCAATTTAGAATACTTTAATCTTCTTTTAAACAGCATATATCAAATATAAGAAAGTTGAACTCTTCAGAATAACAAGGTTTGCAAACCAGAGACATGTTATGCCAGAATCTGCAATACATCGTCCCACGTGAACTTGTGATAGCACTAGACCAAAGGCATTTGTGTAGTTTTTTACTGGATTAATAAAAAATTTTAATGCCATTGTAGATTTAATCAGTCACTGCAGTAAAAGTATGACATAATTGAGAAACTGAGGTGCATGCAATATTATCTACAACCCATGATAATGAAATTCTATGTATTAGAAAGAAGCTAAAATTGCATGCCCAAGGAACTCAGTAGAATAATCTAATAGCCAATTAATCTCATCGTTATAACAGAAACTCACCTAGTTGAAATAGCTAGAATCTTTTTGTTATAGTTGTAAGCAAGCATGTTAGCTCCTGACGGGATGCCATAATGGAATATCAAGTGGGGGTCTACATCTTCAGATTTCAAACCATCCGCCCCTCCAGGCTGCAGCACAGGCATAAGAAAGTTCAAAACAAGATAACTGGTGTATTTCGTAACTTAGAAGTTGGGCCTAGGTATAGAGTAAACAGGAAATCTATACTGATTACTGAATACTATTAACTGTCAGATGATCCAAAGAGTAACTTTGCAGTTTCATAGATTTCTCTATTTAATTGTTCTTCACCACATAATAATGAATTACACAACTTATTACCTCTGATAAAATTTCTTTTCAAAATTTACATACAATCACAAGAAGACCATAAGAAGAGTGGAAGAAACTAAAACTTCAAAATGTTACAGCATCTATCGTTGATTTCATGATAGCAAACAAAATATGCACAAAAAAATTGGTTCCAGCAACGAATATTAACTTCCTGGTTTATAAGTTATTATTCAAGTTGCTTAGTCTGCATTATCTTATGGAAAAGCATCTTTAAATCATAAGATAAGATCATTTCCCATGTTAATTTGCTTGATTCTTGAATGTCAACATAATACGGATCAGAAATAATCTATTCAATCATGCTCCTATTGATTTGCTAATGTCTTGGATACCAGAAGCCCCTAAATTTTGGGTAGCTATCCTTTTCTAGTTAGTGTGTACCAAAAGTGTTAACATTCGGTAAAGGTCACCAACAATAGGACATCCCTTGGTTTTTCATACGATAGTATAGTAGGATCAAACTAACTGGATTATTAATAAAAAATTTCCAATAAGGGACAACTGGACTAGTGCATCTGGATTCTGGGTGTGAGGGTTAACAAAACAAAATGTGATTAGAGGATGGCCCATTTGTTGATTGTGGGGCCTCTTATTCTTTAAACACACCGGCAGTCTTAGGATACAGTTCGCACGTTGCTGTCTTTAATGTTTTCCGCCGTCCATCACATGCTCATAGGACCCAAGGAAACTTCTCAATAAATTTACTATTCTCACAATTTATCTAGCCTATCTCAGTGTAGCTGCCATGTGTGTTTAATAGAGAGAGAATCTTGGCCTCTTTTAGCGCCAAGGAAAAAAAACAACGGGAAACAAGAACAAAGAAAGTAAGAAACCAGAGAGAAGAAAACAATTACTATCGTCTTTCTTTCAAGACCCAAACATCAATCTGAAATATTGATTGCCATATCTGCATATTCTTTTTCTTGTTTCTTCAATTAAATCCAGTTGGTCAACTTATAGTTTCCGCTATTCCAAGTTGCTATAATTACAATTGCCCACATCCCCTGCTAAAAGGGCAAGTGGATACTTTCAATTTCTGATTTTTGGCTATAAGAGAAAAAACAATTTGATGCCCTGCATCGATTGAACATTCCGTATTGAGCTAAATAAAGCATTATCACGTTAATCTAGCGCCTGTAATTTGATACCTATTATTAAACTTTCTAGCTGATCCTTTGCCTACAAGAGAAAAATTTGATGCCCACATCACTTGAACATTACGTGGAGGGCCACATATAGCATAAACAAATTAATTTTATTAAAGCAATGCAACGTATAAAATAAAATATCTTTGCCCCGTTTAAGAATCCTATTTCCTACGGCAATATTGAACTTGTCAAATACAGCTTTTAACCCGTTATTAAATCATGAAAAATTTTATTTTTGACGATTGATCACATCCAAAATACTAACAGAAAACAAAATTCAATATGCTTGTTCCTTTTCCCCTTGTTCTTTACGTCAAGGGGTCAACATACAAGGGCCTATAGTCAAATTATTCCACGGCTGCCAATTTCCATAGAAAAGCTTAAAACAAAAAGATTAGCCAAGTTAAACACATGTCGGGCCCAACGTCTTCGGTTAATCACCCTATTCCACTAGCTTCAAACATAAAAAAGTAACACGTGGCAGAGATTAAGATGCAACCGACACTAACTTCCTAATTATCTTCAAATGGTCAAAGAATGATTAAAAAAATAAATTATGACCAAAGGAAAGCAAATAGTATTAGTTATAAAAAAAAAAAAGAAAAGAAAAAGACACCATTAGTTAAATAGTGGCAGATTTTGTCTTGCCTTGTTGTCCCATCTCAAAAGATAAAGCAAAGATTGACACTTCATTTAACAGCACCTTTTTTTTTTTAATCTTAACCGTTATGGATGATGATGATAATCCTATGTCTTAAGAATACCAACTTCAACTTTAAACCGTCCACCTTTTAATTAAAAAGAACACTAAAAACAGCTACTTAATTGTCAATGTTGCTTTCTTTGGATAGATTTTCATGCCCATCATTGTCTTGGACTCCTGGTGTCCATATGCATATGAAACGTATTAACATATACTTCCTAAGTTGTCTTTTAACCATATAATGAATAATTATGTTCATGTCAGCTTAAAAGGTCATGTGATCAAAGCTTTGAACAAATCGTATCAAAACAAATTTCTAGTACTAAAATTAAAGCCATTTAATCAGAATTGGTAACTTCAATATGACAATGATCCTTTTCCATAAACAGATTATTATACGAAACAACGGAATATGAACCATGAACAAGATCACTTTTGGGTTTAATAGCGGCTAACACCGTCCATATTGAACCAAGAAAATTGATATTATCTCAAAACACTGAACTCTTGAATAGATCAGTATCAAAACACCTGATCTTAGCTTTTGATTCTTTTAGGTTAAAAAAAAATCCCCGTTATTGGTGCTCTTGGCTTTTGATTATACTCTTCAAAATTAAAATCAATCGAGAGCAAGCTTTAAACCATTTTATCACGATTTTCTAAACAAACAATTTATTTTTCCTGCTTTGAGAGTCCAGCACTATCAAACCACGGTAAGCTAAAATCAATACAAAATTCAGAATCATTAACGAGAGACAGTTCCATAATTTTCATTAACTTCAATTTGAAAATACTGAGCTTCCACCATGTGAGGGAGCAAAAGCCGTTGATAATAATAATAATAACAACAAATATTAAAAAAAAGGGAAAAACAGAGTGACTGGAATTGAAATTCAAAACATAGATTTCAGAGCTTCCTAATAAACTACTACTGGAATATAAAGTAATGAAAACTACACAAACTCTCAAAACGACATCATTTTGCAGTTTGCAGTTTGCAGAGACAGAGAGTTTCAAAACTACTAACCGTTGCAGAATGCTGATTAAAGATCAAGATTTATCCTTCAAAATAGCCTCAAGAAACTCCTAAAATCGCTTAAACAAACATAATTTTCTGTTTCTTGAATACATAAAGATCAAATCCTCAAGATATCTCACAATCAACAAGACAGAAAAGGAAAATAAAAAAAAAGGAGACAAAAATGACTTAAACTTACCTTCTTTGCGAAAGAAGCCTTCTCCACAAGCTTCTTCACGAACATATCCATAAATGTAAATATATATATGTATATATATTTGGATGAAACGAAGAGAATAAAAATTATATATATATATACAAGTACGATGAATTTGTGAGAAAGAAATGGAGGTTTGAGAATAGGAGACGAAGAGAGTAGAGAGAGTGAAGGCAGGGAGAAAGACGGTTGAATACAGTTTCAGGTTTGGTTGTGTTTTTTAAGATTGGACAAGTAGACAATTGGACATTTTTTAACGAGAGACAGTTTTGGATTGGCGTACGTGGCTTACTATGATTAAGTGCAGTCCGATGATCGCAAGAGAGAGAAAGGGGAATAGATTTGGACGGTGCGATTTCGTACCAACTGTTGGTTCGAAACGACAAAAGAAAAAAAGAGTAAAAGCGAAAGAGTAGAGTTTCAAAGAAGGAGAATGGATAGTTTTTTTTTTTTCATTGACTTATGTTCTTTTTTTTTTTTTTGATAATTGAGGGAAAGGAAATGGATAAACCACTTACTCAAATTCAATTGAGAGGAGAAATGAGAAGCAAATTTAAACTTAACCCCATAAATCACCCCAAAAGCCATGATAACTTTTAGGCGAAGGAGCTTAAATCACTTATTTATGTTCTTGAAGACACTATTGAGATTTTGGATACAACAAGGAAGGAACTCCCCTTCATTTGATCATGGTTCCTATATGTGACCTTAGACCATAGTATAAAAAAAAAGAAAAAAGTGATTTCATTTTTTTTTTAATGTAGAAATAATTTTTTAAAAAATATTTATAATTTAAAAAATAAATAGCAATTTTGGAATCCTAATAATAGATTAACCTTTTTCGTGTGTGGTTTATCTTGTGGTCAGGTAGAGTTCTACTAATAGTCTCGCCTTCTTTTTGTATTTTATTTCGTGCTTTAGTAATTTATGAGTTCCAATGATCAGCTTGCTCCTTTTTTGGCGTTTTATTTTGTGCTCTTGGGTCACTGAATAGAAGCTTTCTTTAATAATTTCCTGAAATGTTGGGTTTGTATTTTTCAATAAGATGCTAGGTTAAGCAGGAAAAATGGGTTAACTAAATTTCATGGTTCAAGATTGTTTTGTTTTCATTCTAGTTGTCTAATTCAATTTCCGTAGCGTTGTCTTTGCTTATTGTAATTTTACTTCATAAGTTTCTTTGTAATATACCCTATTAATGTTGCATTTCGTGTCTAGACTAATTTTTATCTTGTAAATTTGGTCATTGCATTTCTTCTTTCTTTTGTTTATTTATTTTTGAGAAACTTGAACTTTAATAATTTTTTTAAAACGTTACGAGAAAAGGAAAAAGAGGTACTCAAGGTTAAGGTAGTAACTTAAACTTAATAATAATAAGAATAATTGGCAACACATGACGTCAACAAGTGGGCTAAAAGCCATGAGGCTTCTCAATGGGTTAATTATTCAATCGAGCCGTATTTGGGTTCCACTGAGACTGTATAGAGCCAGTTTCTGATCTTAGAGTGGGTTTTTGGGAAGTTGTATACCACCTCTGTTGGGATTTTCTGTTTGGCTCCAATAAGCTGAGCTTGTAGTTCATGGACTCGTTCAGTATGCAGCCCAAATAACATTTCAGTCCCGAAACAAACCCAACAAGGACAATGATTTCTTTGTTCTTGTGTGAAGTTGAAATATAAATTAAATTACTCAATATTTGATTCAAGTTCGCATTAATAAAGACTCGTTATAGATTTCTGCGTTAAGTAATCAAACCACTACACTACCCTGCTTGGTTTTATATATATCTGCCTTTTTGTCTTAGATAACATACGACACAGCTTCTTAAATTATCTCTTGTTCCACTTTGTCCCGCTATTATTTCAATTGTGTATATATATTCGATAAAATACAATACACCCTTTTAAATTATCTCTTTGTTTCACTTTGTCCCGCTGTTATTTCAATTGTGATAGACACTTTACCCTCACTTTAATCTTTAGTTTAATAGTTTAAGTAAAATCTACTCCAATTTGTTGGTTGTTTATCGATTGGTAATGCCACAGTTGGCCTGGAAACCAAACTACTTTTATTGACATCCCATTGACCATTCATCATTGAAGATTTTGCCAAAAAAAACAATAGTCATTTGCTTTTCACTAGAGACTTGTTGAGATTGATCACAACCATCAATGGTGGCAGAAACAATTATTCGTATTTTTATCTAGATTATTAACGAAGAAAATCAAAGGAAAGTCACTATTAGTTTAAGTAAATTTAGCCTAGTGGTAACTTTGGAAGTAGGGACCAGTTCAAGTTTAATTGGTTTGTGAAATGCTTACAAGAAAATGGAGTGTATTTAGATCAAATTGAAAATTAAAGGGGCTTAATTGAATTTGAGTACTTCTCAAGAACAGGATCTGAGAACAATTAAAAGCAAAGCAACAAGAAAATTATATAGTGGACTGCATGTACTATACCTAACCAATAAGAACATTCTATTCTATGTTATTCTCTAATAAATAAGAACTCCAAACTGTTGGATTGGGAACTTATTGGTCCTTAGTCTAGTGGTTGGAAGATATTAAGTGTATATATTCTCATATCCAAGTTCAATTTTGTGACGTTGAGCCTATTTAATTTTCTGTGGATAGGGGATTTTTGTTTCATTTATGCTCCAAATCTTTATTGGTATTTCTTATTAAAAAAAAAAATGGAGATAAGAGCCGCCAGTCAGTCCTCTGGGGATCATTGAAGTATTTGACCCGTGAGGTGAATTATTCGGGCTCGAACTTCATAATATTGAAGTGGAAATGGATCATTCTAGTCTGACAGGTACAGAATCTTGATCATCAAATTGATGTTTTATTATTAGGAAATCTTCTGATCAGAAGCAAAAGTCTGTGAGTCTGCATGTGATTCATAAACTTGACGAGTCAGAAATAGCTTTACAATTCTCATATCCCAACCAAGCTTAATAACGAAGAGAGTCATATTCTATTTGTTAATTTATCAAGACCACCAACTCAGAATCAGCAACATCTAATAAATCTCATATAACTTTCTAGCTTCTGAACTGACAATACAAATCAAATCTACTCAATATCATCACTTTTTTTTTTTTAAAAAAAAAGTAATTAGTTGGCCTATCTTTTACTTTTCTACCATCATTATTTTGGAATTTTCAACCTAAAATTATAATCATATAATCTTTTTTGGGTTATTTCTATTTCTCCACAGGAAACCGAAATCGATTTTCTTTTTCTGACATAAAACAATTCTGTTAGATTATTCCACACATTAAAACCTTATTTTGGGGTCATTATTTTGTCTTCCTTAAGCTACAAACCCTATTCATGAAAAAGAAAAGGGGGGAAAAAGCCCACCACAACAAATTGTACGTAAAAGAAAGATAAAAAGAAAGACATCCATTTGCCAATAAAGTCATAATGCATTCATGCTGGGTAGCTTAGTATAGTTTTCTTTGATCATTGGTCCCCATTTGATGGTCCATTTACACAGCCCCTATTAATTGGATTCATCCATTAAGCTCTCACTCAAATCCCATGCTTCAAGATTTCCAGTTCCATGCACATGACACACGCATTCTACATCATTTGACAAGCATTGCTTTTGCAACTTTGAAAGCCCCACCATAGCCATTATCTTCATGAGTTGTAAGGGGGGTAGGCTTTGCTTTCACCAGTACAGGTATATGTAAAGGGGATAAGAATAATGACAACCCTTTAATTTAAGCTTGATTGGGTCCTCAATTAAGTCTATACATGTGTGATCTGTCTGCTTGTTGCTTACTTTTACACAGCCAAACTTTCCCCTCACTTTCTTTGTGTACATGTATCTTGGAAAGAGAAGTTGGCAGCTTTAGGTTGGTTTGTGACTCTTGAAAGGTAAAAGTAATTCTAAATTAACAAATTTGTGTAATTATGTTTTCAAGGCTATGAAAGTAAGCAATGAATGAATCTACTTATTTGATATAACTTCTTTCCCATCTAAATTAATGATCAAATGTTTGTAGTTTGTACTTGGATATCTTAATGGCAAATTTTATTTGCTTGACTGATCTTTCAACTTAAAAGTTTTAAGATTTGTAACTTTTAGAGTAATTTTATATTCGATACTGGACTATTTGTTACGGATGTTTTATTTTCTTCAAATTTTTATTTCATATGTATTTGTAAATTATAGAAAAAAATAAAGTATCAATATCGCCACCATTTTTTCATTTTACAATGCACATGTCTGATGGAAACCAATCCTTAGGTTCAAAAGGAAGAGATAAAAATATTCTCCTTAGCAATACCCCTTTTTCCTTGTACAAAAAGGAAAAGGAATTACCCTTGTTTTTCTATTATTTTCATGGCATGTTCTTTTTTTTTTTTTTTTGCTAGAATTGAGGATTATATGGAATGTGTTTGGTTGTTAAAGGACTTTAACACATCAAGCACGTTCAATTCCGTCATGATCGCTTCACGTTCGGCCAATTTGACCAGCGTGCGAGATTTGGTCAAGATGACTGGGACAGCTCAGCTTAAATCATTTCTCTAATCAAATGATTCTTCTGCTTGATATTCTAAGAACAAATTAATATTTAATAGAAAGAAAAGTTCTTTACAAAATCTATGAAGCCTGATTATTTCAAATATCACCAAATTCAGTGCTCGAAAACAAACTATACTATTATTACTACTACTACTACTAACCAATAATTCTATTTTATCATGATGTTGTACAACAATATCTGATTAAACTTTCATAACATGGCCTCTGAGTAGAACTGGAGGATCCCTTGAGCTTTGGCTGACATCTTAGTTAGTTCAGATAATAATACTCATTTATCTTGTTTATAAAAAGTTTGGATTCGATTTTTGTTATCAACAGTCTCTCAGTGTGTATAAATTATTGAAAGTTTACAAAAATTTCAGATCGATTATTGCTATCAACCGTCTCTCCTTTTATAAACGGTAAACAATCTATCAATGTCTTGTGGAAGCATAAAATGAGATGATTTTCTTTATCTAGCTTTTTCATGAAGAAAAAAAGACATCGTAAAATACAACTTAGAAATTCCCAAAAATATCTAAACTCTGGAAAATTCATGAAGAGTACTCGGAAGTCAAGATCAATCAATAATTAAAACAGCAACGAAAAAATGGGCTATACAACTAGCAAATATCAACTGTGAGCTTAAGATCATTAATTATGAGTTGCAACTTAAGTAGCACAAGCATACACGCAGTTATTGCTTATCATGTGGGTTTGTAGACAGATTGGCTAAGATGTCACTTGTCCCTGTGTCAATTTTGTGCCTGCTGACATTGATTTACGTATGCAGCCCCTAGTTATTCACCATAAAAAGGCAAAAATATCAAAAAAGAAGAACTGTAAGTAGGTGTTTGTCTCGTACCCCTTGTTCCTTTTCAATCTTGTCTGAACGTCGGATCAGAAAATATTTGTTTGTTAAGTTGTGTTTTTTAGAAGTATGTTTTATAAAAATATCAAGAGATAATTTCACGTACCTCTCTTGAGGTTTGATATAATTACACTCACCTCTCTTCAGGTTTTAAAAATTACACTTATACTCTTTATGTTTATATTTTTTATAACAAAACAAGTCCATCTCAATAATGTAACCCAAAAACACCAACCAAATACCTTAAAATATGCTTAATTACTTTTAAAAAAGATAAATAAACCATAAAAATTAATTAATTAATCATAAAAATATCAAAAGTATTTATATCTTACCTTAAATTTTAATTCCTACCAAATATTACTTCTTCAAAACTTAGTTATCTGATTAATTTGAAATAAAATTTACTTTATCTATTAAAATTTTACAAATAAATATATTAATAAGAAAGAGATAACCAATTTAAAAGCAATTTAGGATATTTTAAGGTATTTAGTTGATGTTTTTGGGTTACATTATCAAAATAGACTTATTTTGTTATAGAAAATATAAACACAGGGGGTGTAAGTGTAATTTTTAAAACCTGAGGGGAGGTGGGTGTAATTATGACAAACCTCAGAGGAGGTATGTGAAATTATCCCAAATATCAAACATGTTTTTTAATTAATTTTTTATCTTACAAATACATTTTTTAAAATTTTTTTTGAAATTGCTACAATAATATTTTTTTAAAAAACACATAAAAAAACCATCCAGATGGAGTCTCTATACTTGTTTTTTTGGCATTCAAACAATTAGAAAAAATAAGAAGACAAAAAAGATAATGTCCCTAAGGTAAAAAAAAAAAAAAAAAAAGTACTTAAACCTTTTTGTCGCTTACTTTTCACCCATTTAAACTTGTTTACCGCCATACTTAAAAGTTCTATTGTCTCATTATGATACTAGGAAAAAAAAATTTCACCCTAAATATATTTAACTTATATACAGTATCATACGCAATAGTATTATAGAATTTTCTATAATACTTGATCAAATTTAAGTATTAGAAAAACTGCTAGCCAAAATTCATCTTCATTCTCTTAAATATTCCAAGATCAAAAACAAAAAATTTGACATCTTTGAGCCACTTGCTTTTGTAGCTTTGTGATAGGCTGTTTAATGAAAGGGAAAATTCCCTTCATTGTAAAAGAAACATTAAATTTCTAAAAAGTCAATTGGGAAATTCATATGTTTTTTTTCCAATTGTCAATAGAAAAACAAAGACGTGAAGCCAACAGAAACTTAAAAGGCCGTTTTAAAAGGGCGCCAAATGGAGGCCGGCGGGCGTAGAAGCAACCGTTTTGCTGACCTCTGAGCTGTTAGTCCTTTATGCATTGAATAGTTTTCTTTAATTATTATACTGTTAAATTCATTCCTTTTACACGCCACAAATTGGTCTAGTGGGGGGTAGAAGTGTCAATTCGAGCATGTTAACGACTGCGACAGCCTAGCTTCCACCGTTGATCGACATCAGCCCGATTATCACATCTATATAAAGTGAATGTGAGAAAAATCAGGTGCTTTTCCAACACGCCACAAGGGTCTACAACTGCCCTTTAGCTTCTTCTGCATTATTTTTGGGGCAATTTTTTCTAGTGTTTTGACTTGTATCCTTTTTGGTTAAGCAGTCTAATTCATCCCATTTGCACTTAAGTATCCCACTAATATCATAAACATGAATTGTTTTCGTGTGTAGGAATACTGATCATTATTTTTTATCCGTATTTATAGTACAAGAAAAAAATTTAGAGTCACCGACTCTTTAGAAATATATTTTGTTGTTAAAATTTATTAAAACTATGTCATCTTAATGTAAAGATATATCTTTTTTTTTTAATTTTTGTCTTTTGTTTTTATCACCCATATTTAGTGACTAGGAGAATATTTGATATATGCATGAGTTAATAGGTGATTGACAAGCACATCTCCATCTTTGGTTGAAAGTTTAATACATTTCATGTTCCATAATTGATGATTCATGTTACTCAAAAAAAAAAAAAAAAAAGATAATTGCTTCATCTTCAAAAAACTAGACAACCCATCAACCAATCAAACTGAAGCCTGCAATTTTGTCAACATACTTATGGTGGTCCATCAACCACCTGATCTCTACCCTAATAACCCAAAAAAAAAAAAAAAAAAACCAAAACAATCTTGAAAAGGAGAAAATAAGAAAAAGAAAGACAGAACTGAGAAGACCTTTGGTTTTGTGAAGGAAGGTGAGTGATTGATTGTTCCAGCAAGGGACTATCATGCTAAAAAGCATATAACTTTTTGATTTTGTATTATTTAGTTTCTTTCATTTAACTTCCCTTTTTTCTCTTTCTTCACATTCCACACTTTTCATGCATTTCTCTTCTGTCAAATACAACACTTTCTTTCCTCTCTTTCTTTGCTTCTTCATTAAAATTTGAAGTCTTGATTACTCTTTCAACTGTTATAGCTGAAATTTGACTTTTGTGCGGCAATCCCAGAAAATTTTTGCTCTGGCTAAGCATTAAGCTTCTGGTGATTTATTGAGTAACTCCCAGATTATGCTTAATTATCGTTGTACCATCCCAGATTTCAAAAAGATTGGATTTTGCCGTTGATGGTATGGATTGGGGGTGTGTTTAAGGAGTTTTCTTGGGCTTATCTTGGAATCTTATATATGCTTGTTGTTTTTCTTGATTCTTGATTGTTATTATCAGTTTGTTTTCCACTTTTGTGGGATTTATGTGATTGGTTGATGTTCATGGTTTTGTTTTTGGAAGTTGGAAAATGGATCATGTGGAACTGAAATTGGGAGTGATGCTTTGATAAGTAACTTTTGTGTGGTCCTTGTGCTTAGATTTCTGTTTTTGATGTATTGGTTTAAGGTTCTTCACTTCTCTGATGGCACGGACATTTTGTGGTTGGTGAATCATCATTGCAGTATAGTCTTTGCTGGATCAGTCAATGTTTCTACTTTTACCTACGGAATACCTAAAGTTTGTAGTACTTTCACATCTTAATAATGCAGTTATTGGCTTGGGAACATAGAAGGGGAACTAGGAAAACAATAGAGTTTTGGATCACTAGATAACATTGGAAGTTTTCAGATTTTCATCCATTATACAATTCATTGAAATTTGCAGGGTTGGCAGGCAATTTCTTAGTGTTGCAAAGTTCATGTAATTAACTAATTTTTATTCTACTATTATTTAATTTTTATAAGTTTTAATCAATGTTTTCTTATGAGAAGAGTTAAAAATGCCAGTGTTATAGCTGGTCGTAAGCCATAGGCCAAAATCTGAAGAAAAACTTGAAGCTAAAATGGGGAATATGCTTTTTGAGGATAAACGTAATTGGAATGACTCTCTGTAACCCAAAATATCATTTATGCTTGTCGTATTTCAGTTCTGTTGTATTCAATTGGAAAATAAAATCAGCTAGCTTCTTAAGAAAACTGATGTATCAGACCAATGATTTCTTTTCCAGTGTCTAATCGACTCCATTTCATCTGTTTGCAGGGTTTTTACCAATTTTGAGTGGTAATCTTTGGTGCATGACATCTGGTAGCTTTAGGTTTCATGCAATGATACAGAGATGCCTTCTTAGGAAGCTTGCAGTTTCTGGGCTGTCCCATGGCCTGAATGGGAAGCTTATTACACACAGTTGACTATAATCAAGGCAACATGGCTAAGAAAGTTGTTACACAAAAGAGACAGGTTGATGGTAAGTATATTGCATGAGATATAAATGGTAGAGAGTGTGCTAGAACTAGTTATAAATCTATAGCTTATGTTCACGGATTTGATCTGTTTGTGATGCACTAAGTGAATTGGTATTGTTTCAAATCTCAAATGTGATTGGTTTTTGGACTGCTTAGGCATACTGCAGTGCTGTATGCTCTTGCTTTACAATGTACAGTTCAAGAGGGTACACTCTCATGTTGTTTCAGAAGTTGCCGCTGAAATTGGTGCTTTAAATATATCTAGTGGCCACTTATAGTTCACTTGAAAACAGAACACAGTATTCCATGTATTCTATCGTCACAAGCTTTAAATTGCTTTCACAAACTTGGCTGCAGGTCTCGAGGCTCCTCGAAACAGCTTGGAGCTGCCAGGAGAAACTTCCCAAAGCTTCCGCGGTGGAGAAAATGTAATGGTACTACTTAATCGCATTTTTGGATTTACAGATTTCTCTATTCCCATTTTCTAGGGGATTGTTTCCCGCCAAAGAACTTTCATGTATAAAAATGGAGTAGTCGATTGATATAAGCAATAGGCAGAAAATGAAAATTCCAAGTTGGACCACGAAAACCTGAAATAATTGTAGGAGTAGAGATGATAAAATGGTGCAATCAATGATAACTGTCTGTGTTAGATCCTTGCTTTCCTCAGGGTGTAACTAAGAGATATATTTGTAAGTCCAAAATACATGTATATATACAAAAGTAGAAGTATACATTTTGTTTGGAATCTTAATCCAGTAAATTCTATAGCTTATACAAGCTGTACTTGTTTAAAAGACAAGCTCACAATCAAGCTTAAATTTGTGCTTGTTTAAGAAACTCTTCTTGTTGAGCATATTTTTGGAGCAACTCAGGCTGCTTACAACTCCATCTTATGTGATGCCAAGGATCAATTTGAGGATTCCTAAATTGCTCTTGCCTTTTCTGCAAGAGCAATGGTAAAGAAGTTGGAGAATAGAAGGGTGCAAATAGTATTTCATGCCAAAATGTACTAGGTCTATTGGTCTATTTCCAGATGGCAAGTGAGGAATTTCCAAGCAGCATTCTGGGCATGCAATACATTTTTCAAAAATTTAATTAGATAGGTTAACCTATGGACTGGTGATGTTTGTTGCTCCCATAATCATGAAATACAACTTCATGCTCAAATGTCAGCTAATGGAGCATGAAATGTCATCCTCCTTAATCTCATAGCCACAGTAAAAGACAGGCCCATCCTCCAGGAACAGGAGATACTACTGATTACCATGTGTAGGAATGCGTGTTTGAGGTGCACCCTCAGCCAAAAATGCCTGGCCAGAGTTGTGGGCTGAGTAAATAAGCATAGTCATTTCTTACATTTCAGCTTCCAGGGAGAAAATGTCCTTATTCACACAATCTAGTCATGATCGCGAGAGCAACCTCATCACCTATTCGCATGTGGCAGTGATTTGACCCATAATGAAAACATATGCAAATGCTAATGTGCCTTTGCAATGTCTATATCTCAAATTCTATGGGTACTAACACGTATTTTAATTGCTGTTTCATTTGCAGTGTGTATGGATTATGTCTTACTATGTTCAGCCCTTCTGAATCCACTATTACTTCTGTATTTCAGAAAATGAGAGAATAGGCTGTTAGGACTTATTAATATTTATTTCCCACATTTGGCCTTTCAACTCTTTAGCATGGGTACTTGGAGTTTCTCCTCATATAGTGTTGTTATGGTAGGCATTATAACTTGACAAGCTAATTAAGTTGGCTTTTTTGAAGTGCTACGGTGGTAGGGATGATATAAGAGTTATGTGAAATATCTTTGTTACATTTTTGTTGGCTTTTCAGTCCATTATGCTACATTGAGTTTTAGATTCTTGGTTTTCTAATTTAATTGTTTTGGCCAGATTTTGCTGTCTAATATTTTCTATAGGTGTTGGGGTTAACCCAAATTGTTCAGTCTATGAGCTGTATTCACTTTATTTTCTTTCCTTTTGATATTATTTACATTTTTTGCAGCCATATGTATGTCCTATTTTAGATTTTCACTTTTGAAGCATTCTTCAAACTAAATAGGACATGTATATTGTGTTTGTCTGTATGCTTTACAATTCATGTTGTGCAATTTCCTCATGATTTATTATTTGTTGCAGTATGCCTATGATGTGCCGTACAGCTGGAGTGAGAAGAACCATTATTCAACTGAGGCTCCAATGAGGAAGCTAATTAGTGAAGAAATATATAAAAGGCAGAACATCAACCGTAATGCACCGAGTGTTATAGCCCGTCTAATGGGAGTGGATACATTACCATCAGAAACAAAATCAGTTGCGCAAAAGTTGAGAAAAAGAATGAATTGCTAGCACAAAACTTCTCTGAAGAGAATCTTTGGAAGAATGGCTCAATTGATCATGTTCCCTATACCTCAAAATCATCCCGACACAAGAAGTGCAATTCTTTTGATTGCATTGAAGGAAGTAATCTGGATCGATGGAATGACAACAGGATTTTGGATAAACCTAGACCCCATGAACACCCTCAAGAGGAGGAATTACAGAAGTTTAAGAAAGAATTTGAAGCATGGCAAGCAGCAAGGATGAAGGAATGTTCAAAGATCATTGAAGTTGGTAGCACTCCGAAGTCAATGGCCTGCACAGGAGGACCTAAATAAGGAAAAGATGTTTTTTCATACAAATTCAAAGAGAGCTATTAAAAATGGGAAGCCCATGGAACTTAATGAGGGCAAAGTGTCAGCACAAGGAAGAGGTTGTTTACACAATAAAGAAACCCAATCTTTTGAAACTGAGGAAAAGGATTCGTTTGCATGAGAAAAAGATCACCTAGTGTGGATTTTAAGCTACCCCCTCTAGTGAATTCTGTTGAGGAATTTGATGCTGCCTCTTGTCCCTCAAAAATAGTGATTCTGAGGCCTGGTCTTGATACAGTGAGCAATTATGAAGAGTCTTGGGGAAGTTCTCCGTGCATTTCAGAAGAGCGGGGTAGTATAGAAGATTTTCTTGAGGAGGTCAAGGAAAGGCTGAAATGTGAGCTCCAAGGTAGAAGTTGTAAAAGGAGCACTAGTGTCAGAGGAGGGGGAATTGAAACCCCGTATAGTGAAAAGCCATCAGATCCCAAACAAATAGCTCAACGTATAGCAAAACAGGTCAGAGAAAGTGTTACAGGGGACCTTGGAATGAATTTATTTCGTTCAGAATCTACAAGGTCTTATAGAAGTGAAATTCAGTTCAATGGAACAGGTTCTCCTGAGTTCATTAGCAGAGATACAAGAAGATTCTTGGCGGAAAGGCTGAGAAATGTTCTGAAGGAAGAAAATCATCAACATGTCCCTGTTGTTGCTCGAGGAAGCACAAGATCATCGATGTTGAGTAACGAAAGAGGGAGAACAGAACAATCAGGAAATGTATTGAATGGACGAAATAAACTGAGGTATTGCAATGCCATGAAAGACGAATCAGATTTCCAAAGCAGATCCTTCAGACGGGAGCAAAATGATAATGCAGAGATCCATGAGGAATCATCTCCGAGGAACCTCATTAGATCTTTGTCAGCCCCTGTATCAGGAACATCATTTGGGAAGCTGCTTCTTGAGGACCGACATATCTTGACTGGGGCTCACATCAGAAGAAAGCATGAAGCAGTCGAAAAGGTTACAGTGAATGTGAAAAAGCGAAAGAAGGAAAAGTTCAGTCTCCGAGAAAAAGTTACTAGCCTCAAATACAGTTTCACACTTAAAGGTCGACTGTTTGGTAGAAAGATCCAATCCTTAGAGGATCAACAGGGTAATAAACAGGATTATGTGAAAGATGTCTTGAGGAGGCCAAGCATGATGATGAGCTTTCATGACCGACTTGTAAGGATCTTTTCTGATTCTTATTTCATATTTCCCTTCCAAATGAAAAATTTTCACAATAAAAGGTTTTAAGTTAGTGACCTAACCCATCGAGGGTGAGATAATTGAATGTTAACATATCTCTTATGAACCTAGGAAAATCCTACGGAGGTGCCTCCAAGCCCTGCATCTGTATGCAGCAGTGTTCATGAAGAATTCTGGAGGCCAGCAGAGTATTTCAGCCCAACATCAATATCAGATGTAGCATCGATGGAGGATAGCATGATGCCAAATGTTTTCAAAGAGATCAGCTCGAATTTAAAAGGTAACTGAAGACGAATGCTTCAATGATCTCTGAATGATATTAATACATTACTATGTTCTATATCCAGTTCTTGCATTTGCTTTGTCTCTTGATGAAAACTGGACCTCTATAGTAAAAGATCCAGCACTTGCATAGTCTTCTCCTAAATGAGCTTGTGGTTTGTAAAATCCGCCTGAAATACAAGGTTGCTAACCTTTAGGCTTGAATCTTGCTGATCATTGAGCTTGCTTAGCTGGCTAACAACAATTCCCTCTCCGCATAGTATATTATTATTCCTATCTGCTCAGCATCTGCTTGTAGTTTTGCATCATCAGCTCTGCTTTTTAACCTCTTCCGTGACAAGTTGTATGACTGATCATATAAAACGTTATCTTCTTTTCATTTAGAAATAACTGTAACTGGAATTGAGCTCTTTCTTCTGCTTCAAGGTACAATGTGTAAAAAGAAAAGGAGGGCACATCAGTTAGACAGATTAAAGAACACAGGACATCTTGTTTACAGTTGTTGTGCTAGGCATCCTATCTATGTTGCAGTTCTGGCCTCCTAATTACGATCTTTTTGCAAGCACAACTTAGATTATCAATTTTAGGAATCTACATTTCAAGTAGTTTGATAAATTAACAATATGTTTATGCGATGTAGAATAATGTCATATCCAAAGCTCTTCAAGATTAATGTTGAAGACGATATTCATTAGTGTTAAAGATGATATTCATGTGATTGTTGTTATTGGATTATTTGTTCACATTTTTTGTTGCCTGTTATATGGAATTAATTGTGAGTTTGGGGGACAGTGTAGAATTCTAAGAAGAAAAATGGGATCAAAACCATGGCTAGAGAGCCTTCCAGGAATTGGCTGTTTTTTGATACAGTTATGATTTCCACGTGTCTCTAAAGGAAGATGAATCTACAACTAGGTTATTAGAGTGCAAGATCATAATCTAAATACCATGATGTCCCAATTTTGTTCCTTCAAAGCCTTAGGATGTAGGTGGAATGGCCGGGCTTTAAAACTGCAAACTCTGGCTCCAGTCCCCATGCTTACTGGATGCATGCTTAGTATATCTCTAGAGTAAAGGAAAAAAAAAAACAAAAAAACAAAAAGACATAGCCTAAATTTATATTCACTGCATCTTTTCCCTTTCCTTGGCATGAGTTAAACACAATATTTAACGGCACTCTTCTTTCTAGATGCTAAAAGTATTTTGGTTCATTGATAACACAGAGCTAAGGAGGCAACTGAATCAACTCGAAACTGACGGCGAGGATGATGCTATCAATGACGAGCTGCCAATAGAAACTGATATGATTGAGATTGAAGACCAAAATGAAGCATATATAAGAGACTTGCTTCTCATGTCTGGTTTGTATGATGGTTCATGTGATAAATCTTCAGCGAAATGGGACCTACTTAGAAGGCCCATCACCAATCAGGTATTTGAAGAAGTTGAAGAATCTTACAAACACAAGAACAACGATGATGAAGGGTCCATTAAGGATCAAGGTGAGAAGTCAAATCATAAGATACTATTTGATTTGTTGAATGAAGCACTTCCAATTGTACTCAGACCACCTGTGTCAATGTCTAAATTCTTGAGAAAGATCAGTGATCCTGTGATGCGACCATTATGTGGAAAGAAGTTATTGGATCTAGTGTGGCAAGTGATCCGTGTTTATGTAGATTCCCCAACAGACAAATCCTTTTATTCTCTCGATATGATGGTCGCCAGAGATCTGCAGTCCTCCCCATGGTCTAGATTGATGGATGATGATGTTAATGCCATAGGAAAGGATATGGAATCTCAGATTTTTGGAGATCTAATTGATGAAATAGTAAAGGATATGCAATCTTAATACATGAAAGAAACGTCCTGTGCATCAGGAGCCTTGTGATTTTTTCTTACAAGAGCAATGCAGCTGCTCAAGCAAATTTCGAGTTATGCCTAATTCTGCTGGCATACATCTATTTTTTCCCTGTGCGGCAGCAGTTTACACGTTTAGATGGTATAGGTGAAGTTTTACACCATTGTTTTTGCGGATGCTTTTTGTTCTTTGTATAGGACTTAGGTCTGTCTTGGGTAATGTGGTGTAAATTGGTTGATGTATAGGTATGTATTTTTGGGTACTTTGTATTATTTATTTGTTTGAATGGTTAACATACTGTGACATATAAGGTTGGGTTGTTTTAGAAGCCATGAATATAATAGCCAAGAAAAGGCAAAAGCATTTGGATAGTTGTGAAAAAAAGTATAGTTTTATTAATTGCATGGCTAATGACCATGAGTTCAATCTTCAGACTGTGTATTCATCTCTTCGGAGGCTTGTATCTTTGGGACAATCTCCATTTGATGTACTAGCAAACCACCAAAGAACATTATCTTATCCACAAATAGAAAAAAGAAAAAGTTGAGGGGCCAGCTGATCCTTTGGCATGGGAATTCTTAGTGGTAAAGTACTCGACGCACAAAACTCCCTCCCACTCAAAACACTTTACAGACAAAAATAAAGACCAAAATCTCATGTTGAAAAGCAAGAAAGATAGCATGGAAAAAGCAGCTCAAGTGTTCAACCTGAGTACAAAAAGTCTTGAGTAACTCCTCAAAGGATCTCCACTAGTTCAAGAATCCTGTGGGTTCCCGTAGACATACAAGAAAATATAGGGTTTTTTTCAGTTGAAAAATGGGATAATAGTAGTAAAGCTTCCATGCAAAACACCAAATTAGAAAGGTATATAATTTTATTTTATGGGCTCGTTGGTACATCAAATTATTCTGTTTGGGCAGAAAGGTGAAGAGGCAAAAATTTATTGAGTTGTATACATCATTCCCAATTTTGCCAATCACATTTCCACAGCTTTGACATTTCTTGCTTAATATTGTAATTCATAGCATCTTGTCATTATTTACATCATTTCCATTTCCTTTTCAACACGACTGTCAGTTACTTTACGTTGCATCAGGGCCATTTTGAAAAGATGTGATTATAGCAACTAATTTTTTTTTAAAAAAAAGTCCCTTTTTGGAAAAATTAATAACATTGCTAAGCATGCGAACAATTGCTGTAAAAATCTACGTTGTATTACACGAACACCACTAAAAGTGAGAACCATAATGGACATGTCTTGACTTCAATTGTTGTTATTAGTTCTAACTTTTCGTTAATTCAATCATAGCAAGCTGGGACACAAGTGCATGCCAAATTACTTTCCAATTACATCTGATTACCCACTAATTATGTCCTTTTTGAACTATTTTTGGCTGTAAAAAGGTTTAATTTCCCATTGGCAGCTCTAATGGAATTGTCTAAATGGAATTATCAGATCTTTTCAGTCATCTATTCGGTATAATTGTCAAAATTACCACACATATTTATTTGATTTTCGGTATATAGTGCATGAAATTCAAATATTTAATCCAAAAAAATAAAAAAAAAATCTAACAAGTGTCCAGTATATTATTTAATATGCACATTGTATAATTTAAATACACATGCTCACATTTATTAACTTTCATTCTTCGATTGAACTCTACTCTTTCAAGAATCAAACACCTTAACTAGTACCTTATAACACAAGTTAGACAAATCCTTAAAAAAAAATGCAATATACAATATGTGGTGACACAAACAAAAATCCATTCGTGTGTTCTTGAAGTTATTGTTCTTAACTGCAGTTTGGTAAAACTAAGTTTTCGTGTCTTTGGTTCTTCATCTCATTATATTTCTTGGAACTATCTAAGATATAAACAATTTAGCGGTAGGAATATTTTGTGGCATTTGTCTGGCCACATTCCACGCCTCAGCGGCAGTGCACATGCCGCGTCGGTGATGCTTCGGTCGTCCTCAGCTGAGAAATAAAAAAACCAGACAAAGACGTGTCCGTCCGAAAATACTAATATAGATCATGTTGCCGTAAATCCTGTTGTCTAGATATTTATTTGGATTGAATCTATGAGTGAAGTCGTAAATTCTGTAGTTCAGAAGCCTTTTGACCATAGAGTTCACAGACTCACTCTTAAACCTGTTTCGTGTAAGTATTTTCTATGTGGGGGAATTCAGCCTAGTATTTAATTGCATTCCAAATGTCACAACACAAAAAAGTAGAGAGAAAAAAAAGAAAAAGAAAGAAAGAAAGAAGAACATGGGAATTGTCACGAGCCCAGATTATGGTATTTGCAGACATGATTTGATTATTTTAGGAATCATAGGTAAAAGGTTCGATCTATCTACTGCTGGTATCACTTTGTAATCAAAATTTTTCTTGATGAAGTTTGGCATTATATTTATATTTCAAAGTCTTCCTTGGATTTTGTTCCATTACATGTACAAGGTATGGCGCATGTGATGATGCACGTTGGTGTCAAATGAATCGAAATAAGAACACAAAATTTCAATATTTCGTGTTAATCATGATTTATTCCACGAACGTTTCTTTAATACCACCACCTAATTGACTCTCGTGTAGTTCATCTCATTCTTTGTTTTTTTGAAGATGACAGCTCACTATTGGATTCTCTGCATTTGCCCCGTTTTCAAATATTTGCTAGTTTGATTTAACTCGTTTATAAAGTACGTAAAATGGTTTTGATAAACCTGTGTCCCAAAGAAAAGTAAATAAAATAATTGAAAATCATGTAAACGATCATCTCCTTTTCCAATATTAACGACCATAAAACTCTTAACATCATGCACTATAAAAAAAAATTTTCGTATATTCTGATCCAATCCATTTTAAGTCATTTGATGAAATTACTTTATAAAATTTGATCTTCTATATGAAACTCATCGGTGTTTTGTTTATTAACTCCGCTCATGATTATTGAACTAATTTGTGTAAAAATTAGTAATCAAACTAACCAGTCCAATTTAAAAAAGCTATCACTAAGGATAAAATAAAGTGTGTCATCATAGTATTTGTTTGGTTTTGTTTTTTACAAACATATTTTCGAATTTACTGTTTAACTCATACACATTTATTTAAAATATCTTTAAAGTCGTTACAGTAGTATTTCCTAAAAAATAACTCAAAATACAATCATTCATTCAAACGGAGTTACCTTCCAATGAGTTCTTACCACTAGAAGTTAGAACTATAGTCAACTGACAACCTCAAAATTCAAATTGATGGAAGATCACTGTTGAACTAACCTTGTTGTGGTACACTAATAGACAAGTTGGACAACCCCATCATGTCATATTTATCATCCACAAAAGAAAAAAACAAACCCATCATGGTTGACTGGAATGGATTCATGGGAAAGAAGAAAAGAAAAAAGTGGGGACGACAATGGGAAATTAAACAAGTAAAGCATGCCCCTTAATTTTGTAGCATAATGGCCGATAGATGCGCTGCTTTAACTATGATATGGACGTACAAGCAGCGTTACAGCCATAACTCCAATCAAACATTTTTAATTTTTTTGTTTTTTAGAATAAGCGATGATTTCCATTATTGTTTCTCAATTCAATGGGGGTTAATTTGCAGATGTTATTTGAGGTGATCCTTTTAATTGTAGTTCACATTCGTTAGGGTGATAAATTAGATTGTTAAGAACTGAGAATGCTATTAATGGACTAAGTGAAAGGAACAACTGCTAAACTAATTACTTTTAATGTACCACGTGAAAGGAAATAATTTAATTTTTCATGAATTTTGAACTTATTACTCTGATCTGAAATTTTATTTCTAATCATTTTTTTATATCATGTGAGCATAATTCAGTTGTAAGCATATGAGGAGTTATTTTTATTATGCTCGACTTGCAATAGGTTTATTTCGCCCTAATGTTCTACGTGTAGAAATTTATTATTTTGGTTATTGCTTGCGTTTCTTTAGCTAAATGTTGCTCATTTCATTTGTGGAAAAAGATTTTATACTTGTCAAATTTAATATTATTTAAAAAGTAGTGGACTACAAAAAAATTCCGAAAAAATATGGGGGACTACTCCAGCAATTATCGCCAAGAAAAGATTATGTGTGGACTTAAACTCAACGGGCATCTATAGTACGACACATGTTACATCGTATACGAAACTTATCTGCTACTCTGAATCTTTGTAAGATCACACGTGGCACGTAGCCAAAGATTATTCAATCATCTGAGTAGCACGGCCACGGTGCTCCTCGAAGCACCTGAATTTTCTTCTTTTTCTTTTATACTAAACGTCAGCGTTTGTGACTTGTCAGTTGTCCAGACGCGGGAACTCACCCGCCCGGCGCGCTTGGCTGTTACCAGAATTATTGCATTCGCACCGAAATAATATTATTATAAAGTGTTCTACTATTTTTTCTTTTTTTTTTGTTAAATTCAAGTTTAATTAGGTCAAGAATTCATTTTTATATGCATTAATTTGGACAACTTATTTTTTCCTACTATTATATGCTCGTGGGGCCTCCTATTCCATTCAACTTCAAAATATCTATTTGACATGCACAAAATTTGTCAAAAAAGAATTTAATCAATAAATTTTTATTTCTTTTAAAATTTCTCCTTTCAGAGATCTTTTTGTTTGTTAGTCATCTCTTTCCACTACCTTATTGCACTTCCAAATGTTTCCTTGTATTCCCTTTTCCATAACTTCTCTTGGCATCTTCATTTTTTGGTTTGCTCTCTTTGAATCTTTTAGTCTTGTAATTTTGTATTATTGTGTAAAATTTTACATAAATAAATCGATGGGAAAAGGAGGAAAATTTTCATGTTTATATTTTCTTTTCTTTTTTTTTCCCATGGAACACATATATGCCTATGTTTTGTGATGACAGACACATACAAATTGCATTATAAAGCACTTACTAGTTAGATGATTAGCTATTACTTAAAAAGTTTTCTTCTACTTAAAACATTTCTATACCTAGATAGAGACATGTATTTGTGTGCACAGATCTTTGTCAATCTTGTTGCCATGACCAAAATTTCACCTATATAAAACTGACCAATTACAATCCTAAAAAAGAGAAAAAAAAAACATGCTTATTATATATATATAGGAAAGAAGTAGTCTTTACTCCTTACTCAGAGGAATTAAATAAAGAAAACAAGTTCAAAATACGTCCAATTCTTGTCTTTATTATGGTGCAAATTTTCTTTCCTTTACTTTCTCGTTACCTTTTCTCTGTGCCCCTGCACTGACTCTCTCTCTGTAGTCTTCTTTACTTCATTCAAGAAAAGAGACATAGATTTTGTCTGTTCAAATTGTAATGAGAGTCCATAACTAAATTCCTTGGTACCAGACAAAGTAGTACTAGTGCTAAATTATGGAGTGGGATAAACAACCACCTCAGCAGCCACAAACAACAGCAGCAGCAGAAGAACTGAATAATGGGGCAGGGGCAGGAATGTTTGTTAAAGTCATGACTGATGAACAGATGGAAGTTCTCAGGAAGCAAATTGCTGTTTATGCTACCATTTGTGAACAGCTTGTAGATTTGCACAAATCTCTCACTTCGCATCATGATCTTGCAGGTTTTTTTAGCAACCCTATCTTTCTCTTTTTGTCTGCTTATGATGTTGATTTGCTGTGTGAATGTGTGTGTGTGTCTGTGTTCTTGTTGGATCAAAGTTTAGATTTTTATTGATTAAAATGAGGAATAATACGACCCTTTTGTTGGTTTGGTGAATCTTGGTAAAGGGTTTGTTTGTTGTTAGGATCATATCTTGCTTGTTGAATTTCAGGGCCTGTCTTTTACTGGTGCTACTTTACCTTTTCTTGCTGTTCGCTTGAAGGAAAGTGTTTTTCTTTTTTCTTTCTCCCCCCCCCCCCCCCCCCCCCCCCTAAATTGTGTTTGTTTTCTTCAATGAGTTGAATGTGAGAAGCGACCTTCAACAAATGCAGGGAAATGTTTCGATAATTGTATTTCTTCTAGAGTTCAACGCGTTCACATTCCTTGGTACCTTTGCTATATTTGGTCAAAGTGTTTAAAAGTCATTTATGTGTTCTTCCAAATTCGTTTTACTCTGATTGACTTTTTGGTTTTTAGCAGTACTTCCTGATTTCTTGTTCTTCACTAAGTTATTTGGATTTACCTAAACAAATCTGAAAGTGTAGAAATATACCACTTGTGAAGGCATCATCACCTTCTTCCTTTGTATGCTGCTGTGATTATTGTTCTACTTTCGGTTTTTGGCAAACTACCTTCTTTATTTGATCACCCTATTTTAGAAATGTCTCGCTTGACTTTTTTGTAAATTGTTGCCAATTTGTTTTGATGGCTTGGTCATGGCACACTTTGGCTTTCAAAGTGTTCATCTAGATGAAGTGGACTGATTTAGCTGCATTTCTAGCATTAGACTGTGGTCAATGATAGTCGATCTGCATTTGCACTGCTAGTAGTCTTCTTGGTTACCGAACAGAACTGCAAGCATAGAAAATGATTCTTGAATTCCATCTGTATGTGTATCATAGTTACATATGGCCAGCCAATTTAACTTGGCACATTTAGTGGAGCCTCTTGAAAGCAGTGGAGGATTCTTCTAAGTTTACTTTGCAAACAAAATAAACAATATTGTGAAAAAATATTGAGGATAAATAATCAGTACGACTGACTATATGGCTCTATATTTCCAAATCTCATCTCCCAAGTCGATCTCATGTTGATTACAATCTTCAGAGTTTGATCTATCTTTGATGTATGTGGAAGTGAAACAAATATGTTTGGTATCTCCTAAATCCCCGATCAAACGGTACAAGTCTGCACCTAAATGGGCAACATTGTGCTGTTGCAATGAAATCTATATCTTCCCCTAGAGTCTCACATACCATGCCGGAAGAATGTTTTCTTTTATCATCTGTGTGGTGTATTGGCCTATAGTTCTGAGATAACCAACTGCTGTATTTAGCAGTTATCTTTTAGCTAATATGATTTTTATAAATTCAAAACTCACTTTTATTTATCAAAATCTCTTCTTCTTGCATGTTGAAGAAGATGAGGACGAATTTTCTGTTTAACAAGTTCCTTTGTGCCAATTCTACTTTTGTTGAAGGAAGATTCTTGTTCTTTCAGGTGCCAGACTGGGAAATCTGTACTGTGATCCACTTGTGACATCTGCTGGTCATAAAATTACTGGCCGACAACGTTGGACGCCAACTCCTACCCAGCTTCAGATTCTTGAGCAAATCTTTGGTCAAGGGAATGGAGCTCCATCCAAGCAGAAGATCAAAGAGATAACTGCTGAATTATCACAACATGGTCAAATATCTGAAACAAATGTTTATAATTGGTTTCAAAACAGGCGTGCTCGATCAAAAAGGAAGCAACAAGCTGCAGCATCAAACAACATTGAATCAGAAGTGGAGACAGAGGTTGAATCACCCAATGACAAAAAGACAAAGCCAGAGGAAATGCAGTCTTCACACGTTCCAACTTCAAGGAATGAGGATCTCTGCTATCAGAACCCTGATGTAAGCTCAGGGATGATTTCCATTGACCCACGTAGCAGTAAAGCAGAGCCAATGTTCCCTTCAGAAGGCAGTTCAAAGTCCCCTGGGAGTTTTGGCCAAATGTCCTTCTATGGAAGCATGTTATCAAACCCAAGTATGTATTTCCTAGAACGTCTTCTCTCATTTTAATTACTTATAAGAACAACGGTCATGCCCTAGTCAAATTGTTTACTCAAGTTTATGACATTATTGTCTGGTTATGACTTGATGATCTTACATATCTATCCAACTGAGAGCATTTTTTTTTTCTAGCAATTCTTAGCAATTGGCATGTTAGCCGCATCACGTAGACTTATCCAAATTCTCATACATATATGCTTATTTTCAGTGATCTGTGGTACAACTGGAGATTTGGCTCCTGTAGGTTAGGATTACAGACAAGATTTGTTTGCAATGTGTTTTTGACAATTTTGATTACCATTTGCACTTTTTACCTACCAAGCAGATTTAACCCGAACAAACATTCCATCAAATTGAATCACCATTTGTAAAGGAAGATTTTTTAGATTCTGTAATAGAGTCAGTAGTTGGAAGCCTGATGCAGCAACTTGCATAATGTTGTGCTCTGATAGTACTAAGATACAGAGATGGCTGACAGCGAGTTTCTCACAGAAAGTGCATCTATTGCTCCTTGCATTTAGAATTGGAAGGAAACTAGAAGTCATAAAGTGTCATAAATCTGGGCATGTGCACTTGCATATAACATGTAGATCACCCTGGATGATGGATATCTATTTCCAGTAGTTGATGAATATGCTATAATTCCAAGCAATTTCCATGACTGCAGGAATGGACCACTTGCTTGGGAAGATGGAGATGCCAGAAAGCTATAACTCTTACCTGCAGACAGAAGATTACAACATGACAGGCTGATTATTTGTTTCCGCGTGCTGATTATTGAGAGTACTTGATGCTCATTCCCTCCGCTTTATCATCTGATGCCGATATCTTCGGTGATGGATAGTGAAAATACATTTCTTACCATGTCTAGAGTACCTAGAGCTGAACAATTGGATTAGTTGTTTGGTTTAAATATTTTCTCAGATTCTGTATCTTTGATGTTCTTTTCTGATTCCAGAGGGCTTAACCTTTACCTGTTTTGTGTTTCCTTTTTTCTTCCTTTTCTATCCCTTCTGCTTCTGCATGCATACAGTTTATTGAGGTAATATATTTCGGGATTTGATTTCACATGTTTGATTAAGACGAATGTAGCAAATGCCATATACAGCAATTATGTACACAACTTTAAAATCATTGCCTATGCTCCCTAAAAATCTTGATTTGAAAACTTCGAGTATCTTTTATCTTACTAATCAATTCCATTCCATTTCAAAAGTGAATACAGCTCTAGTATAATACTGCTATTAATTCATCCGAAAAAAATTATCATAACATCATGGATTCGGAAGTTTTTCCTGCATACACGAACAAAAGCTTTCTTATTAAAAATTCATTGCATATGAATGTATTATGTAATTATCTGTACTTCTAATGGTTTTCGTCTCTATTGTATACTTTTCTTTTCTCCTTGTGTTTTCTTTCACACAACATATAATATGGTAGTTCTTCAATTTACAATAATCAAGAATATTACAACCAAAACTAGGATACAAATTGCTCTACCATAGAACAAAAACAAGAGGAACTCTTTGTACAGCTTCTAATCCTCCAAAAAAAGAACACGAATTAGCTAATGATAGGAAACATAAACGTAGTAAATAATAATTGTTTGTGGCAACAAACAACCAAGAATGGTCGAAATATATATATTTGAAAAGATGTACAGTTGTGATCTAGTCTATAAACAGCTTTTAACAGTACGTACATGGTATAAATTTGCACTATCGTAATTCATTTGTACTTATCCTTCAAAAAAAAATTTTATTTGTACTTACAACATATGAATTCACGTCCTGCATAATACTTTGCGACAATTGTTAATGACTTCTGTCCCAAAACCTATTTAGGTGGACATGGAAACCGCTGAAGACGAAGAAAATGGCTATTTTCTAACAAATTTCATGAATAACAGTAAGTGAAAACTTACCAGAAAGAAAGAACCCTCCCGAAACCAACCTGCCTCTCAAACTTTGGTCAAATGGGTGAATCCTCAGCAGCTAATAATACTTGAGAATGATAGATATAAATAAGTATATATCTACAAAAATGCCCTCCAGAAGCCATTGATGTTCATCACATCTTTGTTCCAAGGAGCAGTAAAGAGAAACTCTTCTTCATTTTTTTTTTCCTGCTTTTGCTCTGCTTCTCTTTGCAACTACCCCCTTCTTCTTCTTTCTCCAACGGGTACTTAATTCTCTTCTGTTCCTTTCTTTTTCAGTTGGGTTTTGATTTTATATGGCAGCAGAAATGAAACTTTGTGAAAGAAAATGCAAAAGCTGTAAATTTGGGACCATTTTTTGCTGACTTTCGATTCTTGAATTGCTGGGCATTCTGTATTTTTGTATTTTGGGATATGAGTTGGGCCTGGTCTATTTGTTAAAAATTGTATTCTTGATAGTTGTGAAAATGTCGATTAGGTACTTTTGAAGGCTCTTCTTTTTTGTTTCAGGTTTAGTTTATGAATATGTATTTTTTTTTAATTTAAGAAATATCGATGATTCTGCATATTTTCTTGATGCAAAGATTGGAGGAATCAAAACTTTTACAAGGTTAAATGAAAAAGTTTCTAATGTCCATAGATGATTTCATGGTTTTGCTTAGGAGAATGAAATCAATGTCTTCGCTTATCAATGGTTTCTTGTCTAATTTGTAATCAGAAGGACAAGATTGTTGTGGTTGGTTGTATCTAACATGATGAATTTATATGAATACAGGATGATATACTTACTGCTCTCCCATGGAGTTTGCTTCTAGTTGGATCGTTTGCCGGATTATTATCACAAAGCTGGTTAAGAAAAGTAAGGAGCTTGTAAATTGGCATTTTAGCCCTGAAACTATGAAACTAGATGAAATTTACATAATGACTTGGGGAATCTGTTAGCACTCCCCCCGGGATGCGGCAACATGGAGCAAAACAAACAAAAATGGAAAATTTACAGGAGAATGATTAAGTGTGCTTCATAGTTGAAGCTTTAAATTATGCAGCTCTTAATTTTCATGTCATGCGTGCACGGCATCCGGTGCCATCAGTTATTCAATTTTTTCTTTTGTTTCTGTACTGCAGAGACTATTATCATTCTGCCAGCTTTTGGAATTTAGCTTGAGACTCAATATGGAAGGTATTGTTCAATCCTGGCATGGATGTGATCTTGTTATTCTTTGCAAGGTTACTGCAAAGCAATTAACAATCTGGTCTAAAATGTGGAACTGTTAAATTAGGTATTCTTAGGCCACTATATATGTATTTTTGGGAAGAAGTTTTAATTGGCATCGTTTTCTTAAAATATAAATGGATCTTCCAGTTAAACAAATCTTTTGAAAAATTGGACGTCAATAATAATGCAACAACAATGGCAAACAAATTGGAGGCAGATAGGTTATTAAATTTTTCATCAAGGATTTTGCTTTTTAACTTGTGCTAATTATAACGTTCTTGACTCAAAAGTTTTTAAGTTTGTCAGAAGATGAATTCAATTGGATCAGGGTACAAGTCATACTTACTGACACTGGGAGAAGGGGGCAACAGTGGAAGCAAATGTTTCATAATCCACCCTGCTTATTAAGTACAATGGCTACTATGCATGAGGCTATCTACCCAGCGCAACCCTGCCTTCCTCTTTTTATGAAGTCAAAGCATCAGTAGTTTTTTCCCCTGATTCCTTATCTGAGAATTTTCTGACACGACATTTATTCTGACTTTTTTCCCTGACACCTTATCTGAGAATTTTCTGACATGACATTTTTTCTGACTTTTTAGCCTGATTCCTTATCTGATAATTTTCTGACACGACATTTTTTCTGACAGTGGAGGGACGGTTCGGTGCTTTGTTCTGATTAGCAAGATCGGGAAACCGGTGCATAATGAATGTGTGACCCCTGTTACTTGTACTGGAGCCTGGCCCTAATTATACATGGAGAAGAAGAATTTATGTTGGTTTTTTAGGTAAGTGTCTCCTATACTCTTACAACAGTCACAGTTATGCTATTTGCTGACCCCATTGAAGCCATCTCGATTAACATTATAAACTGCTTGAAATTAATTTGCAGGAATTATGTCTGCCTGTTAAAATGTTAGTTCCTATTTAGAAGGCTGTGTGTGCTGCTATTGATGTTTCAGAAACATGACAGCGGTTCAATTAAACCTTTTGAACTCCAGAAACAGCTCTCAACTCTCCAACTTATATATATATTTTTTCTGTTGTTTTCTCCCCTTCATTGCACAGAATGGATAAACCATGTAAATTGGTTTACATAAAAGGTTTTCCTGTGAAGGAAAGGAACGGAAATAACTTTGTTGATCTTCATGGCATCTCAAGGCTATCATGTATGACTGTATCTTCTTCATCTGAAACGATAATGAACTTCATAGATGAGAAAATTTTTCGACTAATACCCTTTCTCGTGCGTACATATTCTAGTATCTCACTTCAACACAGTTGACATGACTAAACTAATGTGTCTTTGGTTTTTGTTGCTTGTTTTCTGTAAGATATGTTTATCTGAACATCGACAGCTACAAGTCTTGTTATAATCGATGGCACCGGTTAATATTCCTCGAAGAGACCAGATAGATGCCACCCATGTTTTGCAGCAGGAAAAGTTAAATGGATGTCAATAGATTCTCAGACATATAATATTAGCATGCATGCAGCATTTAAATAGCCATATATTTTTAGCAAATTGCAGAATTGAAATGCATGCTGCGAATTATGAGATGCCATTGAATTGACTATCTACACCCATCCACGCAAATGATGAGTAGCACAAGTCACTTCTTTAAAAGCACTCAACTCCCATCTCAGCACCAACAACAAAATAGTCAACTTCATCTTGTACTAATAGAAGAGAATAATTGTGAATTTTCAGGATTTATTACGTAATATCACGACGATATTACTGGTAATTGTAGCAAAATCGTAGGTGTAAGGTAATTGAAGAAGTGTGCCTTTCTCTTCCTGCATTAGAAGCTCTTAATCAATACTTGTACATATGTAGTACATGCAGTTCAAAGAATAGGGTAGGTATACAATTAAAGTTATTGACACCCTACGTGTACACCACGTATAATGACTCTAGTTCAACAAACGTAATGACTCTCGAAGTTGGCCACTTCACACTTTTTGTCAAATTTTTTTGATATTTAATTGTATCTAATATAAAATTATATCGTATCACGTGATACTATTCAGTTTCATCTTAGTGATACTACTTGGTTTCATATCAGTGATATGACATTATTTCATATAATTTCATATTGATACGAGATAGTTTTTTATTGAATATAATTGAATACTAAAAAATTAGACAGAGAATTTGAACCATATATAATTAGCTGATTTATCTCCTCATGCAGTATCTTAGTTCACTTGCTAGACCATTTATGTAGACTTAAAGCAAGTAACAGCCAACTTATCTAGCTATCATAGCCCAGAATTAGTTAGTAGAGGGATGATGACTGTGTAAGCAGGCTGAATTCCCCTCTTCTTTTATCCAATTCTATAAAACCCTAAATCCGCATACCCCAATAAAACCACCAAGGAAGAAGATTAGGGAAAAATCGAATTATAATTTAGGGTTTCTAATTCGGGACATCAAGATGACTAACTGAATTACAAACTGCTCTCTTCTAAATTGCGCCGGAGGAGGGTGGAGGTTAAACTGCTCTAATTCTCTGTTCGTTTGTTTGAACGGGAAAAAGGCTGCAGGAGAGAAATGTGAAGCGCGAGGTTCTAAGGTGCGCCGATGGTGACAGTTGATTATTTAATTTATCTGGGGGTTGTTCAGGGTGGGCCCAGTTTAAGCTTAAAGTGGTGAATGATAACGTCACTTGAATGAGATTGGGTAGTGTTACACGTGGAATTTTGATAAAAGAACGAGTGCTTTATGAGAAGTCTCTTTCGGGTAATTTGATTGGTTGAGGTGAAGGAGATACGTGCCCAGTGGGTTGGTTTAGTTATGTCATTGCATTTTTAGTTTCCGAACTTTCATGAAAAGCTTATTAGTTGCTCGTGTGACGTGGTTAGGAGTTGAGTTACAGAAATGGCCCCACAATACCAACTAATTATTGGAGAAAATAATGGCTCCGTTTGGATTGATTTTTTGAAGTATTTTTTAAAAAAAATGTTTCTAAATCCGTTTGGACAAGTGAAAAATTTCTTGGTCAAAAAGTTAAAAAAAAATTTTTGTCAAATTTTTTCACCAAATTTTCCCACCAAGTTTTTCATTTGAAATTTCAAATGAACTTTAGAAATTTTTTACACAATTATTCACAAAAGCAAACATGTTTATATTCAAAATTTGTTTAGAAAAACTAAAAAAATCACGAGTAACAAAATGAGATTCATTTTTGATAGTTTTGAGGTGGGACAACGTCCGCTTCTTTAACGAAAGACGGAGCGAACGTCCGCTTTTTGGAGCGAACGACGAAGCAAACGTCCGCTTCAGAGACAAAATTATCTTAGCGCGCACTGGGGCACAACGCTAGCATCGTCCGTGCCTAGTGCTCGCTGAGACATTTTTGTCTCTGAAGCGGAAGTCCGCTTCACTATTTTTTTCAAAATTTTTAAACTATTCAAACACTTTCCCAATCACTTTTTAAACTACCGTCATGTCACTTCAGAAAATTTTTCACATCCAAATACTTTTTCACCTTTCTAAAAATATAAACAAAAAACAATCCAAATAATTTTTCTCAATAATTCTCTAAAAACACTCCAAATAATGCTATCCAAACGGAGCTAATGATTTTAAAAAATAGGATTATTTTTACTAAGATATTCATGTTTTTAATCAAAATAAAAAAAAATTGGTGCTTTTTTATTCTTTTTTTATGATATTGAAATTGATTTATTGAAAGTCGATTTTCTAAGAATTGAATTCCATCTGGATTTTTATTCGAATTGATCTGTTAATTTACTGAAAATAGGAATTAAAGATGACTTTCTATCAATTGACTTCATTTAGAACTAGTTTCTTTAGATAAGTCGAAAGGGGACATAGATGAATACAACATATAGAACTCTTCTCAACTAAAATTGATTTCCTAAAAAATTTATAATAAAGTTGATTTTCAATAAATTGATTTCATTTTAAACACTTAGGCTCAAGCAAGTCAAATGACTTCCTTTCAAGTTGTTTTTTTTAGATCGATTTAAAATCTAATTCAGTTCAATTAACTCTCAAACTAAAGCCAATTTTTTGAATATCAAGTCTAAAGTCGATTTTCAAGAAATCGATTCATCACTTCGAAAAAAGAATAAAAAATACAATAATTTTTATTTTGATTAAAAACATTAATACAATCTCTTCTTCTAATTGAAGTTTTTAATGCATTTTTCAAACTTCACAACGTACATGCAAATGTACATCTAATTGGAGGTGTTGATATCCAAACACATAAATTGACATGTAACTGCATTTTTCATATCTTATTAAAGTAAATAATAATGATCAAATTCAGAGCACATACATTTTCATTATTAATAGTTAACAATTAGGCATTTTTATAATGGCTCAATGCTTGAGTTAATTATAAGAGAATTGATAAAATTGTATAATCTCATCGAATTGCTTATAGATGAGAAATCCAATTCACAAGAACACTAATACCAATTGTATTTGGTGAATTTAATTATTTAGATTTAAAAAGTAAGGGGCTGCTTGGTTCATGGGAATCGAAATTAATAATCGAAATGAATCCCTTATAGGTTGCTTGGTTGGAGGGAATCGAAATTATTTCTGAAAATTTTGGAATCCCTCGTTCCTAACTAAATTGGAAGAAATTGAAATCATTTCTAAAAATTTTGCAACTTTGACTTCTTTTTTATTCATCAATTATTTTGTTGTGATCAACTATTAATAGATATCATTATTTGTTTGTTACTCAACAAAACTAAATGATTTAAGACCATAAAGTCTTCAAAAATGAACGATTCTAATGTCGATTTCGACATCCAACCAAGCATGAATATTTGAATAAAAAACTACATTTCAATTCTAAAGCGAATGATTCGGATTCGAATTTGGGTTCCGATCTGCGAACAAGTGCCCTTAAAAATGATTGTGTTTCTTATTTAAATAGATGCGAGGAAATACACCAATAATAAAATTTCTGGTTCCTATTTACTCTTAATTCCTCAAAATTATACTTGTTCGTTTGCTTCGCGTTATTATGACACATCGTGTAAGTATTCTCGATCTTCTGCCTCCTGTGGCAACCTTATTCCATATGAGATTATTTTTTGAAAATTAACTAACATATATATCTCGAACCCCTCAAAAAGAAGAGCAAAACTTCTTAGTATGGAAAAAATTGCAAAATTTCACAATTTACTTACGAATTAGCTTTATATATATCATCAATGTAATTTTTTTTTAAACATGAGAATTTAGATATTTGCCAAACGTGCATTTATGATTTAAATAATTTAATAAGTGTTTATCTATTAACACCTACACCCACTAGTAAGGAAAAAGAAACAAAATCATGCATTTATGATTTACATAGTGTTTATATATTAAAAACCTTGACCTTGCATAAAAGATTTATATTCTTTATAATGAAAAGGGAAAATTAGCTTTTATGCAATTAATAGAATTTAGTTAAAAATATTTTAGAGAACAAAAAACAAATGGCATTGTTTGGATTTACTTAAAAAACAGGGTTGAACCATAAAAGCTTATAAACTAAAAACTTTTACGGAAATTGCTATGTGGGTTTATAGAATCAGAGCCCAACGAAAATAATAATATAATCTTCAAAAAAATTATATCATTCTTTCTCTCTCTTATTTTTTCTAACTGGTTTTTTACACAGGCCATTGTCCTTCATCTTTCTCTCTCTAAAAACCCTAATTCAACTCTTTCTCTCCTCTCTTTCAAACATGACAAGATCAGGTATTTCAACGTTAATTCAATTCCATTGCAATCAGTTCTTGCTTGTTTTTTCTCATTTGTATGATAGAATTGTGGACAGGCACATCTAAGGTTATTGAGATTTGCTTAATTCGGTTGAATCGGGTTGTTAATTATCTGAATTATGGTTTTTTTTGGTGTGATTGATGATTTTATGTGTTAAAGATTGGATTTTGGTAATTAAATTATGGGCTGAATCAATTTTGGATCTTTTTGGAAGTTTAATTGTTGTTTTGTTGTTCATTGAATTGGATTGATATGTAATGCTGAGTTTATGACTCGATGTGGGGTAGAATCATTTAGATGATGAAATTTGGGTGAATTGTGGAAAATCTGATGTGGGTTTTGGACTTTAGTGATGAATTTGATGATTTTTTTTTTCTGGTGGGGATTTGAATTTTGTGCTAAAGATGTGATTTTGATTTGTATGGTTTGTAGAGCAAATGCCGTTTAAGCAATTGGTTGTTGCTGCGTAGATGTAGAGAGAAATGGAAGGTAATACTTGTGATATTAATCACTTGGATGCGGATGTGCTTTTACCGCCTCGAAAACGTCTTCTTGCTGGGCTGAAAAGACAGAATTCAGATGTGAATCCACAAACTCTGACGAGTTCTTATCATGTTGGGAGTGAATTTGATGCCCATGTTAATAATTTAATGAAATCTCATTTGAGTAACCCTAATTTATCGAATGAGGAGATTGCGGAGGCATCAAGATTGGCTGCTGTAGAGGCAGTTAAGGCAGCACAGGCTGCTAGAGCCATGGCTGAAGAGAAAGCTGAAAAAGCAGTTAAGGCAGTTGCTGCTGCAAAGAGTGCCCTAGAATGGATTGCTATTGTCTCTGAGGAGACTGATAATGGCGAAAAATACTTGAAGAAGAATAAGATGAAGAAGCACGTACAAGTTCAGACCTTGTACAGTAAGCCCAAAGGGACTCAAACCTGGAAAACAGATGAAGAACTAGCCCGTAAGTTACATCGGGCCATCAACAGTTCCCCAAGAATTTTGAAGAACTTTTCTACTTCTGAATCCAGAAGTCACAAATATAAGAAACTAAAAAGGTCGTCTTCTTTTGAGAAGACAGCAGTTAGTAATGGTGGTACAGTATTGCATGTAAATCAGGCTTCGACTGGCAATGGCAATGGTGTTGTAGGTGGGATGGATCATGGTGGCTCTGTCCAGGATGGTAACATGGCAAGAGTAGATTTAAACATACTGAAGTTCAATAAAGCTGATGGACAGAAGATGGAAAGTAGGGAACTGTTGAGATATAGTAAACCTGACTTACCAATCAAGGAAAATGGGGAACCAGATACAGTTCAATTGAGGGTGAAAGTTGGGGAAGATGATGATTCTGGTCTTGGTAAAAAGAGGGGGAAGATTAAGCAAAAAAAGTTGCCTTTGAGCATTTGTAGTTTTAAGGATCTAGGAAACCCTAAAGAGGACCTGAAATCCAAAAGCTCGTCTTCAACTGACAACAATAGGAACAAAGTTAATGGCTCTAGTAAGTCCATGTTTTCTGTAGGGCCTTCTGGTGAAAGTGTTATGCCAGCTGAGAGAACATCGATGTGGAAGTGTCAGGCATTCAAGGCTCCTGCTTGTGTTAAACAAAATAAAGTGATGCAGTCATAGTGTTCGTTTCTGAATTTCAGCAATTGGCGGCTGCTATTGTAGGAGTTGTGAGCTGTGGTAGTCTTAAATTTATGCTTTTCCGATAGATTTGATCCCACCCATCACCTTCTCCCCCTCACACTCTGTTCTGGTTTTTGGCTTGTCAATGGCATTGTAAGATTTGAATTTCCTTATATGTATATTGAACTGTCTACATTGCTTGCTTTTGAACTTGGTACCAACATTGGTGTTTGATACGGTGCCAGAGCTTGAGATCAAGGCATACATGGAATCTGAAATGTTCTTGATATGTTTGATGGGCATTTGGTCACATCTGCCAGAGATTTTGTCGGTTTATGGAATACTGCTGCATAAATTTGTTAATAAGCAGATATTTGCACTTTCATCATAGGATGAGTGCAGCATAGGCAATGACCTAGTTTTGTGGCCATTACTTTCCATCCTTGATCTTGGTTTTTTCAAATTTACTGGGATATATGATGAATCATTTCAAGTTCTTAGTGAGTCCAAACTTATGGACCCGTTTTTGGTGGTGGGATTGTTTTTATGGATTGTGGTTTTGTATTCTGGTGTTAGTTCATGACTTGTTTCTAGTATTGAACAAGTATATTTTCGAACTGGTCTCTGCAAATTATGGCGGCTGCATTTCATTTTTGTTTCTCCAATCTTGTTTGTTTGTATATGTGACTTTTTGAAGTGTGACCGTCATATTTCCCAAGGCTATTTTATTTGCACTACATTGAAGATGGCAGCTTGTGGTGGTTTAAGCTGTTCATGGACCATAGCAATGTTAAAGGAACCAAATTGTGGGTGAATCCTAAATTCGCTGCTGGTTTTGCTAGTTTGGTGGTCTTTTAGTTTCCTGAACGCAATAACTGCTCGAAGGTCCTCCTCTTGGAAAGCCTCCCAATGATGATCTTCCTGCTGATGTAGGGAATTTGGAGAGCATCAACGTGCTAATCTAACTGGATTTTCAAAATAATATCTTTAAAATGGAGGCAGCCAGGGATTGCTTCAACTGAATACTTGACACGTTTATAAATTGTTACACTTCCAGGTGTCTTAGTTTCATGTTCCAGCACATAACTTTCTTGAGGTCGTTTCATGTTCCACTCTTTCCTGAGGTCTTTTGGCCTAATTTAGTTAGCCGTCCTTTGTTATCCATGTATTAATCAAATATAAATATGTTCTGTTCTCATCTATCCGTTTCCTCTTGCACAAGAGGGAAAAGGGATTATAAAGTTATTCTGGCATAGTTAGATGCCGTTGCATGTCAATGGCTTGAATACAGTGTACTCCTCCATTTTATTGTACCAGTTTTTTATTGACAGGTGATAGAATTTTTTTTTTCCTAACCTTTAGTATCCGGATGCTTTTGGCTTTTCTAAGCTGCCACTGTTAGCATCTTCCTCGATTATTGAGCAAAAATTTTTTTTGATAATCCTATACTATTACATGGGGAAGGGAAATTTGGCATGGTGGGATTTGAACCCCCGACCTCCAGGGTAGAGTCATAGAGCTCTAATCATCCGACTCTCTATTCATCTCCATTATTGAGCAAAATTAGTTACTCACTCCGTCCTATCAAGATAGACTCACTTTTTTTTTTTTGCGTCTGTTTTAAATTATATGTCTATTTTTTTTTTAAAGAGTAGTTAGTTTGTTATTTTACTAACATATCCATATTTAATGCACATAAAAAAACTAAAGTACTTTAAGTTTCAAAAATAATATAGTATTTATAAAGGGTATTTGAGAAAAGTATGAACAAAAAATAATTATTGTAACTATATTAACTATATTTTTTAAACTGTGTGAAAAAATATATAGCCTATCTTTATAGGACGGAGGGAGCACTTTGACATTGTGTTGTCCTAATTCTACTCGTGTTGGGATGATCACTTTCTTGAAATACAAAATGGAGCTTCTCCAATTCCCTTTTAACAGTATATCCCTTTAAACCACAACGGATTGGAGCTATTAAAAGTTGGATTATGTGTTTTTTGTTTTCCAGGCAAATAGAAGACGGGGAGTGCAATTTGCCCATCCCGGACTTTGTTTTTATTTTGTTGATCATAATTACATGAACATTTCTTTTGTTTCTAAAAACTTAAGAAGATAAAAATTCCAATGTTCTTCGGTATGCCGTCACAGCTAACGTCTAGCAAGTTGGTCAAGCATGAAGTCGACTGTTATTGCTTAGATCATTGATAAATCTTTAAGACGATAAGATTGCTATCATCTTATTAATTTGAAATTCTAACATCTTTGTCTTTGGTAGCTAGTTGCTATCCTATTGAAAATATCTAGTAGTTCTTTTGCAGAATTTTATAATTGCTTACTTGGAAAGCATTTGATTCCAAAATAAGATTGGCGTGCATGCATTTGCTTCTTTTATCCCCTTACGTTCAAAACGTACCTGTACAAACTAATCCAATTTCTTCCAAAGAATAACCAAAGTTGGATAAGCTTGTGCTTTTCCACTCAAAGTTTTATATTCGAATATTTCTCTAGTTTGCCTGCTGTGTGAGGTGTCTTCCTTTGCCCAAAAAATATTCCAAATATTCATAATATCGAATAATCACACTTCAAAGAAAACGAACGAAAAAGTTAAAAAGGAACGAGTTTAAGAAGCCGCATCTTCTTTTCTTTAAAAGTCTTCCCCAGGTTCTTGTTTTTTATTCTGAACCCTACTTTCCAAATTTTGTTGAATGCATGAGAACAAATATACTACTAAATGGGTAACTCTCTAGATTTTGCTTCGGATTGAATGATGTTAAATTTTAGCTAATGCAATATCTTAAAAAGAGCAAAAGTGGAAGAGAAGATCAAAGCATTTTCCAAACGGACATGTACTCTTTGTACGGAAAAAAATGTATACTTCTCCTAAAATTACACCTAACAGCAGACCTTATGTGAAATTCATTAACTAAATGTGTCGCGGGCTGTATATATGAGACCGGGACTATCTAAGCCTAGCCCAAGAAAAAGATATAGCTACTGCAGAAATAAACAAGACTCCAAAGTCCAAACTCCGGAGCAAACTGGGCCTTCAGGTGCCTTCACACTCAACACCTTCTGCAGCAAATGAGCAATTTGCAAGAAATCACGGCCCCTCTCATACCAATCAATACAGCACATTCATTCTTTGAGAAAATGTGGACAGCTATGTTTAAAGCTTTGGAGGAGAACTGGACCTCTATTTTGATTATTTCAGATTTCAAGGAATTGATCAGAAGCATAAATGATGGCCGTAAGATTCTTGCCGAAGCGGATGTAATTGTGGAGGATGTCAAAAGTGGAGGATGTCAAAACTCTTAGTCACTCTTTTTGGAATTGCTTTTTTTAATTTATAGGTAGAGAAATGAACACTTGTAGTGATGGTTTTGCAAAATTTGCCAATAGCCTAATTAACGTATCTAGGTAGAAGGACGACTTTCCTGTGTGGGTTTTTCAAACCGTATAGTTTATATGATGTACTAATCTTTAGGAAATCTAAAAACAAATGACATGGTTGACAAAAAAAAAAATCTTTGAAAAAATGTGCTCTTTGAAACAAAAATCTAATTAACGTACCTTTTGAAGTACAATCGTAGAACCATAACTTTACGCAGATTTGGTTATAAAAACACTCTGTTCGAGGTCAAACGCAAACAATGGAGGCAGAAAAGTAACCTACCCTTCATTTACCAGCCTTATGCTAGCGACCGTAGAATCCACGGTACTAACCTTTTTTTTTTTTTTCTTTTAGGAAAACTTTTTCTTTTTTTATCCCTTCTACTTCTGATTATATCTGAGAAGTATTAAAAATGCTTCACACACATTCCACGCACAGAAATAATTGTAGTAAACATTTTGTTAGGTACGTAATCAAGGTCAATGTGCAAAATTTCAGTTACGACTTATAATTCCTAAAGTACAGCACTTGTTAAAGTTATGAATTAATGGAAACTTGGACTGCGTTTGGATGAGTTTTTTTCGTGTTTTTTAAAAAATATTACTGTAGTTGTTTTAAAGATTCTTATCGATAAATGTATATATGAGATAAAAAAGTAATTGAAAAACATGTATAAAATTTTTAAAAAATATGTTTCTAAAAAACAGTATCAAACAAACACAGCTTGGATAGCTGGACCACCACACAAGGGAGCCGATGTGTTTTTACAACTTAGGCATCTAAGCATCCATGAGAAAGTTGATCGTGAAGGCAACGCAAGCAGATGTAATTAGGGGTGTCAATCGGACCTTATGAGCCGGGCTTTAACAAGTTCAGGATCAATTCATATATTTAATTGGGTTATGAGTTTCGGGTTATGAGTTTCGAGTTTATAAATATGAAGCTCATACTTAGCTCACAAAATATTCAGGTTGTGAGTCTAAGCTCACAAGCCTATGAGCCTAAAATTATTGAAATATTCTTAAAATTCAATAATCTCACAAAAATGATGAATGGAGACAAACTAATTATCAAATTAATATTACTGTGTATAAGCACAATCCTTTAGTGTAAAATTATTTTTGAAAAGTATAGCAAAATTTTTTGAAGTTATTAAGTGAAAAATGATTATCTCAAAATGTGTTCCAATAAGTATTCGAGTAAAAAATTTACAAAATACACTTGCAAGATATTACTACTAAGCATAAATAGCTCATTTATATACTGATGTACGTATTTAACTAAAAAGCAAACGAAAATTTTACAGCACAAAAAAGTATTGGCTCCGTTTAGATAGTGTTATTTGGAGTGTTTTTTAAAAATTATTTGGATTGTTTTTTGTTGACTTTTTTTGAAAGTTAAAAAAGTGTTTAAATGTAAAAACTTTTTTGATGTGACATAATAGCAATTTGAAAAAAACGGACGTCCACTTAAAGAAGCGAACATCCGCGAGGACATTTCTGTGTCTTAGCGGACGTCCGCTTCGTCGTCCGCTACATCGTCCACTTCGTCGTCCGACCTCAAAATCTACCAAAAATAGATCTTGTTTTGTCACTCATAATTTTTTTAATTTTTATAAACAAATTTTGAATATAAAAATGCTTGCTTTTGTGAATAATTGTGTAAAAAGTCTTTAAAGTTCATTTGAAATTTAGAATAAAAATTTAGTGAGAAAATTTGTTGAAAAAGTTTGACAAAAAAATTTTTTACTTTTTGACCAAATAATTTCCATCAATCCAAACGGGATTGGGAAAATTTTTTCCAAATAATGCTCCAAAAAATTAATCCAAACGAAGCCATTATCTTTTATGGCACAAAAGGTTTATCCACACTAATTTATTAGGCTTATAAACACCAAAAAAATACTATGATATATAATATCTATAATATAGTATAATATATAATATAGTGTATGTGTATATATGTATATATATAATATTATATGTGTAAATATACATATGTACATATATGTATGTATATGTATATGTGTACGTATATATGTATGTGTGTGTGTCTATAACTATATTAATATATATATATATATATATATATATATTATGAGTCGAATTTATAACAGGCATGAACTTTGTTCGGCCCAAGCTCGATTTGAAAATATTTCGAGCCTAATATGTTGACCCAAACTCAACTCGGCTCAATATATGATCATGTTCATTAACTTTTTTCGGACCGAACAGACCGAACTCAAGCTGACTCGGCCTTATTGACAATCCTAGATGTAATCCCATCATAGAACACTAAAAACCATTATGGCAGCTGACTCGTAGAGGACCACTTATGTTACCCCAGCAACGAAAGAAGCTTTGCACTTCCACCTCAAATTCCATCAGGTCATAATTGAATTTCTGCTTCTTCCAGTTTCCAGCTCAAATTCCACATCAGGCAATCATCGTCTTTCCACTAGTGGATGGCAAGTTCATCCTATATGCTTGAAGAGACAAGGCAAGAGCTCACGTGATGGATGAAAAGGAAAAGCCAACTTGCATCACAGGCCCATAATGCATTAATTTGTCACGAAGCCATATAATGCCATCAAGCTGTTGTTCAGCTTCCATTGTTCTCAAGAAGGAGAAATTTTCTATAACCCACGGAGAAAAGGCTGCCTATTAAATAAGACTTTAAAAAACTAACCACATTGAGAGTGACAAAAAATCTGGAAGGCCTTCGCACTATATAAACCGGCATCAAAGTCAATCTTCATGGATGTCATTTCCTTGTGGCAACAGGTAACTCTATTACATCTTAGTTAATAAAAAGATCTGATATTATTACGACTTCAAAAAATCCAAAATAAATCATATGCAGTAATATACAGGCAGACAGGGCTGTAAAGAGGCACTACAACCGCCAAAATTATCCACCTACATCACTTACCCACCTTAATCTGGAGGTTTCTAATCCCCACATTCACCTTTTCAATACTAGGCTCACTCTTCACCTCATTTTTTGTCAGACTTTCCATATTAAGCCATGGGTGTTGCAGACACTGTTGAGCAGTTGGTCTCTTCTCTGGTTCAAAATCGAAAAGGGGACTCAGGAACTCTGCCAACTTTTGAGCATCTGTCTCAGAAAATTTGTACCTATCAACAAGTAACCGATCAAGTGGCCGAAATTTTAGCCTTCGGATTCTCTTTAAGTCTCCATATTTATCAAAGTAATCCTTGGATCGACCCCCGCCAGTGGCGATCTGATTCGAGAATAAATTCGGAATAGAAAATAAGATCAGCAATTAGATCTCTTCATCAATGGTTTTCACTGAGGAGAGAGGAGGCAATATATGTTCTCACCTTCCTAGGCATTTTGCCAAGGAGTTCCATCATCAAAGCGAGATGATCCTGTATCCAAACCAACAATCTTCACTACCGGACTCAATATGAGTATACATGACATAAAAACACAAGCTTCTTGATGAATAAGAGGTAAAGAATGATGACAATGTTTACTGAAATAAGAAAAACTTGAAAGTGATGAGAAATCACTGCTTAATCTTTTTGGCCACTAATGTCAAGGTAGACGTCTCCAACTGGCTGCAGATTTAACCTTTGGCAGCACTAAAAGCGGCTATCCCAGGTGCACCCCTAGATTTTCAATTACTAGTTTGAGCTTTAAGAATTTGTACTTAGAAATGTTCTCAGAAAGGGTGTAAACAAGCAAAATTAAGATCATTGGTCATCCGCGAAAAATGTTAAAATTACAAAGCCCATTGAATTAATCAATATGGATTTCACGTATAGGCATACTTCTTAATCTTTGTTCTCATTCTTTTTTTTTTTTTTTGCTTCTCTAAAGAATTCCAAGCAACTTAACGACTCATGTGCAGCCTGGAAGAAAACTTTTAAGATGATTGGAGCATGTAAAAGGACAACACATAAAGTCAGAAACACTTGTACTAGGACAATACATAAAGTCAGAAACATTTGTACTACCTCATCATCACTGAAACCTTGCCCTTCTTTTGGAGTAAACAGCATTTCACCAGTAGCAAGCTCAAAAGCAATACAAGCGAACGACCACATGTCAGCAGAAAAAGAATATCCTGATCTAAGAATGACTTCAGGAGCTCTGTACTGTCTTGTTTGAATTTCGTCGGCAAATTGCTTATCAGCCCAACATGCATTTCCAAAATCCACCACCTTACATCTGACGTCGATTCCATCCAGAGATCTATCTGGTTTTGGGTTTGTTCTTATCCCACCCATTGAAGATCTTCTTTCTGATATCCTAGCCACTGCTCTCCTTGCCCTTTGTTTTAGCTTCTTCTCAATAAGATTTACTGCTGCACCACCATTAAGGTTCCCCTCTGGCCTTTCAAGAATGGGTGTCATTCCTGATTTTATTGGGTTTTTGGAAGGATTGATGGTAGAACAGAGGAGAATATTTTCAGGCTTTAAGTCTGTATGTATAAGTCTAAGCTCCCTGTGGAGGTAATCAAGGCCAGTCAATATGCACTTGCATATTTCCCGAACTTGATTCAATTCAAGACCTTTATAACGGTTATATTTGATCAGCCGCAGCAAGCTATCTCCAAGAAACTCCAGGACCATGCATAAATGCTGTCCATTTGGGCCTGCATGCTTACAGTGGTCTACTAAGCGTATAACGTATTTGCTATTGGAGGCATCACCATCAGCAATAGCAGAAAGAATTTCAATTTCATGCAGAGCAGCTTGAGCAAATTGTGGAGCACTTTTTTGGATCTTTAAAGCAACATATCTCTGCGAAAGGAGGGAAGATAAACAATCATCAGCACCAGAAAACAATCAAACCTCATGTAAAGAACAAATTTTGTGCTTCCATCCTCAAGTAAGACACTCATATACAGCGCCGAGAATATACAAAAAGTAAAACTCGTACGTAACTCTACGCAAGGCAACTTCAAACGTTTAAAAATCCTCAGTAAATACACGTATCACACGGGACCTCAAATATGGAAACCAGCAGAGGCCAACTAGCAACAAAGTTGACATCATTCTTCTCCTCATAAATTTTCATATTTAGCTAATATTAACAAGAAGTAGAATTTCAAAAAGCAATTTAATCCAATGGAAAATCTTGTTAGCAAAAATACAGCCTTCAGCAGCAAAACTACTGTAAGATGCCTATTACATGACTGAGGTTTAAATCCCTGCAACCAGTGATGGTTATAAATGCTAGCACACAGTCATTTCAAAACCAATTCAAATGATCATTAAAAATAAAGCTTAATCATGCAAAAACCTCCAAAATTTTGTTCCACGACCACAAGTCCTTTTTAACTTTCCTACACAATTCAAATATAAAACTCAAGCTACTTCCACTGCTGAGAGCCTCTAACCTCATATTTCCACAATCCGAGAAGCATTAGCTCGAATTTTATGTATCTTAGCTGCATCAGAGCCCAAATATCGATACAGCATGCACTAAAATCTTTACAGAGAAGCATAACAAACGACACCTGCTACTACTTATTATACCTGAAAAATATATGTCGCCGCCTGCCAGACAAATTTAAAATATTTGATACTACAAAAATAAAAAATTACTACAATCAAGCTATCTGATCAAATGATTACTACCTAAGAAACAGAAAAAGTCAATTCAAATGATTAATTAAACACTGAAAATTCCAAATTTGACCGCAAACAAGAATATTCAGAATCAAATCAGTCCATTTCATAAAAATACAACAAAAATTAACAGTGATCTCTATTTAAATAATTATAAAATTACTTATTTAACAAATCAAAAAATTATATAATGGGATTAAATGCAAAAAATAAATAGATAAAAGAAAACGTACGGATGATCGAGTATCATAAGCAAGCCAAACGGTAGAGAACTGTCCCCAGCCAAGTTTACGCTGAGCGATGTATCGTCCACCGGCGAACGAGTCGCCGACGCGAACCGCGTGGTATCCACCTTTCCTGTATGAGTCCATTCCCTCGTCCTCATCCTCCGACGCCGACGACGACGACGGCGAGCAAGACATTATTGATCGATATTAATTAATTAATTTAATAATGCAAAAGCCGATCTCTCGTGAAATTAATAATATTTTCTGCTTTTTTTTTTTCCCCTTCTCCAAATTATAGAAAAAAAAATGAATTTGGAGGTAAGGAAAAAAATAAAAGAGGAATTTAAATGGGAATTTATAGTAGTGAAAAGTGGAGGGGGGAGAGATTTAATAGAGGAAAGAAAGTACCGAAAAGAAGGAAGGAAGAGAATTGATTTGTGTTCTTCTGCTTTTGCTTGTTAACTGTTTAGTATAGAGCATGTGGCCTTCAATACAAGGCTTCTCCTCTTTTTGCTCTTGCCTTTTTTTTTTTTATTGTTTTATGTTTTGTATTTTTTTATAGTATTTACTTTTTTGGGTAGAAATAAATTATTGAGAAGTGTCTCGAATTAGATAAAAATGTAGTTGAGTAAAATGTTTAGAGAGTTTCAAAAAATTGCAATCGGACGAATAATTCTTAATTAAGTGTCCGTGGGATTGAGTGAGATTCTATTGGATTTGAAATTGAGAGTAATTATTAGCGGATTTTCAACAACGTGTAAATTTATTTAAATACTTCACATTTTACTCTTTATTGATTTAAAAATCAATGTTAAGAAATTTTCTTTAAGATTAATATCATATTTGTGAATTTTAGATAAACTAAAATAAAAAAAAACTTGTTTTTATTTCGCTGCGACTTTATCGAGTTTAAACGTAAAACTTAAAATTAATTTTATTTATTATGTTACTACTTTTTTCTTTTTCTTTTTAACCATGTTGTATAGTTGATGAAAAAATGACAAGTGTTTATTAGTTGAGGGGAAGCAATCGATGGAGGAGAAGTTGCTATGGGTTAGCCAACTGCCATTTCCTTTAATTAAATCGGGAAAATAAATGGTTTTGCTGATACTGTTATGATATTCTGTGCATGCCAAAGATAAGAAAAGCGAATTGGACTAGAAAATTTCGTTGCACGCAATGAACAAAACATCGTTGATGTGGACAGCATCTGTGTACTTTGATTTTTTTAGTATCTTGTATTTATCTCTTTTAAGATTTGTCAAACAAACTTCCTAATTTTTACAAGTGTAGTTACTTCTATTCGAGATTTCTTAAATCAGAGGTTGTTAGATTTGCCTTATTTGACAGATGGGGGTGCAAGTTTGAAATGTGCTTGAAAAGTGCAAACTAGTCTAGTATAATGCTATTTTTGAACTTGAATTTATTTGTTAATAAACTAGATAATTGTGTCGAGATTAGCTGATCTTCTTTCATAGTCAAGAAAGATTCACTTAACTTTATTGTTTAATAGAAAGAAGTTAAAACCGACTTTGATAAGTTACTGATTACCAGATAATCCGTTTGGAATTAGTTACAATAGTTAACAAATCATTTTTTTGAGAAAAATTAAATTTTTAATTGGTACTCAATAATTAAAATTCGGACCAATTAAAAATCGCTTGATTGTTCTAAAAAAAATTCATTCTTGGTAAATTAAATTTTAGAGTAAATAAGCCCAAAAAAAAATGACCCGAAAGGCCAAAAGCAGTCTATACAATTTTAAAAATTATGATAAATCATATGTAATTTTGGTAAAAATTAAACCTTATAAAACAATAATGTAATTGGTCTCTTCTTTTTCTTTCCCTAGGGAAGTAGTGGGTGGGCCGTCCGGGGACCATAACAATGATACGTTTTAGTGTGTTGGGCCATAGCGGTCAAATCAGAGATAGTGCCGGAGATGAAGTGTATACCTTGATGTGGTAAGACTGGTATACAGCTTTACACTTGGGCCTTTTGCTGTAAAGAGTAGTGGACATGTGTTGCTTGGATAAAGTTTTTTTTTTTTTTTGATAAAGCTTGGATAAAGTTTGAGAATTAATTTAAGTTCATTTTGTTCATATTAATGATTATAATACTTAAGCTTAGTCAGTTGTGTAGTTAGTGCTAATAGTTCCTTAATATGTGAATTTATAGCTTTCGATTGCTTATCCTTTACGAATCTTCTAGTGCTAAAGACACACACTCTGTGTAAATTAATTAAGTTTTTTTTTTTTGAAAATAGGAAAAAGAGTTATTTTGATAGTTATTACTTTTGTGGGTGGTTATATTGAATTAAATTATTTTTTTAAAAGAAAAGGGGGAGAAACACAAACCAAGTGGTGCTCCTCCTTCATATATTGTAAAATACTGTGCAAAATTATGTTACTTGTTATATTTCTAATATAGAAAGGGTAGTTATTCAATTAGTTATTGTTTTTCTGGGTGCTTTTGTTGAATTAATCTTTTTTTTCTTTTAAACAAGTGGAAAAAAAGGAGATATTAGGGGTGTATTTGGATCATAGGATGACACAGGATTAGATTACTAATCCTCTATATCATCTAATGTTTGATTGCATTTTAACCACATGATTACACATCCTATCTAACTGAATTAATCAAGTGTATACGAGATAAAATAATTCCATAAATTAAGCATAGGGACAGTAACATTAATCGTCACCGAATAATTTTTTTTAGATAATAAAATTGTTAACAAATTTGTCCATACCCCACCACCACTTCCACCACCACTACCACAACCGTGCATGACCACTACCGTCACCCCCAAATTGCACTATCATTACCGCCACAAATATCAACTACACCTCATCACTGCCACCATCGAGCTACTATTCTTATCAATGTATTGTACCTTTTACATTTATTAACATTAATATTCTTTTTCGCCCAAGTACATACTCTCGTAACAATTGTAATCATACGGAGTAAATGGTTCTATTTGGACTAAGTCATCTTCTGAAAAAATTTTCAGATTATTCTCTTATTATATTATAATTTTGTCTACGTTCTTATCTCACATAAATCAAATCCCAAAAGAAACTACACTACTATTTCTTAAAAAATATAAAGAAAAATCTATATAGAGCCAGTAATCATCTCCCAAAAACAACAACATTTTTTTATCTCCCCCTTTCCCCACTCTAATATACACTAAACAGTCCGTCCAATGTTCCAACTCCAAATTCCAAGTCTAACCTTAGTACGACCCAATATTGGCATACATCGCTTTGATCACACCAAACGGGAGTCGCCGGAGCCGCCCTTCCACCAACAGCAAACTGATCCAGGGGTAAATATGTAAATCCGTTCACCATTATTTCCTCCCATTCTCTCTCTCTCTCTCTCTCTCTCATCGCCCGTAACAAAAGAAAAGACATTCCCAAAAATAAAAACGCAGCCTAGAATAATAATAATGAAATCATTCAATTTTCGAAAACAAATAAATAAACCATAAAAAAAAAACACGCACATTGACCTTTGCACAGTGTTTTGTGCTCTCCATCAAAGCCATCAAAAACCAAATCCCCATCGTCCATCGCCGGCTAACGGCGGCGCTCGGCCGTCAAAATCATCCATCGAGCATCAATTCCACAATTATATTGTATTACATCGTCGGTACACGGCGTCGTATTCGGGTCGTCTAAACCCTTGCTTCGGTCTAATTTTATTTATGCGGTGAAAAGAGATGATTTTATCATAGCGATTATAACCGAATAGATCCTTCTCGATCTTAGAATTAGAATCGAGAGGTTTTTGGAACGATTTTGATTGGGGGAAATGGCGCAGAGTCAAACGCAGGCTCCAAATATGGATCAATTCGAGGTGTATTTCAAGAGAGCTGATTTGGATCAGGACGGTCGGATCAGTGGAAACGAGGCCGTTTCGTTCTTTCAAGCCACTAATTTACCTCGGCAAGTCCTCGCTCAGGTTCGGTCCCCCTACTTCTCTACTACTGCTTATCTTTTGTTTCCATTCCCAATTTACATAGTTGCTGCTTTTTTTTTTGTTGTTTTTTTCCCTTTAAAATTAGTTTGTTGTTTTAAGTGTTTGTCCTTGAACTCGATTTCGGTGGTCGAAGTTTGGTAGTACATGTTTACGGTGTAGTATATAGCATAAGATTTCTGTTATTGATTGTTAGAACTGTGTGAGATAGTTTAACGACGCATTGTTGAAATTCGATGCTTGGTCCAGAGTTGCATTGAAGGAGCCTGAGAAGTGAGTCATAATTGTGTTAGGTTAACTTTGGTAAGCTGCAGAAGATTACATAATATATGGCTTTTCCCTTAGGGAAGAAAGTAAATTAATAAAAAGAGAGAGAGAGAAAAGTGTTAGCAACTCTTTGTGGAGTATACTGAGATGGACATTGCACAAGAGTCTTGTAGGATGATTTTATGCATCATTTGCGAGACATTGATTTCTGCTGGAGATAGACCTTAAGGGTTGAATTTCCATTTGTGTTGATTGTTTTGTTATGTGCTAGTTGAAGATTCTCAGCAGCTCTTTGGGAACTAGTTATTTAAATTGGATGTGTCGTATTCTGATCTGTAGTCATTACTTCTTTTTGGTGATCTTTTTTTTTGTGATATTTAGTTATTACTTATTTTTGTATTTGTGTTGTGGTTTTTTATCCCCCTTCCCATCTTGTTTTTTCTTTTCTCTTTATGTTGGGTGTCGTTAATTAGAGATGTAAATGATGCGTTGGAGACGAATGGTTTTGTCAGGAATTGAAAGTGGTAAAAATATAATACACTTAAGGTGGCAAAATGCGGATTTTTAAAGCCCTAAAGTGTGGGCATGGATGGGAAAGGGAATAAAGGATGCATCTTTCTTACTTTCCTCCCAACTAAAAGAAAGGAAGGCTAAAGTGTTTGGTTGATGCTACTTTTAGGTTTTTGTGTTTGATACATAGGTTAGCAATCGATGGAATGAAGAAATAGGTGCCTTGGATTTTGGTCTTGCATTCCTACTGCCCTTGGGTAGTAATTATCCTTCTCTTTTTACCTCTTTCTGTGTCTTCCTTTTATTGCAAGCGAGAACATACTCTAACATAGAGATATAAAGAGAGTCCACTGGAGGGGCCTTTTCCTTTGTGTATGCAAGTTTTCCCCATATGGCCCCCTATGCTTGAAAATCGAAATGAATGATGTAGCATTAGCGTAAGCTAAGAAGCAAGGGAATGTAATGCTTGTTTCTGAAAGATCTGATTTTGAACAGTACAAGTGTTTAATAAATTTGTGTACTTTCATGTAAAGCAATAACTGATATGCCAGAATCATTTCATCAACAGTTGATGGTTGTGTCTTTGGTAAAACTCTTATATGCACGTCTTGGATGCTCGTGTGCACCTATTTTATTGCAACAATCACACGTAAAAGATTGAAAGGTTGTTCATGCTATATATTTCACATACTTTAGCCTAGAATAATATGCATCTAATTGTGCCATGTTATTTTTCAAAATTCTTGTTAGGGCTGGTGACTGCCTTTTTCTGCTTGTAAATGAGATGTAAATTTAAGTATATGAGAAGATAGTCTTTCCTGATGCTAATTTCCCTTGGAATATGGTTACCAAAATCTTTTTAGGGTGCTTATTTTGACTAGTCTAGAAGCTGTCTTTGACATTACATTGCTTACATTTTATGATTGCGGAATTAGGATACAGTTTTTGAATTGAGAGTTTTATGAAGCTTTATCCAGAGTCAAGGTAGAAGCATGAAAATAAATTGTGGATGTAGTAAAGGGATTAAAATCACAGTGTTTTTATTGTCTTCTTGTTTTAGCAGTTAGATTTATTGCTGAGGTCTTTCATTTTTTAATATGTGTTTTATGATTTCTGTAGTTTTTATGTACCACAGTAAGCATTGTAGAACTGTTGTTGCAGCTATAGCTGTGCTCAAAATTTTATTTAGATATTGCAATTATATATACAGCAATAAGTGTTATTTCACCTTGTGGTTCCTGGTGCTAGAACATTCCCGGCCTAATAGAACTGAAATCTGCTAGTCGTGTTCCTTTTTATGCTACATTTGTTCTTTACATACTGAAACTAGAGCTGTTATTCAAACCGAGCTGTTCGCGAACACAGCTCGGTTCGGCTCGTGAAAGCTCGAGTTCGGCCCGTTTGTATAGTTAAACAAGCCGAGCTTGAACAAGAAATTGAGCTCGTTTATTAAACGAACGAACACGAGCCTTGTTCGCGAACGCTCATTTGTGTTCGCGAACAAGGGGCAATAATGTCTTTTCACTCCTATTCTCCATATCTTAAACGAGCTCGTTTATGTTCACGAACACTCTTTTCACTTATTTGTGTTAAACGAGCCGAGCTCATACGAGCTCGTTCGAGCTCGGTTTGTTGGTGTTAAACGAACCGAGCTCATTTGAGCTCGTTCGAGCTCGGCTCTTTAGTGTTAATTGAGCCGAGCTCGAGTTCGAGCTTGAGCTTCCTGTTTTTTTAACGAGCCGAGCTCGAACAAAAAATTTGGCTCGTTTAATAAACGAGTCGAGCTGAGCCTGTTTGTTTATTAAACGAGCTCGAGTTCGAACACCAAATACTCGGCTCGGCTCGAATAACACCTCTAACTGAAACACAAAATTTGCCACAGTTGTTCATACACAAAATTTGTATGGTTGTCTTATGGACATTCCTTCCTGTTGTAACATTGACTGTGATTTTATTTCTTCTTTGGTGTTTGGTTACCATGTCGCAGTTAGTGATTTGAATTCTCAAACTGCAGACTGCAAACCTGTAAGAACCTTTTTTTAATCCAATATTTTTTCTGAGCGTAATGGTAGAAACTGGTCAATCTTCAAGTTCTACTTAAATTTATGTCTACTTCTGCTCTATGGTCTAGGTGGGATTGGTACTTTAACAATATGCAAGTTTGAGCATAGGATTTGGAGTGCTCCACTTCTTGTCTCCAGTTTGGGTGATTTCAATCAATTCTTCTGCTGTTGTGTGAAGTGTATTGCTTTTTGTCGAATTCTATCTTTAATGATGCTGGAATTTATAACCAATAATGAGTTTGTTATGTATATTTTTTTAAAAGTTTAGTAGTACTAGATTTCCCGATTTGCGATTTTGTTTGGATGAAAACTGGAATTTGTTTACAGGTCATATTCTTTTCTTTGAGGTCTGAATATTATATTCTTTTCATTATTTCATTTCAAGGTTACATTTGTGAATTTATGCAGATATGGACAATCGCTGATCAAAATAGAACTGGCTTTCTTGGTCGTCAAGAATTTTATAATGCTCTTAAACTTGTTACAGTGGCCCAAAGTAAGCGAGATTTGTCACCAGACATAGTAAAAGCTGCATTATACAGTCCGGCTTCAGCTAAAATTCCTGCTCCCAAAATTGACCTTACACCTAGTCCCGGCCCTCAGTCAAATAGTACAGCAGGTTCAGCTGTTCGACCGCTGAATGCTGGTACTGCAATGGCACCTCAAAATATTGGTGACAGGGGCCCACAGGGCTTTACATCTCAAGAAAATCAAGGAACGCGGCCACCTCGACCCCCACTTCCTAATACTACTTTTCAGTCTCCACAAGTTGTTGCCGGTCCACGAATGCCTCATCATGGAGTTACAATGCCGGTTTCTCATCCTCCAAGTTCTTCGCCTTGGCTTGGTGGAAGTACTGGTGTCACCGATGCAGGAGTTGCTTCTCAATCCAGCAGAAGCTTGGGACCTGTAGCTGCGTCTGGATTACCACCTTCTACACAACCTGGAGCACATGGAGCCTCTGTCTTGATGCAATCTGCTTCATCCAAACCAAGTGGTACTTCGCTCGGTAACCTTGTGGAAGCAAAAGATTCCAAAGCACCTGTTGTGGCATCTAATGGACATACATCGGACTCACTTTTTGGAGATGTTTTTTCAGCCACTTCTGTTCAAACAAAAAAAGATTCTACCGAAGTTACATCTGGTGTTAGCAACTTACCTGTCTCATCTGCCAGTGTCCCGACATCATTGGGAGAACAACCTACAGTTAAATCTAGTCCCCTTGATTCTTCTTTGCAGATGGCAACTGCACAACCTCCCATGGGCAGTCAACACCACAAAGGACAATTACCAGTGGAGCCAAACCAACAAGTTTCGATGCAAACATCCCCTGCATTGCCTACTAGAGCTGTAAATTCTGCAGCTGGACAATCCCAGGTTGCTTGGCCAAGGATGACTCAGTCTGATGTTCAAAAATATGCGAAAGTGTTTATGCAAGTGGACACCGACCGAGATGGAAAAATCACTGGTGAACAGGCTCGCAACCTTTTCCTCAGTTGGAGGCAGCCAAGAGGTTTGACTGCTTCATCTGATGCAGAAACAAACACACGCACACATGCATTTATCTGTATCTATCAATTTCTGCCCTTTCTGTTCCTTCTATAGAGCTTTCTCCTTCCCACTGTTTCTGTTTGGTTTATACATTGTGGCGTGTGGTGGGAATATTGCGTGAAGCCAATTTTAAATCTCTACAGGTTTACTGTCTAGAGTATACCTAGTGTTACTACTGTCCACTTCATTATCTTTTGTTAGTTTTTAAAGATTGTCTAACTTCAACTATTGCTTTATCTTCATCAGTTAATGCTGATTATCAGTCCTCATTAAGCTTGCACTGTTGTACGGATGGTAACTCAAGAATGTGTAATCTTGCAGATGAGATCCCATTCCTTCTCAAAAAGAGATCCTGAGTTGGTTTTTCGCCTTTTATTGTCAAAATGACTAGTGAAAAGCTATGGAACCTTATAATCATAAACTGTGTACACTTTAGCTTGTTGTTTCCTTAATTCTAGTTGTTTTGAATTACAGCCTTGGGGATACTGGGTTCATGAGCAAACCAAGTAGTATCAGGCACATCACTTTAAACCATTTGTTTTGGACCACGATTTCTTTGAAGTAGAAAGATTTAGTTGTTTTAGTCGTAAGAAGTTAAAAATTGGATATCAGATCAGGGAAGTAATTATCACTTAAAGAAGTGTACTTGGAAAAAGGAAGCTGTACTATATGGGTGTGAAAAAATGAAGCAGTAAAATGTTAATATAATTGCTTTTTATCATTTCTTGTGTGCAGCCCACTTGCATAGGCATGCTTAGTTATACATAGCTGTAGTGATCATATCTCCGCTGTTCTTTTCAGTGTCAGTGTTGTGGCTCAATTGCTACCAGTAGAGATAAATTATAAATTGTTTCTTCATTGCTTTCATTCTTGTCAATTTTGGTTCTGAACTTTCAAGAGGTTTCGCAATAATAGCTTGGGCTACCGTGGGATTAACTGCATTTTATATGTTTCGATCTACTTACTTTCGAAGGGGATTTAAATGGTCATTTTCTTCCCTTGTATGCTGTCACTAAAAGGCGTTCTCTTTTTCACCTCTTTTTGTTGAACATTGTATCTCTTCATCTTTCAGAGGTCTTAAAGCAGGTATGGGACTTGTCTGATCAAGACAAGGACAGCATGCTTTCCTTGAGGGAATTCTGTATTGCTCTCTATTTAATGGAACGTTACAGGGAGGGCCGCCCTCTTCCTGCTGTGCTTCCGAATGGTATCATGTTTGATGAGACATTGTTATCCACCTCCAATCAACCTGTTGTACCCCAAGGAAATATAGCTTGGAGAGCTACTTCTGGTACGTTCTTTAAAGTTTAGTTTTGCACATTGACATTAATTTGTCCATTTTAGCTAGGTCCATAAACTATTTCATCTGTATTAGCCTTTCAGCAACCACATTCTATGAAGCCACCTCCTGGGAAGCCACCTCGTCCTGTTCCTGTTTCTCAACCTGAGGATTCCATGCACCCAAGTCGGCAAAAACCTAAAGTTCCTGTGTTGGAGAAGCATCTTTTGGATCAACTCAGCACAGAGGAGCAGAATTCCTTGAACTCAAAGTTCCAGGAAGCATCTGACGCGGAAAAGAAGGTTGGTCTTTGATTTTCTTGTGACAAACTATTGCATTTGCCGTCTCCTTGTTTTATAGCTTTTCGAATACACAGCGGTAATGGAAACATGCTAGCAGAATGTATCGGTTTTTGGTTTTTATCTTGGGGTGGGTGGATTGTTTTAAAAATTTTTTATTTTGGGGCGGGAGGACACTAGAGCAGTAGTACAGTTTTCATTGAAATTCATTTATTTTGCCACCCTAGGTAATGGAGGACTAAGCAGCCTTTTCACATTATTCTTCTATTTTTTGTCAACTTCAGGTAGCAGAATTGGAGAAGGATATCCTAGATGCTAGAGAAAAAATTCAGTTCTACCATGCAAAGATGCAAGAACTTGTGGGTATCTTTTCTTTTCTGATGGCTGTCATTATCTGTTTTAATTTTTGTGCTGAGCTTTAATAAATTTGATTTTTCTATCTATATAGCAATTATTTTAAGTTCATCTGCTCCTTGTATTCGCTTGGTTAACAGATCATAAGAATCTTAAAAGTTGAGCCTTGGTCAATTTTTAGAATCAAATATTACAATCGTTATCTGGCTTTTGGGATTAAAAACATGTTTAACGGGCATCTCCTTTTGACTTGGACATTGGACGCTGGAATATTTTGATCAAAATTCTTGTATTGTAAATGGAACATGGATAAGATCTTGCGTCACTGTATAATTTTTGAGCTGTAAATTTGACCATTACGATGATATAACGTTCACGTTCATTAGAACGATACTTTGAGCAACTCAAAATGGACAATGAACTTGTCAAGTTTGGGGCCATTATAGTTTGGATGACCACCTGCTTTTGATGGTTTGCACTCATTACACTTGTCAAGGACTATAATATTTTTCCTTTTCTCTGTGACTTTGCTTTTAATTCTTGAGCATTTCACACTGGCAATGAAGCAGCTAACTCATTTCCCGTATATATGAGCTAACAGTATTGGTAATACAGCATTGATATCTATATTCTGTTTGTTCCACTGATGCCAGATCTTGTACAAGAGTCGATGTGACAATCGACTAAATGAGATCACTGAAAGGGTTTCTTCAGATAAGCGAGAGGTATTCCCCTTTGATTATGATTGTGAATTGGAGTACTTATTATTTCTGTTGGATTTTGGCTCATGGAAGTGTATTGTTTTTCAGGTGGAGACACTGGGAAAGAAATATGAAGAGAAATATAGGCAGGCTGGAGATGTGGCATCCAAATTGACAATAGAAGAGGCCACATTTCGTGACATTCAGGTAGCTTTATGGATTCTTTAACTAAATGCTTCTGCTGTATGTTCTTTTATTACCTTCTTCATGTTTCTTGATTTTCAACTTCCAAAAGCTTATAGTACTATGCTTAACGTATTGGAAATGTCATATTGTGTTTAACCCTTTGCAGGAGAAAAAGATGGAGCTCTATCGAGCAATTGTCAGACTGGAACAAGATGGTAGTGCTGGTGGTATTCAGGTGCTTTTTTATAACTGACAGGTTTCTTGCTAAAAATTCATTAGTTAAGCTTTTCTGATTCCAAATTTGGCATTTGCAGGAACGTGCTAACCTTATCGAGTTGGATCTTGAGGAGCTAGTAAAATCACTGAATGAACGTTGCAAAACTTATGGATTACGTGCCAAACCAACCTCACTAGTTGAGCTTCCATTTGGTACTTTTCATATTTCCCTGTTGGATTGTTGGTATCTTCAATATTTGATTGAATTTTGCATCACTGAGTTGCAGTTTATTTTACTACTAGACAAACATATGGTAGACTTAGAACTTGTGTAAAATGTTTGAGTGACAGTATACTCTCTTATTACCTTGATCTATGATTGTATATCCTGGTTAAGATGATGGTGAATATTTCATGGCTGCATGGAACATTAAAATACATGATAAATTTGTAGTTTCCGTGCTGGTTGCTTTATTTAAAAATATGTCCTCCCCCCCCCCCCCCCCCCCCCAAAAAAAAAAAAAAAAAAAGAGAGAGAAGGCACGGGGGTCGGGCACTGTTTTCTGTGTGTAAGCATGCCGCATGGTTTTATTCGAAGAATCATGCATGTTATTTTGTTTATTGAGGCTAACTTGTTTGGCTATTGAAATTGATCAAGAACATTTAAGATTGCAAGTTAAAGTTTTGAGTTTTTTAAGTTTCTCTTGGCCATTTAATCTAACAAGCTGATAATCACAAGGCTAAGTCTAAGGAAGCTTAAAGTTTTGGCTTATCCTGTCTTTTTTCCCCTCGCCTATTTAATCAACTCAGCAGGACTAACTTTAGGGTAGCTCTATCATGCTTGTCTGAATTCATCTAACTTCTTGAATATTATTTTGCAACCACGCACTTCTACTGTTGATGCTGTGCTAACCCAAGCTTGGGAAGTTTGAGACCTCTCATTATGATCCTTTTATTATTCTATCAATAGCTGCCATTTTATGTTATGGTCCTGTCTGTTAAAGTAGTAGGTTTATGACTTCATTTAAAATCAGGTATCAGTAGGGTAGATATTTGTTAGATAGATGGGATTTGTTGCTAATAGCCAATGTGAAAAAAATGTGGATTCTTTATCTGCGCCAGTCATAACTGTTCAGCTTTATATTTTCCGCTATTGCACGTGTTTTTGAATTCGTTCAATTATTTTGTTTTATAATGCCTTGTATGATTCGATTATCTTGAAGGTTGGCAACCTGGCATCCAAGAAGGAGCAGCTGATTGGGATGATGAGTGGGATAAGTTTGAAGATGAAGGTAATTATGAGAAGTCATTTTCAGTACTTAGCTGATTTTCACTTAGATTAGAAGTTTGTCTTGATGGGTACTTGTCTCTGAGACTAACACAGTTGAGATAGCCAATATACCTGAAACAAGTTTAGTTGATGAATCCAGCTTATTGCTTTGTAATTTTTCGATATGGCAGGGTTTTCAGTTGTCAAAGAGCTCACCCTAGATGTGCAAAATGTCGTAGCCCCACCAAAAGCTAAGTCCTCATTGAAAGAGAAAGAATCATCAGTCAATGGAAATGGGGATGCTATATCATCTTCTAATGCCGATGACAAGGCAGAGAAGGTGCAGAATACTAGCGATCAAAGACCTGAGGATGAAGGAGTGAATACCCAGAGTGAAGAGCACAGTGCGAGTAGCCCACCTGCGAGTCCAGCAAGAAGAAATGCACTTGAGACCGAACCTAAAGAGCTTGAAGGTTCTCATTCTAAAAGGGATATCAGTTTTGATGGCTCACCCCATACTACCCAGAGGTAATGTGGTCTCCCCAACTTACTACAAACTCTGGCCCCACCTTCATTAAAAAAAAAAAAAAAAGAAAGAAAGAAAAGAAAAGAAAGAAAGAAAGAAAGAAAGAAAAAAGGCCAACCCTATGGCTTCCTTGCTTATCCATGTCGTACATATATATCTGCTCTAGTGTTTGATGGTTTGACCATGGCAAAACTTTGAAATAGTCGTTCAATAATATCTCATGGCATCTATTTAACCTGCTTTTTTATTACTTTGGTTTATTCCCTTTTCTTTTACCTTGTAGTCTGTTGTCAGGAAATATCATACTTCAATTTTGCTATTGCAGTGAACATGGGGGTGCTGAATCTATGTTCTCTGTGGACAAAGGGTTTGATGAACCAGGCTGGGGTACATTTGACACACTATATGATACTGATGCTGCGATCGATCACGTAACTAAGGTATCTGAAATATTTCTTCATGTTTATGTTTTTATGCTTTGAACACGCCTAAAATGTCTCTTAGATGTTTATGACTAGTTGTTTGGTATTTTGTAAAGGTTCGTACTAGGCTCGTTTCGGCTAGTGAGATTAATATATGGTTCATGAGAGTAGTTTCTTCATTTATGGTATATCTGAAATATTTTCTTTTCCAAAATTAAATGTTTGGTGATCTTTAATTCACTGGGGGAACACGAGATTTCCAGGTTGCTTAAAAGATCCCTTGTTTACCACTTGACTATATTCACAGGATGTACATTCTGAGAGGCCAAGTGATGCTTCTTTATTTGGTTTTGATGACTGGAGCTTAAACCCAATAAGAACGAGTACAGATAATATGTATCCAAAGCAAACCCCATTTTTTGATTCTGTACCGAGCACCCCAAGTTACAATATGGGAGGCTCCCCTCTTGCTGAGAACATGTTCCAAAACAAGAGCTCGTTTGGGTTTGCTGACTCTGTACCAAGCACACCAATGTACAGTTCAAGCAATTCCCCTCGAAGATTTGGTGAAGGACCAGAAGAACGCTCTTTTGAAAGTAGCTTCTCAAGATTTGATTCCTTCAGTATGCAAGATGGTGGACTGTTCACACCACGTGAGCCCTTGTCTTTTACAAGATTTGATTCTATGCGCAGCACCAGAGACTCGGAGTTTGATCACAGCCTTTCTGCTCCACGTGATTCCCTAGCAAGATTTGACTCTTTCCGCAGCATGGCAGATTCTGATTACAACTTTGGTCTCTTCCCACCACGTGAGTCGCTAACTAGGTTTGATTCCATTCGCAGCACCAGAGACTCCGACTTTGGTCAGGGATATTCATCTTTTGATGATGCTGATCCTTTTGGGTCAAATGATCCATTTAAGACATCATTGGAAAGTCAAACACCCAGGAGAGATTCTGATGGTTGGAACGACCATTTTAGGACATCTTTTGAAAGTCAAACACCAAGGAGAGATTCGGACAGTTGGAATGATCCGTTTAAGACATCATTTGATAGTCAAACACCAAGAAGAGATTCTGGTAGTTGGAATGACCCCTTTAAGACATCATTTGAAACTCAGACACCAAGGAGAGATTCTGATAGTTGGAAAGCTTTCTAGCATGGGTGATTCAGTATCTTATCTGACGAGCTCTGTGTTTTCAAGAAAAGTTTCGTTTGTATGAGGTTTTTGCTGGTTTAGGTTTGGCAAGTTGCGTGTTTTGTTTGATCCTGCTAGTCTATGAGAATTGAGTTGAAATTGCGAGAAGCCCTGGCTATTTGTAGTTTTTCCAGTTTGGTTCTTTTATTGTAATTTTTTATTATCAATTTTCCAAATTGAAGAGAACTTCAGTCGTGCTTAGGCCTATTCATTTTTTAGCTGTGTAAAATGTGTACAAGTATTATACTGTATTTTTTAAGTTGGTATAGAGAGAAAAAGATGTACTTGAACAGGGAACTTGCAAGGGTTAGTATTTGTTTTGCTTCTCAGATTCTCTTGGATGTCTTTTTCCATAATCCTTCAGGAATTACCATTCGCTCTCTCTCTTTTTATGTTGAGGCCAAAGATTTTCGCACGTCTCGGATCAAGTTCACCCGGAAGTTTATTGGGTGTTCATTCCGTCAGTCAGAAGCGCATGACAAGAAGGCTTGTGCGTTATACCCAACAGTATGATATACTGTGCCTTTTCTATTCCCCATTTGTATCTGCAGTAGTCTGACTGATCCGAATTAACATTAGGCTGGGTTCAACTAAATTCACATATTCGGCAACTAGTTAATTGTAGACGTTAGACGTTAGAACACCACACGTATTTCTTCTACCACACTTTCTGAAATTTTCATTGTGCTGCAACGAGCTGAATGGGCTAGTCGATGAAGTGAATGGCTTTATTTATTTGTCAACCCTTGGCTGCAAAGTAATATCTAAGGTTCTGTTTGGATTTGCACTTCAAATTCTCGACCCAAAGTTCTTTGGTTCCCACCCAAGTTGAGCGCTCTCCTATTAAATTAAGTTCAGGTGGGATTGGAGAGGGTGAGGATGCGCATGCGGAAGAGGGAAGGAATCGAGCATGGTATGGCGGTGCCGATGCCGGTGCAAGTAACCGGTTATATTGTGAAGGAAGATCGTAATCGGTTATCCACGAACAATTAAAATGGACCTTTGGCAAAAGAATTTGAAGAAGTTGGGCAGATTAGCCATGTTGTGCAGTGTGCATCAGGTTGAGATTAGTCTCTCTCTCTCTCTAGAGAGAGAAAGAGATGAGTGTTTTTTAACCTCCTTGAATTGTGCAAGTAATTCCATTTGAAACACAAACCTTTTTATATTTTTTAGGAAAGAAGAACGTGGGAAGACAGATTGACAGAAATATTCTTGTAAGGATTTTTGTTAAAATTATGTGCACATATTCACGTATGCTAATTGTTATGTCCAAATACACCCTAACAATATAAGCTCAAGAACGAATAGAAGGTTGGGCTGTTAGAACTCTACAACACCAATCCAAATATTAGGAGTTCGAATCTCACCAACACCATTCCTCTTTCCCCAATTGTAATAATGTAAGTTTGATAAAAAAAAAAAAACAATATAAGCTCGTTTGGACTGTAAAAAGTCTTTAACTTTTTAATATATTGTCATAAAATAACTGTTTGCATAGCAAGGGTATTTTTCCCCTTAAAAATAGCTATAATCACCTTAAAAATAGCAATAATCAGGGCTGAACCAGGAATTTGGGTTTTGGGACCGAACCAAAAATTCGGATTTTAGGGGCAATGTATATACACACGCACATGTATGCATGTATGTGTAGTATAAAAATAAAATTTTATGTCAGAGATAAAATTTAAACAAATATAATAAAGTATTACGCATTAAATATTATTTTAATCAAAATTTGATGCACAGTGATAAATTATCATGGCAGGCTTTAACATTTAATTACTTTATATTTTTGTTAATTAAATTTTAATTAATTAACATTATGTTTGAAGTGTTATAACTTTTTGAAGGGATACAACCTTAATCTTAAAATCAGGAGACATACCCTATTTGAACATACATTAATGCATGAATAGTTTCCTTAATTAAATTTTAATAAGTTAACGCTATACCTGAAGTTTTTCTGAAGAGAAACATACTACACAGATTATTGTTAACGTTGAAGCAAAGAGACATATGTCTGGATATTGTTAACGTTGACAGCCAAGAGACATACGTCTGGATATCTATATCCAACAGTCATAATTATGTTTTATACATAGATCATCTTGGTTCATATTTTGCTAAAAAACAAAAAAATATTAACCAGTTTGTTGCATTTTTATAAATACATAAACACAGTTTGATTTCATTTATGCAACGTGTTATCAAGAACACCTTATTTTATCCTAAAAGAAATCCGTCAAACACTACTGCATTTATAGAGGTCGAATTTTATATAAAGGAAAGCAACATTGATATTCATATTCTCTAACAATCTTCCCCTTACCCCATCAACCCCTAAAGGGGATAGAGGGCATGAATTAAGTAGAATATCACGTTAAAACAACCACCAAGAAGACCCTAGTATGTAACCACGCAAACTAACCTAGTCTTGTAACATCGTAAGCCAACTTTACATTAATAAACGATCAGGTTTTTGTATATTCGTAAATATATTTTTCGGATAAAAATATAATTTGGACACATGTATACAGTCCTGTATATTTATCCTTTATCATATAGAACTGTTCAAACACGATTCCTATTCAACATATCCATGGTGTACTAGTAAATTTCTCTTTAAAATTGTTCAAGCTCAATTCCTATTTGACATTTCCATAGTGTACTAGTAAAATTTTTCTTTCTTGGACCTCTGTATTTTAAATATATTCTGATTCAACAGACACAGCTGTGAGTTTATAATTCTCCTGGTATACATGGAGAAAACTAGTTAGCAATTTTCATAGCTAGAATGCTGGTAGGTTAGTAATGACAACAGCTACAGCTACTAAAAGAATCTATTTGATATTGGAAGATGATTAATTCTCTTAATGTTCAAATGGTACTAAAAACTCTCATATATTTAGGCTCTTGTTTTCATAACTTTTGCAATTTTCAGCCAGACTCAGAGTTAGGGACAGCAGTTGACATTCAGAAAATCCCCCAACTATACAAGCACTTGACCATTGCTTTCTCATACATTGCTACTGAGGACACCCTTCAAGAGATCCAAACCTTCAGCTGATATGCTCCGCCACCTTTGCGTCTTAGGAATTTCAATACGAGGAGGTGGATCAGGAGAGAAGCACACCACAATAACAGTAAGATTATCACAGGAATTGCGCTTGAGTGCCTCTCTGACAAGCTCCTTAGAACACTTCTCAGGATCATTGTGCAACATCAGCTCCTTCCTTGTGACTGTAACCGCACACTGGCTGCTCATAACATCCCATAGGCCATCACAACCTATTATTAAAAACTCATCTTCCTCCGTTAATACCACCTCCTTCAACTCTGGCTCTGATCTTAAGGGAAAACTTGAACCTTTGGGACCTTTCAAATGCCAATCTCCTAGAGAACGTGACACTGAAAGTTGGCCATTTAGATAGCCATCATAAATGACACTTCCCAGTTTCCCGATTCTGATTCTTTCAGAGGTGCAGTTGGGTTTGTGATCTGTTGACAATTCAACTGCTCTTCCTCGTTTTCCCAGTACCGCTCTTGAGTCCCCAGCATTAGCAACCAGCATTGTCCTGTCAAAGCATTGAATAGCCACTTGGTCAAAACTTCTTTAAGGTTAGGTATGAATGCAAGAGAAGGGAAAGTACCGGCAGACTGTTTGAACTTTTGCATTACATTTCCATGTTTCGGGGTCATGAAATCTAAACTGAATTTGATGACCGTATTTTGCTTATTTACCATTCTTTCTAGTCAATCATCCATTCTTAAAACCCACTTGTCAACTAGTTTAAAGACTTTCAAATGCAACCATTATCAAACAACTAACAGTGGTCATTTTTAATTTAGCTTCATTACTACTTTCACTACTTAGGGTAACCAAATTTCTTACCGTCCTAACACTAGTGCTGTCAGAGCAGTGGTGCCAGAGCTTCTATCAAGAGATTTAGCATCTGCTAGTGCATGATCAGGTTTAACGAAAGCATTCCAAGAGCCCTTTTAATTGCAGATGGGAAACATGAATCCTCAACAATGAATTTAAGGATGTTCTTTTTAGTGAATGAGGCAGCATCAATTCCGCCATGCCCATCGAAAACCTGAAAGTGAAGGACAAACTTCTCTGCTTAACTTCACTAAACCAATTTAGAGGGTAACAAGAAGGAAATGTTTTGATTTAGACTCCATGCAAAAGAAATGTTTATTTTAATATCAGTTCAAATGAGGACCCACGAGACTCTGAAATGGTCAAGATCAAACTAATATATACACCTACAGAAGGATCACTACAAGATGGCAATCTCATCAGGTTAAACAAAAGAAGGCGTTCTGTAATATTTTATCAACCAGCACTGATCAGCCTAATAAATTATTGAAATTGATTTTCACCAAATTTTATTTCCAGACAAAATTTATAATGCTAGCTCTGAGACTTGTGTGAGACAAATTAAGAACTGAAATAAGTAACACACCCCGTAAAAGGCTCCAGTAGAGGGAAAATCTGAAACTGCACTAAGATGTTCGATAAGATTATCAACACAGATAAACTCATCCTCCATAAACCGTTTTGGTCCTTTCTCAGAACAGCTTCCTGAGCGAAACACTGGTGAAAATCCAGAATTCTCACCTGATAGAGATTCTAGACCAACGACTCCGGATATATCCTAGATATTAGGCACATCAAAGTATTAGTTGAATTTGAACCTCAGATAACAAATTACAGAAGAAATACTGATGGAAAAGGACTCCAGAAAATAAAAAATAAGCAATTTTTTATTAATTGATTAGATAATCTCCTCGCTGATATTCAATCAATCAATCATTCTAGATCATTATCCTCCTTACTAAATCGATTCGCTCAATTGACACACACATATGGCACTTTGAGTTTAAAATCATTGGATCCTTAATTGGCAATCACTTCATTTTTCAGATTTAATGTTATGATAAGATTTATCCAATTAACAGACCAAATTCCTCAAGAGGATTGCATCACAACATATCATCAGGGGCTAAAACCACAATAATATATGGCAACTGAGTTGTCATTATCCTCCTTACTATATTAGCTCATTCAATGAGGCACACATACGGCACTTTGAGGTTAAAATGATTGGATCCTTAAGTGGAACTCACTGCATTTTTCAGATTTACTGTTATGATAAGATTTATCCAATTAACAGACAAATTCCTCAAGAGGATTGCATCTGGGGCTAAAACCACCGTAATATAGGGCAACTGAGTTGTCATGCCTCAAGTATCTACACTTTTCAAATCAGAAAATTTTTAAAATTTTCTGAATGTGTGATTGGAGCTGTTTAATATATGGCCCAAAAGATCATATCTAGACTAGTAGGAAAGCATATGAAATCCTGAATCTTGCAAGCATATGCTACCTGAATCCGGATGCCGAAAGATTCCAGATACTAAATCACTAAATCCCATATTACAGAAAACAAAAACTACGAACTATCTGATTACGATTGAGATCAAAACTCACCAAAGCAGAGGTTCCTGACAAGATTGCTTGGCTGATACAATGCCTCATAACAGGGAGGTTTCTTGGTGGTTTCCCTGACTTTGCCGGGTTCTGATCATCCAATTCCTCCTCATGACTTCCAGTTTCAGTCACAGATGCATTTTTCTCACTGATCCCATTATCCAATGCACCATGATTAGGTGATAGACCCGTGCCTGGAGCCATTTCTCCTCTCAGAAGCCAACTAATTCAATCCATGGAAACACGAACAAGACTTGTCCTTTCCTCCACTTAAATTTTACTAATGCTACAACAACACATGGATAGCTATACAGGTATCTCCTGATAAAAACTTCACAGTAAAAGTAAATTTTCCTTTTTTCTTATATTTAACCAAAGGCCATAGATCATGCCCTTTCATTGATTTTTGAGTAAAATGCACAAAACCCAATTGAAAACATGTCACAATTCCCCAAAAAGAAATGAAATTTGAGCTGAATAAAAAAATGTACTATTTATGACAAGTAAAAAAAAAAAAAAAAACCCAGAAAAATAAAGAAAGAGCTTGAAGAATTAACGAGAAAGGGTCTTAAATGAGGGCGAAAAATGAAGAAGGTGAAGAGAAGATTCAAAAGTAATGTGAAACTAATATTGTAGTGCAAAAGAGAGGGCCATTTGTATGCTAATATCCCCGAGGGACACGGCGATCCCAACTTTGAAGTTTGAGCTTTGACGGCCGTTCTTTTAGGTGGGAATTTTAGGAGAGCTAAAGTAGTATGTTAACTAACGTGTAGGACGTCCATCAAGTGCCATGTGGCAGGCATAACGGAGATTTAAGGTTTAAATAATTCCCAATTCCTGATGTTTTGTCATCGAGGTCAGTTCACATCAGTTCCAATTAATCTTGACAGGAAAGTGTCATTTTTTTTTATTCTTTTTCATAGTTTTAATTTCTTATTTAAAGTCTAATTTTGTTTAATATTAAACTAATTAGACGTGAAATTATATGTAAGTTTGTATCATTTAATCATACGATTTAATTTTATATCACACACAAACAATTCAACAGAAGATTTAATCAATAAATTCTGCTATAGACGCTGGCGGATTTTGGCCCCGAACCGCATGAAGCAAGGGAGCCTGACAACGGTTGCGCCTCCGCTTCCAACAGGGTAGTAAGTTGAACGCTTCATTTTGGAGCTGGGCCACACCTTTATTAGTTTAGATGCGTAAACTACAAGCACCTTTGATGGGCTTATGCATTGCGATGACATCAAATGTGATGATCAGTGTCATACATTTTTTCAAGATTTAAATTTCGGCCTAAGACTCAGGTAAGCCATCAATAGCCCATGTTCTGTATCCATCAGAAATTAAAGAAACTTTGCTGCCACAGAGAGAGAGAGAGAGAGAGAGAGCAAAGCTTTTGTGGGATGCAATCATCTAAGTTAGTCTGAGAACCTTTTACTTCCTTTGATTTCAACCCCCTGTTTATTCATGTAATCGAGCAGGTCAGTTTTAGAACCAGTGCCTCAACTTAGTTTAACTTTACTAATTTAAGTTAATTAATACTAGTCACTGTTGATTTATGTAAATGATTCATACACCTCACCTTTTTTTTACCTGTACACCTTTAGGCAAAAAATTCCTTCATTAGTTGAGTTTATTTCTTTGTATGAAAACTAAGAAGTTTTAATAACTCTTTAGATATGCTAGTCTATGTAGAGTATATAAAACCATACCATTTTTAAGTAGGGCTGTATTTTTTTTCCCCTTCTTTATTGCACAGAGTCATCCAATTCTTTACTGAAGGATTCCAAAAAGTTGAAGTTTATCTCTTTTGAGGTAATTAAATGTTTCTGTCACGACCCTGAAAAGAAAATTGGAGCTCAAATCAGAAATCTACTGAAGTCACGATTTCCCCCCGACTAGAATTGATTATTTCAATAGGTAGATCAGAGGAATAATTTGAAAATTTTGACGAATCCTCAGTTTATTTACAATTCTATTATAAAATCCAGATTAAAGTAGCGTATAGAACTTATTTTGCGGATGTCTGAACTAGTTTCATCAGAGGCTGACTATGTAGCAAGAAACAAGTTTTTGTTGGACAATAATTAATGGCCTTTTTATTTTTTTTCAAAGATTTTTTTTCAGACACTTCTTCCAATTATATTTTTATTTCATAAAATGTTTATCCTAAAAATAATACAACACTAAATTTTAAAAAACCTTCTAAAAATGCTATTCATACGGAGCCAAAAATATCTGTCACAACTGATGTCAATTTATCTGAAAAAAAAAAGAGTCCAAATTGTGTGGCAAGAATTTGTACGTGGTCCAAATAAAACCAAGTTCATCCTGGACTTCCACCAATGAAGCAATAAACGAATATCATCTTGTGCACCGCCCAAATTGCTTTGGTTCTATTCTATTGGAGCTATGGAGATTTTTATATAGAACCTTGGAATTTCACTAGTACGGAAGTTCAGCCTTTTATTTTTTGGACTGTTGCGGAATTATTTGGTTTGACAGCTTTATAAACAGGCTCAAGATTTTCTGCAAGAAGCAGTAAAAAGTCAAATTCAAGTCACTACAACAACTCAACATCTCATGATTGCAGAATATAAAAAAACCCACAAAAAAATTTCAGCAAAAATATTGAAAAGTTGATAAAAAAAATGATATTGAAAAGACTGTTTTTAGATAGATTAAATTGCAAAAGTCTAGGTAAATGCATTCTATAATATTTGCTCCATCTTACCAAACTGTGCAAATGAATCTTGAGCCTCAATAATTGAGCTTAAGAAAGCAACAACGTAATAACTCTAAAGTCTTGTCAAGATTTAACATTTAAGAGGCAGATACAAGTCACCTCACCTTATTAATTACAATCTGTATCACATGTTTAAGTTAAAAAAAAAAAAAAAAGGTAGCACGTATGGAAGAAACAATGTAAAATAACACGCTGAAAATTCTTTTTTTTAAAAATATTTTTCTTTTGTAAATTTATCTTCTTTTTTTTTTTTGTGTTGATCCATGTGTTGATTTCAAATACTCACATTTTTGTTGTGTGTCCAGAGTCCACTCATATGCACGTTGGTTGCAAATTGCAATGTGCATTTTCCCACTAATTTGTGTTACTGGAAATGTACTCATGTCCTATTGGCCACTGATATACACATGTATGTCAATACAGACAAACCCCGCGTGCTGCATCCACATTATTGCAGAACAGTGACAATTATCTCAAAGTAGACAACTCTCCCGTGGTTAATAAATGGGGTGGAATTGTGAAAATTCCTTGAGCCATACGTGGATGGTCATGATGAATTATCTAGAAGGCCTAGAAGGCCTTAAAGGGCCACTATACAACTACAATTACAGCTCTTTTTGATATAAATGGAGGATTGATGAGTTAGTTATTGGATGTCCACTTTGTTGAAGTGGGAGAACTGGAAAAAAGTGGAATCCCAGCTTCTTGCAGTACTCCTTTTTATTTTTCTCAATTGGTCACGGTGCTTTCATGGGATGAAGTGAGTGAGGATTAGTGCATGTCCCTATAGGTAACCTTCTATTCTGTGCCTCCTTTTTGAAGAACTATTAACTGTTCAAATGTCTTAACTTAGATTTTGTATAATGTTTTTCGATCTAATGCTCTCCACAATCCACATTTTACACGTTGTACGTTCCTTCGTCAAATGTTTTTGTTCTGTGTGACATGGAATCCCCAGTGGCGCCCATGAATGTTCACTGAACTCTTTATGATTGTAATTTCTTCTCTATTATGTAAAGATACGGTCTTTTCTTGGAATAGTAGGCACTTGATTATGTAAAGCTACTGTCTTTTCTTGAAATAGTAGGCTTATAATTCCTGTTCATGGCTGCCTTTATTGGAGTGTCGCTATTGTTATTGGAAGTTGCTTTCACTTGAATTTCCTGCGAGTTGTTGATTATCAATGGAAAAATAGTTCTGAAGTGAAACCTAAATTTTTTAATGCTTTAGTTGTCTGTTTTGTTTTCTCTGCAATACAGGGCGAAATCAGCAGGTATGAGTACTTCCGTAGCCATGAAACTATTTATGGTCCTGATATTAATGTTTTCTGGAAATGGGCATCTTTCAAAAGGGGCTAACACAAATATGTCTGGGAGGCCTGATGTTTTGAGCATTGGGTCCATCCTAACATTGAATTCTGTTGTTGGCAAAGTTGCAAAAGTTGCTATAGATGCTGCAGTGAAAGATGTGAACTCCAATCCAGCTATTCTCCGAGGAACCAAGCTAAAAATTACAACTCTTGACAGCAATTATAGTGGATTTTTGGGGATAGTAGAAGGTAATCACATCGCAATATCTATTTCTAGGTCCCCCAATTCCTTTGCTAATGAATAATTGAATATTGATTCTGTGTTTAGAGTACTTATTCTGAAGTCAATAATTGTCTTATGGTCTTAGGTTATTTTGAATCTTGTAACTTTCTAGTTTCATGGATGTTTGCAGCCATGCGCTTCATGGAGACTGAAACAATGGCCATCATTGGTCCCCAGTCTTCGGTTATAGCTCATGTGATATCCCATATTTCAAATGAGCTCCAAGTTCCTATGTTATCTTATGCTGCAACAGACCCTTCCCTTACTTCATTTCAGTATCCATTCTTTGTTAGGACCTCACCAAATGATCTGTTCCAGATGGCTGCAATAGCAGAACTAGTTGAATACTATGAATGGAGAGAGGTGATAGCAATCTATATTGATGATGATTTTGGAAGGAATGGAATAGTTGCATTAGCAGATCAACTGGCAGCAAGGCGTTGTCAGATCTCTTATAAGGCACCTTTGATTGCTGATGCCACCCTATCAGACATCAGGGATGTGCTGGTAGAGGTGGCTTTAACGGAGTCCCGAATTCTGGTCGTACATACTTACCCTAACAAAGGTTTAGAAATATTTGCTGTGGCGAAGTATCTAGGGATGATGGACAATGGATTTGTTTGGTTTGCTACATCTTGGCTAACAACCATATTGGATACTAAAGGTCCAGTTGCTTCAGAGGCATCTAATAATGTACAAGGGGTAATCACACTGCGTGTACACACACCAGAATCGCAAAAGAAAAGAGAATTCATCTCAAGGTGGAGTAATTTGACAAAGAAAGAGGCAGCTCATGGCCCTATTGGGTTGAGCACCTCTGCTTTGTATGCCTATGACACTGTTTGGCTGCTAGCTCGTGCCATTGATGCATTTCTTGTAAAGGGTGGAAATCTTTCATTTTCCCCTTATTCAAAGTTTAGTGAATTGGGTGGAGGCAGTTTGCATCTAAATTCCATGAGTATCTTTAATGGTGGCAATTTACTGCTTGACAGTATTTTACAGGTTAATATGACTGGGGTGACAGGACTCTACAGTTTCACTTCAGATGGAAACCTCATCCGCCCTGCATTCGAAGTCATTAATATGATTGGAACAGGAATGAGGAGGATTGGTTTCTGGTCTAATTATTCTGGCTTGTCAATTGTTCCTCCAGAAACTCTTTATACAAAACCACCGAATCGTTCTAGTTCAAATCAACACCTTAATACTGTGGTATGGCCTGGTGAAACAACACAGAAACCTCGTGGGTGGGTTTTTCCTCATAATGGGAGGCAATTGAAGATTGGAGTTCCAAACCGAGCAAGTTTTCGTGAATTTGTTGAAGAGGTACCTGGCACAGACATGTTTAAAGGATATTGCATTGATGTTTTTACTGCTGCACTGAACTTGTTGCCATATGGTGTCCCTTATAAACTAATGGCATATGGAGATGGTCGAACTAACCCAAGTGGTACAGAACTTGTGAGGCAGATCACTGCGGGGGTGAGTACAAAGTTCTAAGAGTTTCCACATCCACATTTATGTTCAATGTGGTTAGAATCTCTGTAACCCTTTATTATCTTTCTTCCACACAGGTTTATGATGCTGCTGTTGGTGATATTGCAATCACCACTAATCGTACAAGGATGGTGGATTTTACTCAGCCATATATCGAGTCTGGATTAGTTGTCGTAGCGCCAGTGAGGAAATTAAATTCTAATGCTTGGGCTTTTCTTAGACCGTTTACTCGTCAAATGTGGGGCGTCACAGCTATATTTTTCCTTATTGTGGGAGCTGTTGTTTGGATTTTGGAGCATAGGATCAATGACGAATTTCGTGGACCTCCCAGAAAGCAAGTCGGGACTATATTATGGTGTGTACTGCACGATAGTTTTGCATATCCTCCTAGGATAAATGTCAAGGCATAACACATTTATTCTATTACTGGTTTCACTTTCCCCAGTACATTACCAGAGGGGATAAAGCAAAAGCTATTTTGGTGTGGAATATGCGTTAACAACCTTTCTGAAGTTTAAACAAAAATCCACTTCTGCCCTCGGCCCTGGGATGGCTCTAATTTAGTGTAGTGGTTATTTTTGCATCTGTGATAAGGTCTAGGTGCTTGATTTTCAGTTCTGTAACATTTACATGAGAGTAGTTATTTTCTTTTCTTAATTACTTTTTCTTCCTTTTGGGCTTTCCTTTACAGGTTTAGCTTTTCAACTCTCTTTTTTGCCCACAGTAAGTGCTACGACTCTGGTTTTGGTAATCTTACGCATTCAGCATTGAGTACGTTGCCCAAGGCAAAATAACTAATTTTCTGATTTTCTCGTACGAGCAGGAGAGAATACCGTGAGCACCCTCGGTCGCTTTGTTCTTGTTATATGGCTGTTCGTGGTCCTAATAATTAACTCCAGTTACACTGCTAGCCTTACATCAATCCTTACTGTTCAGCAACTCTTTTCACCGATTAAGGGAATTGAAAGTTTGATAAGTAGCAATGATCCTATTGGCTATCAGTTGGGCTCTTTTTCCCGTGATTATCTCATTGAAGAGCTGGGCATACGTGAATCTAGGCTTGTTCCTCTTAATTTGCCAGGAGACTATGTAAAGGCCTTAAAAGATGGCCCCAGGAATGGTGGAGTTGCTGCTATAGTTGATCAGCGTGCATATATAGAACTCTTCCTCTCAACTCATTGTGAATTTAGCATTGTGGGTCAAGAGTTCACAAAAAATGGATGGGGATTTGTAAGTAGCTCTATAGACACTTGTTCTATATTTGCCAGAGAAACATCAATTTTGAGAATCAAGCATGAACAAGCATTGCTTGTCCAGTTTTTGCTGTTTTTGACCGCACATCCATTTTCTCACTTGTCAGTTCTGCTGCATGGAAACAGTAACATCCATGAATTGAGCTAAATGAACTGAGAATTTGTCAAAATTGAATTGCATCTTTATTTCGCAATATCTGAACCTTCCTTGCATGCTGATGGAACGCTCTAGTATTATCCTGCTTTCCTTGTTGCCTGCATGCAATTTTGTTCATGCTCACTTCATTTGTCATTAAGAAAGCATGATTTCATTACAAAAAAGTTAGAGTCTTTTGACTGTTAAAATTGGTAACTTGGAAGGAGAAGCTTCAAATTATTAGGGCACTTTTAGTCAATTCTGTTGCCAAGGTATGAAGGGAGCAAACAAACATCTTTTGTCAACAGGGAAAATTACAACCAAGCAATGCAGATTATCGTCTTGAAATTGTCAATAATGGTACTAACTACTAGTTTTTCTGTTTCTTATAAGGCCTTTCCGAGGGATTCTCCTCTGGCTCTTGACATGTCAACTGCAATTCTGAAACTGTCAGAGAGTGGTGAACTCCAGAGGATCCACGACAAATGGCTGCAGAGAAGTGCATGCAGTTCACAAAGTACAAAGCTTGAAGTGGACAGACTTCAACTGGGAAGCTTTTCAGGCCTCTTTTTCATATCTGGAATAGCGTGCCTGCTTGCACTGCTTGTATATTTCATACTCATAGTACGTCAATACATGCGATACCACTCTGAGCCTGAGTCGGAATCATCAGGTCAAAGCTCACGATCAGCACGACTCCAAACGTTCCTTTCATTTGTTGATGAGAAGGAAGAATCAGTTAGAGCCCGATCCAAGAGAAGGCATTTGGAGGGGGTCTCAGATTTAAGTATTTACGAAGATGCATCTGTGAATGGTTCTAAGAGATACCGTTCAGAAATGTCGTCAAAACGAAGTGTCAGCTTTGCAGATTTAGCCTAATCTTTAACCCAGAACCGTGTAAGATATTTTTGTCTATTCTTGCTTTGTTTGCTTTCTATCACCCCTTGATGTTTGCTTCTTTGCTTATGTAACTGTAATTCTGCGTATTTGAGGAAGATACTTTAGAAAATGGGATTACTGCAAAAATGGGTCATCCTGTTGCTCAAGTTACAGTTTTGAAACCTAGAATGAACCCAAGGTACGTTAAACTAATGAAAAGAAGAGACAAGATTTCTTGTTCTGTTGTCCAGCAAATGGTGAATTGTCAATTATCAATGCACGGTTCCAAACTCTCACTCAACACGCCGAGTTTGCTAAGGTGAACTTTTCATATTGTTGTTAGTATCTAAGAGCACCGTTTTAACCAAGCTCTTACGCATGCCGCCATTTCAATTTTCATTTCGCTTGACATGCTCCCCTATCATTTGAAACATTTACACGACTAATTCAGAAACTAAATCAAAAACCCTGGTAGTTCATTGAATGTAAGAATCACCACGCGAGTCTGAACAAATGCACTGAACCTTGATTTTGAGGGTCACCATAGTCTTTTGGGTTACCACAGTTAAAGTAAATCAAACTCCACTTTCTAAATATACAAGCATCACCTCGAGTACACAAGCAAATCAGGACAGAGAAGAAGACAAAAACTAGAGAAAAGGATTCCTTGCACCATGTAACTTGTGACTAGGGGAGATAACAGCTGCACAGGAGTGAGATGGTAATATAACATAAAAGTTCAAAGCAAAATCAGCTAAAAATATTAAATGGCAAGTAATGAAGTTAGGTCGCTATTATTTGTTGTATAACCTGCATAGTAATATTTACAGAGTTACAACTGTTGTGTGCATATTTTTTTTGATCATATTTATATACATGAACAAACTAGCAAGTATAAAACTACAGAAGAATGTTAAGATAACAACTGGACTCTGATTGGGTCATTGGCTGTCACAAATTAGTGCACACTGCATTTGAAGTACTTGATGAAGCATTCTTCTTCTTTGCAATGCATGCTCACCACCCTGTGTACTTCGATCAATAATTTTGGAAACCGACTAGCAAAATAGTCATCAAATCCTTCTGGGACTGGTCCCAGAATTTCCTAAAACAAAAATCAAGGATACCATGAAATCAACCATGAAGAAAAAGTGTGATTCAAAAGCAGAGGAAAAAAAAAATAATAGTCACAGTCTGATTTAACATTGAGCAAAATAATCATCTTTGGCATGTGTGATTTAACATCTGTACTGGAATAACACTTGTACTACAAGAAATTGCATGCTAATGAGGTATGCCATGTGGTACCTCCATGTACCCTCATAGCCTTCAACAACCAAAGTCCAGTCATGTCATTCTGACTATCTTATAATACCATAATAAAATAGCTAATTTTTTTCCCTAAAGGGCACTGATGCCATGAAAGGAACTTCAAGCACAACAAAGTTTATTAAACCCTACAAATTTACTAGTCTAAAGTCAAAATGTATAAGCACCTGAATTTCCATAGGGAGCTCTCTGTAATGATTCAACTTGTTACGCATGACCCTCAGCAAGTCACGAACACTGTCAAACTTATACCGCCTGTAGCGACCGATGTTATTTAAGAACGCAGGTTCCATCTTTTCATCCCATTTTCCACCCAAAGCTACTGGCGCTGTACTCTCTATTGCTTTTAATAGCTCAGAATCAGTCTCCCTGTCTTCCAATTCTACCCTATCACTTGTGTCACGAAGAAATGACAATCGCATTTCAGCACTCCAAAACATAGGATGTACGAGAACCTCCACTGCTGTTGGTCTGAAGACAAGAAGAAAACAAAAATAAAAGAAGTGATCCAGCAGTCAGAGTGTTAGGACTGAATCCAGAGAAGTTCAAAAAGATTTATCAATAAATAGGAATTTCCTGCAGAACAGAAGTCACTGTCTCATTTTGATTAGACAGCCTTCATACAGGGATACACTCCTAACAGCAAACTGATTTTCATTCTGCTGATTGGAAAAAATCAACTATAGCCATACAGTCAATGCCACAGTAATGTTCCTTACCTTATTTCTGCTTTAGGATTTAATAGATGGGAGATTAGATCCATTGCTTCAGGAATATGTTCCACCAAGAATAAGTCAACTTGGTTCTTCGTGATGTTAACATCACGTTCGAGATGATTTCCAAATGGATGTCTACCACCAGTGATGCAAAAAAATAGAACACAACCTAGACTAAATAAATCTAGTGCCCTTGTTTGACGTCCAAGAAGAAGTTGTTCAGGAGCTTGCCATCCTGAACTTCCACAACCTGTAACAAGATATCAATTTCATGAGCAAAGAATGTATCAACAGCATGCTCAAAGCCATAAAATTCCAAAAAATCCATGTTCACGGTGAGACAGTTGTTCTAAGTTACTTAAACAAAAGAAAAAAAATGAAGAATCATAGCATGTTGTTCTACAAAGCCTCAACCACACATTGTCTAGAGTAAGATCAGCAGTAAAGATAACCAGTGGGAGGTGTGATTGGATGCAGGTTTATATGATAATGTTTAAGGTAAAAGTACTTACCTGTAGCATGTTGACCCAAAGAAGCCATATCTCCAGCAAGACGTTTACTAATACCCATATCTGAGAGCTTTGCACATAGAGAACTATCCTTGATTATCAAAACATTCTGGGGCTTTAGATCTCGATGAATGATTCCTAGCTCATGTAGATGAACAAGTCCAGAAGCCACATCCCTGTCTTCCAAATTAAAAGAAGAAGTGGGAAAAATGTAAGATAATAAGGCAACACATAAACTCAGCTCCAAAAAGGTGGAAGTGAAAAAGATATATATATATATATATATATATATATATATATATATTTTCCATTTTACAAGGACAAAAAACTATTAACATAAGCATCAAAGTCAAGACGTTGAATTAAGCTTACAATCTTAAGGTTTCCTCTCTCCTACCATATCCGATCTACAAAAGTATAATTTCACAATAATTAAGTAGTGTCGTTTTCCATGTGCATATACATACGTGCATACTATACATTATTATTAATTTAGTGCGCACATATATATTTTACAAATGTGTGTGTTTGTGTTGTTTTGGGGGCCCGCCCGGGGGGAGGGGGGGGGGGAAGAAAGTCAACATCTAAAAACAAAATTCTAGTCATAAGTGCCAGTGGACAATGGCCAAAATTTTGTGAAAATAATTCATCAAGTATGTCCAACCAGTTGGCACAATTGTACCTCCTAGCATGAGATTGTAGTATTTGGAGACTTAATTATAATAACTATTTAAACATATATACTAACCTTAATAATTTTAATAAAATAGGCGAAGGGTAACCATTTGCCTTCCACAACTTAGGATCCTGTAACAAAACCTTCACAGAATCCAAATGTAATCTGTACTTGGGCATTTCCTCAGCATCCAAGTTCTTGATAAATGCAGGATTTTCAGAAATGTCAGAACACATGTGAATAAGATCGTCCAAGCTGCAAATACAACGCTCCAGTGAAAGATACACAAAATCTTGGTCTTGTTCCACTCCAAACCACCGGACTATATTTGGATGTCTATCTGATGCAATAAGATTTTGGATCTCTTTAAAGGCAATATCATGATGGGCCCTGACGAGACGTTTCACAGCAACTGGACGACCTTCATAAATGCCCTCAAGGATAATGGTACCATTGCTCCCTTTGGCAATCTCTTTAGTGGTGACAAATAATTTACCAATTTTTCGTCCATCCACATTAGAAGTTGGTTGAGAGAGATTCAACCACAAATTATTGTCATCATCATCGTGCATATATACATTTTCTCCATTAGGCTGAGTGTCTCTGTCCTTTTTGTCTGCACTGTTTCCACTCTTCCCAGATTTCTTAGTCTTCTTCCTCTTTAAGGGGACCACTTCAGAACTTGTGTTCCTGGGCTTATCAACTAACCCAAATTTTGTGACTAGATAAATAGCAATTCCCACAGTAACAAAAGAAAATGAAGAAAAAGTAATGATCCTTTTTAACACCATGCTTAATCGATCACCAGGAAGCATTTCTACTTCGTGAACGTGAGACATCTCACTCTTTTCTGTCACTGAAGGCAAAGAAAGCATAAATTGTCTGCTGCTGATGTGCTGAGAATCAAAAGATTTGCCAACATTTTGTTGCGATGGAAGAAACGCAAGAACTTTATCAATTTTTGGTTGTGAAGGTAGTGTAGATTTTGGTATTGATGCTGGAAGCATCACATCTGAGGATTGAGCCTCGGGAAGCCCACTAGGTCTGATGAAGGGTTCCAACATGTCATGATGGCGGAAGCGGTACACAAGAGCCCTAGATTGACATGGCAATGGCATATTAAAACCAGGTTCAGAAGATCCTGAACTCAAAACAGCTCCAGCAAACAACCCCTCATTTTCTTCACAAAGAAAAGCAGCACCAATTTCAGCCACTGTCATGTTCCAGAGAACTTTATTTGAGTTTGGAGCAAAAGATGTCAATGCATAATCCGTTCTTGTGATGTAAAGGGGCAACTCATCAGCCTTGAGGTCTTTAGATCGAGAAAGTCCAAGTTCTTCAGCGGTGCTATTGTAAAGAACAGTGTTCTCACTGTTGTTGTCTTTCGGACACTCGGATGTCCCATATGTGTAGATTAGTCTTCCAGTCTTGGCATCAACAAGAAATGCAGTGCTTTTTTTGGATCCAAGTACAATTCCACCATCCTCAACTATCTGGGGTGTTGAACTGATGTACTCCTCAAGAGTCTTTGTTAGTTTCTGGACAACATTAGTAAAGATTTATAATAATAACCATGGAACAAATGGAAGGTGAATATAGAAAAAAAACACAGAAAATAGAGGAGCCGATGCATTATTAGAGGAATCGTATTCATGTGATACTACTTCAAAAGCACAACATTGAGCAATCACCCAAAAAACTATGATCTAAGGAAATAAGAGTTTTTATTGGAGAAGGAAATAAGAGTTTTTATTGGAGAAAACCAAACACATATTGAGGACCAGATCCTGATTGACAAAGTTGATGATGACATATGACCCTCTAATAATATTCCTTACAGCTTCGATGCCAAATACAGCATGATCACGTCAGAAATTAGTCAATATTACAGCAGACTTGCTCAGACAGCTTTCTGCAATACATTAGTGGCCCGTTTGGCAAAACACTCGCACAACATGAAATAAGACAAATTATTTGAGCTGATTTATGTTTGGAGACCTTACAAATGGAAATGCATTTGAACCAACACGGCATTAAATTTGTGCATGTAAAAAAGCTTTTGACACGATCTATGGTACTAAATTAATGTATCCCATACAGAATGAAAATCTTTGAAATAAGTCACATTTGCATACAAAACACATGATGAGACTGTCTAACTGTTTCACTCATATGGCTGGATGCCTGAGGCACATACACATTAGAAAAAGAATTTGAGTCAAACAACTGATTACTGGCCCTTGTACATGAGTGTCATATCGTGTAAACACTAAGCATTGCTACCCCCTCAAAGAGATCCAGACAAGATTTTGAGGTATAACCTTCAAACATTGTAACCCTCACATTTAGCTATCATAACAGTCTCCATATTTAGAAGTCAGAGAGAAGCAGTAATCTAAATGTAAATAAGACAACTGAATTTGGGAAAAGCTGCTAAATTTGCATGTACATAATAGACAATCAGTAAATAATACTTGACGTGATATCATCAAACTCTTCTTAAACCAAACAAGATGTTAGCATTGTGATAATAATAACATACCAGTTTGCCGAGCCTGCTATGTGCATATAATTCCCAGTCATCCCCCAAATCAATGTAGTAATCAATTCCTGCTCCTGATACATCTTCTTTATCCTGGTCCACAGAAGCCTGATACGATGAATAAATTTCGGATCCTGATGAAAATGACCAGAGTGGTTTCATAGAATCGAGCTCCAACAGATGAACCGTCCCATCCAGGGCAGCAACTAATGCAGTATCAGCTTCACTGATCGCATAAAAGCTTTAGAAACAAGTCCACGTATAAATTGAATGATTAAGTATATCATGGTTCGAGGACATTCTGGTGTCAGGTGTTAATCCTAAATTCCAGAATCTGGAACTTTCTTGGGAAACTAGTGTATAATTCTCTTCAATACCAGTCGAATCCATAGCACATTTTACAAAATTTTACTGGGAATCTGCTATATTTTCTTTTACAATTGTAAAAAATAATTTAAAAAGGAAAAGGGATATCACGCCTCCAGCTGACATATTCACAAATTAATGAAATAAAAAACTACTGATCATAAAAAGATTAATCTTTTTCGCAAAAATGAAGAGAGCCCTTTATCTTTTTCTCTCAGACAAATATGGAAAAGGCAACCAAAAGTAATAAAGCAGTAAAAATCAAAACCCAAAAAAGGAAAAAAAAAAAACAATGTTAAAAATAGTAAAACTACTAACTTTGAATCAGAAAGTAGAGCCCGCTTGCCGGGGGGTCTACTGACCCCATTGAACCTTTTTATCCCAATAATATTCTTGTGCGCCTCCAAAGAATCGCTAGCCAACCCAGAAAAAACGAAAACCGATGATATAAAACATATTACAAGAAGACCCGTAAAGAATAATTTCATCGGCGATGAGGACTAGGATTAAAACGGAATTAATCTGGTCAAAGTATTGGCCGGCGAGAAAGAGATAGAAAGAAAGAGGGGGAGGGGGGGGGGGGGGGAGAGAGAGGTTTACGGAAAGGTCTTTTTTATTCTTTTAAATGATGATTAATGAGGAGTAATTAAGGAGGAAGAATATTGAGAATGAGGAAATCCAATGGGAAGAGAAATGATGGGCGGAGGAAAACAAATATTCGAAGCTTCGGAGAATGGCATGCATATATCGGAGTCCGAGGTAGAGTTGAGGTGGAGGTGGTGGTGGAAGAATTTGCCGCGTTGGATCTTCTTGTGTTCTGGAAGAGAAGGATTGCAATGGTATTCTGGTTTTCTAGGCACTTGGTTTTCGTCTTTCTTTAGTCAAACTTCAAACGCAAGTCGCTGTCAATTGCAAAATTTACGTTTTTTTTTTTTTTTTTTTTTAAGGTCTAGGATGAAGTCGAAGCAAGTCATTTAAGGGGTTTATAATTGTTATCATGCTGGTCATATTTATTTTTATATACTCTCAGTGGGGTCTGTACTAACCTGTATGCGATTTTTTTATAATCAACTATTACTATTACAGTGTATATAAAGATGTGAAAAAAAAATTTACGGTTAATATATGTTATACGTAATTATTACAGTGTATATAAAGATGTGAAAAAAAAATTTACGGTTAATATATGTTATACGTAATTAGAGGTGTGACCCTCTAATTTTAAATTTACCTTTTTCATCTCTCCTATTTTAAATGTTGGCTGGGCTCTCAATATACGAATTTTGTCAACAGAGTGAACTCGCATTCGATGTGTGTAATAGTGTGTGTATCGTGTGTAATAGTGTGTGTATCCACGCATTGCAAATTTTGCAATTGTGAGTGTAGTATAATCAAATTATTGTATCATTTTACTAAATATGTTCTTTGACTGACATAAAACGAGCAACACATTAATACAATTTGTGTTTTACGTGTAACATGCACCCAATTTAAGTGTCATACACCACATATATACACTACACTGTACATGGTGCAAAATAAGTTTACATTACACATGCATTATTTCGTGTTTTTTTTTTTTGAGCAATATTTCGTGTTATTCAGTTGAATCATAGTATTCATGGTGTGTTGATATCTAATTTTAATAGTTTACATTATACATGAAAATTTTTGTACTATTCACTTGAATCGTGACATTGATGTGGAGTCGATAGCATTTTCATAGTTTACATTACGCATGCAAATTTTTGTGTTTGTTTACTTGAATCATGATATTAACGGTGTATCGATAACTAATTTTATATAATTTAATGAATACTTAAGGTATTAGCTAAAGGATACCATTCTCATGTTAAAAGTACCACAAAAGAAAATACTCATAAATTACGCTTTTTTTTCAAATTAAATACTATGAATTTTAAAGAATATGATGATGTTTTCATCAATATAACTATAAATCAAGTTAAATTACCTTTGTAATTTACACTTGCAAAATCTTTAACTAAATTTTCTGTCCCTTCATATATTTCTTAAATTATGAGTCACAAATAAATATTGCCTATTTGACAGGTAGTTAGGCCTGCTAAGCAGTACCTCATTATAACCCTGCCATCTAAGTAAATAAATTTGCACTTTCCTCCAAAAAAATAAAAAAAAAGGTAAATAAACTTTCGCTGATTGATTAGGTGTCATGATGTTATGGGCAAATGACGAACGTTTCTTTGGTATTATGTTTATACAACAATGTTTTTAAACTCGAATTAGTTAGTGAATCGAAGGTGAATTTTTTAAATTCAGATTAGTCAGTGAAACGCAGGAGAAACTAATTCACGGTTTGATCAGTCCAATTGTTTCAAATTCACAGTTCAATCGATCCAATGGCATTCATTATTCGATCGGTCAAATCGATCAATTCGGTTCAATTTATAAAAATCCGACATCAAATTGTCTAGAATTTTATTTGTTAAGATACATGTAAATTTTATAAAAGACAGTAGTTTTCGTTCCTTGAACACCACCTATTGATATTTTATACAGTAGTACGTAATCGCAATATTAGAATTGGAAATCATATAATGTAAAATGAATTTTTCTAGCAGGTGCGACATGAAAGATTCCAAATATTAAGAAGAGTCAGCTTAAGTAGTGAAACTATCTAACTGCAAAGGAATTCCGAGATTTAAGTTTTTTAGAAGTGTCTATTCATATCGGGAAATTATCTAATTGCAAATGAATAATTAACATGAATTATGTATTTTAAAATGATAAGTTATTTATCTCAACGGGTACTAAAATTAAATTTACGTTTGATGACTCATCTCCACACCCTAGATATCAATAGGACAAATGCATGCATTCGAATCTTTTTCCTATTTCGCTTCATTTTACTTGGCTTCTCTAAAACATGTTAGTGTAGTTTGTAATGTAAAGGTTTGGGCATTTGTCCCACATTGAAAGACAATAAGCAAACCAATGCCCTTATAGTTTCTTGTCTTTATCCCTTAATAAATTTAATTCCAACTTTAGTTTGGAGGGAAATTTTGGTGGGAAGGCAAATTTTCAATTGGATTAATTCATAAAGAATACAATTGAAAAGAAATAATTTATAATCTTGACAAGGGCACTTTGGGGCACCTTGGGGCTTGGAAATTAATTAGTTAATTTCCGATTAATTAATTATTATTATTTTTAATTAATTAAATAGTTGTTTGACAGTTAATTAAACTGTCAGTGCCCTTTCATTAAGACACAACCTTTCAGACAAAAGGTTACCGTTGTCTTTAAATACCCAAACTGAACAGAACTCTTCTAACTAAGCGATTTGTGTGATTAATCTGACTTTGTTGAATCCTAGAGGTAATTTGCCTATTAACGATAAGGGGCAAATAACACCTTAAGGACAGTGATTTTCACGCCTCAAAGTCATCTATATTTTCGTTTAAATTTCTGTACTTTCGTTAACAAAACATACATCAATTTCTTAGACTTTTTCCCCTTTATTTTAGCCAATAAATATTAGAAAATTATTACATATTTTAAAATTATAAATTTAGTTGTCTCAACAGATACTAAGATTAAATCTACATTTGATAATTTATCTCCACACCCTAGATATCAATAGGATAAATGCACAAATACGCGTCATTTTTCTATTTCATCCTCTAAAACATACATCAAGTTCTTAGACTTTTTTTTCCCTTTATTTTAGCTAATAAATATTAGAAAATTATTATTTTAAAGAATTATATTTAACCCAAGCTTATTAACGTGGGCCTCAGCCCAAAACCCCCCAGTTACGTGATTCGTAACCATTCCGCCCCCTATATAAACCCCCCAAAAATTTTAACGGCTTCTGCCATCAAAAGAACAAATCAAGAAAACCCCTGCGAAAAAAACCCTCCACAGCAATGCTTAAAAGCAAGACCTTTGTCCGAAAAACTAAGCAAGGAGCCATACGCAAAGTCAGATTCTAATTTTGATGAATTTCTTTTATATATTCAATAAAAGAAACAAGTTTTTAATCTGATTTTGAAATTTACATTTTTAATAGGTGAAGAATTTATTTAAATTTATTTTGCAGGAAGTTAGGGAACACTATCTGAGAGATGATATATACTGCGGCGCACCGTTTTGCAAAGCCTGTGATGTTTCCGGCGCTCGGTTTAGTAGTTCTCCCTCTGCACTTCTAATTGTCGACACCAATGTTGTCCTTAATCAAGTAAGCGCTGCTCAGCTAATACTTACAATTTTTTATTTTTTTTGGGAAAATGCGATGTTGATAATACTGGTATTGTAATAATTAGATTGATTTATTGGAGAATCCGGCGATTGATGATGTGGTGGTGCTGTCGGTGGTGTTGCAAGAGGTTAAGAATAAGAACATTGGAATTTATAACAGAGTTAGGGCTCTTTGCGGTAACTCTTCCCGGAAATTCTTTGTTTTTTCCAATGAGCACCACAGGTATTCGTTTTTTTTTTTTAATTTTATATATATTTTTTTGTATTTTACGGGATTGTGTATTTGTGTATTGCTTATACAAGATATTATGTTCGAATGTGTGGTGAAATGTGGATTATTTTTAAACATTATTCATGCTGCCAAAACAACTTATTTTGTTTTATGCGAAAATTTGTTTTCTTGTTGGTTATTTATAGAAGAATTCCTTTGACTATTGTAGGAGATTTTCTTCCTCAATCATTTGTTAATTAATTAGCTTATCATATATATTTGTTTTTGTTTGAAAAAAGTAGTTAGTGAACAAGTTCTAAAGTTGGAGCGCTAACATGTGCTATAATATTTGCATATCAGTAGCTTTGGTATTTTTTTTTTAATTAATTGCTTTTTTTGGAGAAGTATCAGGAGATTTTGAGGATGTGAGACTTTAATTTGTTGTTTCCTCTCCTTTATCACTTCTACAAGGGTAGTAAATATTTTTTCTTTCCTTTTTGGTTGCAAAGGGATACGTATGTGAAAGAGATGCCTGGTGAAACTCCAAATGATCGTAATGACAGAGGTTTGTCATTTTGCACTATAATATCTGCTGCTATTCCATATACTGTTTTAGAAAGCTTGAGTATGTTTTGCATTGAGGACTGGATGTCAAATATTAATGAATGTTGAGGGTGGGGTATCAAGAATTGGATGGTAGACGACCTGTTATAGTTTTTTTATGAGAGTTTAATCGTGCGTACCTGATTATGGAATTTGATGTAATCATGAAGTCATGCATGGGGTATTTCGTCTCAGTTGTCCTAAAATGAGATTCTGCTGACGTCATACCTCGGAATGCTGGCGGCACCAATATTAAAGAAAGATTCTGGACTTTTTCATGATTTTTGAAATGTGGATGGCCGTTGAATGACATATCTACATTCAATTTCATTTCCTAGTGTCAAAAAGAAAATATATTTTGATGTTTCCAGTTTCTTCTGCTGTGTTCTTTCTTGACTTTTTAAGAATATTATTAAATACTTAAACTTGTAGAGATGCCCAAGGTGTGCTGGCTCACTTTAATACAGGATTCTTATTTTATTATCAGTATCATCGTAAGGAATGTTGTTTCTTTGGCTTTCTTGGCTGTTAATTTGGTTAAAATTTCCCTGTTATAATTAGTTGAATGGAAAAAAATGCTTGCCTAATTTTTTAAGAGGCCAAAGTAGTTTCAGAAACTTCTCAGTTCCTTTAGCACCTGTAGTTGATATGCATGCAGAGACCAAGGCTTTTTTTTTTTTAATACTTTTTTATCAATTTTTCTTGTCTGCCATATCTCTACACATGAAGAACATAATTGACAATATGTTGATGTGAGAAGAAGTGTTTGTTTTGTCTTGCAGTCCAATGCTAGGATTTACCAGACTGCAAGTGTCTTGTATAATGAGTTTTAGTAGTATAAACACATGTGAGATAATATATGTATATCATTATAAGGCCTCAAAGACTTTTTGGGCTTGAGTAGATTTGCATTAACCCTAGATTCTTGCTCCAAGATCAACTAATACTTTCTACTCGAGCTCCATCATGGACTATTTCCATTACCAAATGATGTTGAGATAAATTTTTTCGGTTCAACAACATATATAAATCCCCTAAAATTTTTCACTCTGAAAATAAACTTCAGCAATCCGAGTGGCAACACAATGGTATCAGAATCATCTTCGTACTGTTCGTGTCTTACTTCTCACAAATGACCGGGAGAATAAGAGGAAGGCCTTGGAGGAGGGAATTTTGGCAGATACAGGTACAGCATAACCTGTTACATCATGTTTCTCCTTGTCCTCAACACCACTTTATGGATAGACATTTGATACTAAAAGGGTTGATGCAGCTGTTCTGTAGCTAACGCTGAGCCATTCGTTATTTGTATAACACTTTGTTCCTTATTATCAATTTATCTTGCTAGACATTCTATCTGAACATAACTGAGTGATGATGTTTAGCTTCATTTCAGTTGAATCATATGTGAAATCACTTGGTCAGCCGGAGTTGCTAGACCTGATTGTTCAGCCTCCCTCTGAGGATGTTAACATGGAAGATGTGGAGGATCTGAGGCCTTCAAAGAAAAAAGTCATCTACACTGAGGTTTACCTAGAATTTCTTTGTTACTTATGCTACGAGAAACAGTTTTCTGTCTATCACTACATTTACTTGCTATTTACTTATGGTGCAGCATAAACCTATGTCAGAGATTACTTCTGGCTTGCTTCGAGGAATTTATCATCAAGGAAAACTTCGTGTTAACCGTTACAATCCATTTGAAGCATATGTTGGAAGTGAAAGCATTGGTGATGAAATAATTGTTTATGGGCGTGCAAATATGAATAGAGCTTTTGATGGTGACATTGTGGCTGTCGAACTTTTGCCTCAAGCTCAATGGCAAGAGGAGGCATCTATAGCAATAGCTAATGAAGGTTTCTTCTTGTATTTTTCTCATTGATTCTATCCGGTCATTGATGACACAAAATGAAAAAATAATTTACAGATACTTTTCTTGGAAGGGAAGAATTCTGTGGATATAAATATTTGTAATGATACTTTAGAAACAAACCAATAGGAATGAAATTCTTGCTGCTGCAGCACCTCTTGGTCTTGAGCATTTAATGATTCTTGAAGTCTAAATTGTTTATGAGAGCAGTTGAAAATTTTTTATTTTGAACCTTCTGAAAAAGTATGATGTGGTTGGAAAAATTATTTCTTTTTTAGTATGTTTTATATTTTTGGGATTACTTGATAGAAACATATACAGGAGTTTTGGACCTGTATATATTCTTTCCTTCCAACCTTGATCGGCGGGTTCCAAAATCCTCTGTAGCTTTTATTCAGGGTTTACTTTTCATGCTTATTTATCTAGTTTTGATATTAGTTTACAATATCAAATTAGCGTATTTTTTAGTTTCTTATCTGCTTCATTTTCTGCCTTCCTCTGTCTTTGTGGTTCTTACACTTTCCCTATATTGTTTTCGGATAATGTCCTCTGGGCAAAGGGGCAATGTGTAAAGTTAATTTTGTCTTTGCAGATGATGACGAGGAAGATGTTCATCTACCCCCAAGCAGTGCTGATGATGCTCCTAGAGCCACGAATCTTGTGAAAGGATCAGCTGGGGTCTCAAATTCTGTGCCATCACGTCCTTCTGGACGTGTTGTTGGTATTATAAAACGGAACTGGCAGTCGTAAGTTGAATTGCATGGTGTTTATATTTTGGTGAATTTGGTTGGCACTCATTTTTGGACATGTTTCCTGCTTACCCTTTCAACCTTTTCCCATGGACTAAATTCCTGTATTGATGATTTTTTACCCTCGAAGTCAAAAAAAGAGTCTTCTTGATATTTAACATCATTTGAAGCATTACACTCCTTATATAGCAAGTCTCAAGATGTTGCTCAATCAGTAATTACTTATAGAAAGCTTGTACACATGAAAATGTTATTGTGGATTTTTGCAGGCTACATGATTTGATATATTCTTTCTCACTGGGGTTTTTGGGTCACCAAATTAGTGTTCCTAGTGATAGAAGATTGATCTGTTTGACTGTTGTTTAAGATATTACAGTCCTAAATTCTAGAAAACCTTGTTTAAATATCATATACGAATTTTATAGTTGCTTGACAGCTATAGCACATTTTCCTTGGGATGTCCAATGGACAGCAGGAATGTGACTGTTTCTGCATTTGTTTCAGCCACAAGTTCCTTGCATATGGTCATTGTATGTCAAGCATTGCTTTAATATGCTTACCTTTTTTCAGCTTTTAGTTGCACTATAGGACAAAAATCTTCATGCTGTCACTGGTTTGTTAAAAGAATTTTATTTTGAGTATTGATTGTGTGCAGATATTGTGGCTCTGTGGAGCCGATGCCTATGCCAGCAGGCAGTGGTGGTATTGCCCATGCTTTATTTGTCTCCAAAGACCGTAGAATTCCTAAAATTCGTATACAAACACGACAGCTTGGAAACCTTTTGGACAAAAGAATTGTTGTTGCTGTTGATAAATGGGATACTTTGTCTCGATATCCCTCTGGTCATTATGTGAGGACAATAGGAGTAATAGGTGACAGAGATACTGAAAGTGAGGTACGTTGCTATGCCATTGTAACACTTCAAATTTTAAAACAGAGGCTTGCAATAGCTCATCTTTACAGTATTTGACTTCCATCTGTTGTAGTTAAAACGAAATTTTCCTTTCTGCTCATCATTCTGAACTTTCCAGCGAGCCATATTTTGGTTACATCTCAAGATGCTTAAGGCTAAAAAAATAGACATTACATATTGATTCATTATGATTTATGTAGAATAACAATAGCCTGATATGCAATTTTTGTAGGTTGTGCTGTTAGAGAATGATGTAGAATTCAAACCTTTTTCCTCTCAAATTTTAGCGTGCTTGCCGCCACTGCCTTGGTCTGTGTCTACTGAAGATCTGGCAAATCCTATTAGGCAGGATTTGCGACTTCTCCGTGTCTTTAGTGTGGATCCTCCAGGTATGTGCTCCATAATTATCTTTAAAGTTTTTCCCTAGTTTCTGTTAAACAACTTTTTTCAGTTACATTTTTTTACCAGTTTATCAACACATTTTTATGCTTATCGTGATGCATAATGATGGTTCTGTGGTGGTTTTTCCATTTTAAGCCGGCATTCTTATTTCCATCTGGTGCAGGATGCAAGGATATTGATGATGCATTGCACTGTACAGCTCTTCCAAATGGAAATTTTGAAGTGGGAGTTCGTATCCTTTTGCATTCCATTTTTCCTTTCCTGTGTCGTCTTTACAGTACTGTTCCTGACCATTCCCAGTCTTCCCTGGATGATAAGGCTGGACGGATGTTTTAGGCATTTCAGGACTTTGGGAATAGACATCAATGGTTTTAAAGAGATGCATTGGATAGAAATGTATTCTATGTTTTGGGAAACCAAATAATTTTATGCTGGAACTGCTGCCTCTATGCAAATTATTAGAGTCTCAGTTGCTGTCCTAATTAAAAAGGACAAGTGGGCCATCTCTAATTAAAGTTCACTAATTTCATAGGATGTGTTAAAGATGCTTTGGATGGGCAATTTCTACTCTGCCGCTTTTTAAGATGCACAACTTACTTGGAATCTTGAATAGTTGACTTTATAAATATCAAATAAGATACCTTTAATAGTGTGTGTTCATGTTACTAGGTTTGTATTCTTTAACAACACATTAGATATTGCTGATGTCACAAACTTTGTTCACTCTGGAACACCCCTTGATGATGAAGCTGCAAAACGGGGTACCTCGGTCTACCTTGTTGAGCGCCGAATTGACATGCTTCCTAAACCCCTAACTGAAGGTAATACTTGTTTTGCATTGTTATTGTGCACCATGAATTTGTGAACAAAATGCTGCAGATTTCTTTTATGCAATATATATTCAATTTAAGTTTTTTTATTTGGTTGCAGATATATGTTCACTCCGCGCTGATGTTGAGAGATTAGCCTTCTCTGTTATTTGGGTATATGCTTATCATCATTGATTTCTGCTGTCCTTTTCTGATTTTTCTGTCCATAAAGTTTTCTGGAATTGACAGATTTGGATGAGTTGAATTATATTTTCAACAGTTTGAAAGTTGCATGAAACTACTAACAGACATGATATTATGTAAAGACTATCCACATGTTGTACTTGGCATGGCAAGAATCTCCCTATTCTATGGCTTGGAATTGACCAGTTAGTTGTTCAAAGTGTGTGCTGTGATAGTGGGCAATCGTTTTATCAGGTGTCGTTTGTTAAGCTAATTTTTGCAGCAAAAGTGATTCTAAGTTCAGTTTCTTTCTTCATTGTGCACTCAATCCTCTCCTACTAGCAGAAGTTCTGCTGAGTCACTCAGATATCGACAGGTCATGCATGACCAGACCTGAAAGAGTAGATATATGCAATAAGCAGTACAATTTTCAGAACAGTTTCTTGTTTTGTATTGGGAAGTACATCTTAACTAACTGCAGTTCCATTTTGCTAAGCAATTCCCAGTTAGCTAAAGTTTTATAGTCCAAAATGTGCAAGTGAATTAACTGTAATGCTTCTCAATTCATTGAGTTTATCTTGGGCGCTTAAATTGATATGTTGCTGTATCTTGGTCTCCTGGATTTTTGCATTGTGTGTAAGCCTTCCATTATTTAACATCTTAAACACTCTTCTTTTTTCAGGAAATGACTCCTGAAGCTGAGATTATTTCTACAAAATACACAAAAAGTGTGATAAAATCATGTGCAGCTTTGTCATATGTTGAAGCTCAAGCAAGGATGGATGATAGGTGCGTCTATATAATACCTCTATTGCAAATTGTTTTCTTGAACTTAAGGGGAAACCTTCCACTGAAAGTAACATAAATATTAATTTGTTAATCACTTGTAGTATTTGCTTTGAATCATTGACCATGATTTCTTTCTAGGACAAATTTGATTATGTTGCTTTAAATCATGACCAGTGATGTTTATATTTTTGATAAGTTAGCTATTGCAGTTATTGATCATGTTGCTTTTCGTTCTATTACCTGTCTTAACTACTCCCCATTTTCAGCATCACAAATAATTCTTATTCTTTATCTGCAGTCGCCTGGTCGATCCATTAACTACAGATTTGCGAAATATGAATGCCTTAGCGAAGGTATAGACGCTAGTTGTTTCAGTCATTTCTTTCATTCGCATATATGGTTATGTGCATTTTAGAATTGTGGACTAACTTTTGAACTTTGCAGGTTATGAGGCAGAGACGGATTGATAGAGGGGCACTTACTCTTGCTTCTGCTGAAGTGAAATTTCAAATTGATACTGAAACTCATGACCCTCTTGATATTGGTATGTTCATTCTGTTCTTCAAATTGTATGCACAATTTTTGCGCTCTAAAAGTTCTGATTATGAAGTGCTTTTAATCAGAATTTAGCATAAACTTCTTGACAAGCGGACAGCAGCATCTAGATTGGTTTGGAATTGAAATGCTAATGTTAGTGTTATTATCCACTTTTTGGCAAATGTGCTGATGTTTGTCAATATCTTTTCCGTGGTTCATGTTGAGAAGTATACGAGGTTAAGCAAACTTTTTTCCGCTGTGATGCTTATGTTCAGGTTATTGACATTGCTGTCTTAAGATATGACATCACTAGCAATATACTTTGAAGTTCAAATAAAATACCATATAACATTTATTGCCGTCATTATATTATTGTAGGAGAAGAAAAGAAAAATTCATTATCATCTCCTTTAGAATCACCATTTTTTAATTTACCAGTTATCTTCATGAAAAAGAATTAACATATCTTCATATTATATTTGCTGGACGTGTTCATTTACTTGTCTTTCCGGCATGAATATGTGCTATCTTCTTGTTTGCCAGAATCTCAGGTGATTATACATTGTATTTTCCTTGTCTTCAGGAATGTATCAAATAAGAGAAGCAAATCAAATGGTTGAGGAGTTTATGCTTGCAGCTAATATTTCTGTTGCAGAAAAAATTCTTAAACATTTTTCCCTGTGCTCGCTACTGAGGTACAGTATACACTTCTTTTTACTTATTCTTCTTTTTAAGTTTCAACACCAACTGAATTACATTACATTACATTATGCTCATAAAACTATTTTCTCTTACCTACCTTTAGGAGTGAAATTGACATTCATATTCCTTTTATCAAATGTCATGAAAACAGTGCTTCGATAAGTCTCTGTCTTTGTCTCTCTACCAGATTATATTATGGAGAGATGGACGTTTTAATTGAACATGCTGATAAGAAGGATTAACAAGGATTCAACCTTCTAAGAAATTTTTATATGCAGCTCGCAACTGACTTGCTGATAATTAAGATAATAAAAGCTAATGTAATTGTAATTATTTAATGGGACAAATTGCTTATACACTTGACAACCAATTGATGGTCATCATTTTTAACTGACAGAGAAATTTGACTGCTTAGTCTACCTTCCTTTAATGCCCCTTCTTTTGGCTGAATTCTTTTACTTATCGTGCTGTGAGTACAAGTGTAACAAGCGTTATATCTTATTTAGTGTTGGTTATCTGTCTATAGGTGTGTCTGTGCTGTTATTTAACTTTGTCTGGAGCAGTAACTTCCGTATTGTGCTATCAGAGCTATGATTTTATTGATACACAGATTTACATATTTATGTATTTTGTTATATAGAGAAGTCATAACACTATTCATTTATGCTGTTTTGTTGATTCTCATAATTAATATAGTTCGTTTATAACATTTGCAGACGACATCCTTCCCCTACAAAAGAGATGCTTGAACCTTTAATTCGAACAGCTTCTGCTGTTGGTCTCCAATTGGATGTGACATCCTCAAAAGCACTTGCTGATTCACTTGATCGTGCTGTGGTCAGAATAAGATCTGATTTTTTTAATTTGATTTATCTTTTTGCTTTTATGAATTCTTTGGCAATTGATTTTTGATCTTCTTTTCTTTTTCTTTTAAATAATGTGATTCCTGTTTTTTGGAAGATGTAAATGTATATGCTACGTGAGTGTGTGCTTGTTTGGATATAGTGATTTTGATTAGTGTCCTCTCTGAACCTGGAGAAGGTGGTATTTGAACTCTATCATCAGCTTCAATTTCTAGGGTCACATATCATATCCATGAATGAGTTCCTCTTCAGAAGGAAGTAGCATCCTTGAAAATATTAGTGAGAATGATTTAACACAATCTAAAATTCTCTGTAGCATCTAACCCCACGACATTTTCAAGTCTGTGCATGGGTAAGTATTCAACAGCCACATGGAGTGTGGCTAGCATCAGTATAGTCGGAAAACTTGTAATGCATTTGAAATCCCTCCATTTAGGGTAATAAATTTGCAAATGATGGGAGATATTGCTCTTAAGTGTGTAATCCATCTATTTGAAGCATTTTGGTTGTTGGCAATTGTCCTTAAATGTGGTAGTAATGGCGCTATAAATCCTAAATCTATATCTCTTTCGTTTACTTCTTGTTAATTGCTAGTATCTTTTGTCTCTAATTGCATGTCGTGCAATTTTCCTATACTAGAATTTTTTATGTTTTTTTAACTTGAAAGATATATGCCACTACATGACTGTTTTCATTTCTCCAGGGAAGTGACCCTTACTTTAATAAGCTGATTCGTATTCTGGCAACTAGATGCATGTCCCAGGTATTTCCATTTCTGTAACTTGATTATTTTCATCTAAATTTTGTGCTACAAGAAACTTCAGTCTTTCTTTATCAAATCTGTAATTTTCAAATTCAGGCGGTCTACTTTTGTAGTGGAGAGCTCAGTCCTCCAGAATTCTATCATTATGGTCTTGCGGCACCTCTGTACACTCATTTCACCTCTCCCATTAGAAGATATGCAGGTAGTAGTAGTCCTTTTTCATCTTTGGTCAGCTTATCAGAAGATAATAACTTACTATTATGGTACTTTTATTTCTTGTAGATGTGATTGTACACAGATTACTTGCTGCATCCTTGGGAATACACAGGCTTCCTGACGTGCTGCAGGACAAAACACAGCTTACAAGTGTTGCTGACAGTAAGAATCACATCACTTACACCTTCATAACATGTTCTCTGTGTTGAAAATTTGACTCGCTCACTTTAGGTTTCTGAAATGCATATGATAAATCTTGATTGATTGGGTTGTTTAATTGCTATTCCCTTCGACCATGTTGTTGACATTGTCATGTGTAAAGTACTGCTAGTTGTTGTGCGATATGGAAATTTTGATTTACTTGATATATTTATTTAAGCTCCATATTAGCACTACAGTATCTGCTCATGGCACATTTTTCACAGGTATGAACTCCTCAAACCAGAAAAAATAGGAGAGGGAAGGTCAAGTACTGTTTGATATAACATAACTAGGATTTTACTTTTGTTCAGTATTAGCTGAATATTGTTCGAAAGTTCGTTTGAATCTTTTATCAAATTGATGCCTTCTTTTTATGCACAAGGCCAAACTTATTGATTTTCATGGAAAGTCTGTTTAGAATGATCATTGTTTGTTCCTGAACTGATTGCACCATTCATTAAGGATTTTTGTGTTCTAAAGACCATCGATATTTTCTTATGTGAATAAGTGATAGAACTGGGTGTGGAAACAAATAGAATTCTTTATTAAGTTAGAAAGGTTCACTGTAAAAACTACACTTTAGCAGACTGGATGTCCCATACTCTTAGTCTACTACAAAAATGGTGTGACATCCTTGAATTCAATAAAAATTCAGTATTATGAAGCCTCTTTAATGATCGAAGCAGTTTCATTTGGTTCATCTTGCTTTGAATTTAGACTCCTAGAATTCGTGAAAGCTGGTTATCCCTTGCCCTTTAGAAAGTCTCTTACATCCATCATGTTTGTTATCATTATAGCTTATAGGAGTACCGTATTCTTTAGTCCTTGCACATGTTCAACTTTTGTAGCTCAACATCAAAATTTGGTTCTGAATGTCACTGTTGTACTAAATTAGTTTTAGGTTTAATTTCGATGTTTGCGTTGTCGTTCAAACATTCTGCATTTGCATCTTGTATTAGATTATGGTAAAGATATTGACTATTGCCTGTTTCAAACAGATCTCAATTACCGGCATAGAAATGCACAAATGGCGAGCCGGGCTTCAGTTGAGCTTCATACTCTGATATATTTCAGGAATAGGCAAGTATTTTACCATTGAGGGAGCTTTTCTCCCTATCCAAGCACCAATTTCCACTCCTGCGGTCTCTATCTCTCTCTCTTACGTATCTATTTGTGATTTTGAATTCATGCAGGCCAACGGATACTGAGGCCAGAATAGTGAAAATACGATCAAACGGCTTTATTGTTTTTGTGCCCAAGTATGCTTTGTTTCCTGGCAGTTCACTTTGCATAAGATGCATGTGTTGTAATTTAGTTTACTTTCATTTTTACTAGGCCAGTTCAAAATTCCAAAACTCAATTTTTTTATGTTCATCTAGGTCAATATACTGTAATAAATTGTCTAAATTTCTTATCTCACCTTCCAAAGAGTCTTTTTTATTTCTGCAGGGGCTTTTGTGACTGTAAAAAATTGTCCTGACTTGATGAAACTTGAATCTGATAATTTATTTATGTATTTTTTTAAATGCAAAATTTAAAGAAATTTGTTGGTTTGGCTGTAATCATATAAAAAGAGGGAACTAGCACAGTGTTACCTGTCCTGAAAATAGTTTCAGGTTGCTTATGGCGAGTATTCTTGATTATTTTGCAGATACGGTATTGAAGGGCCAGTGCATTTGAGCAAGCAAGGAGAATGGTTGGTCGATGAGCAACAACAGAGGATTAGAAAAAGTAACAACAGTGTTCACTATGGTGTTCTTCAAACAGTGAAGATTCATATGGAGGTTGTGGAGCCCCAACCTAACCGGCCGAAACTCCAGCTGACCTTAATTGAGGATACAAATATTACGAAAATGTGAGAAGAATACGCTGATTCATTTTCCTTGAAGTAAAATTAGCCGTGTACAGAGCCATAGTTTTGTTGATTATTGGTTTGTTGTGCCATGTTGTATTGTATGTTGTGAGTGATGCCGGAATGTTTTTATTTTCCGAGGAGAGTAATCCTATTTTTTCTGTTCTTTTTTGTTATCCTGCAAACAATTATTTTTCGTCTTGTATTCTTATTTCTGTTTTGGATAGACTGCTGTGGATAAGAAACCTTCAGTTTTAACTTGTTTTTATTTCCGCTGATGATATTCGATGCCTTGCATAGAACTCCAAAATCGGAAGCGTCCGAATCAAGTTAGTACGGGATCTCGGTACAAAACGTTGCATTATCCAAGAAGAATGTTTGTTTAAGGATAGGGAGTTTTATGGTTAGCATAGTTGTCAACGCGTATTTTTTTTTCCCCCTAATCGATCATTATTGGTATAAGAGAATGAAAGTGTTTAAATTGCCACTATTTTCATTTCTGTTGACTTAAATGTAAAATTGATAATATATTCATGCGTAATGAAAATTGTAATAAAACTATAAAATAGATATGTGAAAGGGTGTATGACATCAACCAAACTATTTTAGGGTTTATGATTTGTAAATGCAAACTAAATGGTGGTGTTTTGGTAAAAGGACTTGTGAGATTACTATTATAGTTCAAATGTCCAAATGCCAAAAGGGGTGTATTTGTTTCGACTGAAAATCTTGTCTCGAAAGTGATTTTCCGGCTTGGCCGTTTAAGAGGAGTAAAACCATGTTACTAGGGAAAATATTTTCCCTATTTTAATATAAAACTTTCATGAATAAATTACTAAAGTTGTTTTTGTTCCAATGTGTGTCATCACGAAAACATAAAAGCTTTTAAAGTTAATATTTTTTATTAATCTTATATTATTACATTGGAATAGGAATAGTATTGGTGGATTTCAAATTGCTGATTTTTAGAGTAGAGTCGTAAAGTACTAACCGTTCCACTTTTATTCGTTATTTTTAAAACCAATTAAAGAAAGCAAAATCCAAATTAACATGGGCAAATGTTGCTGTTACTTTGATCCAGCGAACTTTCTGGTGACCTTGACACCGCGAGTTTTATTCAAAGGTGTTTGCCCCCTTTCCAACATTAAATCTTTTTATTTTTTGCCTTTTTTTTTTTTTTGACATTCTTCTCAAACTCTAATTTTCTTGCATCAAATCTACATTGATTTAGATTAAAGGAGTATATGGTATCACCCAATCAACACTATTCTCGGATTTTTGTAAACCCGGGCAGATTTTGAAAAAAATATTTTTTTCTAGAAACTAATTTTGGTAGAAAATATTTTCCTAAAGAAAAAATTTTATATTCAACCACACAGGCCGTAAATGGCACTGTTTTTTGTTTGGGGGGGGGGGGGGGGGGGGAGTTTATAATTTCTATACCCTCAATTTCTACGAGGTAATTTTGTTGTGTAGATTTCTTTTCGGTAATATTTCTTTTGAGTTATTTTCCTAAGTTTAATAGCTCTATTCAATTTGTTTTGAGTAATATTTCTTTTACATCTATTTTTCTAAATTTACATTACTATTAAAAAGTATCTAGCAGCAACGACAAATGTTAAAAGGCAAAAAGTCGAAGGTAGAGGAACACACACCTAATACGCTGTCGTTTAGTGGACAGCCTCGGCCTCAGACTGAACTAATAATTGATTTTTTTCCTCTCTGATCGTCTCCTCATTCATCTTTTCTATATGTAACATTTGCAGAAGAGGTAATCAATCGTGCATATAAAATTCAGCAAAACGCCGTCGTCTTGAGCTGAGTATTGCAGGGAATTATAAAAATGTATCAATGGAGGAAATTCGAGTTCTTCGAGGGCAAATATGGCGGAAGAATCACAATTCCCGAGGATGAAATCCGTGGCAAAATCCAGTGTTGTTCCAGCGGCAGAGGTAAAGTAGTTTTGGGATGCGACGACGGCACCGTTTCGCTGCTGGATCGAGGTCTCAAGTTCAATTATCAATTTCAAGCTTACTCTTCTTCCGTCCTCTTCCTCCAGCAACTCAAGGTAGTTACACCGCTACGGTTTTTCCACTTCAATAACATTATTTTAATTTTTTTAGAAATTATTATTATTATTTGGGATTGAGTTGTTAGGGTTTATATTTTTTTAGAAACTAATTGAATATTTTTCGTTTTGCTGGCTGAATGACCAGCAACGGAATTATTTGGTGACAGTCGGAGAAGATGAGCAATTATCTCCTCAGTTTTCAGCTGTGTGTATGAAGATTTTTGATCTGGATAATAAGATGCAGCAGCTGCAGCATGAGGATGAGGGTCCCAGTTCCTCAGCTCCCGATTGTGTGCAGATTTTGCGAATTTTTACTAACCAGTTTCCTGAAGCTAAGGTAATTTAGAGTAAATATATATTATAGATCATGGATGTTGGTTTTGAACAATTTCATTAACATCTCTAAAAGGGTAGTCAGTGGAGAAGGGCACGGCTAGATGCCTAATTAATAATAGAAATATCATCAACATTTCTAATATGGTGAATTAGTGAAAAGGGAGTGTTTTGATTGATGCCTAATTAATAAGAAAGGTACAATTTTGGCATATTCTTTCTAAAGGGCATTTATACTGGTCTTTGCACCATATTTATGCAAAAGGTGTACATTTTGTACAACAGCCAACACAAATGCTATTTTATAATACATCATCTATAATTGTGCAGTCTTGACAGAGCATTCGAGCGCACCCTTCTGAAAAATTTTCCGCTTTTAATATGTGCGGTTGATTTTAGTGTGTAAAGCAATATACTGAGAAGGACAATTATTGTTGTTTGCAGATTACGTCGTTTCTAGTTCTTGAGGAAGTTCCACCTATATTACTTGTTGCTATTGGCTTGGATAATGGTTGTATCTATTGCATTCAAGGTGACATCGCTCGAGAGCGTATCAAGCGCTTCAAACTACAAGCAAATGCTTCCATTACAGGTCTAGGGTTCCGAGTGGATGGTCAGGTTCTTCAGCTATTTGCAGTTACTCCAAGTTCTGTACATTTGTTTAACTTGTATAATCAACCCCCCACTGGTCAAATCCTCGATAATATTGGATCTGATGTTCCTAGTGTTGCAATGAGTGATCGCTTGGAGCTGATCATTGGACGACCAGAGGCTGTATATTTCTATGAAGTTGATGGTCGGGGACCTTGTTGGGCTTTTGAGGGAGAGAAAAAATTTCTTGGATGGTTTCGTGGATATCTTTTGTGTGTTATTGCTGACCAAAGTACTGGAAAGTATTCTTTCAATGTTTATGACTTGAAAAATAAGTTAGTTGCACACAGTGTTGTAGTCAAAGAAGTTTCTCACATGCTTTGTGAATGGGGTAATATAATACTTATTATGGCTGACAAATCTGCCTTGTGTATTGGCGAGAAGGATATGGAAAGTAAATTAGATATGCTTTTTAAGAAGAGTCTATACACAGTAGCAATCAATATCGTACAGAGCCAACAAGCTGATGCTGCTGCAACTGCTGAGGTGCTAAGGAAATATGGGGATCATTTATACGGTAAGCAAGAGTATGATCAGGCGATGCATCAGTACATAGATACAATTGGTCATCTTGAGCCCTCATATGTTATACAGAAATTTTTAGATGCACAAAGAATTTACAACCTTACCAATTACTTGGAGAAATTACATGAGAAAGGACTTGCATCAAAAGATCATACCACTCTCCTCTTGAACTGTTACACCAAACTGAAAGATGTCGAGAAGTTGAATCTGTTCATCAAAAGTGATGATGGTGGAGGGGAAACTAAATTTGATGTGGAGACTGCAATAAGGGTGTGTCGAGCCGCAGGTTATCATGAGCATGCGATGTATGTCGCCAAAAGGGCTGGGAAGCATGAATTGTACTTGAAGATTTTACTTGAAGACTTGGGGAGGTATGGTGAAGCACTACAATATGTCAATAGTCTTGAACCAAGTCAAGCTGGTGTAACAGTTAAAGAATATGGTAAAATTCTCATTGAGCACAAGCCTGCAGAGACAATTGATATACTTATGAGGCTTTGTACAGAAGAAGAGCCTGCCAAAAGGGGCACCTCAAGTAGCACATATGTGTCCATGTTGCCATCCCCTGTTGATTTTATCAATATCTTCATTCATCATCCCCAATCACTCATGGAGTTTCTTGAAAAATATACCAGTAAAATGAAGGACTCACCTGCGCAAGGAGAAATCCATAATACGCTCTTGGAGTTGTACTTGTCCCATGACCTGGATTTCCCATCCATCTCGCTGACAAATACTGGTGAAAGTGGTGCTGTGATTTCTAAAGGACATTCAAACGGGAGAACATTTTCTAATCGACCAGATGTAAGTGAGGGAAAAGATCATCAGGAAAGACTTCAGAAGGGTCTTAACTTGCTTAAGAGTGCATGGCCATCACAACAGGATCAACCATTGTATGATGTTGATCTGGCTATAATTTTGTGTGAAATGAATGCTTTTAAGGATGGGCTTTTGTTTCTTTACGAGAAGATGAAACTCTATAAAGAGGTGATTGCCTGCTACATGCAAGCACAAGACCATGAAGGTTTAATAGCATGCTGCAAAAGACTTGGGGATTTGGGGAAAGGTGGTGACCCTTCTCTTTGGGCAGAAGTACTGAAATATTTTGGTGAACTTGGGGAAGACTGCTCCAAAGAAGTTAAAGAAGTGTTGACTTACATTGAGAGGGATGACATTCTACCAGCTATTGTTGTTCTTCAAACCCTTTCTAGGAACCCATGCCTCACTCTCTCTGTGATCAAGGATTATATAGCTCGCAAGCTAGACCATGAGTCAAAGCTCATTGACGAAGATCGAAGAGCCATTGAGAAGTACCAGGTTTGTGTTCTCTTTAAAGTGTATACATTAGCCAATTTCTTTTTATCATTGAAATCTTTTAGTGCACCTGTGGTTCTGAGTAACCTTTGAGTACAAGATTGATCATTTCATGACTTCCAAGGGCTTGGACATGCAGCACATATGGTTGTGCACTCTTCTCTCTCTCTCTCTCTCTCTCTCTCTCTCTCTCACTCTCTCTCTCACTCTCTCTCTCACACACACACGTGCGCGCGCGCACGCACAGAGAGTATGGAGATGGGTAAATAAGTAAATTATCTTTTTAGATATTCTGAACCAAACTTTAATTTGTAGCATTCTGGATTCCTAGAAATAAAGCCATTGTTATTGTGGTTTGGGAGTTAATGTTGCAACCAAATTGATTGGATGGATGATGTCATTCTTTTATTGATACTGTGACAAGAAAGACTTATTTCTTGTAATTGCGAAAGCAGACGCTTTAGTGCGTATGTTTTAACTATTACTCACGCAGTTTGGTTTTTTTTTATTGTATATAAGATAAGCTAGTTAGGATCGTAAACATAAAAAGCAGTTACTGCTTTTATAAAATCTTTATATTAGCCAAGCATGTGTACGTGTGTGGGCTTGGGAATTCGGGCAGGAGGGTCTTGGACAGGAGAGTGGAAATAAGCCAAATGGTGGTGTCAATTTTGTTGCAGTCTGCAGTTGGGATCGGTCGATTTAGCAAAGCATATCCAAAGAAGAAAGAAAACTGTAAAGAAAAAGGTGCTGGTCCTTTTTGGGGTGTCACAGGTTATGGAGCTTATGCTAACGTGTATTTGTTTGCATTGGCTTTGGAAATGGAAAGTTGCTGAGTTTAAAGTTATACTTAAGTATTGTTTTCTGGACTCTAGAATAACGAATAGGTGTGTATTTTAAGATATACACAAGGTTTACTAGCATTAGCTTTGTAACTGATTTTTTACACTAGTGTAAACTTTTATTTGAACATCCAGTTCTAGATTTATGCTACACATTATCAAAACATCTTCTAAACTCTTGTCAGTGGTTATGTGAGACATAACTCTGGAGCTGCCTATCTAAACAAAAATTTTTGTCCAGTAGTAGAAGATTAAACCTTGCGTTTTGCCTTTGTTGATGAAGTTTGGGGTAGACGAGCTTTTCTTTGAAAGTCTTAGGTTTTTGCATTTATTGATACTTCTTTTATAGTCTAGGGGGAAAAAAAAAGTGCAAAACTTGTGTACCTCTCTTGCCACTTTTTCGATTTCGGTTGTGCAATAAATTTGTGTTAAATACCCAACCTACCAAGGAAGAGGAGAAAAGAGGATCATGGATAGGTGTTTAATATTCACTCAAAGAAGTCAGATAATACTTATTTCTTATTTTGATTTGCCCATACGACCCTTCTATCCATGGCTTTCAAGTTTAGACATTGGACCTTGTATCAAGTCTGCTTCATTGTGATTTGCATGGTTTCTCTTTCTGAAATTTTAAATGTTTTCTTTTAAACTGGAAATGACCTTTTGGATATTTTATATGCTCTTGCATCATAGAGTACGTTCAGATAATACTTATGTCTTAATGTTCTGTTTGTCCATGTGACCCTTCTTCCATGGCTTTCAAGTCAAGACATTGAGTTAGGACCTCATATCGAGTCTGCTTCATTGTGATTTGTCATGGAAATGCTTCTTTCGTTTTGAAGTTTCTCTCTTTTGAAATTCTAAGTGTTTTCTTTTGAGCTGGAAACTATCTTTTGGATATGTTACATGCTCTTGCATCATAGAGTTTGGTTATTTGAATACATTTATTACTAGGGAATGTACCTCTAAGATATGTATTATAATATTTCTATTATTCTGCAGGAAGAAACATCAGCAATGAGAAGAGAAATTCAGGATCTTAGGACAAATGCTCGCATATTTCAACTTAGCAAGTGTACTGCTTGCACTTTTACACTTGACCTTCCTGCCGTGCACTTTATGTGTATGCACTCATTTCACCAGCGCTGCCTTGGTGACAATGAGAAAGAATGTCCCGAGTGTGCCCCAGAGTACAGGTCTGTATTGGAAGCCAAGAGAAGCCTAGAGCAAAACTCCAAAAACCAAGATCAGTTCTTCCAGCATGTTAGAAGTTCAAAAGATGGATTCTCTGTGATTGCTGAATATTTTGGGAAGGGAATTATCAGCAAAACCAGCACTGGACAGGCTGGTGCTTAGATGAATTGCATTAACTTTCAGCACCAACTTCATCTGATGTCTCCCTTCTCTCGTGTGCAAATCTTTTTACCCTCTTTGAAAGTTCAAAAGGATAAGATAGCAATCTATGATCAGTAGAAACCAAGTTTTAATTCAGCCGTCAAAAAAATATCTTTGGTGAGACTCTGTCTAGAAGAACATATGCTGTCTTGTTGAATTTTGCTGTCTTTGAGCCTATAGAAGTTTGGTTACTACAAATCAACTTCACGAGGATTGTTCTGTATGTTTCAAGTTTCCTGCAATCAATATTCTTTTCTTTTGCATTTGTAATTAAATTTATGCTACATGGTTTATTGTTTCATTTCTGTGAATTTTTGGTGTCAAATGACAGGTTTTGCGTGATATTTCACGACAGACAGTTAGAATGGATTTGACAGGGCATGATTTGTCCGGAAATACATAATTGTTCAACCAATTTTGTTACAAGATTTTACAAAAGATTGACTGGGAAGAATTGTGAGCTGAAACACAGTTTAGAAATGGACTTTATATCTAGACTTGGCGGTATAAGCTTCGCAGATGTTTTATATTTTGGACCAATAATTTTTCCACCTTGTAAAAAACAGTTAGCAGCGACGTTAGTCATCAAAGATAATTTTGGAAAATTGGTCAGCAAGAAGGGTTAAGCAACTTTTTGCGTAGACTGGTGGAACAAGGGATTCCTATCCCTTATATTTTGGGTTCTCGACGGATTCTTAATTTTTCGAAATGTAGCAGTTTTGGACAGCTGAAGAAGGGAACTAGACAACAAGCAATTCGGTGGACCAAAGGTTCATATCCCTCCTAATTTGGGTTTCACGGTGGAGTTGCAACTTTTCCAAAATGTTGTAGTTTTTGGCATCTGGAGGAGGGAACTAGAGTACGTTGACTCTCAATAATGTCTTTAACTTTTCCAAAATGTTGTAGTTTTTGCTCGAAGGGAACTAAAGCATTTGGCTCTCAATAATGAACTAAACGGATCATTATTTACATGAAAAAAATTAAAAAATAATTAAACTTCTTATACAGCAATGGATACAATCGAATGCTTAATTCCAAACTGCTATGGGCTCTTCTACCATTCCCTTTTCCTTCTTAGGTGTCAAGGACAATCATATACAACAATGTCTTGAGCCAAAGCTCGTTACGTCAAGATCCACATGAAGACTATTGACCATGCAGTCAGTGACAACACTGCAACCAGGTAAGTCCATAGGCCATATGGGCTCTTCTACCATTCCCTTTTCCTTCTTACGTGTCAAGGACAATCATATACAACAATGCCTTGAGCCAGAGCTCGTTACGTCAAGATCCACATGAAGACCATTGACCATGCAGTCAGTGACAACACTGCAACCAGGTAAGTCCATAGGATAATGACCGAACATTCCTCTTGTGCCACACCAAAAAGCTGTGTCATGGTGCCTGCATTAATATCATCACTTCCATCATTATTATCCTCGACAGAGAAGAGGTTTGCACCTCAAATAGTATAGTATAAAATGAAGCAATGCTCGCTAGAGAAAATTGGATTTTGAATTTCCTTGGATTTGTTGAATGGTTAAAATCATGTTATTAACGTCTGCATCTCTTAGACTAAGAGGTTTTTGCAAAAATTATGAAGTTTTTGTGACAACATGGGACATAATCAAGTAGTTTAAAAGGCAGGCAAAATGTTAACATGTACTGAATTTCATACCAATATTCATAGCAGGCGGCATAGCATATTGAATCAGCAGCACAAAATGGTAGAGTGGATCTGATGGAAGGAAGCCCAAATGGCTGGCTGCTTTAACAACACCTATTCCCATACCAGGAAGTAGTATGTATCGCACGCAGATGACAGCCATGATAACCAGTGGATTCAATCTTGCCTGGCGTAAGCCTATTCAGTTGATAAGAAAAGAGTTATTAAGTTATATACAACGGCTTATGGTATAAGAGCTGGAAGTAAGATCTTCTTACCCTGAATCAAATTGCCTCCGAGGATAAGAGTAATGCAAGGTATGGTTCCATTGCTACAAACACAGTCAGTCAACTTGCAGTCAGTTCAAAGGGAAAAGGAGCCATATTCAATAACAAAATTAGTATTTAAAGTCAAATTCTTTTTTAGTATAATGTTCGGGAGGAACTGCAGAAGAATTTAGCAGTTATCGGCTAAATGCTAGTTCTAAGTTAACTTCACATACCCGAGTAGCGCGACAGTGTCTTGAATCACATGGAGTGGGGCATTGTCACCAATTATAAGATTTTTCATCCATTTAGTTGCCCCAAAAATGAAGCCAAGTATCTGGACTATGAATAGAGCAGTTACATTGCAATCCGTCTTCACACAAATAAATTACATTTGAGAGTAGTAAGACAACAGAAGAGTAAAATCTACCGCTCCAAGTGTTGGAGGTGCCATTAACTCCTCTATTATCTGATATAAGATTCCAAATAATTTGGTCAAGAATGATGCATTTCGATCTTTCGAGTTGAAAGACGATCCTTGAGAAATAATCTACAAGAAATGAAGGGAAATTTCAATAAATATAACACAGTGATCAGAGAACTTATACTCATGAAGCAGGGATGGCAAGACTATTATTTTGGATCACTTTTGACATTGCATGAGAATAAAAGGTCAAAAAAAAAAAAATTGAATGGACTTACATTTTGGTTTTCAACATCATCTTCAATAGATTCTGTTGAATCTACAGATACAGAGTCATGTTCTTGAGCATTGGCCTCAAGAAGATGAGATTTCTCATTTGCATCCAAGTCTTTGTTGGGTTCTGTTAAGGCCTCCAATTGAGCTGCTTTTGCAGCTTTATATTTCAGAGCGGAGCTTTTTATTAATTGGTAAGTGTAAGTCCAAATGTAAAAGCCCCCAAGCTGCAAAATCAGCAATGATAAAGACTTAGACAATGAGCATAACACTGTAATCTTTCATTCACTGCCACAAAGAATGTGAACCGACAAGGAATGAAATTATGACAATTTCTGTTTTCCATGAAAAGTAGGCTTGGTGGAAACTCAGGCTCCAAACTTATCATTGTTGTTTCCTATGAATTATGTGCCTCTATCAATATTCATCCTAGCTTATCAATGAGTTCAGCGTCCAAAAAGATTCTTACAGCCATGGAAAAAGAGGCATATGAAAGTCCAGTAGATGAGCAAGTATTATGATCACCAAAGGGGCTGCCATCCTCTTTACAGATTGCAGGGACAATTATCAACATAAGGTTTCCCAAGTTTCCTGTTATATTCATGAACGTCATATTCTAAAAACTGAAGACGCGGAGAAAACTTAAACGAGAAAGGAAATTTTATAGCTGATAAATTGGATGTATAGATACCTGATGAACATGTAGCAATGACTAGGCCCTCTAAATGAGGCCTTGGTTTCAGTAATTTAACAGCTATCCACCCAAGTATTCCTCCAATGAGAAAGGTGATGCCAACATTCACAGGCATAAACCACCTGCACGAACAGAATTTGGAACTTTATGGTAAAATGATGCTCCAAAAAAAAAAAAAATCAGCTTTTGATTATCAACATTAAGTCAATTCTTTTTTTTTTAAGATTTCAATGACTACTGAACTTAGACTGAACTTTAATTGTCATTTTTCCTAGAAGCTATTTTTGAATTTTCTTTACATGCAAATTGATAATTAAGTGAATGCATAAAGATGTACAGTGGGAAGCTAATGAGTTATACCATGAGATAATGTCATCAAGGGTAACAGTTTTGGCCAAACTTGCAAACATTAGCGAGGGAGTAAACACCATAAACACAATCTGCAATGGCCATTATAAAACTTTACATTATACCATAAAACTTCATTTTTTGTGAAATCAAAGAAAATCAACCCATAAGGAACACAAAAACATGTGAGTGTATATACCTTGTTTAGTGATTTTCGAGCATCAGCAGGAAGAAGATTGACATAATCAGTAGACATGAAAGCTCCTAATATACTGATGAGGAGCACCTGAACTATTGGCATAGATGCCACCTCTAGTAATGTCCAGAATCCCATCCTTGTTTATTTCACTTGAATGAAGTCTCCCAAATCAAAGAAAGTGAAATAACTGAGATGGGGTCTCTCTCTTTTCTTGATTGACCCTTCAGTCAGCTGTTGAAGTATAGCTGACTGACAAGGCTATTTATCTCTAGTAGAAAAGAAGGAAAGTCCTGTAAGCCACAAAAACATATCAAAATGACAACGTCAATTTGAATTCTATAACTTCACAGGGAATATGTCTCAAAGAGTCCATGTAAACATAAAGCATCATCATCTTCGTGATTTATTTTTTTCTTTCTTTCTTTCTTTCTTTCTGGCTGACAGGAATGTGCTCAAGCAAAGGAAACAGCCATCAAAATTTACCCTAGCCGTCTGCACTTGGCCTCTTACTACCTTCTTACTGTTTTCTTTTGTTCATTTAGGCAAAAGCCTGGAGCCTGCTGTCTCTGTTCACGCAAACTACATATTACACTTTTTGCAACTTTAATTTTTTTTTTATTTTAACAAAAACATTAATTTGAAACTTCCATTTCTGTTTATGCTTCCAGCTGGGATCATACAACATGATAAATTGGGTCAAATTAAAACTTCGAAGAAATTGAAATTGACGACGGAAACTGGAAAGGAATAGAAGTGGTCAGAAAAAGGAGGGAGTAATCAAGATAAAGCTGCGGTGGGGCCGAGCAGACTTAGCAAAGTCAAATAACATTTGTGCAGTCTTGATTTGCATCCGAACAAAATTCTTTAATACTTAACTACCTGACCCAGAACATGCCAATCCAATAGATTTTATAAGGCCATAAACATAAACAGAAAACAATGAGTTATCAAAAAGAACATATGAACCAAATTAAAAAATTGAACAACAGTTTCGACTAAGGACAAAAAAAGCTGACATTCCAGCCGCAGTGCACATTCACCCAACCAAAGAGTTCCCCATTTAGAACCGGAGCAGAAACAAACCCAAAAAACCCGCAAAATTTAATGATCCTTGAAGCTAGGAAAACAACTCGAAATCATGATATATGATCTTCATCTTTTTTCAGTTAGTGGGATGTTTATGAATAAGATTCCCAGAAAAACAAAAGAAAAAAAGAAGTTAAAAACGCATAATTTAGACAATAAAGCGCCAAAATTCTCGTCGGATATTGTAGACTTTAAGGTTCCAAAGCAGAGAAGAAGTGCTGACACAAAAGGAGAGAAAATATATCAAGAGAAAGAAACGAACCTGGAATCAAGTATGGGTTGAGAAAACTGACATGTATTAATATCAGAAACTACGAGAGTAGAAAAATAGATGGAGAAACACGAGTATTTAAGGATGCACGTCCCTTCGCCATTGATCACCTAGGATTACGCGTAACACACATGTATATATGCGTGTAGAAAATGATATGTTGATTGTTGTTATCACACCGACCTATCTCATGACGTACCAGCATTTGCACATAACTAAATACGTTGTAATCATGGACGGAACGAGGAACGATAGCCGCCTCCAAAATTTTTAAAAACTTTATTTAGACCTCCAAATTTAAGTAGTGATTTTTAATTTCTTATTTTCTTGCCTCCAAACTTTTTTAGATTCTTAAATTGCCCTCCTTACTTTTGTTTTTTGTTTTTTGGTCAAACCTAACCATTACATGGAGAAAGGGAGTTGGACTTTGATGGAATTTGAACTCCCGACCTCTGGAGTGAAGTTATAGAGTTTTAACTGTTCGACTCCCTGTTATTTTCCCCCTCCTTACTTTTGTGCAAGTGCTTTTAATACCATAAGATAAGTTCAATGAAAGATAAAATAAGTAATTTGAATAAGTCAAGTTATCATCACATGAAACAAAAGAAATAAAGGTTAATTTTTATTTTATATATATATATATAATTTCAAAATTTGAATATGCAATTTGATTATATAATTCAATTGTATTTTGTTGTTTTATCATTGTACACTGAAAATCAAATAAATAATATCTTATATATAATAACTTGTTATAGTTGTATAAATTTTATCCTTAAAAAAAATTTTAAGTTATTTTTACTATACATATATGTCAATGTTGTACCTCCAAAGCTAAAATTCTAGATTCAATCCCTAATTGTAGTCCTCAAATATATAAAGAAGTCTAGAGGTTTCTTTTTCTGTCTGATTTTTTTTTTTTATTTTGAAAGGTAAGGAAAAAAAATTAATGGATTTATGTTGATAAAGATGATTTGAGTGGAACCCTCTCATCACGTTTCTCGAGTCATGAATCGGATTTATGACTTTACATGTGATTAACAAGAGTCATATGAATTAAATGCATTATACATGTTGGGGAAAGAAAATATTGTAAGAACATACATATGATTTTTGTTTAGATCACCAGGTCGCTGGTGAGTTGTGAACCTGTTCATGTAGAAACTAGACAGGTAGGAGAATAATGAGTATGTATGCGACGTTATTCATATATGAGAATTTAGAAGTTCTCTCCTCTTCCTGGCAACAAGACAATTTATTGGGGGACAATTCTTTCTTCACATCAGAATTGGAGTCATACTGGGAAAAGAAATTGAATTGCTCACCTAAGTTTAAAATCTCCATTAAATCTCGTCGGAGTAAGTGATCTGTACCACGATTTGAACAAATAATTGGACAATTTAATAAATCTAATATGAAAGAGTAATCACGGAAGAGATTTATTTAATTTTTCACTCAAATTCTTCTTTACCATAGGCGGATGCAGAATTGTATTTGAAGGGGCAAATTTTACATTCATATATGGTTAAAAAATGAGAGCTTGGACCATAACATTTTAAAGAATTTTGTGGGAAAAATCTTCATTTACATAAAAGAATTGTCTGAAAATGTTGAAATGTTTAAGGGGTCAAAATCCAATTTCTTTTGATCTCAAAGGGGAGGGGGGGGGGGGGGGGCATGTTGTTTAAGTTTGGCACCATAACACTAATTGAGTAGTTCTTTAATACACCTCTTTGTATTAGCGGAACATTTTCTTATAGCACTAATCATTTTTTTTTTTTGGGGCCACAGAATGTCCCCAGTTTTTAATACAATGTTGAAATTAAAAAAATAAAGAAAAACAGAGGAATGCAAAATAATTACTGGAGAAATTACTGTGGTGTAATAAAAACATTGGATTTCAAAATCGAATGAACGAGGAAGGTGGATAGAAGACCTTACCAGTATTCATTCGTCTGGATTCGCGCATGTTATCTCTACAATTACTGAAAGGCCGAGTCAACTGAGACTGAATTAGAAAAAAATAAAATAAAATAAGATTAATTTTCACAGCTTTTTTTTTTTTTTTTTTTTTTTTGGGTGTTGATTGGCATCCTCCGTTGTTGAGAATTTTATGTGGACAGCTTCTATGTGGGGACGGGACATGAAGTCTATATGTTCAATTTGGAAATGATGGAATCTGATAATTACGTCTTTGGGTGCTGACCATTAACCTACTAAGCTTCAATTATTATCTAATAAAAGGAATTAAAATAGGAGTCTAGTCAGCAATTCTTGCAGTAATTAATTGGATAATATTTGTGGATTAGAACAAGTATACCAATATGCTTCTGAACTCCTGACTCAACACAGCGTGTTGGACTCAATCTTTTGGTTAAGTCATTTCTATCCAACTTGAGTTCCAAGAGAGCCAGCGGTGGCAGCCAACTTGGTTTTTGCTTTTTTTTTTTTTTTTTTTTTTGAACTTAAGTTCTAATTTAGACTTCTTAATTCAGCTGTCTTTTTCATCTTATTATTGATCGAATGTACATACTAATTCGTTTTCCACACACAAATAACTTAATATTTTTGCTTGCTGCTAAGATAGAAAGCTGTTCAAGAAAATAGCAAGTCAGATCACATGGTCTGTGCACTCTGTAGCAGACAAATTTTTTCTTTTTCCTTTTCCCCTTAATTGAGTGAAGAGAACATAGAATTTTTGTCAATTGTTGAGCTCATATCATGGTTTAAAGTCACAGGTCTCGGTCACGGTCGCGGTGTGTATCGTTCCACATCGGACTCGGAGTATCGGTCGCGGTCTCGATGAGACGCATATTCTCAAATAATTTTTATTTTAAAAATTATAATAATCGTTCAAAATATAAAACATACTAAACAAAAATAATCAAAAAATTAGTAAAGAAATTTTTTTTGAATGTACTATTTTTACTGATATAAAAAACAGTATATATCTTTAAACATTCAATGCAATGCTATCACAAATAAAATCAAAATAGCACATAACACAATTTTAAAAGTAACAATTGTAAAAGTAAATAAAAGAGCAGTTAAAAGACAATTTTTTAAGACATACCCATGATTTATAATTGTTTCTTAGAAAAATTGAAAATAAAAAGTTCACGAATTGATATTGTTTCTCAAAGGAATTGAAAAAAAAAATGTTAGGAGACATTTTGTGACGCAGTATGATTAAAAATCTTTTGCATGTTGGTTGTTAAAAAAAATATTAATTTTTTAATTTTATTTCCTAATCTAAATTAATTTCCTATTTCTTTTCTTAATTAAAACCCATAAATTTCCTTTTTGTCTTCTTTTTCTCTAAGCCCCACCCCCTCTCCTTCTTTCACTCTAATTCCCGCCCCTCCCTGCTCCCCGTCTCTACCTCTCCTTTCCACCCACCACCGACACACCATCCATCACCCATCGCCTCCCTCTCCTCTCTCTGTCTCTCCCTTAAAGATCAATCTATCTAAAAGAAGACAACAAACCTTGTATGCGCACCCAAAGGTCTCGAGCTTTTGCACACCAGAGGCATGCAGTGCTGGAAGCCTTTGACAGAGAGAGAACAAAGGCTGCCTTGATTAATCTAAAGAGGAGTTTTTTTAGCAAAAGATAGCTTGTTAATTCTTCCCCAAGTTCTTCTAGCCATCCTTAAACTTCAAACTACTTCATCACCTTAGATTAGTCAGGTCAATTGAAGTAGGCGGCCGGAAGCCTTGAGGAAAGTTAACAACCTGGGCTTTGAAGATCTGTATATGGCCAGAGCTGCAATTTGGAACGACTCGGTCGTGACTCGGAAGACTCGGCATCAACTCGGCCGATTTTCTTCAACTCGGGAACGACTCGGTCCGAGTCAACCGATTTCCGGTGAGTTCTCGGCGAGTTTTCCGTCTCCGAGTAGTATCGGAGCGGTATCGGAACGGAAGCTTCCGATCCGGTGACGACTCGGCCGAGTCATCTCCGACTCGGCCGAGTCTTTGAACCATGGCTCATATGTGCCCTTTAATACGGTAAAAGAGAAAGATGCAGATTGTTTATTATTTTATAAAGTTTGGTGTAGGGAACAAAGGTTTTCTACATATAAATTTCTCAAGAAACTTGGAAAATGATCAAGCGGTTCTACTATTCTTAGGCCAAAGGTTGCGCCAACAACCCATTTTTATCAAAGCAATTAACCCTCTTCAAAGGGACATTCTTTGACAATCCTGAAAAATCAACAGGTTTTTCACATTGAGAATTAAATCAAAGGCTCTCACATATTATTGTTAGCCTGTTACTACTCTTCCTTTTCTCTCTTCGAGAAGATTTAAAAATAAACAAGAACTCACAAATAGTTTTAAGTATATTCTTCATTAGCAACTCTACATTTTATGGCCCTTCTAGCAAGATGATGCTTAGGTGACAAAAAAAAAATCACCATAACGACCAATAGAAATAGTAAATTTTTGTAGACAAGCTTCTAATAAAATTTACAACTTCTTTCATGCCTCCTAGAAATTACAACAAAATCCTATATGATTGTACCTCGTCATGTTTTCATGTCGGACAATGACTAATAGCAAGTTAAAGCTTACAAGTGCACTTTTCTAAGCATGAAAATTTTGACGATTTATACGCCAAGTCTTCAAAACACCAAACAACATGTGAAAATGCATGCATGTCTTTTCAGGAATTAATCCCCTATAAGAAGGGGCTTTCATTTCCAGGCTCCACCGCGTCCTTATTTTCAAGGTATACAACAAAGAACTGCCTGAAGCTCCTGGTATTGATGTTAATCTGTCAAATCAATCTTCAGTGCTTGCATCTGAAAACTCAATTATCATATTAATGCTTGTTAATGTAGTGAATGATAGCCTTAAAATTGTTGGAATCCCACATCGAAAATTTTATTCTTAGAAATGCAAAATCAGAATTAGAATTAGAAATTGATCGTTTTTAAAGAAACTATAAAACCCATGCATCAGATAATCAACATCTCTTTTCTCATTCGAGTTTCTAATTGCTTGTAAACAAATAGTATTATTGAAGAAATTGAAATCTTCATGTAAACAAAAAGGAAAATTTCTGCGGTAGGAAAATGCCTCAAGTAACATTGATGGGTCGGCTTGTAAGAAAGTCATGTTGGCTGTTGGCGAAAAGACATCTGCCAAGCCCTGGGAGAAGCCAATGTTGGGTCGTACTACCAATACTTACAAATCTTTCACGTAAAAGCACAAAGGAATCATCTCACTTTTTTGTTTGCCTACCAATTTTGATTAATTAGGAGAAAAAAAACTCTTACACTCCTTTTCCAACTTGGTGGTGCCAAATAGTGATAAAGACTTCTAGTTATCAACCATATAGGCTGTAGAGAGATTGTTCGGTGAACCGGATCACTGCTCCACCTATCTAAAAGAGTGCCACATAAACATAATTGTTAATGTAAAAAAGTAATGTAAAGATGTTTATGTGGATTTATTTTAGACCGCAAGATCTACATATAACACTGTGAACCACGTCCATTCAAGAATTTTTTTTTAGGTGGTACCATTTCCTCTTTCTCTGATCCTAATGCTTAGTTTAGGAGTTGAGATTGAAGAGAAAAGAAAAGAAAAGAAGAGGTAAGAAAAGAAAAGAAGGAAATGGAATTTTTTTTACCTTTTCCTTCAATTTGCTCCCAAATTTGGGAGGAAAATTTTTGGGGAAGAAAAGAAGGGATTTTCTTTTCATTTCCTTTCTTTTCTTTCACTATTTTTACTCCCAAACAAAAGAAAACTGATTAAAAATCATTTCTTCTCTTTTCCTTTCTTACTCTCAAACAAATGAATTGTTTAAAATCCTTTTTCTTCCTTTCTTTTCTCTCCATTTTCTTCCTCACAAACTAGGCATAAATGTAGTGAAGCAAGATGGAAAGGGGACAAAAAATAAAAAATAAAAAGAAAAGTTTGAAACGAACTTTTTTTCCTACCCACTTGTAGTATCATTTTTATTCTTTCTTCGATAAGTTTAAAGTTTCAAACAGAGCCTTGACCATGATTGATGTGTACGTGGAGAACTGCAGATAGAAATTTTTAAAGGCGAACATGTAGGCCAGGCAAGAAACCTCAATCATAATTAAAGTGTGCTTCAAATATATTCCGACCAATCCTTAAATGTGATTGATTCAATCATTACTTACAATTTGGAGGTCAGGAGAAAACCATTTTGGCCTCTTTTACTTCGTCAACTTGCCAACTTGTTTGTAAGTCGATACAATGAACACTAATTCTTTTTTTTTTGTTTTTTGAAGATCAATAATGAACACAAATTCAAAAGCTGTCAATTTATACGCGTTAATTATTGTTCGCTGCACAATCCAATTTGCATCACAACATGTTTTACATCATCATTAATTTAGTATATGCCAAAATTTGTAGAAGGGAGATAATAATAATAATAATAATAATAATAATAATAATAATAATAATATTATTATTATTATTATTATTATTCTTCAATGAAGTAACGTTGTCCCCCAGATTTTTATGCGTGCACCCTTCCAGGACTGACGGGATTTATTTCATTCTTGGTGTAATGACCTTTGACATTGTCATGGGTCACTTCTCAAGCCTTCCAAGTAGTGTTCTTCTGTTCTCTCTCTCTCTCTCTCTCTCTCTCTCTCTCTCTCTCTCTCTCTCTCTCTCTCTCTCTCTGTGCGCGCAAACGATTTAGGCCTATTTTCGAGTTTTCTATTCGAATTTACTCAATAATTAAGAAGTTAGTTTAATTTCAGTGATGTTTCATTATGCAAGTTCAGAAATGATGGCCTCGTTTGGATATGATTATTTGAGAATTATTTGAGAATTTTTTTAAAAGTGTTTGGATAAGTGAAAATTATTTAGAGATTTTTTTCAACAAAAGTCAACAATTTTTCTTTTTATTTTTTGAATTTTGAATGCAATTTTCCCTCTCAACAATTTTCTCATGGCAACGGACCCTGGCAGTGTCCAGTGCCAGTGTTCGGTACTCCATTATAACTCCATTAGTATTGTAAATGAAGCTCAAAATATTTGTCACAATTTTTTTCCATTTTTCTAAAAAAAAAATTTGTTGAAAAAAATGCCACATTTTGTGAATAATTATGTAAAAAGTGAAATAAATTGTTAGAAGTTTTAAACATTTCAAATAATTTGTGCAAAAAATTTTCAAAATTCAAACACTTTTCCCTCATTTTCAACAAAAGCCAACAAAAAATTGATCCATTTTTAAACTTTTGAAAAAAGTTAATAAAAAAAAAAAAACACTTCAAATAATTTTTTCAAATAATGCTAAAAAAAACACCCCAAATAATCTATCCAAACGTAGGGAACGATGTTTCAGAAACCTCCAATAAAAACGTAACGTTAGTAGGTATTTGATTTAGCACTTTCTTGAAATAAAAGAAAAAAAATTCACGGAATGTAGACTCCGTAATACTAGGACTACTATGCCCGGCCAAGTCAATCTAGGATTTGCCTGCCAGCTAGCGTGCTAAGCCTCCGCCACTGCAATTATTTACTACAGCTAATGGCAAACTCATCAGCTTCAATTCAAATACATCTATAACTTCTACTCTTCTTCTTCTTCTTCTTTTTAAATACTTTTCCTGATGAACATTAGCCAAAACTGTTACAACATCTATCTTGCGAAATAGCTAATCTTTCTACTTGTGCAAAAACTTTTAAGCTAAATATGATTAAGGACTAATCTTTAATTAAGGTTTTTTTTTTTTTACGCTCACCAGTATAGAAACATATCACATGTGCAAAAAGAAAATTCCACATTTGAATAGAAGTTATGTGTCATGCAACAAACTAACACATAAGTTATCATCAATGTGATAAATTGGTAACAAGACCCAAAAACAGACTCCGCGAGCATTAAGTGGGAGGCCGATGGCAATCTTGCGTGCATCTAACACGTAGCTTATGGCTTATGGAATCAATTGCAAGTAAGTCTTTAACGGTTGTCAATCTCTTAATTGCTAACAACTAATGGCCCAAATCGAGCTGCATCATTAATCACCGAGCTGAAGCTTCTTCTTCCTTTTTCGTTTCTTTTCTTTTTTTCATTCTGTATTGAAAGGTCAAATTCGGCCATAATTGATATAGCCAATCTGGGCAACAAATTGCCCAACAAGTGATATCCAGAGATTGTTCTAGTTCCTCTCCCAAATTCAATTTGATGTGTGCAGGCCCAACGAATACGGCCATTTCTCACCAACAAAGACTAGGTCTAGTCCTTTCATGCACTAACAAGGATCCAGCTCATTTAAGTGTACCCGCCACGCAATCATAGAGCTTCAGTTATTCTCCAGTTAGCTCAGCCATAGAACTCTTTCAGCTCTTTGAATTTTGATGTTCATCTGCTTAAATGCAATGCTTAAATCAAATCTCCGGATCAACCCAGGTTTGCAAAATCATTATAACCAAAGCAACAGAACATTCGTAAACGTAATTTGAAGCCATAAAGTTCCACTTGCATTCAAACATGCCGACAATCATGAACAGAGTATAACTAACATGACAGCTTACATTCCCAGGCAAGAAATGTTGCTAACGAATAGTCATTTTAGAAGAAGCAAATTGTCACGTAGTATAATCAAAATCCATTTAAATCCCTGGTAACATTGTCCAAAATCATTCATTAACGTGAAATGCTTCTTAGCCATAGTAAAGGTTAGTCGACTTGATTGATCTTTATATCCAACAATGTCCAAGTTTTAAGGATACGATACAAACGTGACTATCAAACAGCAACAGAGATGTGCTGACATGCTAGTAAGTATATCTCATGTACATAGTATTATCATATGGAAGCTTCCTGTTCATCTGGGGTTACTGCAGCACCATTTGGGGCATCATTTGCACGGAGTTGAGAAGAAACCTCGTCTATTGCAGAGTTCAACTGTGCAATCTTCTCTGTCAGTATTTTCCGTGTTCTCTGTCCTCAGCAAAGGGGCAGGAACAGTGACAGTATCAGAGGTTGAGGCATAAGTTAACAATCAAAAGCCCGAATGCTGTGATAGAACTATACAATGTTTTTTCCTACTATTTTTTGTTCTGATCATTTTTCTATTCCTGAAAACACTGGGCAGTCATTATTGGTCCTAAAACAGCAGTTCATATCACAAAATGGAGACTAATAGATCCATATAGATTTGATTGTTGGTGAATGAATGTTTTGCCGGATACAATGAAGCTCACTTCCCTTGCACATTTCTGAACTATTGAGTACAACGACAGTAAAGGTTGGTACTACCACATTATTCAATTTAGCCTCCTTCCAAGTTAGAGTTAGTCCGGAGATGGGATGACATTTAAGCTTCTAAAACCATATTCTCCTCCATCGTTTTGACGGCTTAAACAAGTAAACTTGCCATTTAAGGCATCACTTCTGAACCAAAATTCAGACCACCTAATATAGCTATCCAGTTGTGCCGAGCAGATGGCAGCTTTATGATACTTATGTATCAGTTTAGGGGGGAGAGAAAGAGGGGGGTCAAGAGAAAAGATGCATCAAGAGGGCATATATATCTCTCCAAAGAAATGGCAGAATTTGATGGACTCTTTCAGTATATATTCCCATTGTAATACTGTATAACCACACCTCTCCACACTCATCAGACAAGTTAATAATTATGAATCATATCTAAGAAGCAAATACTTACCTCCAAAGCTTTCTCCTCATCATATATGAACTTTGGAAGCTTTCTCATTAGATCTTTTCTGTCAGCTCCTGCTAATGCCTTGCTTATCTGGAAGATGACTATGACGTCAAAAGCTATCTAAGAAATCAAATACAGTGCTGCATATGCCAACCCAGAAATAACAACAGACAGATTACTCTTGCTAATAGGAAGAATCTTTGAGTCTTCATTCTTTGCATATTTTCCCTTTCCCTTCTCTTTTTTTGATTGGTTTTTTTTTTGTGGTTTTTTTTTTTTTGGTTGTTGGGAGGGGGGGGGGGGGGGGTTAAGGTATATTTTCATGCAAATTTACTAAAACTTCTATGCTTGGGGGTTTTTGCATGCACAAGATTTTGGAGGTGCCAAGGCGTATGTCGCACTCTCTAAAGACTTCATAGTGATCCAGTAAACAACATAAAATACCTTCAGAACAAGTATTAGTGCTAGAAATTCTGAGCCAACCTTAATATATACATAATTGATTTGTATTCCGTTACTACCTGAGGTGCAAAAATGCATCCTAATGCCCCAACAACAATTCCTCCCAAAACAAAACCACTGACGAAGATACTGGCACTACCTGGTCTTCCACCATCTCCACTGCACTAGCATGAAAAGTGTGTAATTTATGAAGCGAATGAAAATTGGACATATGCAAAATGTTTAAGTAAGAAATGCAATCATATATTTGCGAAGTGCACCTCTATGAAAGAACATGTAGAGGATAATTTCAAGGTCCTCAATGATCTCATGAAAGAAAAGACAAATACATTTTCACAACTATAGATGCTAATATTATACTTGTACTGCAGCTTTGCATTCTTGACTCAATCTGGCTCTCTGTACAGAGTATCCCCCACGCCATCTCTTTTCCAAGTATTGGGACATCAAAAGTGGTACTGATCGAAATGATAGATTTACATTAGGTGAATTTATATGCTTATGCCACAGATAACAGCAGCAATAAGCATTCCCTCCTTTAAATGAGAACTATGTACACATATAGTTCCTTGTGAAATATATCAACTTAAATACCTTTTATATTTGTACTTTTGAGCAGAATAGGATCCATGTATTTCATTTTCCTTCAGATCATTTGAAACTTCTATATCTCCAAATCATCAAGAATCCACCCTAGAACTATTTTGTTTCACCAACTAAAAGAATGCCATGAATCAGAAACACGTACTAAAACTTTTTATTTATAATACCATCAGCAAATAAAGAACTCAAGTATGATCTTTATGTAGACAAGCAGAAAAAATTAAAAAAAAAAAGAATTTTAAACCTGACATTGCAATTCTCTATTGATCATGAATGTCAAATCAAGTCACATCTGGTCACTCTATTTCCACACAATGAGCCTTAGTACCCCAGATTTTTTCCCAAACAGCAGAATTCCTGAAATATTCTGCGTAAAAACTAGCATAACTAGGCAGAAATATGCACACTACCAAAAAAGAGAATAGACAGTGATACCTAGCTTGCACTTTCATTGACCCCCTGTACTTCAAAGGTTTCAGATTGCTTTGTGAAGCAGGGATGACAAGCACATTATTGGACCTCAGAAAATGGTCTGTTTGCATAGAGGGATTCCCTAGCACCGCAAACATAGTGAGACATAATTTTCAGAGAAATTTCCTCAAACAATGAATAGAAATAAAGGTTACAGCATGCTAACAACAGTTAATTTGGTATGCCATGTCTTCAATTTGGGCAAGAATATTGACAATATGTAGGCAACTTTACAACATTAGCCTTTTAACTAAGTCAGTTTAAGCTTGCTGCTAGCAACATGCTCAAAGGTGATAAACTTCATAGACCCAAGGTAAATCCTTGTGCAATGGAATGAACTATGAACCGTGTTCCCATACCATATATTCCAGACACAGTAGTAGAAAAATAATTTACTGCTTCCTGTCTAACAGCCCGGCAATTTTAGATGAGATGACAGTGAAATTCAATAGAAAGCAAATGTATGTATAAAGAGGCACAAAAAGTTCTTCATGATTTAAATCTGGAGTGCTCTAGACCTGGAAGTTCTTAGCAGTTGAGTTCACATTTAATCTGCAGGATGTATTCCTAATCCATCATTATATTATTTTCAGCATGAACATTATCCTAGATCGCCTTCCAGCTCTATGCTCAGAAAGAACAATAACATGCTTCATTTGGTCTCCATAAGGAGAAATACTAATTGACTTCTCATGAATAGGTAAATCCACATCAGTAAAACCATCACACGCATTAGAGAAAGACAACAGCGCAACCTCAAAAACTTTTAAAGTACAGGGAGATGATCTCATTTCCTAATTGCCTTCTCGCATTAGGACTCGTAATAGACGATTAAAGTAATCATGTCAAAATTTCCACAACAATATAAAGCTAGGCATCTAGCTGAGTTTTTTATTCTTTTCTTCATCTCCATATGGCGTTTTAGAAGGACAAGGGTTGTACTTATAGACTCATGGGATAGGTTGCGAATTAATGGACAAGGGGTTGTACTTACAGCTTCTCGTGACAGATTGGCGAATTAATTTGCCAAGCTGGATTAGAACCAGCATAGATCTATTATCAAGAAATTTACAGTTCAACCCCATTAACACCACCTCTCCAAATATTGTACCATAAATTAAGCAATTCAACTGCATTTCTGATGTGGGGCAACAAGATTTGGATAACCATATTTACGAAATCCCATGCAATAACTAAAAACACACCTCCTTTCAGCACAGATATACCTTCAAATACATACTTATCTATAAATGAAACTTTTTTCAGCAAAAATCCAAATCCCAAAAATAACGAGTAGTTGGACTGAAAAATTCAATCTTTACAAGGGAACTAAAACAAATTCCAACTGAAATAAACAAATACCATCATCTACGCATATTTAGGCTCATCAAAATCAATCAGTATGCAAGATTTGACAAGCTAACACAACACCTGTATATGAATACGATGAATACTAAAACAAAATCATTGAAGAATGATAAATTGGTGATAATTTTACCCGATAAGAAGTGGGTTCCAAGATGTTTGACAGAAACTACTGAATTTGCAAGGGAATTCATTTTTCACAATTTCCAGATGGAGAAAAAAAATCTTGGAGTGACTCTTTAGCTGGCGAGCGAGTGAAGAGGGTGTCTTGTGGTGGACTAATAGGGGATATTCTAGTACTGACATTGAGAAGTTATCGAACTACTTTTCTTTTTTAAAATATTATACCATGTGGCAACATATCAAAGCATTAGATAAGTGGAATAAAAAGAATTTATGTGGGCTGACATTTTCGTCTGGTCCCATGGGCTAGGTCTATGTTACACGGACTTTCCTTTCGACGTATATCGTGCAGAGGTTCTGACATGCAGTACAGATGGGCCAAGGGCAAAAATGCCGCGTCAATATATGAAGTATACACATTGCGCATTTTTTTTTAATTATCAATTCTCATAACAATATATTTTTGTCTCACACAATTACAACGAGACTCCCCAACTTATGCTGGAGTGTGATGAGATTCTCAATATATCTATATAAACCCTTCCCCGTTTTACCTTATATTTTCTTAACTGCCAAAGTTGAGCTCGATAACTACCTAGAAAAATAATAACTTTTTGTCAAAAAGTTGTGTGATTTTATTAAAATTTACCAATTTTTTACAAATGAATTTACTTTAAAAAAAAAAAAAAAAACTCCTGTCACTATTGACATTTTGATGACAATTATACCTCTACATATGCTCTTACCAGATAACTACCAAACGCCCATAACTTGCCACAACTTCTCCCTCCTCTTTCAACTTTCATTTTATTCCACAATCAACTTTTTAATTTTGCACACGCACGTAGAGTGTGCCATTATCACGAATCTAGTTATTTATATATGAATAGTTGCTACTTTAATTACTGCTTTATATTTATTAATATTTTGATACCCATTTATACAGATGTTAAATTTCTTTTTTTTTTTTAAACATTCAAGAGTAAAATTGATAACATCATCATTTATTAACCACCCACCCGCCTCACTGAGCGTATGCAATACAATATAGTAATAACTAATAAAAAAGACACATGTGTGCAATTTTTGAAAAATGTTAGTTACAAAAAAGTATAAAGAGATAATAGAAAGGAAGTTATAAAAGTTTCTTGTCGAGTGCAAATGGTTAATGAAGGCATTTTTAACCAACTAAGGAGCCGTTTAGTTCATATTTCTCAATCATTATCATTATGGATATTATTAACCCTTCGTAATGGAATGGATATCATTGCTCCCAAAAGCGTTAATGAGTTTGACAAAATAATATTTTAGAAGAAATCATAAATATCCTAATTAATCACTTTCATTCCGATTGAATGATAGTGATAGTTGTTTCCAAACACCAACAATGAGTGGTATTATTACTCACATCCATTCCCCTTCTTGATTCCCTTAAACCGAACACCCCATAAAAGTGTGTTACTTTAAATGATTGAGCTTATGCTTTATTAAAGTGAATATTCCCCTTAATTTATGCTCTTGTGCCAAAAATCTCCGTCAATTATTAGCTGCTAAAATTGCCCCAATAAATATTTAAAATAGCAATTGATAATATATACCACCGGAAGTGTACATTTTGCAATTAAACCAAAATTAATGCTTTTTAGGGTATTGACCAGGTTTTTTTTTTCTTTTGTTTCTACGAAAATAAAGGGGCCAAAAAAGAGAGGGATCTGAGTATGCATGCATACACGGAATTGCAACAGTCCTGAAGCTTCGGAATCGGCAGCTGAAAGAGCAAACAAATGACTACGAGTCATTGACCACAAGATTTGTACTAAACACCTATAAATGTAAAAGCATAAACTTGTTTAATTTGACTAATGGATCTTCAACGAGAAAACGTGCATTGTTAACTTTTAGTCGCAAACTATTCAAAATATATAGCATTTGGAGTTCGACAACCATATAAGATTAGTTAATAATTGATAGTTTTGATTTAATTAAAAATAAAAAAAGATTAGTTAATAATTGGAGTAACTAAATAATCAAAAGCCTGAGCGAAAACGACAAGACATAGTATGGACCAAGTACGAGATATTTGAAGTTGGAAGAATAAAATTGGCGACAAGATGACAAGAACAAGGCGTTCAATGCAAAAACCATGCACGAATAAATTGACCCTTTCAATTTGATTAAGTTAAATTTGCACAAACACATTTTTACGTCATTGATTTGGTCAATCCTATTTAACATAAAACTACTGATCAGTGTATCTACGTACCCCTGATGGGGAAAATGAATGACTATATGTTATGTGTAAATTGTGGTGCAGTTTGTCATTTTGATTTTAACTTTTAGAAGCATAATATGGAAGGATAAAAATAGAGCTCTAAATTAAAGATTTGCTCATTCTACATAACCATTGATTTTCATCTTGCATAAAACGATTATTTTTGTGTATATTTGTACGTAAATGATCATAATTCAGAACACAAAACTATTAAAACGATATAGTAATATAGTATAGGGTTAATTGCAGTAAACCCCCATCAACTACTACACCAATGCACTTTGCCCCCTTTAAACATTTTTATAGGCATTTTGCCCCCCAAAATCCATTATAAGGTAAAGAAAAATTAATTTTGTTCATTTTGTTAATGAAATGACCAATTTACCCTCCATTAAAAGTTTAAGTGAGAAAATATTGTTTTTTGCTAAAGAATATTTTGTTCTATTTTACTTTTTTCTCTCAATTAAATTTTGCTTGCATTTTATCGAATTGACCATAAAAATATTACTAAATTTTGATTCTTTTGCTACATGCTTTAGGTTAGATTTATTGAAAATACTTACATGCATTCTGCCTTTTGTTAATAAGTATTTAAATAAATTGTATTATAATAAATAGTTTTAAAAATTGCTTTATTAATTTATGTGTATCATTAATGTGTTGTTTATTAAAAGTATTTTTAAAAAATTATATTGGACTATGAGAACTACCATGTGATTGGAGCATTTAGGAATTTTCTTCCTGAGTTTTTAATTTTCCATGATGTGTATAATGATAATATTTTTTCCACATCTACAATTGAGATTTTTTTTTTCCAGTGCATAACTTGAGATATAACTATTTAAAACTTGTTCCATATTACTATGAAAGTATGATCTAATTGAAGAAGATAAGAGAAAATAAAATGGAGTTTTAAAACTCTAGATTTGTACAATAAATGCCCATTAATTATGAGAGGCAATTTCTATCAATATTCTCAATTGTGAAATGAGGGTCCAACAAAAAGTCGTCCAAGCATATCCAGATTCTAGGATATGAATTGTTCTAATAAATATAACTTGAAATATGCAATAAAAGAAAGAAAAATTAATAATATTTTAATTTTATGGCAAATCGAGAAAATGCATGCAAAATTTAATTAAAGAAAAAGAAGAATTAGAATAATACAAAATGTTTATAATGCAAAATATTCTTTAGTGAAAATAGTATTTTTCTCGCCTAAACTTTGGATGGAGGGTATATTAGTCATTTTATCAACTAAATTGGTAAAATTATCTTTTTTTCTTTACGTTATAATGGGTTTGGGGGGCAAGGTGCCTATAAAAATCTTTAAAGGGGGCAAACTGCAACAGGGGTAGTAGTTGATGGGGGTTTTCTGCAATTAACCCTATAGTATAGTATATTACACTTATGTACGGATAAAACTTTTTTCAATATAACCTTGAAAACCAAGTATCTTGTCACTTGTCACGTCCGGCTCTCATCGATCAGGCCATGTTTTGGCTTACTATTCTTTTTAACTTTGGCAATAAACAGCCGGCAGGGTGAAAATTAAGTCAAATGGACGTCTCTTTTATTTCCAAGTTATAATATTGAATTAGACCATTTCCTTCATTGCCTAAGTAAGTATCAACGTAAGAAAGCATTGTCCTGGCAATAATTAAGTTCTGATTAGTCATAGTGCCATAAAATTAAAGATCAAGTGTATACAGCTAGTGCTTTTTATTTGTAGCCATGGCTGGTGGTCCTGGAGAACGGTCATTGAAGGAGACCCCCACTTGGGCAGTTGCTGTTGTTTCTGCTGTTTTTGTTATCATTTCAGTTCTTATTGAGCATGGAATTCATTCTCTAGGAAAGGTAAATCAGTCGCTTCTTCTTCGTTTCCAGCTAGAAAGTGCCATATAAATTAGTTGTCACTTTAATTAGTCCTCCTGACACATTTCCATGTGCTACAAACATATTATTGCACGGAGGTATGCATTTGAGTTCTGTAGTCAATTGCACGGAAATATGGATTTTAACAACTTGATTGATTTTATGTACAATAACAGTGGTTTCAAAAACGCCAGAAGAAAGCACTGATTGAGGCACTGGAGAAAATTAAAGCCGGTAGCAGTAGCCTCCTTTTAGTTTTGTCAAAGTTACAAGATTTGATTAGCGAGTTTTTTCGTCGGCGCTAATTAATGTTTTTATGCATATTAATTTTCTTTGCATATGGGTATCAAATGTGTAGAGTTGATGCTACTAGGATTCATATCCCTACTGATCACCGTTGGCCAACAACCAATCTCCAAAATATGTATTTCCAAAGGTGCTGGAGACACCATGCTTCCATGTAAGAAACTGGACAAAAAGGATGATGCCATTGAAGAGGGAAAAAACGACAGCCATGATAATGATCAGAGAAAGTTACTATGGTATGCTGGTGATGCTCTAGCACGTCGGGTTCTTGCTGCAGGAGCAGGAAATAAGGATCATTGCTCTAAATATGTGAGTCGATTAAGAAAATTTATCGACAAAACGTTCCGCACTCAGCATTTACTTGTAATTTAAGAGGTATTTATAATGATCCGTGTTATTTTGTGGACGCCAGGACAAAGTTCCCTTGATATCTCAATCAGGGATTCATCAATTACACATTTTCATTTTTGCACTCGCAGTTATTCACGTTCTCTATAGTGTCATCACAATTGTTCTAGCACAAGCCAAAGTAAGTGCTACCATCTCAAACTCTGATAATTAGTGGTTTTTCCCTCAACTTGATTTTGAATTGACTGACACTGCATTGACTAGACAGATGAAGAAATGGAAATCTTGGGAACAAGAGACAGCTTCCTTGGAGTATCAGTTTTCAAATGGTACATTACATTCTCTTTTAGAGTCCTGTATTCTTTTGTGTTACTGATTTCGCATGAAAAACAAATCAAGTGCAATGGTCTTGTTGTTTCAGATCCTTCTAGATTCAGATTTGTGCATCAAACATCATTTGTTCGCCAATATAATGGACTCTCCACAAATCCTGGCATTCGATGGATTTAAGTTTCACTACTATGTTCTGGTAGTACATCAGATGTGCCATACTCTTTGCAGAAATGTACTGTTTTGCTTCAGCAAATTTTCCCCCTCGAAAAGCTAAATCTCAATAAAATGGATTCCTCTGTTCTCTAATGTACTGAATCTCTAGCTGGATGATGATTACTGCTCTCTGCATGATTATTACTACGTTACTAAATTTTCCACCTATTTTAACTATCAGAGGAAAGTTTCATATTTCAGGCAGCATTTTTCAGGCAATTCTTTTGTTCCATGACAAAGACAGACTACTTGACCCTGAGGCATGGTTTTATTAATGTACGTGCAAAATTATATCACCTAAATTATAACCCTTTTGTACCATTAACAGAAGGAGTTGATTATGTTGATTAGTCGATTGACTTACTTTTTTGTAAGTAGCAAGAATCTGGTGGTTGATGATGCATGCAAAACAAACCAGGCACTACTTAGGATGAAAGAACTCAACAATCAAAGCCAGCAATTTTTAATCCCCTTCATTTAATTGCAGGCACATTTTGCAGCTAACACTAAATTTGATTTCCACAAGTACATTAAGAGATCAATGGAAGATGATTTCAAGGTAGTAGTCGGTCTTAGGTATGTATATGTCCAAACGTTCATGAACTCATGCGTGTTTCAAGCCTGCTCATGGGCAACACGAGTTTGTTTTGTCTATCGAGTTGTAAGATACTTATGCACTAATTAGCAAATAATTAATTGTTGACAGCATACCTCTGTGGGCATTTGCAATCATTTTTCAAGGATTAAACGTCTATAGGAAGAGTTTATCTGGATCTTGATTAGGATTTCGTTTTATTGATAATGAAACATTAATTTGTTAACAAATCCCAATTTTAACATGCAGGATGGTACACTCTTTCAGCCTTGTCAATCGTGCCACCAATTGTGAGAAATCATTTGTGAATATTATGTATTTCTTAGTTCTAGTGGACTAGTTTCTTTAAAACAAAATGCAATAACACAGTTATAAATAGTTGATTTATTATGTGGAAAACCGTGGACAGATACTTTTGATTCTCGGCGCGAAGCTTGAAATAATTATCATGGACATGGCTCTACAAATTGAAGATAGAACAACAGTGGTAACAGGAGTTCCAGTTGTGGAGCCTAGCAACAAGTATTTCTGGTTCAATCGGCCTCACTTTGTTCTTGGATTGATTCATTTCACCTCATTCGAGGTATTACTTAGTCATACTCGAAAATTTCATATAGAGGCGTGCAGGGTGCTATAGTATTACCTCACAATACAAGTTTTTTCCCTATGTTCTGAGGAGTTCAGCGCTAAAATTAAAACTTGATTTGTCCATTTTTCAGAATGCATTCCAAATGGCTTACTTTCTGTGGACATGGGTAAATTAGTACTGCTCTTGTAGTTATTATCCATGGTCATTATATTTTCTTTCAACTAACTATCAATCTCATCTTGAATGTAGTATGAATTTGGACTAACCTCATGCTTCCACGAAAATTTGCCAATAATTATAGGCAAAATTTTACTTGGTGTGGCAGTCCAAGTCTTATGTAGCTATATCACCTTTCCTCTCTATGCCTTGGTAACTCAGGTAAGTTTTCCTATCAAATAATTTGAAACCATGTTGTCAATTTTCATATCACATCTAAAATGACAGCGTTTCAATTCCAAACATGTTTTTGATCAATATTTCTTAAACTTATTAGAAATATTACTCATTAGTCATTAAGAACCTTTGTTAAATGCTCGTACTTTGTACTGAATCCACAGATGGGATCTCATATGAAGAAGGCAATCTTCGAAGAGCAGACCGCATAGGCACTTCTGAAATGGCAGAAAGCTGCAAAAGAAAGGAGGAAGTTGAGAAAAGGAGGAGGAGAGTGGGAATACCACTCCTCCTAGAGGTTCATCACCCATACATTTGCTTAATAAATACAAGACTAGTCCTGACATTGAAAGCAGTTTGAGCTATCCAAGTCCTAGAGCCTGTGATTCAGATACTGAGCATTCAGAGGCTGAAGGGCCAGCATTGAACCCCAGTGATGATAAGAATTCAAGAAGTCATAAATCACCAGACAAAGACGTTGTAGAAACTGAACGAGAAACTTACAGCTCAGATTTCTCCTTTTCTAAGTCGTGGATTGATAAATGATTCAGCCAAGCCTTTAGATTTATCAAATAACTCTTGTTACAATTGAACGCCTAGATAATACTTCAGTGATACGTGATTATTTTTCACTTTCCTCATTAATTTGACAGTGGATATTATTTTATTAATTTATTTCAAATCAAGCTACAATCACGACTATTTTGGACTTAACAATTACCATACGTACACCATTTTTTCTAGAAGAAAATAATTACATGCATTAGGTACCATAATCACCAATTACCGGAGTGTAATCCTTCATTTCCTTGGTATATTTTAGTGCATGACAAATTAAGATATTCTTTATAATATAAACCATTAACGTCAAATTTGAATTTATAAATGTGTTGGTAATAAATAGGTGATACAAAATTATCCCAAAATTTGGGTCTAAATACAATGAGGATCGTTCCAAACTTTTTTAAGGCCAAGATTTGCCCAAAAATTAGTTTCTTTGATTGTGCACGATTGTAATTTAAAGTCGTAGAGCGGAGTATGTGTACATTCACACAAAATCGTGCCCTAAATTTATGTGGTAGTCTATTAATATTTACAAGGGATAATTTTAGAAACCTCCCTTGAGGTTTATGACAATTTCACTTAGCATCCCTGATTTTAATATTACACTTACGCACCCTATCTTTATATATTTGGTAACAAAAAAAATCCAACATGCTGATGTAAGTCAACAAATCTTCATGAATATCCGAAATTGCCCCTTATTGGATAGAATTTTTTTTTAAATAAATCAATTTATTTCCAAGTAAAAACGAACACAAGCATAACGTCATCTCTTGATCCTATCTATCCTGTCCTTCTATCTTGCTTTCCCAACATAGCACCATCCCAACACTAGATCATCAACATCCCCAATGCCTACTGTATCCCTAACATAAATTCAAAAAAAAAAAAAAAAGAAAAAGAAAAAGCTTAGTCCATCATCAAAGTCCCACAATGTCAAGAATTTACCACATTCATCTTCAATTAGGTCCACAACCAATATCCTCAAGCACCAGTACTACCAACAAAACATCCTTCCAAAAAGTCATCCACCCTATGAATCTCGATCAACAACTTTTCCAATGCTGTCAAATAATATTAAAAATAAAAGAAAATTTCAGTACAACCCTATTCAGGGAAGATTTAATCAAACATAATCAACGTAGCAAGCTTCATAGCCATAACCCCAATATAATCAAAACCCGCATAGAATATTATAGAAATATTAAAACAAATGCGAATTGACTTTATTTTATAGTGAATTTTTAGAGAGATGATGGGTAGGAGACATAAGCAGGGAGGGAAAGGGCCTTATACATGGGGAAAAAAAAATAAAGAGGTTGGTGATTGTGGTACTTGATGGGTGGAAGATGTGCGGTTTTTAGGGACTAGGTGAGAAGGGGGCAGTCAACAGTAAGAAAAGAAGAGAAACAAGGAAGAAGAAGGAAAGAGGGGATAGGGGATTAACAGTGTCAGGATAATAATGAGGAAGAAGAGCCAGTTGGGATCGTCAGTACTATTTTTTCAGTGCCAATTGAATATCATCCATAAGGAATTGCCACCGTGCATTCACACTTAGATAAGTCAGATAATTATTAGAGCGTGAATACAAGGTGGCATTTCTTTATGGATGGTACTCAATTGGTATTGAGAAAAGTGGTACTGAGGATCCCAACCGACCAGAGGAAATGGCACCATTTTTTTTGGGGAGGAGAGGGAGGGGAGGGGAGAGAAAGCGTGGCAGGGAGAGCGGGAGGAGGAGAAGGAAAGAGAGAGAGAGAATCGAAGTGAGAGTATGAATACGTATATGTGTGTTTTTTTTTTTTTTTGGATTTTATCGCAATTTTTTTAAAGTTGGGTTTAATATTTGTTGGAAGGATATTATAGTCATCTAACACAGGGAAGGGAGGTTTGTGTAATATTGAAAATTTACTTTTAATAGTTTATCCTAAACATTTTCTAATTAAGTTAGTAATTAATTAATTAATTTTTATGAGGATTAATGAAAATCTACTATACCACTGAAGGGGTGTCCTTGGGGCCTTTGCGGAAAAACCCAGGTGCAATGTTCCCAGTCTGAGAACTTCATTGATAACTTGTGATTTGCAATCAAGTTTATTGAATGTTCAAAATGAACAATGCATTACAATGTATTTCAGAGAAATTTTATGCAAATTCTAGTACCAAAACTACCGCAAGATAGGATATCGTAGCCTCAAGCATGTTGTGGTGTTTTTGAAAAAACGTCCTAGACGTTTTCTAATTAAGTAAGTAATTAAATTAATTAAGTTTTATATTAGAACTTTACTTTTAATAGTTTATCCTAGACGTTTTCTAATTAAGTTAGTAATTAAATTAATTAATTTTTATATTAGAGCTTTACTTTTAATAGTTTAGTTAGTTGTTTTATATTAGGAATTTATTTGTATGCTGGACTTATGATAGATTTTAGTGGTTTAGTGGCGTAATTAGTTAGGACTTGTATTTGGACGGCGGTTCGAATTAATCTAGCGAATCAATCCTAAATCCTGAACGAAGAGAGAAACCACGAAGTTACAAAATTAGAAAAATCGAACCTCAACCATTTAAGAATAGGGAGTGAAAGACTGTGTACAAAGTCGCACTGGGATACATGACTATGGAGAAACCACGAAGTTACCAAATTAGAAGAATCAATACCCTCAACCAATTAGGAATCGGGTGTGACCGTCTGTGTACAAGTCGGACACGGATATATCCCCATAGTCAGTGTTATAAATACGGGGATTATTTCAACTGCCATACCTCATCACCTAATTCAATCTCTCTCTCTCTCTCTCTCTCTCTCTCTCTCTCTCTCTCTCTCAATTTTTGGTCTTAGTTTTATAACAAGAGTACGACCTAATAGTGTGTTTTTCATTATTTTTTGTTCAATCTCGTCAGTGCAAAGATGGAAAAAGATGTGAAGATGGAGAAAGATAAGGATGCTGCTCCACTGTTCGATGTCTTTCTTCTAGCGTTTTTGACCGGTATCCTATTGATACTTGCCGTGATTATTGCAGTCAATGCCTGTCAGGTCTTCAAGGATGATGTTATCAATTACTATATTGAGATGGTCCGATCACAACCAGCCAAGAAAGATGCCGTGACTGATTTCGTAGTATGTACAAGTTGTTTCCTTGTTTTGGTATTGGATGTGATCATATCATTAGGGTTTGCATTTTACCTTTCAACTGAGACGCAAAAACTACTTGAAACGCGAAAACTGCCGGCGGCACAAGGGTCAAGAAGACAGATAAAAACCTCCATTGAGGAGGGTAAGGCTAGATTCGAGTCAGGATGGATTATTGATATTTCATGAATATAAATGTACTAATTTTCTTTGGCCTCCTTTTCTCAGGCTAAGAAATTTCTGTTTACCGAATTGTGATTAATTTTCTTTTTTATTTTTTGTGTCTATTTTATTTTAAAATTGTCGTTGTTCTCAGTGTTTAGTAAATTAACATATGAAATATACGCAATTTGTTCTCAGTGTTTAGTAAATTAATATATGAAATATACGCAATATATATTACCAGAGCGATTTTTTAGACTAGAAAATAATTACTGGTAAGGGTTACATAGAGATGTACGGAATTAAAATATTAAAAGAAATTCTTATAAACGTGGTGAAAGCTTTGTAATAAATAAAGATAGCGAAACTTCTGCATAATTGCCATAAAGGGCATCACTAATACATACCTAAATTTGAGAGCTTTTTATTAATATTAACATAGAATGGTGGTTTATACATCTTTTCAAGGTAGAGGAATTGATTTTTTTGAAATTCTACTTCAGTCAATTTCAGAAAATCGATTTCATTTTGATTTCGATTGAAATTAATCATTAGAAAAAATGTCCATCTTCAAAAAATCATCACCTTCGTAATTTTGTGCCCAAACTTTTGAACTAAAATTAAGAAGAAATTGATTTTTCATAATTTTGTGCCCAAACTTTTGAACTAAAATTAAGAAGAAACTGATTTTATAACTTTGAGAAAGATAAATAAAAATTTCAATGTATGTTTTATTTTTGATTAATAACTCTAATATTTAGTTATTATTAAAAAATTAAATTCATTTTGATTTTGGTTGCAATTGGCCAGAAAAAAAAGGTACATTTTCAAAAAATCATCTCACCCATAATTTTTGTCCAGACACCCTAGATTAAAATTTAGAAGAAATTAGTTTAACTACTTAGATATGATGAATAAAAATACCAATATGCATTTTTTATTTTTGATTAAAAACTCTAATATTTATAAATTTTCACAAAAATTGATTTTATTTTGATTTTACTTAAAATTGACAGTCGAAAAAGGTTCATTTTTAAAAAATCATCTGCTTCATAATTTTGTACTTGAACACTTTGAATAAAAAATTTAGAAAAAATTGATTTTACTACTTTGGGATGATAAAATTGTAATGCCAATTTTTTATTAAAAATGCTAATATTTAGGTAAATAATCCAATTGTATTATTTAAAAAGAATATTATAAATTTATACATGAAGTTGTATGTTTTTAGTAATAACGCCTTTTATATAGAAATTATGTGAAAGTTTCGCTCTCTTTATTCATTACCAAACCTCCATTGCCCTTATAAGAATTTTTTCCTAAAAAATTTCTGAATATTTGCTTGTTTTGGTTTATATAGGATAACAATTAATATTGACTTTTTTTGGGGCATCGATAAGGAATCATCGTGCATTAAGTTTCGTTTCAGAAGGATGTTAAAATTTCTTTCTTTTACCTTTACGATCATAATATAAAAAAAAAAAAGAAAGAAAATATGTATACGACTTTGGGATTGTTGGTATTTCATATCTCCGGTCAGCCCCCAAAAAAGGTATGTTTTGTGATGCATTTTCGCTACTTCTAAAACTTTATCCAAGTAAATTCTAAAAAAAGCTATGTTTTGTGATGCATTTTCTTTGCTTCAAAAACTTTATCCACGTAAATTCTAAAATATCTTCACAGATGTGTGTGTCCGCCAAAGGAGCAACTTTATGCAGGCAGTCCTGATAACCAAAACAAAGCAAGTCATATTGGTCAATTCTTCAATTTATTCACCCAAAATAGTGAAAAACCTAATCAACATTTCAGAATCGTGCTGTCACGTATTAATTAGGGCGAACGCTTTCGCAATAAATGCATTATACAAGTAGATCATAAATATCCATGGACCATGTTTAATTCTTTGTCCCTATCTTCTATTATCACAGTGGACTTTTCGTAATATATTTAACTTTTCATTCAATAAATTCATACATCTATTTACTAGATTTTTTTTGTGAAATTTCTTTAGCAAAGGTAATGTACATACCAATAAATTACTATGAAAACTCTAGACTGCGAAAAAAGTTAAGAAATTTTTTTAAAAAAATTAAGATCTCAAAGCTTGAAAAGTTGGTTAAAAAGAATCAACTATAACATGGTAAGACGAAGAGAATATATGCCTACGTGGGATAATGCATATACATATGCAAGTCGACGATCAGTCCGTCCTCAACTTTTAAAAGTATTTCCTCATTTTCTTAGTTTGCCTTGTGCCACTAGACTGGCATATAAACAAACAAAATATTCAGAACTAAAAGCACACGTTAAGATAGATGTTATTGGATCTATTGAACAATAAAAAAAAAAATGTAATTCTGGAACATAAGAAAGGTTACACAAGTTTTGATGCTAAATATATTAAATAAATGTTAACAACTTTCATGCTAATTTTATCTTTTCAACTAAACACATGGAACGATAGCCTCTCCCACGCACTTGTCACCATGACTGTTACACAAGTATTAATGCTGTCACCGATGCCAATTAAGCTACTGTATACCAGTCAAAGATGTACGGGTTTAATCCAAGGCAAATAGAAACACAAGAACATTTGCAATCCACTTGATTGGTGAGACGAGAAAAAAGAGACAGAAAAAAGGCAAAATTAAAGCATTTTTTTTTTTTTTACTTTCAAAGACTTTATTGAGATTTTAATCTACTTCATTGAATTAAAGATGTTATTATTCACCTAAAATATATGACAAACGACCATGCCAAATAGACAAATTACACAAAGCATATGTATATTTGGTAGCGTGGAAGCCGAGCGGGGTGGGGCACTACTGTCACTAAAATTGCAGCCCAATTATATATGACAAACGATCATGCCAAATAGACAAATTACACAAAGCATATGTATATTTGGTAGCGTGGAAGCCAAGCGGGGTGGGGCACTACCGTCACTAAAATTGCAGCCCAATTAGACAAACGCATTGATGTTGTTAGATGCGAATCATATACCATGTTTTCTCGAATTGGATCTGAATGAGTTTTGCAATTTTTCATGTCAACGAGATATTTTGTCCACCCCTAATAATGTGTCCGAGAGTGTCCGAGATTAAGCTTATAGGTTGAATTATCAAGCTATCCATCCTAAAAATCAACCAATGAAAGGATTAAACGGGAAAATGATTCAATCTCATGTAACATTACCCGATTTAGTTGGACAAATAATCCATCCTAAAATATCTACCAAACATTAGCAGAGATTGAGATTAATAATCTAATCCAATTTAACTTTAAGCTTTCCTAATCCAGCTAACCAAAGGACTAGTGTCACCTAAACCTGAACCAAAGGATAAACCACTAAACCCTAGTAGTAAAAGGATTAGGAGTCACCAAATTGAGAAGCACGTAACCCTAGCCAGTTAAGAATTGGATGTGACCGCTTATGTTAACGCATGTTTGGATATGGAAATCCCTAGTCATTGCTATTTTCAAAACTACCATACATCTTCAATCTTGATAACAACGGTGCAGTCTCTAGGAGTAGCAGTGTTTTAGTGTTCTTAAATATTGTTTGTTGAATCCCTAGTCATCCTCACCAGTCTCCGTGCTAGTGCTTTGTATAGGGGGCCTAATAACGACTGCCATGTTTTCTGCAATCATGGGCTGTTATATTTTTAAGAATCATCTTAGGAATGACTACATTAAGATGTTCCAACTACAATCAACCGATGAGAATGCTGTGACTGTCTTCCTGCTAACTACAATTTGTTTCCATATTGCGGTGTTGACGGCGAGCATGACTCCAGCATTGGCTTTCTATCTCTACGTTTTGTTTCTTTATTGCGTTGTTGATGGCGAGCATGACTCTAGCGTTGGCTCTCCACCTTTCAATTGACCCGCAGAAATTCGTTTTGCAAAGGAGAAGATTGAAAAAACCCTTCATCCACGAGGAAAACGGGATTGAACCTAAGGCAGAATGGATCGTTGATGTTATATACGTATGAATGCTGGATCGTTGATGTTGTATACGTATGAATGCCTTAATTCGGTTCCTGAATTATGGATTTTCTTTTTATACATTAACAGTGTAGATAATTTTTTATACTTGCGAATTATTTAGTTTTGCTACACATCATCCTTAGTGAAATTTAAAATCATTCTCTTGTACGAGTAAAAATACATCTAAATTTATTTGTTTTAAAAAGTTTTTTAGTTCGACTACGTTCTCTCTTTTTCCTCATGTCATATGTCCGACCCATGATCTCTACCAACTTTTACCAACTTCTTTAGAATAATCACATCTGTTGCTAGTTTAGTGATCTTATTGCACTTGTAGTAACTTCTTCAGATTAATAAAGATCTCCCGTTAGTTTGGTGATTTATGATGATGAATCTTGTACTGTGAATTTTCTTTCTTCTTTTGTTCTTCTTTCAATTTTCTTTCTAAATTGTTGTTCTTTTCATGTTGATTACCATTAATTACTTGTTAATAATAATCAGCTATCCATGCCCTGGATCATATAATTCGTTTAGTTGAACTCCATTGATGATCAGAATTCAAATCGCCATAAATTATCAAGCAAAGAAATTGTAGAAAATGAACAGAAACTCACAGCTCGGGTTTCTTCTCAAGTCATGGATCAACAATTGATTCAGCCAAACTTCTAGATTCATCAAACAACTTCTCGTACGAGTGTAAGCTTGATATGAATTTTATATATTGTAGATCAGGGAAGATTTTTAGATGGATCGAGTCTACAACTCCACATTGTAGATTTTGCAGTTTAACAGAGTGTCATATAAATATAGGGATGTATGTTGATACGAGAAAGTAATATAAAAACACTTATACACCTTTATTTAAGACCACGAGGTCTACATCTAAAACCATAGACCAGGTCTATGTAATTTTTTTTTTTTAGAACATGTAAGAATTTTTTGTAGATTATATCTTAGTATTTTAAGCAAATTAAGCCTTTAGCTTAGGTCTCATTATATGTGTACCCGATTAACTTTCACTTCTCTTATGGGACACCTGATTTCACTGTACAATAGTTTGCTATTAGAAAGAGATTTAAAGCCTATACTACATAGAAAAAACACGACAATACGTGGTTCCAATGCAATACGGAAACAAATATTCGAATGTTTTCCTCAGAATTCAGTGATTTGCATCGTATTCATTTACATCAAGCCAACCATTCTTCGGGACTTTCCACTTTGTAACGGTCCCATTAAACTTTTGATAACAGAATTTTTTGTTCATGGTAAGGGCCTTACGTCTAAGAAATGTCTTAGTCCGACGTAAAAGCAATAAATAAATCTACAACATTCTCAAGGATTTAAAATACACTTAATTTAAAGTACACCTTGCCACCGTGACAATGCCAGAGTAGAAAAAATGCATAAGTGAGTCTAGCCTAAAAAACCCACAAATATTTTAAAAAGAAAACCCAGTTTTAAATAAGTTCATATATTTATTTATTAGGCTTTTTTGTGTGAAATTTCTTTAACAAAAGTAATATACATGCCAGTAAATTATTATGAAGACTTTAGACTGTTAAAAAAAATTAACAAATTTAAATAAAAGTAATATTTCAAAGCTAGACGAGGTGATTAAAAAAAAGAATCAACTATGACATAGCAAGAATATATACCTACACAAAAGATAATACGCTTACATATGCAAGTATAAGATCAGTCCACCCTCAAGTCCTCAACTTGAAAACGAATCCAAATGGGGCAATAAATATTATATCCGGTTTCTTAGTTTTTCTCAGAGTTGAACCCTTCATTTTCTGAGTTTGCTTTGTGCCTCTACACCGGTATATAGACAATCAAAATACCCAGAACTAAAGCCCATGTTAAGATAGATGTTATTGGACCTATTGAATATATATAAAAAAAAAATGTAATACTGCAACATAAGAAAGGGTACAAAAGTTTTTTTTTAATGTAAATAACTTTAATGCAAATTTTATCTTTTCAAGTAAAAGTAGAAATACTGCCTCTCCCATGCATTGGCTACAGCTCCAGACTGCGCCGCTTATCTCCACGACTCTTTTAATACAAGCATTGCTGTCAACGATGCCAATTAAGGTACTATATGTACTAATTTGAGTTGTTCGCGTTTAATCCAAGGCAAAATAGGAACACAAGAGCATTTGCAATCCATTCGATTGGAGAGATGAGAACAAAGAGACATAAAAAAAAAAAAGGCAAAATTAGAACATTTTTCTACTTTCATCACTTCGTTGAACTAAGATGACATTCACCTAAAATATATTACAAACGACCATACCAAAATAAACAAATTGCACAGAGCATGTATCCTTGTATTGTGGGTGCCTAGTGCCGCAATTGGAAAGGAAAGCTGGGACTGGTCTTGCTCCTACGCTAATGCCAGAGTTGGAAGCAGCATCAGCACGATGTCGTGCTACAGGACCTCGTCGTGCCATCCATCAACCGCTCCTCGCGGTATACTTGGAATTAGGAGTGACAATTTTTTATACGACTTAAAGATACGGTACTAACCTAACACGAAAATAGGAACACAAGTATTGCTGTCAATGATGCCAATTAAGCTATTATCTGTACTAATTTGAGTTGTTCGCGTTTAATCCAAGGCAAATAGAAACACAACAACATTTGCAATCCTTTCGATTGGAGAGATGAGAACAAAGAGACAAAAAAAAAAAAAAAAGAGGCAAAATCAGAACATTTTTCTACTTTCATCACTTCGTTGAACTAAGATGGCATTCACCTAAAATATATGATAAACGACCATATCAAAATAAACAAATTGCACAGAGCATGTATCCTCGTAGTGTGTGGTGCCGAGCGCCCCCCGGGGGCGGCCCGCGGGGCGTTGCCCGCGGGTCATTGAAATTGCAGCCTAATTAGATAAACGCATTGTTGTTGTTGGATGTGAATCGGAAACCATGTTTTCTCGAATTGGATCAGATTGCAATTTACATGTCAACGAGTTTTTTTGTTTGCCAATTTGCGTTTGGTTGCACCATGCTCCAAGTCAAAGTGAAAAAATAATTTCGATTTTCTAATTTGTCAATTTACATACATACATATATATATATATATATATATATATCTAAATGCTGTAATGTTACACTTGAACGTGTGCGCGTGTTCATCGTGTGCGCATGCATGAACACACACACACAATCATGTGTGTGTATGCGTGTGCGTGTGAGTGTATATGTGTGTGAGTTTACATACATACATACATACATACATACATACATACATACATGTATGTATGTATATGTGTATATATATATATGTATACATATATGTATACGTATATGTACATGCAGAAATAAGTTTTTAATTATGGGAATATTCTTCTTCTTCTTTTTTTTTTTCTAGAAGTTATATTTATTGAATACATACATAGCAAACAATAGCATGGCCAAATTAGGAATCTAAAATTCCCAACTCCAAAATGGTTTCCATCTTGCTTATTTGGACTAACTATATTGACCAATTTGTGAGTTGGTTTGCTTTGTTCACTAAAACAATTCCTTGAACTCTTAATTTGTGATTGAAATGATTGAATTTTATTAACATAACTTTGTAACTTCCAATAGGTAGACAATTCTTAGTTTAAATTTGTAAACCCATTTCGATAGCAACAATATACGCAGAAAATTGCCCAAAAGATAAGGGCTAGTTGTGAATGAAAAGAAGCATATCTTGACATGAACGCTATGTATAGTGTCTTTATAATTTTTCATTGTTACATTATAAGGCGCTATTTAATAACAAAGAATCTTTTCATTTGGACCATTGAGCATAGCATGCATAGTAGAAACATTTGGCCTATTTTTTCTCATCTTTGTACAAAATTAGTACAATATGTGTCAATATAGCTTTAAAATTCTTACCATTATCATTTGAAATAAATCCACATTAAATAATAATGGAATTGTAGGCATTTTGTATTGTGAGACTACTTTAATCGTCGTCACAAATTATTGTAAACTATTTGACTAATATTATTCTACATGGAGAGATCAAAATAACTATATATTCTAGGAGCACTTTAGGACTACAAAATAGAACTTTTGTAAAACTGACTTTTAAATATTGACTATACTAAAAAATTGGATAAATTACGAAATACCCTCATGATATCGCTTTCAATTACATAGTCTCCCTATCTTTTCAATACAATTGTATAACTCTTGCAATTTTGCAGAATGTAGAAAATGGACAGAATTAAGGTTTCGTCGTGAAATATTCATGGAACATTCTGCTACATCAATTGGTTATATGATCTAATTAAATGCAAAGGAAAATTTTGTTATCTAATTATGTTTAAAATTGCTAGTTTGAAACGTCAAACTTCAATTAAATATGAGCAGTAATGAAAATCTACTATACTATTGAAGGGATGTCTTTGGGGGCTTTGAGGAAAATTCCTGGTGCAATGTTCCCCAGTATGAGAACTTCATTGATTACTTGTAGTTTGCAATCAAGTTTATCGAATGTTTAAAATGAAAATGCATTACAATGCATTTTAGAGAAATTTTCTGCGAATTCCAGCATCAAAATTACCACAAGATAGGTATATCTTAGTGTCAATCATCACTACAACAAAAAGGGAAACTAGCGAGGAAACAAAGTCCATGCCAAAAATTTTGACTTCCTCGCCAATTAGTTTTAGTGCGGAAAGTGCTTCCTCGCCAACATTCTCGCTACATGCTTGTCACTAAAAGTCTTTGGCGAGGATTGTATTTATCTTTCTCGCTAATGATGTAGGTCAATAGCGAGGAGGCATCTTTCTCGCTAATAACTTTGATACTGTAGCGAGGAAAACTTCCTCTCTATTGAAGTCAAAATGTCCTCACAAAAACCTGCATTCCTTGCAAATGGCCAAGGTGTTTGGCAAGGAAAATTGAGCATCCTCACTAATAATATAAAATTAGCAAGGGATCTTTTGACATAATTACTGTACACCAAGCCAATTTAATGTTTTTAGCTAGGAAAATTTCCTCTCTAACAAGCTTTAATAGGTTCCTGCCTTTGCTTTTTGGCGAGAAAATCTTCCTTTCCAAAATGTTGTTGTAAATGTTTATTAATCCTAATTTAAAATTTTAATTTTAATTATTGGATGATTTTGTTAGAAAGTTTAGTAATAAATTGCTTAAATATAGTTTATTGCATGGCTATTGTTTATTAACTTCTTATAAACTTTACATTGGTTGCAATTGGCAACCAAATTATTGAAGAATCATTAGGAAAATAGACGCTTCTAAAACAAATCATAAACCAAATATTTGGGTTGTTGCAAACTTAAGCAAATGTTGGTATAAACTTGAGCAATTGCATTTAACAATTTTATTAAACAATAAAAAAAATTGTAAAAGCTAGAACTCCAAAATCAAATGTAAGAATTGTTGGTGATAAATTGAGAAGTTATTACTAAAATTACAAGACAATAAGCCAAATGTTACATTAAGCGAAGTCCTCTTCATCTGAAACCTCCTTAAGCTTTTGTTTCTCAACGTCATCAGATGATTCAGCAGCACTCCATTCTGAATACCAAATAGTATAGCAACAGGTTAAGAGCCACATACTGTTGAAAGAAGAAATTAAAAAGAGAGAACATTAAAATATTGATTGCCATTCTAAAATTAAAATTACCTATCTATTGGGATAATAACTATTCTCATGTTCTTTTAAGCTAGAATAGCAAAGCTTTTTATACTTAGAAATGAAACCAAATTCTCTCCACTTCATTACAATTGGAAATAGAGTACCATGTCTAGAATCACACAAAATAAAGCATATATATTCCATATTAGCTGAAATCCATTGACATAGAAGACCATTGATAAGTTAACAAAAGGAAGAAGGAATATCAGTAAAAGGCAACATGAAAGAACATAAAATTTTTGAAGATAAAAATCAGACAAACTACAAAGGATTGTCCCATATATGTACCCCTTTCTTTCGCAGTTGGCTTGTGGAATCAATTTGCTTAATGATTTGCTTCAAAAGACCCCTCTTCGGATCCAACAGAAGTTTTCTTCCTGCTTCTTTCTTTGAAATGTTCACGAAAACAAAGACTTGTTCAAAAGAATCACCTATGCATGTGCACAAAGAAGATTCATTTGTAGTCCATGTTTTCCATATTGATTGTTTTGTATAGGACATGTATGGATTCTCCTTTCTCTACTCAAATGAATCAAATAATGTAAAAGCACTAAAGGAACTTTCCTTCCCTATAAATAGAGAGGACATAAATAACACATGCCTTCAATGATTAACATGGATCATAACTAATAATCGAGTAATCTCACAATTTTTTTGTATAAGATATCTGTTGCTGTTTCAACAATACCCATATCCACCATCTGTTTTGCGAAATCTGAATTTTGAGACAAAATTTAAGTGTTTCTGCAGTAGGCTCTGACACTTCTTGAGCTATGAATATACCGACTAATGTTGCTCGAACAAGATTCTATGAGAAACAGATGTCCAAATCAACCATTTTAAAGTTTGTTTATCCTATTAAAATTATAATCAATCATCTCTTTAGAACATGAAATGTGGCCTTAACATAAGAGTTTTCATTGTAAAACATGCCGGTTCCAAATGGGATCATAATTTCCTTATTTTAGCATAGAACATTTTAATTGAAGAGTTATTCAAGGCCCTATGAAAGGATTACCAAGACAAATAGAATAGCCTTTAAAAAGGGCTATCTAAAATATTTACACCTTTAGGTACTCCCCCATGTGTTTTGTCTATTTAAAGTTCCCATTACATTTCATCAACCACCATAATACAAACGTAAAACATGATGGAAATGAATGAAACTCTAAAGGTATATTGAAGTAAACATCTAACCTTATTGTCACCTAGGAGGCAATAAAGTGATGAAAGAACAACAATATTGAACTTGCCAAGCATTTGTAAATCATCCTCAGATCCCGTATAATCCTAAACAATATCGATTGCTACCATCTTCACCTACTTATACAATCAAAGATAATCAAATACACAATCAATTTTCGGCTGCAGAAAAAAAAAGTGGAACACCCACTCTTAAGCTAAAAAATAAAGGGATTCGATTATCAGACCGCAGCTAAAAAACTAAACTAAGACCCTTGACTGAAGGGCCTTCCCCTCCAATCTTACCAATTCTCCATTTGGACTTAGCAATCGAAGTACAAAGCATAGCATATGCTGACGTGGTGGTGTGAAGAGTTCGTGCGGTGAGTCCTGTTCCGAAAACATAATTGTTTGAAAAAAAAAACTAAACAGAAATGAAATTTGTCAAAACGAGGTCGTTTTGGAGCTCCAGAGAAGAGTTGAAGGCACCAAAGATGTTGAAGGAGCTAAGGATTCCAAACGGTGAATAAATATGAAATTTTTGAAGGGCATATGGACAGAGTTCTTGAGGGAGGGAAAGTTGGAAGAGAACGAGGGAAAATTAGTGTGGGTTTACATATAGCAGTGAAGAAGAGGAAGTGTGCTTTGGAATTTGTATTATTATAACTTTATTAAGTTTCTTTTTATCATAAGGCGAGATCTGAATGGTATTGAAATTGTTGCACAAAATTTAGAATTCCCGCCCACTAATTTGGGAAATTTGGAAGTAAGGTAATTAGACAATCTAAGGCTTGTAGTTGTAGGTTGTTTTCAACCAAATGAAGGAAAATTAAAAAATATTTCTTGAAGTGCTAATAGCAAAAAAGTATAGCGTTGAATAAATACATTTCAATTGTACCTAAAAAAATATCAAACATCGCCTCATAAAAAGTTAGATATTTCCAAAAAAATATGGACTTTCACAAAACAAATAAATGCATTTCAATTGTACGTAAAAAAAAATAAGAATTTTAAATCCTACCAAAAAATCTAATATATTCTGAAATTAAACAAAATCCATCAAAACTATTGAAACTAAACAAAATTTAATGGAACTCAAATGCTAAAACTACAAGCAACACAAGAGTAGCGTTAAATTTATCCAAATTACATGTCCAATTCTTTGTATTTTTTTCTCATTACTTGACAAAATTACAAAATCACTGATTCACGATTCAAATTGGCTCAAGTGGTTTATATGGTTTTGCGCTGATTGAGTAATTTGTTTTCAACCAAAGGGAGGAAAATTGAAAAATATTTCTTGAAGTGCTAGTAGCAAAAAAATATAGACAAAAAGATAATTGCTAGTTAGTAAATATTCATATTATTCTTGTGCTAATACATGTCCATATCTACCATTCAACAAAATGCATTTTTTATACGAATATTCTACAAGTAACTATACAAAACACTTAATACACTTTTGGCTAATGTTTTGAAACCCCTACTGTTAATAGAACTAGTTAGGTCATGATTCAATCGATTGAACCGGTTCAATCCCAATTCACTGTTTTCTTAGAAAAAAATAAAATATAAATACCTAGACATTTTATGGACCAATATAAAATATCACCTCATAAAAAGTTAGATATTTCCAAAAAAGTTTGGACTTTCATAAATAAATTTTTAAATTGTAAATTCAAATAAATAAGTACATTTCAATTGTACCTAAAAAAATGATAATAATTTAAATCCGACCAGAAAACACTACTACATTCTAAAATTAAACAAAATCTAGTAAAACTATTGAAACTAAACAAAATCTAATGGAACTCCAAATACTAAAACTATATGCAGCGTAAGAGCAGCATAAGAGCGCCCATTAAGTGCGTAAGTTGTTTTCAACTAGAGGAAGGAAAATTGAAAACTAATTTCCATGGGAAAAATGTTTCCAGTGTTTTACACCAAGAAAATTTCTAAAAATATTTTTTAAAATAATATTTTCAATACAACCAAATCAACTCTTTTCTTTTGTCTTATGAGATGTGATTAGTGCTATATTCTTAATGACTTTAACATAATTATATAGTGATATACTTCACTTTTTGTTATTGACATTTTTTACTTTTTTCAATGACATAATCAACTTGATTCAAAATTTCTTGTTGATATTCTTCTTAAAGATGCTAATGCCACTTGGGTTGTGGCTCGTGAGATCAAAGAGTTAAAGAATGCTTAATGGGAGTCAATTTCATATTGCTTCCGTGAGGCTAACAGAGTGGCAGATGGTCTTGCAAATTTTGGTTGCTCCATTTGTGGTAATAAAGTTTTATTTACTATTTTAAAGTTACCTAAAGATGTAATAGGGGATTTTAGGTTAGATAAAGTAGGTTTACCTTCTTTAAGAAATAAATCATTGCTCATTTAATTGTTTGAGTTCAAGGTAGTGCAATCCAAAAAAAAAAAAAAGATGGTGCAATCCATCCGTGGATTGCATTCAATCCACGAATACATTGCATTCAATCCACGGACGAATTGCATTCTGTCCGTGGATTGGGTTGAATCCATCCATGGATTGCCATTTCAACCCCTTTGATCATAGATACACTCGGCCTAGTCTTTCATTAGATAGATACATTATTTCATTGTAAACGGATAGTATTCCTATTTCTTTTTGAACTTTCATGTATTTGTGAGGTAAGTTTTATGTTCTCCTTGGTTTTTTGGTGTTAATGAAATGAGGAGTGGTGCCCTCCCTTGTGTACGGGATTAGTCAAAAAAAAAAAAAAAATAGAAGGAATGAAGTGTTAGTAAAAAAAAATATAGCGCTAATAAAAAAGCTTGTATTCACATTAAATGATAAAATAAAGACAAAAAGATATGTGCGAAAAAGAAAATTTTGTTTTATGATACGGAATTACCATTTCTTGAAGTTATTTGTTAATCTTATTTATCATGATTGAATTTCAAAGAACATAACTATGTACAAAATATAGATTTCAAGAAATACTTTCGAGTGTGCTAGTTAGTAAATATTTAGATTATTCTTGTGCCAGTACATGTCCATATCTATTATTCAACAAATAGTAAGCATTTTTTATTTGAACATTTTTCAAGTAATCATATAAAATACTTAATTCACTTTTGGCCAGTCTTTTGAAACCTGTATCATTAATAGAACTTGTGAAGTGATTGATTCACGGTTCAACCAGTCAAACCGATTCAACTTCGATTCAATGATTTTTTTTTTAAAATAAAATATATAAATATCAAGACATTCTATGGACCAATATATGACATTACTTGATAAAAAGTTAAAAATTTGTAAAAAATAGGCAATTCTACTGGACATCCTTAGATTTTCCCACTTTCATTACATGGAGTAATAAAAATGATAAATTTATACAAATACTTAAACTGGAAAAAAGCAACAAGCATAAACTAGGATGTCTAAAGAAATGTGATGTCTAAAGTTGAAGTTATTACTTCTGAAATACATGAACACCGATTGTCCTTTTCCAAACTACCAAGAGTTTATGACCTCTTCCCAAAACATGGAATAGTTTCCAAAAGGTCCTGTAATCACCACATCCCAGACAAGTTGCCTAAACATTTTAAACACTTTCACAATGCCCTCTATATTGCAGCCTATTCCAAATTCCCAATGTTAACCTGCACCAAAAAATCACATATCTTCTGGTGGAAGTTAACATTACATCTATTAAACAAGAAAACTTAGTTTCAAAATAATCCACCATCTACCACATCCAAAACAAGCCAAACTACAAAAACATTTTAAGACTCAAAAGGTCCCTTTTAGATTTTACCACCAATTTCCACGCAAAATCACCAAAATGAACCTGCAAAATAATTTACTGCTTCCTGTCTAACAGCCCAGCAATTTTAGATGAGATGACAATGAAATTCAATAGAAAGCAAATGTATGTATAACAAGGCACAAAAATGTTCTTCATGATTTAAATCTGGAATGCTCTAGACCTGGAAGTTCTTAGCAGTTGAGTTCACATTTAGTCTGCAGGATGTATTCCTAATCCATCATTATATTATTTTCAGAATGAACATTATCCTAGATCGCCTTCCAGCTCTATGCTCAGAAAGAACAATAACATGCTTCATTTGGTCTCCATAAGGAGAAATACTAATTGACTTCTCATGAATAGGTAAATCCACATCAGTAAAACCATCACCGGAATTAGAGAAAGACAACAGCGCAACCTCAAAAACTTTTAAAGTACAGGGAGATGATCTCATTTCCTAATTGCCTTCTCGCAGTAGGACTCGTAATAGACGATTAAAGTAATCATGTCAAAATTTCCACAACAATATAAAGCTAGGCATCTAGCTGAGTTTTTTATTCTTTTCTTCATCTCCATATGGCGTTTTAGAAGGACAAGGGTTGTACTTATAGACTCATGGGATAGGTTGCGAATTAATGGACAAGGGGTTGTACTTACAGCTTCTCGTGACAGATTGGCGAATTAATTTGCCAAGCTGGATTAGAACCAGCATAGATCTATTATCAAGAAATTTACAGTTCAACCCCATTAACACCACCTCTCCAAATATTGTACCATAAATTAAGCAATTCAACTGCATTTCTGATGTGGGGCAACAAGATTTGGATAACCATATTTACGAAATCCCATGCAATAACTAAAAACACACCTCCTTTCAGCACAGATATACCTTCAAATGCATACTTATCTATAAATGACACTTTTTTCAGCAAAAATCCAAATCCCAAAAATAACGAGTAGTTGGACTGAAAAATTCAATCTTTTCAAGGGAACTAAAACAAATTCCAACTGAAATAAACAAATACCATCGTCTACGCATATTTAGGCTCATAAAAATCAATCAGTATGCAAGATTTGACAAGCTAACACAACACCTGTATATGAATACGATGAATACTAAAACAAAATCATTAAAGAATGATAAATTGGTGATAGTTTTACCCGATAAGAAGTGGGTTCCAGAATGTTTGACAGAAACTACTGAATTTGCAAGGGAATTCATTTTTCACAATTTCCAGATGGAGAAAAAAATATTGGGGGTGACTCATTAGCTGGCGAGCGAGTGAAGAGGGTGTCCTGTAGTGGACTGATGGGGGATATTCTAGGAGAAAGTATTGCTTGGTCCACGCACACCTTTATTTTATAAACTGTTGATTACTTATTTTTACCGTTTAGTAGCGCCGCAATGCACTCATCGTCTTGAAAGGCCCAAAATGGAGCCACATCCACGTGTTAACAAGAAGTCAAAATTTGCACACCACGTCATTTGCTGATGTGGTACGCATGGACCAAGCAATACTTTCTCGATATTCTAGTACTGATACTTCAGAAGTTATCGAACTACTTTTATTTTTATAAATATTATACCACGTGGCAACATATCAAAGCATTTGACAAGTGGAATAAAAAAGAATTATGTGGGCTGACATTTTCGTCTGGTCCCATGGGCTAGGTCCATGTTACATGGACTTTCCTTACGGCCTATATCGTGCTTTGTTAGATGGGCCAAGGGCAAAAATGACCCGTCAATATATGAAGCATACACATTGCACATTTTTTTTAAGGGTTTATTACATTTTGTCCCCCTAATGTTTAGCTCAAGTTCTCACTTTACGCCCTAACGTTATTTTTTTCTTAGTTAGACCCCTCTGTCAGTCAAACTAAGCAGTTTGACCATTGAAAAAGTTGAAATGCCAAAAATGCCTCTACTGTAACCATTAATTTTGATTGACGAAAATACCCCTCTGTTGGTTATATAAAAAAAAAAAATTTCACTTGATGTTTAAAGTGCAACATTTTCTGTCCCTCAATTCAGTATTCTTATTTTTCCAAAATTTTTTCAATTAACCTAAAAGCAACAAAAAAAAAATCATTCCTATTAGAAAAGACATTGCAACCAAAACTAGAAAAATATTCCAAAGATCTCTAATGTCCCAAGTTTCTTTCGATAACACATAAGAATAAGTTTTGATGTGCAGATGCTGTAAAAGGTAGTGATTTAAAAATCAGACCGAACTAGTCAGTTCGACCGATTGAATTGTAAAACGATCATGGATCTAGTCTTTATAAAAAAATAAAAGAAAAATCATATTAAACAGTTGAATGGCCGGTTGAACCGAATTAGATTGTGATATGGCCGCTCTTTCGGTACACCGGTTGGTCCGGTTTTTAAAACACTAGTACAAGGCACATTTATGCACCTCTTAGACTAGTAAAAAATCCTAGAAAATTTTTTATCAATGTTCAAGCTACAATGTAAGATTTTGTTGTTAAATTCTCTTATTATTATCTTTAAGTTTATTGTAAATCTTGGAAGAACAAATTAAATTTTTTTGGGTTAGGAAGATATGATTTTTGGGCTATGGTTTAGGTTTTTCTGCTTTCTTTGTCACATGTAACAACGAAGGGAAATTTTCTCTATTTGGTAAGGGTAATTTGGTCTAATCGTTATTAATTCTAAATATATTACTATATTTTTGCATTTTAGTTACACAATGTCTTAGTTAACTGTCAAATTTTAGGGTAGATTGAGAAAAAAAATGTTGGGAATAAAGTGAGAAATAAACTGAACATTAGGGGGACAAACTGTAATGAATCCTCTAAGGGCATTATTGTATTTTCACATGCTCATTTAACGCCGTTATAGTTGACCGTCAAGTTTTGGGGTAGACTGAAAAAAAAATAACGTTGGGGGATAAAATGAGAAATGAGTTAAACGTTAGTGGGACAAACTATAATAAACCCTTTTTTTAATTATCAATTCTCATCCCAATATATTTTTGCTTCACATAATTGCAGCAAGGATTCCAAACTTATGATGGAGTGTGATGTGATTCTCAATATAACCCTTTCCCTTTTCCCCTTGTATTTTCTTAACTGCCAAAGTCCAGCTCGATAACTACCTAGAAAAACAATAACTTTTTGTCAAAAAGTTGTGTGATTTTGTTAAAATTTACTAATTTTTTGCACATGAATTTACCTTTTTTAAAAAAAAAAAAACTCCTATCACTATTGACATTTTGATGACAATTATACCTCTACATATACTCTTACCAGATAACTACCAAACGCCCATAACTTGCCACAACTTCTCCCTCCTGTTTCAACTTTCATTTTATTCCACAATCAACTTTTTAATTTTGCACACGCACTTAGAGAGTGCCATTATCATGAATCTAATTATTTATATGTGACTAGTTGCTACTTTAATTACTACTTTATATTTATTAATATTTTGATACCCATTTATATAAATGTTAAATTTCTTTTTTTGTTTTTAACATTCAAGAGTAAAATTGATAACATCATCATTTATTAACCACCCACCCGCCTCATTGAGCGTATGCTATACAATATAGTAATAACTAATAAAAAAGACACGTGCGCAATTTTTGAAAAATGTTAGTTACAAAAAAGTATAAAGAGATAATAGAAAGGAAGTTATAAAAGTTACTTGTCGAGTGCAAATGGTTAATGAGGGCATTTTTAACAAACTAAGTAGCTATAATTTGGTTCACGTTTCCCATCACTATTACTATGGATATCATTAACCCTACTATGATTATGAATTTTGACGATTATCCTAACACATTTGGTTTAGTAATGGAATAGGTATCATTACTCCCGAAAGTGTTAATGAATTTGACAAAGTAATATTTTAGGAGAAATCATAAATATCCCAATTAATCACTTTCATTCCGATTGGATAATAGTGATAGTTTTCCAAACACCAACAATGAGTGTCATTATTACTTATATCCATTCCCATTCTTGATTTCCTTAAACCAAACACCCCATAAAAGTGTGTTACTTTAAATGATTGAGCTTATGCTTTATTAAAGTGAATATTCCCCTTAATTTATGCTCTTGGGCCAAAAATCTCCGTCAATTATTAGCTGCTAAAATTGCCCCAATAAATATTTAAAATAGCAATTGATCAATATATACCACCGGAAGTGTATATTTTGCAATTAAACCAAAATTAATGCTTTTTAGGGTATTGACCAGGCTTTTTTTTTTTCTTTTGTTTCTACGAAAATAAAGGGGCAAAAAGAGGGAGGGATCTGAGTATGCACGCATACACGGAATTGCAAGAGTCCTGAAGCTTCGGAATCGGCAGCTGAAAGAGCAAACAGATGACTACGAGTCATTGACCACAAGATTTGCACTAAACACCTAAATATAAAAGCATAAACTTGTTTAATTTGACTAATGGATCTTTAACGAGAAAACGTGCATTGTTAACTTTTAGTCGCAAACTATTCAAAATATATAGCGCGACAACCATATAAGATTAGTTAATAATTGGAGTAACTAAATAATCAAAAGCGTGGGCGAGAACGACAAGACATAGTTCGGACCAAGTACGAGATATTTGCAGTTGGAAGAATAAAATTGGCGACAAGATGACAAGAACAAGGCGTTCAATGCAAAAACCATGCACGAATAAATTGACCCTTTCAATTTGATTAAGTTAAATTTGCACAAACACATTTTTACGTCATTGATTTGGTCAATCCTATTTAACATAAAACTACTGATCAGTGTACCTACGTACCCCTGATGGGGAAAATGAAAGACTATATGTTATGTGTAAATTGTGGTGCAGTTTGTCATTTTAATTTTAAGTTTTAGAAGCATAATATGGAAGGATAACAATGGAGCTCTAAATAAAGATTTGCTCATTCTACATAACCATTGATTTTCATCTTGCGTAAAACGATTATTTTTATGTATAATTGTACGTAACTGGTCATAATTCAGAGCATTAAACTATTAAAACGATATAGTAATATAGTATATTAAACTTATGTACGGTAGAATAAAACTTTTTTAATAAAACATTGAAAATCAGGTATCTTGTCACTTGTCACGTCCGGCTATCATCGATCGGGCCGTGTTTTGGCTTACTACTCTTTTTAACTTTGGCAATAAACAGCCGGCAGCAGGATGAAAATTAAGAGGGACGTCTTTTCTCTTTTCGTATTATAATATTGAGTTAGACCATTTCCTTCATTGCCTAATTGAATATCAACATAAGAAAGTATTACACTGGCAATAATTAAGTTCTGATTAGTTATAATGCCACAAAATTAAAGATCAAGTGTATATAGCTAGCGCTTTTATTTGTAGCCATGGCTGGTGTTCCTGGAGAACGGTCGTTGAAGGAGACCCCCACTTGGGCAGTTGCTGTTGTTTCTGCTGTTTTTGTTATCATTTCAGTTCTTATTGAGCATGGAATTCATTCTCTTGGCAAGGTAAATCAGTTGCTTCTTTTTTGTTTCCAGCTAGAAAGTGCCATATAATTTAGTAGTCACTTTAATTAGTCCTCCTGACACATTTCCATGTGCTACAAACATTATTGCACGGAGGTATGCATTTGAGTTCTACGGTCAATTACCTGGAAATATGAATGTTAACAACTTGATTGATTTTATGTACAATAACAGTGGTTTCAAAAACGCCAGAAGAAAGCACTGATTGAGGCACTGGAGAAAATTAAAGCCGGTAGCAGTAGCCTCCTTTTAGTTTTGTCATAGTTACAAGATTTGATTAGCGAGTTTTTTCGTCGAGTTAATTAATGTTTTTATGCTTATTAATTTTCTTTGCATATGGGTATCAAATGTGTAGAGTTGATGCTACTGGGATTCATATCCCTACTGATCACCGTTGGCCAACAACCAATCTCCAAAATATGTATTTCCAAAGGTGCTGGAGACACCATGCTTCCATGTAAAAAACTGGACAAAAAGGATAATGCCACTGAAGAGGGAAAAAACGACAGCCATGATAATGAGCAGAGAAAGTTACTATGGTATGCTGGTGATGCTCTAGCACGTCGGGTTCTTGCAGCAGGAGCAGGAAATAAAGATCATTGCTCTAAATATGTGAGTCGATTAAGAAAATTTATCGACAAAATGTTCCTCACTCAGCATTTACTTGTAATTTGAGAGGTATTTATAATGTTCCGCATTATTTTGTGGATACCAGGACAAAGTTCCCTTGATATCTCAATCAGGGATTCATCAATTGCACATTTTCATTTTTGCGCTGGCAGTTATTCACGTTCTCTACAGTGTCATCACAATTGTTCTAGCACAAGCCAAAGTAAGTCCTACCATCTCAAACTCCGATAATTAGTGGTTTTTCCCTTAACTTTGGAAGAGGATTTTGAATTGACTGACACTGCATTGACTATTCAGATGAAGAAATGGAAATCTTGGGAACAAGAAACTGCTTCCTTGCAGTATCAGTTTTCAAATGGTACATTGCATTCTCTTTTAGAGTCCTGTATTCTTTAATGTTATTGATTTCGCATGAAAAATAAATCAAATGTAGTGGTCTTGTTGTTTCAGATCCTTCTAGATTCAGATTTGTGCATCAAACATCATTTGTTCGCCAATATAATGGACTCTCCACAAAGCCTGGCATTCGATGGATTGTAAGTTTCACTACTATGTTCTGGTAGAACATCAGATGTGCCGTACTCTTTGCAGAAATGTCCTGTTTTGCTTCAGCAAATTTCCCCCTCGAATAGCTAAATCTCAATAAAATGGATTCCTCTGTTCTCTAATGTACTGTATCCCTAGCTAGATGATGATTACTGCTCTCTGCTTGATTATTACTATTTCTTTACTAAATTCTCCACCTAACTGTCAGAGGAAACTTTCATATTTCAGGCAGCATTTTTCAGGCAATTCTTTTGTTCCGTGACAAAGACAGACTACTTGACCTTGAGGCATGGTTTCATCAATGTACGTGCAAAATTATATCACTTAAACTATAATACTTGTGTGCCATTAACAGGAGGAGTTGATTATGATGATTTGTCGATTGACTTACTTTTTAGTAAGTAGCAAGAATCTGGTGGTTGTTGATGCATGCAAAACAAACCAGGCACTACTCAGGATGAAAAAACTCAACACTCAAAGCCAACAATCTTTAATCCCCTTCATTTAATTGCAGGCACATTTTGCAGCTAACACTAAATTTGACTTCCACAAGTACATTAAGAGATCAATGGAAGATGATTTCAAGGTAGTAGTCGGCATTAGGTATGTATATGTCCAAAGGTTCATGAACTCATGCGCACGAGTTTGTTTTGTCTATCGAGTTGTAAGATATTTATGCGCTAATTAGCAAATAATTAATTCTTGACAGCATACCTCTGTGGGCATTTGCAATCATTTTTCAAGGATTAAATGTCTATAGTAAGAGTTTATCTGGATCTTGTTTCGTTTTATTGATAATGAAACATTAATTTGTTAACGAATCCCAATTTAACATGCAGGATGGTACACTCTTTCCGCCTTGTCAATCGTGCCACCAATTGTAAGAAATCATTTATGAATATTATGTATTTCTTAGTTCTAGTGGACTAGTTTCTTTAAAACAAAATGCAATAACACAGTTATAAATAGTTGATTTATTATGTGGAAAACCGTGAACAGATACTTTTGATTCTCGGCGCGAAGCTTGAAATAATTATCATGGACATGGCTCTACAAATTGAAGATAGAACAACAGTGGTAACAGGAGTTCCAGTTGTGGAGCCTAGCAACAAGTATTTCTGGTTCAATCGGCCTCACTTTGTTCTTGGATTGATTCATTTCACCTCATTCGAGGTATTACTTAGTCATACTCGAAAATTTCATATAGAGGCGTGCAGGGTGCTAGTATTACCTCACAATACAAGTTTTTTCCCTATGTTCTGAGGAGTTCAGCGCTAAAATTACAACTTGATTTGTCCATTTTTCAGAATGCATTCCAAATGGCTTACTTTCTGTGGACATGGGTAAATTAGTACTGCTTTTGTTGTTATTATCCATGGTCGTTATATTTTCTTTCAACTAACTATCAATCTCATCTTGAATGCAGTATGAATTTGGACTAACCTCATGCTTCCACGAAAATTTGCCAATAATTATAGGCAAAATTTTACTTGGTGTGGCAGTACAAGACTTATGTAGCTATATCACCTTTCCTCTCTATGCCTTGGTAACTCAGGTAAGTTTTCCTATCAAATAATTTGAAACCATGTGGTCAATTTTCATATCACATCTAAAATGACCGCGTTTCAATTCCAAACATGTTTTTGATCAATATTTCTTAAACTTATTAGAAATATTACTCATTAGTCATTTAGAACATTTGTTAAATGCTTGTACTTTATACTGAATCCACAGATGGGATCTCATATGAAGAAGGCAATCTTCGAAGAGCAGACCACGAAGGCACTAATGAAATGGCAGAAAGCTGCAAAAGAAAGGAGGAAGTTGAGAAAAGGAGGAGGAGATATGTCACCAGATCTTATGAGTGGGAATACCACTCCGTCTAGAGGTTCATCACCCATACATTTGCTTCATAAATACAAAACTAGTCCTGATATTGAAAGCAGTTTGAGCTATCCAAGTCCTAAAGCTTATAATTCAGATACTGAGTATTCAGAGGCTGAAGTGCCAGCATTGAACCCTAGTGACGATCAGAATTCAAGAAGTCATAAATCACCAGACAAAGACATTGTAGAAACTGAACGAGAAACTTACAGCTCAGATTTCTCCTTTTCTAAGTCGTGGATTGATAAATGATTTAGCCAAGATTTATCAAATAACTCTTCTTACAACTGAACGCCTATATTATACTTAGTAATACGTGATTATTTTTCACTTTCCTCATTAATTTGACATTGGATACTATTATATCAATTTATTTCAAATTAAGCTACCAGCACAATTATTTTGGACTTAACAATTACTGTAGCCTATACCATTTTTTTGGTAAAAGAAATGGTTACATGCATTAGGTACCATAAACACCAATTACTGCAGTATAATCCTTCATTTCCTTCGTATATTTTAGTGCATGACAAATTAAGATAATCTCTATAGTATAAACTATTAACGTCAATTTGAAATTTAAATGCGTTGGTAATAAATAGTTGATATAAAATTTCCCCCAAAATTCGGGTCTAAAAACAACGAGGATCATTCCCAAACTATTTTAAGGCCAAGATTTGCCCAGAAAATTAGTTTCTTTGATTATGCCCGATTGTAATTTAAAGTCGTAGAGTGGATCTCACGTATGTGTACATTCACACAAAATCGTGTCCTAAATTTATCCTAAATTTATGTGGTAGTCTATTAATATTTCCAATAGTGTTTTATGATCCACAGCTAGGTGGATAATTCAGTACATTTTATTAATCGATCTCCGCGACAATTGTTTGAAAGACATTGTATTATGCCTCGATATATTTTGAGGGATCACCTTCGGAGGGTCAATCAACAATTACTACGGGGTATACTCTAAGCAAATAGCTTTATTGATTCTCCTTCAGCATATTTCTTTACTTATATTCTAATCATAAGAAACCAATCACCTCGGCTTTCTGCATGGACAATGTAATGGTGCACGAGCGATTCCATAACTATAAAAAAAAATGATGAGTTTTCCTTGAGTAATTCATTAAAAGGTTTACTGATCACTCCATAGCCAAACAATCAAGGATGCAACTTATTAATCATAGATTCGCATATGATGGTCAAAATGGACCCTTTCTCAGGGCATCCTTTGGCGGTTTAGTACGTTTTTTATTCTCATTTTTTTAAAGTATTCTCAGTGCGCATACGTTTGGTTTATTTGCCATCATTTTGTTAATTTTTCGAGTGGGGCCATCAATAAAAGTGGCTCCGTTTGGATAGCATTATTTGGAGTAATTTTTAGCAATTATTGGAAAAATTTATTTGAATTTTTTTTGTTGACTTTTTTGGAAAGGTGAAAAAGTGTTTCGATGTGAAATTTTTTTTGAAGTGACATGATAGTGGTTTGAAAAGTGAATAATTAGTGTGGGAAAGTGTTTGATTGCTTCAAAAATTTTGACCAACTTGCACTTATTTTTAAATGATCAAATAAGGACATTAATTTTTTTTGGAAAAAATTTATCCGAAAAACATAAAAAAACACCAATCAAAATGCAATCCATATAGTTGGAAAAAGTAGTGAAGTTGACGTCCGTTTCAAAGACAAAAATGTCTTAGTGAGCATTGGGCACGGACGCTGCCAACATCCGTGCCCAGTGCTCGCTAAGACATTGTCTCTGAAACGAACATTCACAAGTGGTGAAGCGGATATCCGCTTCGTCATCTCCTTTATCCTCTGACCTCAAAATACACAGAAAATAGATCTCATTTTGTTACTCACAATTTTTTCAATTTTTCTAAACAAATTTTGAACATAAACATGCTTTGCTTTTGTGAATAATTACTTAAAAAGTTTCTAAAGTTCATTTAAAATTTCAAATGAAAACTTGGTGTGAAATTTTGATGAAAAAGTTTGACCAAAAAATTTTTTAATTTTTTGACCAAAAAATTTTTCACTTGTCCAAACAAGTTTGGGAAAATTTTTTCCAAAAAATAGCCAAAAAACTTATCCAAACAGAGCCACTTTGATGGAAGGGTTTTGGAAGGATTTTAGTAGTTTATTTCCACAGGAAGTAAAGAAGAGATTTTGAGGGTGGTTGGGATTGGGACAGGGGACACAAGAGAAGAAGAAAGAAGTTCATTTTCCCTCTCTTCACTGCTTCTTTGCAACCTCACTCAAGCCTTTCACATTTGTACCTTGTTAGCTAATTATTCTAGGTGGGTAGATAAGGAAATATTGTTATGCTAAAAGGTTAAAAGAGAGATTTTTTAGATAGAGAGAGGGGCTTATCCATTGTGATGAAGAAAAATGCTTCCCTCTTTCTCTCTCTCTCACACACACACACACACATTTTTTTGTTTGTGTCTTCTTTGGCGATATAGACGTGTTGTTCCAGTTGGATGCCTTTGCTATTATGATAAATTGATTATTGATTTCCAGTGTGTTCATTGGAGGAGAGTGGGGTAGGGGTAGGATCAGTAGGGAAACAGTTACTGGATTTGATAATATGAAGTCAAAATTGTGAAATGTAAGTGTCCAGTTGAACCTATTGGCTATTACTACGCACTGTTTGTTTGTTTGGTTAAATTTTTTATAAACATATATTTCAAAAAAATTTACAACATATTATTCAACCAACTTATATTACATTTATCAAACAGTAACTTTTTAAAAATAAATAGTATTGATTATGAGCATAGAATATTTTTAAAGATATTGTTTGGTTAAATTTTTTATCAACATATATTTCAAAAAAATTTACAACATATTAATCAACCAACTTATATTACATTTATCAAACAGTAACTTTTTAAAAATAAATAGTATTAAATTATTCTTACAAATCTTAATTGAAAGTAGTAGATTTACATGTTATATATAATAATTTACAATTTTTAAAGATATGTATTGATTATGAGCATAGAATATTTTTATTTTTACAATTATATTAAAATGTAATATTTACAAGTTGTACCTGGTAATTTTTATCAGGAATAATTGTGAGGGATAGGTGTTCCCATTTACTTTGAAAAAAAAAATGTTCCTATTTCATATCCGGTTTTAGATCCACATTGGACGAACAATTGTTTTTGCACTTTTCACGTTTGAGTGAAAAAGACAGGCGATGTAAGTTTAGATATCCTACATCATGGCTATTTTAACTTTTCAGTTGAATTTAGACTTCCTCAGCTCCTCGGGAAGGGTTTTACTTTCTTTCTTAACTTTTTGCTTGAAAACAAAAATAAGGGGAAAGCGCCTCTGCCTCTTTGTTGTCGGCCTTTGGTTTGATATATTTGATTGGATAAATTCAATATGGTTAAAATGTTAAATAAAAAAACAGATAACGATAAGAAAAAGAATCTAAAACCAGTATACACAAGGTAATTTTCTTTACTTCTTGAAAGTTTTAATTAGGTTTGACTAATTGGTTAATTAATAAATTTTGAACAATAACCTGTGCTGGATCTAAATAATATTATCTTGTTATTAGAAGGTTTTTCCTTTTTTCATTTCAATGTAAAACATGATGGACAAAGGTTTCCCCTCAAATTAAAATAAATTTGTCCAAGAATATTGAGAACAGCAAAGAAAAATAGAACCTAAGCGGTTTCAATTTTTTAATATGATATAATATAAATAGAAGATGATTGGGTGATATACAAGACTATTTGTAACGGCTAAGGGGCCTCACAAGTGCCATTTTTGACAAGTTCATAGTCCAGATTTAAAGGTTAAAAATTAACTAACGAGATTGAACTACTAAGGCCAAAAAAATTGTCATTTATAGTTATTCACAAAAATTATTATTTACATTTATTCACAAAAAAAATTATCATTTACCAAAAAAAATTGATGGACGTGGTATTGTATTTGTATACCTTTAAGCCTAAGATGAGTCACACATGTGAGAAAAGTCCACAAAAAGAATTATCATTTACTGTTATTCACAAAAAAAGATTATCATTTACAGTTACGTGTTACAAAAAATATAGAAGTCACTTGTGGAAAAATTGTTTACATTCACATTGAATATAAGACAAATCTTTCGTTTCTTTGAAAAGTCAGCTCAAAGTTTGTAAAATTATTTAGTTAATAACATCATATATGTCCCTTCAAATGAAAGTATTCATTGTCCAAATTTTCAACAGAATGAAGGGCGATTGTGAGGTGCTATATGCATCGAAATATGCTGATCATGGTCCAAACCTTATGGGAACCACTTTTAGAAGAGAAAGCTCTGGTAGATCAATGGCTCGAAGTGGAATCACACAACTTCAATGGCAAGGTTTTATGCTCTAGTCTTCAGGTTGAGGTCCTTCCCAGAATGGGAGAGCGCACGGACTTAAAATTGGTCCACAATTGTGTGGACAAGCTTGACAAGGTGCTTGGTGTGAGACTAATCATTTGGTTAGCTGGATTAGGAAAGCTTAAAGTTGGATTGGATTAGATTATTAATCTCAATCTATTCTATTGTTTGGTAGATATTTTAAGAAGGACTATTTTTCGAACTGAATTAGGTAAGTTTACATGAGATTGAATCATTTATCACATTTAATCCTTTTATTGGTTGATTTTTAGGATGGATAGATTGATAATTCAACCTTCAACTTTTAATCTCGGGCACATTAGGGGTGGACAAAATATCTCGTTGACATGAAAACTTGCAAAACTCATTCTGATCCAATTCTAGAAAACATGGTATATGATTCGCATCCACCAACATCAATGCGTTTGTCAAATTAGGCTGCAATTTTGGTGACGGTAGTGCCGGCAACCCGCTCTGCTCCCACACTACCAAATATACATATGCTTCGTGTAATTTGTCTATTATTGGTATCGTCGTTTGTCATATATTTTAGGTGAATACCATCTTTAATTGAATGAAATGGATTAGAACTTTATTGAAAGTAGAAAAATTCAAATTCTTGTGTTTCTATTTGCCTTGGATTAAACGCGAACAACTCAAACCGGTACATTGTTTGACTAGTATACAGTGGCTTGATTGGCATCGTTGACACCATTAATACTTGTATAAGAGTCATAGTGACAATGCATGGAGAGGCTATCGTTCCATATGTTTAGTTGAAAAGATAAAATTAGCATGAAAGCTATTTACATTTATTTAATATATTTAGCATTAGAATTTGTGTAACCTTTCTTATGTTCCAAAATTACATTTTTCTTGTTATTCAATAGGTCCAATAACATCTATTTTAACGTAGTCTGAATGTTTTGTTTGTTTATACACCAGTGTAGAGGCACAAGGCAAACTCGAGAAAATGAGGGGTTCAATTCTGAGAAAAACTAAGAAACCAGACACAATATTTATTGCCCAATTTGGATACTTTTTAAAGTGGAGGGTTGACCGATCGTGGACTTGCATATGTATATGCATTATCTTTTTTGTAGGTATATGTCCTTTTTTTGTTTGGTCTGATTTTTTATAAACATATTTTTTAAAAATTTCAAACGCGTTCTAAATCAACTTTGTATTTTACAAAGCACATTTATTAAAAAATATATATTTAAAACTATTACAGTATTATTTTTTTAAAAAAAAACACCCCAAAAACAACTATCTACACAAAACCATAGTATCTCCGTCTCACTATTTTATAGTCAATTTTTTTTTAACCAACTTGTCTAGATTTGAAATTTAATTTGTTTAAATTTCTTAACTTTTTACACACTCTAGAGTTTTCATAGTAATTTATTGGTATGTACATTACTTTTGGTAAAGAAATTTCACACACACACAAAAAAAAAGGCCCTAATAAATAGATATAGGAACTTAATGACTGAAAAGTTAAATTTATTAGAAAAAGTCAACTGTGATAATAGAATATTAGGACAAAGAATCAACATACTCCACGGATATTTATGATCTACTTAATGCATTTAATGTGAAAACGTTTATGATTATGAAATGTTGATTGTGTTTTGCGTAATTAAAACTGCACTGTTTTGCGTGATTAAATTGAAGAATTGACTGATATGACTTGCTTTGTTTTTGTTATTAGGAGTGCCAGCATAAAGTTGCTCCTTTGGCCGATAATCACCTCTCTGAAGATTTTTTAGAATTTACTTGGATAAAGACTTAGAAGCAAAGAAAATGCACAACAAAAACATGCTTTTTTTTTTTTTTATGTCTTTCTTTGTGTCTGACCGGGGGAATATGAAATACCAACAATCCCAAAGCCGTATACAGATTTTCACTTCCTTCTGATACGAAATTTAATGCACGATAATCCCTTATCCATGCCCTCAAAAAAGTTAAATATTAATTGTTATCCTCTATAAACCAAAACAAGAAATTATTCAGGAATACTCTAATTACGTACATCTCTATCTGACCCTTATTAGTAATTATTTTCCAATCTGAAAAATCGCTCAGGCAATATATAGTTGCATACATTTCATACATTAATTTTACTAAAACATGAAAACACAACAATTTTGAAATAAAATAAGAGACAAATTAACCTCAAATTGGTAAACTTTACAACAGAAATTTCTTAATATGAACAGAAATTTTTTAAAGCAGGCCAAAGAAAATTAGCAATCTCAATTATTCATTCTATCTTGAATCTAGCCTTACTCTACTGATCAATGAAGGGTTTTATTTTTCTTCTTCACCTTATCAATGAAGGGTTTTATTTGTCTTCCTCACCTCACCACCACTGATGTTGGTGAACCGGGTTATGGCTAGGCTATAGGTTAAATTCTCTCCAAAATCCATAAAAAAACAAGTAAGATATCGACCAGCACTATAACAACTGATAGATCAGCATACGGCGCCTTCATTTGCTTGATTGCCTTGCTTATCAAATTGGCATTAACTGCAATTTTAGCTCCCGCTAGAACTACATGCGACACAAATAAAACACGACAATCTATACGTGATGCATGTAAGTGTTTTACGTACAGAGGGATGCATGTAAGAAACACCATGCATATTGCAGCTGCAATAGTAACACCGCCTATAATGATTTGGTGGCGGAAAGTCAGATCTACGGGCGTTTGGCCACTGCAAAACAGTGGAAACAATCTGAACACCGACAAATATTGATAAAATAACCATCACCGTGGCCTTCCAGGACTAAAAAATTAAAAAAAAAAATCAACATCAATGTAAGATCAGACAAATCTAATCTACTAGTGTACCAAACTAATACTATTTTTCTATTTTCATGTTATACATTTTTTAATTGAAATGAACTTAGTTAAATGGTGCCAAAACATCCCAACTTTGAGGGGTTGATTGCGTTTGACTGTTAGAAACAAAAAATTCACTATACCTACATGTGTACCTTGATGGAGACAGTAAGGCCGCAACAAAGATCAACCGTCGATCGGCGGGGTGGAGAACGTGTATGTGTCAATGGGTAAGATGGAATTTCATCAGCAGGAGCAGCTGGAATATCGACCATGGAGTTTGTATCTCCATTAAAAGCGCCATTACCTGCCACCTCTTCGTGGGTGGAATTTGGGGAAATCACCGGTGAGGAAACAGATTCGGACGGCGATGTAGATTTTCTTGGTGAGGAGTTTCGAGGAGATTCCATTGAAGTGTTATGCAGGCGATAATATGGAGACAAAATGTAAACTTTGTTACACTAGTGATGATATGGAGTCAAATTAGGTTTGTTTGTTCTACTGGGACTCGATTGGACTATATATACACGGAAAATAATTAGGGCCCACTTGTGGCCAATTGTCTCGTACATGCAAAAAGTCAAAGTCAAAATCTCAATCACAGATCGATTTCTACAAGAGTAAAACACAATGCTTGTGGTTTGGTTTGGTTTGGTTGCCATCCACGTGTAGCCAAATAATTAGTTATTCAACGAACGTAAGGCTTCTACAGTTCTACTGCATTTTACTAAAAAAAGACTAGTACTATTGCTCGTGGTTTGGTTTAGTTGCCATCACTTTATTAATTTTTGGAAGTATATGTCTTGTTACTAGAAGGTTTTACCTTTCTTCATTTCAATGTAAAGCATGATGGATTCATACTTTGAAAGGTTTCCCCTCAAATTAAAATAAAATTATTACGAGAATAATTTTAGGAACTAATTAATGTAATACTTCAAAAAATTTGCGTGCATGTGAACAAAAAAAAAGATTAACAATTAATTTTTGAAGAAACAAATTTCAGTCCAAATAAAGATTTTTTTTTTTTCTCATTAATCGTCTCTTTCTGAACCCCCTATGTCCCAAGTTCACATTTCGACTCCATAGTCTTTTTCATTTTAACTCTAAAAATTAACAAAATTTTTTACAGCCAAAAATGACCATCGATGACAAAATATGTTTTTAATTTCAATTCCAACCAACTGTGACATGCAAAAACATTTTAAGCTGACTTTGATCTGTTAGTTATACTATTAAATACAATCATTAATCTTGGAATACTTAATCAGAACATAACGAAGGACAGTTTCACTTTCGAAAGAACAATAGATAATCAATGGTAAGAAAGAATTAAAGCTACCATTAATCTAAATTCAGAAACAGTGATTCGTGACAATGCATAACTGGATTAATCAAAAGGTAATAAAATCATGCGAATAAGGCAAGCAACTGAATGGCATAATGCATCAAGGGACGCTGGTACATGGATAGCCACTTCTCAAGATTTTAACAATTATGTTTTTTTATACCTTACAAATGCTGGACTTTTCCTAAAGCATCTTCTGTTTGCATCTTTGGTATAACAAAGCTTGTCTTAAAAATTTAATGATAATAAAAGAAAAGGCCGGACATAGGCGTTCTCTAAGTAATCCGTTGCTCGGGAAAAAGAAAAGGACAAAAAAAAAAAAAAAAGCTGTTGTTTGCATGGTGGGAAAAAAAAAATAATATAATGTGATTCTTAAAAAGAATGGCTTGCAAACTCTACCCGCAACTGTGCTAGGGGATATCTTAGAATAATTCTTTGTCTCTGACATAGTTAAGTTGTAAGTCATTGACATTGGCCCACATTCAAGAATCAAGTAATAATGTAGAATAAGCAAGGTATTGTCTAATTATACTAAACAACTTTGGTTAATTTGTTTAATTTAAATGTCTATTTATTTGACTATGAATTTAGTTTAACGTATAGTTTTTCTTTATTATTAAATAGTAATAATAGTTAAATAAAAATAACTATGTTTTAATAACAAGGGAATTTTGGGAGTTGGGACTTTCTTATTTCGTTAAGTATAGGCTAGAGATTTTTTTTTTTTCAACAAGGGAGGTAGGTGACGAAACTTTAGAATTTTGATTTCTTACCTTATTTTAGACTTGTAAATTTTTGAATTATTCGTAATGCCAAAATAAGAGTTCTTAATATTTTATTATATATTGATGTAAGTATTAAAGTGAAATTGCACGTTATTTCGATTGTCAATAGATTTGAATATTTTTTGAATCGAGTACATTAGAGTTAGAAAAGTTGGATGGATTTTGAGGTAAGTGGCTCCTATCCTTTCTCATCTTTTGAAAAATCAGTGTATGTATATATATTTGCTCCTTTCATGAATATTTTCGTAACATGAAACTCAGAATTGGCAAGTAATATGTGCAAAAATTCTTTTATATATCGTGGCACTTTGATTATTTATATGTATATGCATGTGTATGTGATATGTGTGAATGTATGACATGTATGTCTTGGCTCTGATTATTTTCTGTACACCAGAAAGAACTAATTCTCGATATACCTATTTGACAGTGAGTAGTCAGGTCATGCATGCATGTTTATGACCCTCCTAACAGGGGAAAAGTTATGCTAGATATCTAATACCATTGGTTCCTATTTTGAAAATTTGAGCCTACCTATGTATGAGTAGGCATGTATGTAATGAACTACGTTTTGTTTAATATGCCACGACTTTATTATGTATTATGTATTGTTATTATGTGTGATTATGAATAGCGTGTGATAGAATGAATGCATGTATTCTATATATATTTGTATATATGTAATTGCCTAAACTGGTGAGAAAATGGTGGAATTGCTTAATGAACGTGTTGATTGCTCACCCCATTTATAATATTTGTTTTTGCAGGTGAGGCATTTAGCTTATCAATAAAGGAATTTATTTTTATTTGAAGATTATTTAGTTGGTAAGCCAATGACATTTAACTCATTTTATGTCTAGTTTATTTATATATTTAGAAAAAAAATTGGGGACTTTTATGGATGTTAAGCTTCATTACTCAAGGATATTTGTAATGACTTGAAGTATTTGTTATTCAAGTTATTTATGATTTAGTACTGCTTTGATTATTATTTTTAGAGCTTTGCGTATTAGATGAGCTAATACACAACATGTTTCACCCGAGCACAGGGTGTGACATTAAGTGGTATCAGAGCTTATGTTATGATCATTAGAGCTTTAAGTCATGATCATATCATTCGAGATTAGGTTTATGATTATATACATTTAAGAGCTTAGGTTGTCATTATCAAAGATTAGGTTATGATCATCAGAGCTTAAGTTATGACTATTAGAGTTTAAGTCATGATCATCAAAGTTTAGGTTTAGTATCATCTATGTTTAAGAGCTTAGGTTTGAATGATGTATCTATTATTAAGATTAACATGTATATTAGGCAAGAAACTGGAACGAGCTTAGGTTTGAACCCTGTGACTGAGGGTTATATCAGAGTGGCGCAGTGGAATCATGGTTGGCCATAACCCACTTTTATGTCAGCTAGGCAATTGGAATGACTTTAGGTTTAAATCTTGTGTTTAGTATTAAGATGAACTTGTATGTTAGGAATGAAATTGGGGTTGTGCTAATTTGCTTTTGAGACTAATTAACCAAAGTTGTAAGGTGACATAATCCCAATTCTAGTGCATAAATACTAGTGTGTATGTGTTTAAGAATGAATTTAATTAATTGTGAAAGTATTTGAGAATAAATGTAGTTAATTTTCCCAGTTTGACTTCGGTTGTTTGGTGCTAGCAAATGATATTTGATCACATGGAATATGCCAAATAGGCACATTAAGTTTTGAGGGAGAAACTTTTCTTAAGAGGGGTGGAATGAAATACTCATACCCTAGTTTTTAAGGGTTTATCGTGCAAATATTTAAGTTGTGGGAGAACTATTTAAATAAAAATAGATAAATATATATAAGGCTACTGATAGGATTTTATAATTCTTATACTCTTTTATTCTTTAGCTCTCAGAGAGAGAGAGAAGGGGATAAAAAAAAACTACGTCAGTGAACGATAACAAAAGGGGGAGGGGAAGAGACCGAGAGTATCATATAGAAGGGACAGAGAAGGAGACAAAGGGAATCGCTATAGAATGTGAATAAGGTAATATTTGAATTTTCGTATGGGTTTAGTTTCATTTGGATCTAATTATATTTGGGCATATTTTAAGAAAATAAATAAATAAATAAATAAAATAGATTGAACGGAGATTTATAGACGAAAACGTGCGGATCCCGATTTCACGTAGCATGTTTATTCAGTTGGTGAGATGTGATGTTTTGACTGGTTCATAAATTAATAATAATAAAAGAAAAGGCCGGCGTTCTCTAAGTAATCCGTTGCTCGGGAAAAAGAAAAGGACCAAAAAAAAAAAAAAAAAGCTGTTGTTTGCATGGTGGGTAAAAAAATATATATAATGTGATTCCTAACAAGAATGGCTTGCAAACTCTACCCGAAACCGTGCTAGGGGAAATTTTAGTAATTCTTCATCTCTGACATACTGAAGTTGTAAGTCATTGACTGTGGCCTACATTCAAGAATCAAGTAATATAGAATAACGAAGGTATTGTCTAATTATGCTAAACAACTTTGGTTAATTTGTTTAATTTTAAATGTCTATTTATTTGATTATAAATTTAGTTTAAAGTATAATTTTTCTTTATTATTAAGTAGTAATAATAGTTAAATAAAAATAACTAAGTGTGTTGGTTGCTCACCGCACTTGTAATATTTGTTTTTGCAGGTGCCTTAGTTTGGGATAGGCAAATGAAGCATTTGGATTATTAATAAAGGAATTTATTTTTATTTAAGGATTATTTAGTTGGTAGGCCAATGACATGTAACTCATTTTATGTCTAGTTTATTTATATATTTAGAAAAAAAATTGAGGACTTTTATGGATTTTAAGCTTCATTACTCAAGAATGTTCGTAATAACTTAAAGTATTTGGTATTTATGTTATTGATGATTTAGTACTGTTTTGATTATTTTTTTCAAAGCCTTAAGTATCAGATAAGCTAATACGCGGCATGTTACACCTGACCATGGAGTGTGACAATTACGCACGATCAAACTATATGATAATTACAATTTGATAGACATGCAGTCAGAATTTGGTAGAATAATTGCTTTCAGAATTCCCATGATTGTGTAGCTTAGTCAAAATTATTACCATATGATAGTGATAATTAACCCTAAGATTCCCTGAACTCAAAGACTTTGCCGCATATATACATCAGTCTCAATGATGCATGCTTTTGAAAAATCTGACAACCTTAATGAGCTCATTGCTGTTTCAACTTCTAAAAAGCCATCTCAAATTGTTGTCTCCACACAAAATTCTTTTTCTTGAGTAATTCATTAAGAGGTTTACTGATCACTCCATGGCAAAACAATCATGGATGCAACTTATTAATCATGGATTCACATATGATGGTCAAAAGTATGCACACGGGATCCTCTGTACCACTTTTCCCAGTACCACTTGAGTGCCACTCTCAAAATAAAAGACACGTTCTACTCTTATCACGTAATTTAATTTTAAAGGAATATTATATACTGGCGCTCACTAATGGCTTGGAAGCTGGCTTAAAGTCAGATAACTTTGGATAGAGGAATTCTACTCTAATTGTTTCGTGTCACTAATCACTGTTCTAATTACTAACAACTCCTAAATCCAAGCAATCACTTAAATCTCTTTCTGATTACTAACAATTCCTAAATCCAAGCAATCACTTAATTACTAAACAAAAGATACAGTTTAGATTACTCGGCTTATTAAAAAAAAAAAAAAAACTACAACCAATCTTTTGTTCCTCTTTTACGTTTCTGGAGTTAGCAACTGGTGTTCATAACTTTGAGCATAAACTGAAAAGCAAGACACCCAAACTTGTTATCATCAACAGTTCCAGGTAATACTTTAATATCATTATATTTTATTTGTAAAATAATATTTTTCATAGTTTATTGTTACACGATGGATTATTTTCAATCCTACTTGTTATAAAAATTGAGTAAACTTCCATCGTTATATTTTTTTTTTGAGAGCACTTCCATCGTTATACTTAATTCTTAAACAATGAGGAAATGCCATTTTTTTTTAATGATTTGGGTTATATTTTAATTAATGTCTGAGTACTCTTAAATAAAATAAATTAGGTTGAATACGTATTATTTTGACTTTCTGATTACTCATTAGTTGGCACCGAGAATCTGTTGTGGCTCAAGAGGAAGAAGAAGGGGCTGGGCAAAAGAAAACCCAACAACAGAAAAAATAAAAAATAAAAAGTAAAGATAGTGGCGTTATTATCTCTATCTATCTCTTTATCTCCATATATTCCAACGGGTACGGGTGCGGCGTTGTTGGCAGCTCATTCCACCCTTCAAATTCAACATCATCCATGGCCGGCCAAATCATTGTAAGCAGTCAACCCCATGTCATCGCCTTCATGCCTCCGCCTTTGTCTTTCTCTATTTTGGGAAGAAGTCTTCTAGAGCATAATAATAGTAAGCAGCAGAGGGGACTGCAGGTGTTCGTATGGCTCCCGAGGAGGAAAAGATGACTCGCCGTTCCCCTCTTGATTTTCCAATCGTAAGCTATCTTCTTTTTATTTCTCCTTGGTTGTTCTTTAATTTAACCCACAAATGTTTTGTAATTTTCTATTGAATTTGAAAGCAGAATAAATCTGCATACTTTCGGATTCAGCTCGTATAGTTCAATTTTAATCCTAGGTGCAAATGGGGTGAAATTTTATGGTGTTCTTTCTTATTGGCTGTGTTCAAAATTTGGGCTTTCTTAATTCTTGAGTTAGGAGAAAATCAAGTATAGAGTGTTAGTAATTTGGGCTCTGTAGAAGATTTCATGGTTTTGCAAAATTTGTTCTAGTTTTTCTTGCATTGATGTTAACAAGTTAGGAGTAATCTACATAGTTGATGTTGGTCTGCTATCTTGTTAGGCATTAGGTTGGACTTGGCTCACTAACAGGAGATAGGTATGTTTTATAAAGTTCTGAAATAGTAAAGGCCTTCTTTAGTACATACATTTTGTTTTTTCTCAACTTCCCGGAATTGTGTCAGAGAGAATTTCAACTTTAGGCAAGGGGTGTGAATCTAAGCTTCTGTTTTGCTTATTCATTCCACATTGAGCACTACTAGGTTTGGATCCCAGTAACTTTAGGATTATTTTCCTCATAAATGTTAGCAATTCCTATAACGCAAGGCTTGTTTTGGTGGGTTCTTGATTTAGTTAGGCTTATTGTTTCTTGAATACCTACATTGAGCCACATCTTACCTTAGTGAATATCCTGATACTCTTCTTCTGTGAATTCTACCAGGAACTTTTTTCTGTGCATAGTATCACTTATCTCACAAGTTGATTTTGTAGGAATACTACGTTATGACTATGTATAAACTTCGACTTCTTTGCTATGTAGTTTGTTGACCTTTTCATCTATACAATGTCAATTTACTTTTCTGGAATCTTCACTTGTGCATGGACTGATGCATCCACAGACTTAGATGTGTATTTGCTCTATAGGTTGTAAAATATAGTAAGTTTGGTGTGTATAGTGGTATGCTTTCAAGGCACTGAATTTTAAGAGTTGTTGCACATAATTTTCAGATACTACAAATATGTTGTTGCTCATTTTAAACACAATTGTGCAGGAGTGGGAAAGGCCAAAGCAGGGACGCAGACCAAACATTTTTCCCCCAGTTCAGCCCAATGAAGACTCCACTGCCACCCCCCTTGCCAGCTGATCCTCCTAAATAAGATGAGGAAGAAAAAGAAGAAAAGAAAGAAGAGGAGGAAGAAGATCCATAAAAAGAAGAAGATCCCAACAAGCCAGAACAGTAGGTTTTATTTTTAAGGAGGAGATATTTCGATAGGGTATAAAAAATTGGCTTGTATTTCGGGTTCAATGATGTCAGTTACGATCTGTAGATTGTGACTTGTTAACGAGTGTATGGGGGATCTTGGAGTCAACATTATAGGAGCTAGGAGGGATTGTGGAGGACTTGTATCTCTCAATTTCCATAGTCAATATATAACGAAAAGCCAATTAAAGTTAATTTGTTTTTTTCCCCCTAACTTTTGCATTGGAACCGTTTAGAAATGAATGCTCATGGCCAAAAGAGCGAACTAGCATTTAGCTAAACTCTCTGTTTGCTTATACTTTTGAAATGCATTGGAATATTTTGGAAATGAATGCTTATTGGCCAAAGGGCAGGCTTGTGTTCAGTTTATGTGAAGATGACCAAATTAATAGGAAATGGTGCCACTTCTATATCTCTCTCTTTTATTTCAAATCTGAAATGAATTTTTTTTTTTCCTTTTGGTGTGGAAAAATTAGTAGCCAAATTCCATGCTTGGGCAACTCCAAGAAGCCAGGCTAACACTTTTCTAATGCACTAAATCTGGTTATTGTAAGTATGATCAGTGGTTGATTATTGATTAAGATTTTGATTGCAATTTATTGGTTGAAAAAAATTATATGAACAAAGAGAGCAACTAATTGCAATTTATTGGTTAATATGAAATACTAAACAAAAAGAGCAACCCATCTTCACATTTTCTAATCAATCAATTCAAACTAGCAAATCATCAAATGGTTAATAAAAGGATAGTAGCAATCAACCCATCTTCATATTTTCTAATCAATGGATTCAAACCAGCAGATCATCAAATGGTTAATAAATAACATCATCAACCGGCATTCCAAAATGAGCCGATACAAAATCTGCTCAAAATATACATATGTCCCCTGCTATCAACCAACTAAGCTCGCAAATACAAACAATAGAAGTCAGCCAAGCCGTCCAATCTTGGAAAATGCAGTAGCCGCGTGGCAATGTACAGTCACAAATTCATGTCTTTTGTCCAGTTGCACACTTGCAAAAAATGTCTCCAGGACACGAAACTTGACAACCACACTTGTCACTACAGTCAGCACCAATTTTATGTACTATATTCGACGAGTTGTTCATGAGCTCTGAGTTATTCACATTTAATCCCCCAAAAACATGTTGTTGTTGTGCCTAAAAATCAAAATTCCATCACAAAATAATTTAAAAAAAAGAAATTGTATACAATGAGATCATTATATTATCATTACTCATAATTACAATTTGATATATGTACCTGAAGCAAAGTAGTCATGTTCATCGAACTAAAAGTATTCGGGTGACCATGGTTTTGTTGATTGAGGTCCAAACCCATAAACTAACATTCAAAAAGTAATATTAAAAAATAATAAATTATCATAATTTGTTACATCAGAATTTAATACAAATAAAGAAGATCTCAGCATTACATTCAAAATGAGACAAACAATATAGAAGAATAAGATGGTAAATTGATGAATCATTCAATCTAAATCCAAATAGTCAATATACAAATATAATCTTTTAGTTTTAGTCAATGTACATGTCACATTATTACCTCTTCACATTGTGGTCTAGAATATTGGACAGCAAAACTAGTAGACACTGCATGAAGAGAATCTCCTGCAATCTAATGAACACATATCGAATATTCATATTTGAATTAATAAAGCTATTATAACGTGAAAATAGATGAATAAGTGTCAAAAAAAACCTCATTATGTGATGGCATCACAATTGCATTATTTGGAGAACTTTCTCTCTTTGTTCTCCTTTTTTTGGTTGTCTTTTCTAAACTACTCTTCAATCTCTTGCCTGAAACGGTTTTGGTCTTTGTTTTGATGCCCTTAATCTTGATAGCACTCGCACTAGTAGTGGTTTCTTTAAGTTTTGAATTGTTCGTGTTTACACTTGACAACTCAAAGACCAACTCCTTATGTCTGCAACTTTGCATCAACTGCATCTAGCATTTTCAAAAGACCATCTTTAGCAATTGTATAAGTTTCTTCTGTCTCTGCAGCCTTTTTGACTAATTGAGCATATAATTTGCACAAGTCTTTATACCGTCTACTCAGAAGTACCTTGGGATCCAAATCATTGTTAATATTACAAGAATCATGATCTCTAACATACCCTATTTTTGCTTTATTCGTCCACCTCTTGAGTATGTATTGATTGGGGATCTTCATAATGTTCCTTGCATAAAAAACTTTCAAAGAATGAGAACATAAAATCCCAGAGAATTCGTACTTTTTACAGCTACATGAGACCAGATTACTTGTTGAATCAAATCTAACTATATGGTGGTAAGTCTTGCCTTTAGGAGTGATCTTATACTCTGTCACCGTTCCAACCTCACCACAATTGACTAAACCACAATCATGAGATTTACCCCACTCATCTTGAAAGCACTTGAAAACTTCAGGAGTATAAACATTAGCAGCCTGCTTCAAAATATCAACATCGAATGGTAACACTGGAAGTACTTGTACATGCTCTAAAGTCTGCTATTATTTCTTCATATCTTCGACTATCAAGTAATCTTTGAAAATGATCAAAAAACTCATGAAGATTATTCTTGTAGCTCACGTATCTTTTTATCACACTATTCATACTTTCACTCCTTTGAGTTGTCATCATATCTGCACAAAAAGTTTCCCTTCATATACCAATGCCCATTTTTCTTTTATTCCGTACATACGTTTCAACCAATCATTGTCTTCAAGTCTATAATTCTTTAGCATATTGTTCCATTCACGTACAAAGTCTTCTTCTTCATCAAAGTCATATACACATGAGCTGAAATCCTTTGAGAAGTCCTTAAATTTTTCGAACACATGATTGAGATGAATGGCAGCATTCTGAAATATGTGCCATATGCAAAGACGATGGCGTGTTTCAGGCCATGTAGTTTTCAATGCTCTATCCATTGCTGCATCTTGATCGGTAAGAATGGTGTTTGGTTTTTTTCCTGACATAGCTCTTGCAAATGTGTCAAACAACCATTCAAAAGTTAAAGCTGTCTCATCATATAACAAGGCAGCACCAAAAATTGTCGTTTGCTTATGATGGTTCACACCGACAAATAATGCAAATGGACGGCCTTCACTATTCTTTCTATAAGTCGTATCAAAACAAACCACATCTCCAAAACTTGAATAATCTACCTTCATTATTCCATCTGTCCAAAAAATATTTGTAATCAAATCATCTTGATCCACTTGAATTGCATAAAAGAAATTAGGATCTTCTAATTGCATCCTTTGCAAGTATTCAAGAACGCCTCCAGTATCTCCCATGTTCATTCTAACTGTTCTCTTAGAACGTAAATAATTCTTGTAATCTTTAGGAATGAATCCTAAATTCTCCCATCCCCCCGCTTGTAGTGCCATAAGTTCATAGGAAACTTTTGGAGCTATACCCACACTATGTGCCATATCAATTTCAGCCGCATGAGCAGAACAAATCTTTCTATGTGATCTATGCAAATGAGTTTTATTGGGACTAGAGAGATAGTGATTATGCTCTGTGATCAACTGAGATAGTACGGTACTTACTTGTTTTTCGACAATCAATCTTCATCTTTGCCAGACAACCAAAACGTGTTTCAGGACGATGAGCCTTTACATTAATATCTCTTTTATCCTTTGACCGCTTTCCTTGAGCACTACAGCAAAATACCCTATCCACATGCTTACCACTTTTATCTTTGTGACTTGTACATCTTTTGATCCCAAACCCAACCTCTTTTGCGTATGCTAAATAAAAATCATATGCTTCTTGCTCGCTGTCAAATTCCATATCAACTTTGGGGATCATTTCACTAGGGATAGAGGAGTGAATTTTGTTAATATCTTTAAGCATATTCAGAACCAGAGGGGTGGAAACCTCATCATTGGTGTCTTGATCTACTGTGTCAAAATCCAACCGACGACGTGACAAAAGTTCAGATTCTATATTAGTATTATCAGCCATATCCTGTGAAACCATAATAATATGTAAAATATGAATTGATTAATTATAGGTAAAATAAAAAATTGAACAAACAGAATAAATTGAAAAAGACAACCAGATTAGAAGAATGAATTGGAGCTTTAAATAAGGACCTTGATATTAAATAAGAGAATTTATATTGTGATTGTTCATTGACAATGGAGTATAATGGTGTAAAATTTGAGTCTAAAGATGTTTATATAATTTCACTTGGAAAAAGTATAGTTGTTCCTAACTAAGTAATTGATCAACCATCATGAACTTTGACAATAGATTTTGACAAACTAACCAAGTAATGCTCAAAAGAAAGTTGAATAAGAGATTAGATTATAGATGAATTTTAAACTAATTACTAAGACTGTAATCTCTTGCAAAATTTTGTGAGTTCATGCCAAGTTTCTAGCTAATTTTGACAAGGTCTTATGTATAAGCTTAGATTTTTATTATCATAATACTTTTTCATTAGCAATCTTATTTGGAATCTATTAGATGTACTCTACAGTGCACCAAAGTACATATAAATTTTTCAGATGCTAGAATCTTGCAATTTAGACATTTTTAAGCTTTGTGAGTTGTCTATAGGATATCCAATGCATGCCAAAAACAATAATGGGGCATAGAGGAACACTTGCCGCCACAAGAATGTAGTTTAATTTGATTATTTGTTTTGATTAAAAGTATTTTTTTAATACACATGTTTATAGACTACAGCAGCTTAAGTGCTACAAAACAAGAAATGAGAACTCTTACAAGTATTGAATATATTTGATTATCTAATCCTAGATAGTTCAAAGGATTAAAAATATGATTTACATGTGATGTATAATTCCATAAATTTGCTTGGAACAAATTTTTTGGATTTACTTCTTGAGGTTACAACACAATAAATACTTTGACAAATGCCTAAAACATAATGTCAAAAATCCTCGTAGTAAAAATAAATTTCAATGAATTTCTTGAGCGCTGCTAAATCAAATGTTAGGCCTATCTAGTTTAAGTCTTATAACGTGATTCAGGTTTCAGTAAATTACCCCATTATTAATGTGGAATTCTGCATTACCCCAGCTTGCACATATTCTGACCCCATTAATTATTAATTACTCCTGGTTGAGAAATGGAAATTTTAGCCAGACTATAAATAACCTGGTCTTTGTTCCTTCATTTTAAACAGTGATTCAATTCTCATCTAAATTACATAACTCGAAACAATATGAGATATTTTAAGTTCTAGTGTAACTAAAGTCAAAATAATACGTATTCAACCTAATTTATTTTATTTAAGAGTACTCATACATTAATTAAAATATAACCCAAATCATTAAAAAAAAATAGCATTTCCTCATTGTTTAAGAATTAAGTATAACAGATGGAAGTGCTCTCAAAAAAAATATATAACGATGGAAGTTTACTCAATTTTTATAACAAGTAGGATTGAAAATAATCCATCGTGTAACAATAAACTATGAAAAATATTATTTTACAAATAAAATATAGTGATATTAAAGTATTACCTGGAACTGTTGATGATAACAAGTTTAGGGTGTCTTGCTTTTCAGTTTATGCTCAAAGTTATGAACACCAGTTGCTAACTCCAGAAACGTAAAAGAGGAACAAAGACTAGGTTGTAGCTTTTTTTTTTTTTTACTAAGCCGAGTAATCTAAACTGTATCTTTTGTTTAGTAATTAAGTGATTGCTTGGATTTAGGAATTGTTAGTAATCAGAAAGAGATTTAAGTGATTGCTTGGATTTAGGAGTTGTTAGTAATTAGAACGTTATTAGTGACACGAAACAATTAGAGTAGAATTCCTCTATCCAAAGTTATCTGACTTTAAGCCAGCTTTCAAGCCATTAGTGAGCGCCGTATATAATATTCCTTTAAAATTAAATTACGTAATAAGAGTAGAACGTGTCTTTTATTTTGAGAGTGGACACTCAAGTGGTACTGGAAAAAGTGGTACAGGAGATCCCGTGTGAAAAGCATGACCCTTTCTCAGGGCATCCTTTAGTGTGGTATGTTTTTTATTCTCATTTTTTTAACGTATTCTCTATGCACGAACGTTTGGTTTATTTTCCATCATTTTGTTAATTTTTCAATGGCGATCATCAATAAAAATATTATGTTCTTACTAGAAGGTTTTTCCTTTTTTTCATTTCAATGTAAAACATAATGGATTAATACTTTGGAAGGTTTCCCCTTAAATTAAAATGAATTTGTCCAAGAATATTGAGAAGAGGAAAGAAAAATAAAACCTAAGCGGTTACACTTTTTTAATATGATATAATATAAATAGAAGATGATTGGGTGATATGCAAGATTATTTGTAACGGCTAATGGGCCTCACAAGTGGCATTTCTCAATAAGCTCACGGACCAAATTTAAAGGTAAAAAATTGATGGACAAGATTGAATTAGCAAAGAAAAAAAACCATTTATAGTTATTCACAAAAATTATCATTTATAGTTATTAAAAATAATTATCATTTACAAAAAAAATTGGCGGATGCAATATTTAATTGTATACCTTTAAGCCTAAGATGTGTCACACATGTGAGAAATGTTTACAAAAAAAAATATTTACAATTATTCACAAAAAAGATTATCACTTATAGTTATGTGTCACACAAAGTATAGAAGTCACTTGCACAAAAAATTGTTTACATTCACATTGAACATAAGACAAATCTTTGTTGTAATGATATTTTCTTTGAAAAGTCGATCAAAGTAAAAATCTTTTTGTAAAATTATTTTGTTAACAATATCATATATGTCCCTTCAAATGAAAGTATTCATTGTCCAAATTTTCAACAAAGTCAACGGTGATTGTCAGCTACCATTCATCAAACACGGAACATACACACAAACACACCTCTATTAGTGTCTACACTAATTCTAACCCCAAGTCCCAACGGAGCACGTCACGTCGGCGAGAGCGCTGCTCTGTTCTTTAATATACTAACAAATTTTACAAATTTTACATTTCTTGCCAACTCAAGAGAACATTTACAGGAGGACAGGGAAAGGGAAGCCGTGGTGCAAGAGGTGTGGGGAAGCTGCAGAAACTGCGGAGCACCTGTTTTTTCAAGGTAAAGAGAATGATCTGATTTGGAAAATGTTCCCAGTGTGCTGGGATGGACTGGAAAATGAGAAAGGAAAATTTTAGAATTGGCGGGAAAAAATACAGCAGGCAAAGGAGAGGGAAGATGGTGCAGATCACATTATTCTAACAGCAAACTTGCTTTTGCAAATCTAGAAAGCAAGGAATAATTTTTGTTTCAATGATGCTCCCCAGAATGCTCATAAGGTGATAAGCAGCACAATGATGGAATGGAGAGTTCAGTGAGGTATCAAAAAAGCAGTCAAATGGGAAAGCAACAAGAGGGCAAGAAGATCAAAACTTAGAGATTGGTCTGAGGAATATGCTAAACCATCATGATACAATCATCTACACCGATGCAGCTGTTGATCCCAAGTACAAGTCAAATGGTGTTAAAATAGCAGTCAAAAGCAGCGAGGAAAAACTAATATCTACATGGGCTATTCCAGTAAACCTAAAAGGTGATCCAGCTGTGTTGGAAGCTTATGTGATCAGAGAAGCACTGATGAAGGCTTTACAGGAAAACTGGACAGACTTGCTGATAATCTCGGACTGTCAGTCAGTGGTTAAGGGTATAAATGAAGGAGTTAATGATTTATCTTATATTAGTTTAGTTGTAGATGACATTAGAAAGTTAATGTTGTCTTTTTGGAGTTGCTCTTTCTTCTTCGCAAAAAGAGAATGCAACTGTTGTAGTCATGGGTTAACAAAATTTGCTACAACTCTCATTAACGAAATTAGGTGAAAATTTAACTTCCCTGTGTGGGTTTTAGATGCCGCACATGAAGATTCTTTGGCAGTGGCCAATGTCTAATGCACATGAACTTATTTTTGTAAAAAGTTCATATATATATATATAATGAAAATGAATTTGGACAAAAAAAAAATATTATCACATGCTGTAACACTGTAACACTTGTGTTTACATGCTCCAATGGCCTGTGCTCAAAACTCGTCAGTGTAAAAATCTATAAATCTGTACTGCCATCTGAATCTATTTTTCTGCCAAAAATTTCTCCAAATTCCACTAGCGAAGAGGTGGTAAGTAACCACGCTTTGAGTGGGAACACAAATTCTGAAACTGTGGTTGACATTCTAGCTGCCAAAATTTTTTCTCACCCAATGTCGCAGATACGCTCTCCACCCGGCCGATCTACCGTTTCTTTCTACTGCGCCTATCTCACTGTCTCCATCGAGGTAAATATCTAAGTATAGTGAATTTTTTGACAAGTTATAGAATGATAGCTCTTTTTCTAACAATCAAAGGCAATCAACTTCTCAAAGTTGTGTGGATGTTTACCATTTAAGATCATTTCAATTGAAAAAGCTCTAGCATGCTAATTGAAGAATAATATTAGTTTGGTACACAAGTAGATTATTAGATTTGAATCTGTCTGATCTTTAATACAGAAGTTGATGTTGATTAATTTTTTTTGTTGTCTAGTTCCTAGAGATCACGGTAGTGGCGTTACTATCAATTTGTATGGGTGTTCAAGTTGCTTCGGGCATATGCTACGAGCTCAACTTTCGACCGTCAAATTATCACTTGGTAGTTCAAATTGCTTCAACTGCTTTGCAATGGGCATATGCTAAAAGCACAATGTTCGATCATCAAATTATCATCGGTGGAGTTAACCGTAGTTCCCTTAATATGCATACCTCTATATATAAAATGGATATTTGGTACTGCCATTGATCGGAAATATTTAGCCATAGTTGTATCATATCTATGGTTATTGCTGTCAAAGCTAATTTGATGATAAGGCCGAAACAACAAAAAAAAGGCCCATATATAGATTTATCCATTCTTCCCCTACTGATAGAATTTTTCCTGTTCCTTTTTGAATATGTGTCTGGAGGAGTATCTGTGAATATGTGTTTGGAGGAGTATTTGACCTATTGCCTAGCCACAACATTCTTATGCACCCATTTCACATGTTAGGCGTAGCTGGTGTATTCGGCGGCTCCCTATTCAGTGCTATGCATGGTTCCTTGGTAACTTCTAGTTTGATCAGGGAAACCACAGAAAATGAATCTGCTAATGAAGGTTACTAGATTCGGTCACCAGCACTAGGGGCAAGGGATGGATGGCTAATTTTACAATTTTATCTCCCTATACGTAAGATATTTCATTTTTTGTCGGTCAATTTTTATGATGGTAGTAGAATTAGTATAGTATATTTTTCTGACTGTAGTAGAATTAGTACAGTGGATTTTTTGACATTGAAATATCGGCAAGACGAGTTATAGGAAGATAGCTTTTTGGTTTCAAACTATCAAATGCAATCAACTTCTCGATAGACATGTCAATTAAGGAATTATGCGTCAGTAAAAATACTCACCAAGTGTGTTTCTCGTTATTTATTCTCAAACATTTCCCTCTCTTCCCTTAAAAGTGGGTATAAGTTGATCTTGAGTTGCAATTTTGGCCTTTTTATTGATATTCATAAAGCATTCTCCTATATTGTAGGTTTGTTAGACTTGTAACTTTGTTTGCACACTTGCGGAATTTTCGTAGTTTTGTGATTTAATTATGTCTACAAAACTGTCTATGTTTGGAGTGTTATTAATGGATTGGGTTGTACATGGGTATTTGTTCAAGGGTAGCGAGGTAAGTGGCTGATTTTACATTACTAGTGTAAAAGTACGTATAAAAGTACGTGCGTTGTACAATGTACATATTTTGTTTTATGATATCTAATCAAATAATGTATTGTTTTAGATTGATTAAAAAGAAAACAATCTAATTGTTTAAATCATTTTATTAACTCTATCAATTAATTAAAAAGAACGAAGTCTACTGTATATTAAAGAAAAACTATTTGGAATACTATACTAATATACTTCTTTAACAAAATATATAAAACACTTTAAAGTATTTTTTGTTTATATTTTAGTAGAAAATTTTAGAAAACCAATGGAAAGTAAATAAAGGAAAAGGACATTGAGACCTACGAAAAAGTTTCAAAATTAACAATCTTTCTCTTAATGTCACATACCTTAATGCAAAAAAAAAAAAGGTTAATTATAGTTTACCCCCCCCCCCCCCCTGAAAGTGGGGATAACCTACACTTTGCCCCTTTGAATGCAAAAAATATGCACGTTGCTCCAATAATTTTGGTTTAAAATTTTTTTCTTAACTTAATTCTGCATAAATTGTTAAAAGTCTAAATTGCCCTTATAACTTCATGTCTATTGACAAATATACCTATAGGCAATAAAACTTACTTTTTTTTTCTTCCATACAAGTCCATCATGCTTGTACATATAATTTTATAAAATAATTGTACATGCTTTTTAATTAACTTTGTAAAATACATAAATAAATTTGTCATATTATACTTCACCAATAATATTTCAACTTGTCATAAAATTTTAAAATTTGCATAATAGTAATGATATATTTTTTCCACTATATACAAAATAATAAAGACTTATATCTAAATTTTTACACACATATATATAAAACCAACAAAATGATAGAATTTTTAGTAATTCAATATTTTTAATATATTATGTTACATCTATATCAATTTAGCTCTTTTCTTTATCTTTGAAATATTACATTATGTTTAATATAATATGCTTAGTAATATTAATTTTAACTCTTTTTTTTTGTATCTAAGATATTACATTATGTTTATTATATTATACTATATTAATATCAATTTTAACTCTTTTATTGGTGTACGAGATGTCACATTAATTAAAATTCTATGATCTCATTGGCTTTATATATATGATCTCATTGCAGCCTAATGTCATGCTCAGCGATACTGAATTAGTAATATGGTGAATTATTATTGCAAATGAGGGAACATTCAATAGTATTATTGAATAAAAGGTTGAAGAACAGTAGTTACAGATTAGGGAAGAGAAGAATAGAGAGAGAGAGAGACATGTTAGAGAGAGAGATGAGGAAGGAGGTGATCCAAGCAATGGATAATTCACGCATGCCCTCTCTGCTCTTTCCTTCTTCTCTTTTATGCTTAACTCACTAATTGACTAATTAGCTACTAACTATAACTGTCATGGACTAACTGAATTAGTTATCCTCTACCTCATCCGTTATTGCCACATGTCCTTATTTTTTTTTCTTGCCTCTTTATCCTGAAATGGTGTGATTGTTATTCATTTCCTGCTTCTTGCTTCAGCTCATGACAAATACTCCCCCCGATCAAGCAATCCTTGTTCTCAAGGATGGAAAGCAAGGAATTGACTTTGTATAAAAGACATGTCTTCCCAAGAAGCTTCCTCGGGATCAAATTGCTGCCATTTGATGAGCCATTGGATGACAGGTTCTCCCATTTCGTAAGAGAGCTCTTCTCTTTAGTACTGTTTCTGGTACTGGAGGCATTAGTCCTACAGGTTGAACTCTGGTAAATCTATAATGGTGTGCTAGTGACCTCCAACTTGCTTCTTAGTATTCATTCCATGAAACCAAATGCCACAGACACATCAAAAGTGAATGTTACTGTCAAATCCAATAACAAACTTTATTGTGATTATTGTAACAAAGACAACCGTAAAAGAGATAAGTGCTTCAAGATCATTGGCAATCTAGCAGATTGGCCGAATAGGGGAGATCAACAAAGGGTCGCCCAAAGTTGGCAAATTTGGCACAAAACTCTCACGATGGTCAATCTACCTCGTTGCTTGCTTGAATCTCCAATACATGGGCTTACAAAGATGCAATATGATCAAATCATGTCTTTGCTAAATGTTGAAAAACAAAGTCCAATAGCAAATTTTGCTAGTAAGGCAGCTTCTTTTTCCAATAATAATTCTGATTGGGTATTAGATTGCGGTGCTTTTGATCATTTGTCTTGCAATGAGTCTCATTTAGTCAATTGCAAACCTTGCTCATTTTCTCCTGTCACTTTACCAAATGGTACACACATGTCTGTTAAAACTTCTGGTAGCCTTCAACTTTCTTCTAACATGGTCTTGCATAATGTTTTATTCGTGCCCTCATTTACATGCAACCTTATTTCTATCAGCAAATTAACCAAAGAGCTTAATTGTGCAGCCATTTTCTTTACCTTATTTTGTGTTTTGCAGGACTTAGCTACGAGGAGACTGATTGGAATGGGTGAACTCCGAGATGGAATTTATTATTTCAAGCAATTACACACTCACTTTGCTGCCTACTCAATTGGCTCCCACAAAACATCTTTGGCATCAACGTTTGGGGCATTTGTCTTTTGAGCGTTTGTCTCTTGTTCCTGAATTGTCATTTTTATCTTTGAAAGGTTTTGATAAGTGTTGTGCTGTATGTCATCTAGCCAAACAGACTCGAAATGTCTTTTCTCTAAGCCACATAAAATCTAAAGTTCCTTTTGAACTAATTCACTGTGACATTGGGGGACCATATCAAACTACTTCATTTTCTGGGGCTCATTTTTTTCTTACCATAGTTGATGATTATACTCACACAACTTGGGTTTTTCTCATGAACCATAAGTCAGAAACTTATCATTTCTTGACATCCTTTTATGCTATGATTAAAACTCAATTTGGTTGTTTGATTAAAAGGGTTCGTAGTGACAATGGCTTAAAGTTCACATCCAATTCTATGCAAAGTTTCTATCAGCAAAATGGGATCCTATTTCAACATTCTTGTGTTGACACCCCACAGCAAAATGGGGTCGTTGAACGAAAACATCAGAACTTGCTTGAAGTTGCTCATGCGTTACGTTTTCAAAGTAGGCTACCTATTCATTTTTGGGGGGAATGTGTCCTCACTGCAGCTTATTACTTGATCAATTATACCCCTACACTTTTATTGTCCAATAATCACCATATGAATTGTTGTTTTCCCACCCACCATTTTACTCACATTTACGAGTTTTTGGATGCCTTTGCTATGCCCATGACACTCGTACACCTCGAGACAAGTTTGCTGCACGTTCTAGACCTTGTATATTTGTTGGTTATCCTCAAGGACAAAAGGGATAACGTGTTTATGATATTAAGCAAAAGGAAATTTTTACCTCCGGAGATGTTATATTTCATGAAAAATATTTCCCTTTTCTTAACTTAAATTCACAGTCAGAAGAACAATCTAATTCTCCTACTGTCATTTCTTTACCTGTTACCGATGAGCATCATGTGGAATCATCTCTAAGTGACAACATCACATTAAATTCCAGAAGATGAATTTGTACCCAACTCCTTCACCAATGAAGCAGGTCATGCCTCCTCTCCTCAGCAAAGGAAGCACCCACAAAGATACCGTCAACCTCCAAAGCATCTCAATGATTATGTGTGTAATTTGCCTGGAATAATTCCAGCCTCTTGTCACACTTCCAATGCGGTCACCTCAGGTACAAAACACCCTATATCTAATTCATTGTCTTACTCAAAATTTTCCTCATCTCATACCACTTTTTTAGCTGCCATCTCTAGTCAAGATGAGCCTACGACTTTTGCACAGGTTGTCTAAGACTTACATTGGAGAGATGCTATGGCCAAAGAGATTGAAGCATTAGAGAAAAATAGCACTTGGACTATGGAATCTCTATTTGCTAACAAAAGGCCGATTGGATCAAAGTGGGTCTATAAAATTAAATATCATGCCGAAGGCACAATTGAATGCTATAAAGCACGGTTAGTTGCCAAAGGATATTCACAAGTTGAAGGCCTTGACTACACAGAGACTTTTGCTCCAGTGGCAAAACTTACCACTGTTAGATGCTTACTTGCAATTAACAAGTGGGAACTTCACCAATTGGATGTACATAATGCACTCCTTCATAGTGACTTGAGCGAAGAAGTATACATGTCTCCTCCACCAGGTTATCTAAATTAAAATGATAATCGTGTTTGTCGCCTTCGAAAGTCCATTTATGGGTTGAAGCAAGCATCTCAACAATGGTTCACCAAGTTCTCTGCTGCTTTGATCCATTATGGTTTTATTCAGTCAAAAGTGGATGACTCTCTCTTCACTTCACACTCAGGTGATTCCTTTACTGTTGTACTTGAATATGTCGATGATTTAATCATTGCAACTAATGATCCTTCTCGCTGTCAAGCCTCGAAACACTATCTAGACACTTGCTTTCATATTAAGGATTTGGGTTCTCTCAAATACTTCCTTGGAATTGAGGTAACTCGAACATCTGATGGTATTTCTTCATGTCAACGGAAGTATACACTTGACATTCTTGTAGAATCGGGCATGCTTGGTCGTAAACCATGCCATTTTCCAATGGAGCAACATGATGGACTGTCTTCTGACTCTGGAGTCCCTTTTTGGTTTACAGAAAATAACAATTAATATTAACCTTTTTGGTATGGATAATTTAACTTTTTTGGTATGGATAACGAATCATCATGCATTGAGTTTCGTCGTTTCAGAAGGATGTGAAAATTTCTGTCTTTTCCCAATATTAAAAAAAAGAAAGAAAGAAAATATGTAGACTTTGGGATTGTTGGTATTTCATATTTCCGGTCAGACACTAAAATGGCATGTTTTGTGATGCATTTTCTTTTTTTCTAAAACTTTATCCAAGTAAATTTCAAAAAATAAAAACTTTGATGTGATTATCCGCCAAAGGAGCAACTTTATGCTGGCGGTCCTAATAACAAAAGCAAAGCAAGTCATATCAGTCAATTCTTCATTTTAATCACGCAAAATAGTGTAATTTTAATCGGGCAAAACCCAATCAACATTTCAAAATCGTGCTGTCACGTCTTAATTAGGGTTAACGCTTTTACAATAAATGCATTACAGAAGTACATCATAAATATCCATGGACTCTGTGTAGTTCTTTGTCCTAATTTTCTATTATCACAGTGGACTTTTCCTAATAGATTTAACTTTTCATTCAATAAATTCATATGTCTATTGATTAGATTTTTTTGTGAAATTTCTTTAACAAAAGTAATGTACATACCAATAAACTACTATAAAAACACTAGACTGTGAAAAAAGCAAAGAATTTTTTTTTAAAAAAATTAAGATTTCAAAGCTAGACAAGTTGCTTAAAAAAAATCAACAATAACATAGTAAGAGGGAGAGACTATACACCTACGTAAGATAATGCATATACATATGCAAGTCAACGATCAGTCCATCCTCAACTTTTAAAAAGAATTTCCTCATTTTCTAAGTTTGCCTTGTGCCACTAGACTGGTATATAAACAAACAAAACATTCAGAACTAAAGCATTCGTTAAGACAGATGTTATTGGACCTGTTGAATAATAAAAAAAAATGTAATTCTGGAACATAAGAAAGGTTACACAAGTTTTAATTCTAAATATATTAAAAAAGGGTTTGTTTGTTTAGACTGAAAATATTTTCTTGAAAAATATTTTCAGAATTTTTTTCAGTGCCAAACACAAGAAAATATTTTCCTGTGTAAAATATTTTTCAATTTTCCTCTCGCTGGTTGAAAATAACTTACCTATTTAATGAATGTAAGTTATTTTTCTAAGAGTTCAAGAGCAATGTAAAACCTTAAGTACGTATTTTTCTAACTTTAATTACCAAACTAATTTTTATTCTTAATTCTTATCAACTAATTTTTTCACTATCTTGGGCTCCACAGTAATATAATTATAGTTATATATATTATATTATATTTTTTAAAGATTAATTATAAACAAAAAAATATATAGTTAACTCTAGTTATTTATCAAACATCCATTACAATTGTTATTAGTTTTTTTAACTTATATTAACAATAAAAAAATTAAAAAATATCAAAAAAATTCTATGTTAAAAAATTTTTGTATTGTCATCTAAACACCGAAAAATTGTAGGGAAAAGGACATTTTTCATGTTTTCTTAGGAAAATAATTTTCTAAGGAAAATATTTTACATTCAACCAAACAGACCCTAAATGTAAATAACTTTCATGCTAATTTTATCATTTCAACTAAACATATTGAACGATAGCCTCTCCCATGCATTGTGTCATGACACGCGACTTGCGTCCCGGCTCCGTCCCCCGTTTCCGATCTGTTCAGCTTGGAGGTTAAGGGGAAGGTTCTAGAACGGTGTGGAGAGTTCCTACATCTTTCAAGACTTAGAACTCTCTAGATATACTTAGCCTCCATAAGATTATAGAGTAGTGTAGAATACTCTAGATAACTCTCGTAGGTTGTAAATAGCCTAGAGTTGTATAGAATATTCTAGAGTGTAAATATTAGCCGTTGGATGAAATCGATCTCTACCGTCCGTTGAGAAGGTGGAAAGCTATAAATGGGAGCCTTGGCCATTTGCCAACGGCAACCAAGTCATTTGTACTCAAAGCATTCTCCAAGCAATACAAAGCTTTCCTTTTTGAAGGCTTTCTCTTGTGTTCTCTTCTTGCCCACTTTAACTAAAGCTTTCTAGCTACCGTTCTCCATACTTAGCTTGTGCCAAGTACATTCAAGAGGGCCCAAAGGCTGACTTAGCCACGGTAGAGCCAGTGACTAAGTGCCGCACGGGTTCAAGAGGGTCCAAAGGTTGACTTAGCCACGGTAGAGCAAGTGACTAAGTGCCGCACGGACATAGAAAAGAGTAAGTTCGTGACAATTGTCACCATGACTCTTACACAAGTATTAATGCTGTCACCTGTGCCAATCAAGCTACTGTTTACCAGTCAAAGAGGTATTGGTTTAATCCAAGGCAAATGGAAACACAAGAACATTTGCAATCCATTTGATTGGAGAGATGAGAAAAAAGAGACAGGAAAAAGGCAAAATTAAAGCATTTTTTTTTTTACTTTCAAAGACTTTATTGAGATTTTAATCTACTTCATTGAATTAAAGATGGTATTCACCTAAAATATATGACAAATGACCATACCAAATAGACAAATTACAAAAAGCATATGTATATTTGGTAGTGTGGGAGCCGAGCGGGGTGGGGCACTACCATCATCAAATTGTAGCCTAATTAGATAAACGCATTGATGTTGTTGGATGCGAATCATATACCATGTTTTCTCGAATTGGATCACAATGAGTTTTGCAATTTTTCATGTCAACAAGATATTTTGTCCACCACTGCACGCTAGATTAAAGCTTCTATTATACATCTATCCATCTTAAACAATCAACCGATTAGGACTAAATAGGATAAATGATTCAATCTCATGTAACATTACCTGATTCAGTGGACAAATAATCCTTCCTAAAATATCTACCAAACAATAGAATAGATTGAGATTAATAATCTAATCCAATCCAACTTTAAGCTTTCCTAATCCAGCTAACCAAAGGACCAGTGTCACCTAAACCCTGGACCAAAAGGATAAACGACTAAACTCTAATAGTTAAAGGATTGGGAGTTACCAAATTGAGACTTAACCTTAGCCAGTTAAGAATTGGATGTGACCACTTGTATATTAGACATGAAAATCCCTAGTCATTGCTATAAATAACGTGGGATTTTCAAAAACTACTGTATGTCTTTAATCTTGATAACAAAGGTGCAATCTATAGGAGTAGTAGTGTTTGTGTTCTTAAATATTGTTTGTTTAATCTGGTAGGTAGTGTAAGAATGAAAAAAAAAAAAAATTAAGAGAAACTCCATCCTCACCTGTCTTCATGCTAGTGTTTTGCATAGGGACCGTAGTAACGCTGCAATCATGGGCTGTTATATTTTTAAGAATCATGTTAGGAATGACTGCATTAATATGTTCCAACCACAATCAACCGATGAGGTGCGGTGACTGTCCTCGTGCTAACTACGATTTGTTTCCTTATTGCGGTGTTGAGGGCGAGCATGACTCTAGTGTTGGCTCTCTATCTCTACGGTTTGTTTCTTTATTGCGGTGTTGATGGGAGCATGACTTTATAGCGTAGGCTCACCACCTTTCAATTGACTCGCAGAAATTCGTTTCGCAAAGGAGAAGATTGACAAAACCCTTCCATCCACGAGGAAAACGGGATTGAATCTAAGACAGAATGGATCATTGATGTTGTATACATATGAATCCTTTCATTCAGTTCCTGAATTATGGATTTTCTTTTTATACATTAGCAGTGTAGATAATTTTTTATACTTGCGAATTTAGTTTCACTACACATCATCCTTAGTGAAATTTAAATAATTTTTTATACTTGCAAGTTTTGTTTCACTACACATCATCCCTAGTGAAAATTAAAATCGTTCTCTTGTACAAGTAACATACATCTAAATTCATTTTGTTTAAAAAATCTTTTTAGTTCGACTATGTTCTCTCTTTTTACTCAAGTCCTATGTCGGACCGATGATGTGTACCTTTTCTTACTGAACTTTTACCAACTTCTTTAGAATAATTGCTAGTTTGGTGATCTTATTGAACTTGTACTAACTTCTTCAGATTAATAAAGATCTCCTGTTAGTTTAGTGATTAATGATGATGAATCTTGTAGTGTGAATTTTTTTTCTTCTTTTGTCCTTCTTTTAATTCTCTTTCTAAATTGTTGTTCTTTTCATATTAATTACCATTAACTACTTGTTACCATTACCATTAATTACTTGTTAATAATAATCAGCTATCCATGTCCTAGATCATATAATTCACTGCGTTGAACTCCATTGATGATCAGAATTCAAGTCACCATAAATTACCGGGCAAATAACACTCACAACTCGGGTTTCTCCTCAAGTCACGGACCAACAATTGATTCAGCCAAACTTCTAGATTCATCAACCAACTTCTCGTACAAGTGAAAGATTTATATGAATTTTATATATTGTAGATCATGAGAAATTTTTAGATGGGTCGGGTCTGCGGCTCTACATGTATACTTTGCAGTTTAATAGAATACCATATAAGTACAGTGATGTATGGTGACGTAAGAAAGTGATATAAGAATGCTTATGTAATTTTATTCGTAACCACGAAGTCTATAGGTAGAGTCGTAGACCATGTCCATTTAGGATTTTTTTTTTTTTTTGAATAACATGTAAGAATTTTCCGTAAATCATAGCTTAGTATTTTAAGCAAATTAAGCCTTTAGCTTAGACCTTATTATATGTGTACCTGATTAACTTTCACTTCTCTTGTTTGACACCCGATTTCATTAATATTTTTGCTATTAGAAAGAGATTTAAAGCCTATACTACATAGAAAAAATACGACAATACGTCGTTCCAATGCAACAGGGAAAGAAATATTCGAATGTTTTCCTGAGAATACAGTGATTTGCATCGTATTCATTTACATCAAACAACCATTCTTTGGAACTTTCCACTTGCAACAGTCTCATTAAACTTTTTATAATAGAATTTTTTGTTCATGGGATGGGCCTTACGTCTAAGAAATGTCTCAGTCCGACGTAAGAGCAATAAATAAATCTACAACATTCTGAAGGATTTAAAATACGTTTAATTTAAAGTACACCTTACCACCATGACTATGCCAGAAAAATGCATAAGTGGGTCTAATCTAAAAAAGCCCACGAATAGTTTTAGGGAAAAAAAACCAATTTTAAATAAGTTCACATATTTATTTATTAGGCTTTTTTGTGAAATTTCTTTAACAAAAGTAATATACATGCCAGTAAATTACTATGAAAACTTTGGACTGTCAACAAAGTTAAGAAATCGAAACAAAAGTAAGATTTCAATGCTAGACGAGCTGATTAAAAAAAAAAACAACTATATAGCAAGACTATATACCTACACAAAAGATAATACAGTTACATATGCAAGTCCAAGATCAATCCGCCCTCAAGTCCTCAACTTAAAAACGAATCTAAATTGGGCTGTAAATATTGTATCCGGTTTCTCACTTTTTCTCAGAGTTGAACCCTTCATTTTCTAAGTTTGCCTTGAGCCTCTACACTGGTATTTACACAACCAAAATGTTCAGAACTAAAGCACATGTTAAGATAGATGTTATTGGACCTATTGAATATAAAAAAAAAATGTAATACTCCAACATAAGCAAGGATACACAAGTTTTTTTTTTTTTTTGTGTAAATAACTTTCATGCAAATTTTATCTTTTCAAGTAAAAGTAGAAATATAGCCTCTCCCATGCATTGGCCACAGCTCCAGACTGCGCCGCTTATCGCCATGACTCTTATACAAGTATTGCTGTCAACGATGCCAATTAAGCTACTATGTGTACTGGTTTGAGTTGTTCGCGTTTAATACAAGGCAAATAGAAAAACAAGAACATTTGCAGTCCATTCGATTGGAGAGATGAGAACAAAGAGACTAAAAAAGGCAAAATTTATACATTTTTCTACTTTCAAAGACTTTGTTGAGATTTTAATCCACTCCGTTGAACTAAGATGACATTCACCTAAAATATATGACAAACGACCATACCAAAATAGACAAATTATACACCACGCATTGATGTTGTTGGACGTGAATCGGAAACAATGGGCTTTGTTTATTTGGTTGTGTTTGTTAAAGATATGATTTTTAAAAACTTTAATCACATTTTTCAATCAACCTTTAATGGGTTAATTACTCCAATAGTCCTCAAACTATTTCATGAGTGTCAATTTAGTCCCCAAGCTTTTATTTGTGTCTATTTGGTCCCTCAACTTCTACATTAGTGTTCAATTGGTCCCCAATACCAATAAATGGCAAATTGCACTTCTATTTAATTGTGTTCTCAAAAAACTTAACCAAACATTACCTTTTTATTCGCAATTTTATATTGTTTGTTTATCTAAAAATTTAGAGTGTTTTTCATATTTCTTGAGATGAAGAAGACAATTAAAAGAAATAAAATGAAAGAAAACTTCAAAAAAATATTAAAATAGAAAAACATAAGGTTTAAGATTTCAATTTTATTTAATTGATTGTAGACATTTATGTCTTTCTTTTTTAATCATTTTCTTAATTTTTTTTTCTTTTATTTGTCCTTAGAAATCTCAAGAGAATAAAAAAAATTCTAAACTTTTCAAGTGAACCAATCAATATAAACATGAAAAAAAGAAAGAAGCTAGTATGCAATTAGGTTTCTAATGATGAGGACAAAGATAGTGAATGTGGAGAAAGGATAAATTAAAAAAATATATAAGAAAGAAGAGAAACAGTAAAGGTCATAAAAGTAGAAGGGCAATTTTGTCATCAATTGGTATTGAGGACTAATAAAACACAAATATAAAAGTTGAGGGACTAAATAGACATAATTAAAAGTTGAGGGACTAAACTGACACTCATGAAATAGTTTAGGGACCAATGGAGTAATTAACCCACCTTTAATCTTACAAATACATTTATCGAAAATAATATTTAAAATTACTACAGTAATATTTTTTTAAAAATATTCTAAAAAATAACTATTCTGATGGAGAATTAGATCATATTGCAATTTACATGTCAATGAGATATTTTGTCCACGCCTAATGTGCCCGAGATTAAAAGTTGAAGGCTGAATTATCAATCTATCCATTCTAAAAATCAACCAATAAAAGAATTAAATGTGATAAATGATTCAATCTCATGCAACCTTACCTGATTCAGTTCGACAAATAATCCTTCTTAAAATATCTACCAAACAATAGAATAGATTGAGATTAATAATCAAATCCAATCCAATCCAACGTTAAGCTATCCTAATCCGGCTAACCAAAGGACTAGAGTCACCTAAACCTTGAACCGAAAGGATAAACCACTAAATCCTAGTAGTTAAGGAATCAGGAGTTACCAAATTGAGATGCACTTTAACCTTAATTAGTTAAGAATTGGAAGTGACCGCCTATATTAACGCATGTTTACAACTCGGACTTGGAAATCCTTGGTCATGCTATAAATAATGCGGGATTTTCAAAAACTACCATATGTCTTTGTTCTTGACAACAGAAGTGCAATCTATAATTTACAGGAGTAGTAGGGTTTTAGTGTTTCTAACTATTGTTTGTTTAATCTGGTAGGTTGCGTAAGAATGAAGAAAAGAGTGAAAGAAACTCTATTCTCACCCGTCTCCATGCTAGTGCTTGGCATAGGGGGCCTAGTAACGACTGCCATGGTTTCTGCAATCATGGGCTGTCATATTTTTAAGGATCATCTTACGAATGACTACATTAACATGGTTCAACCACAACCAACTGACGAAGGTGCGGTGACTGGCTTTGTTCTTAATGCATTTTGTTTCCTCATTGCGGAGTTGTTGGCAAGCATGGCTCTAGCGTTTGCTCTCTACCTTTCAATTTACTCGAAGAAATTCGTCTTGCAGAGGAGAAGACGGACAAAACCCTTCATCTACGAGGAGATCTGGGCTGGATCCAAGGCAGAATGGATCATTCATGTTGCATGAATATAAATATGGATCAATTTTCTATACATTGACAATGTAGGAAATTTTTTATACTAGTAGATTTAGATTTATCATACATCATGTTTAGTGAAATTTGAAATCCTTTTCTTGTACACATAATATACATCTAGACTCATTCTTGTTAAAAAAAAAAAGTTATTGGTGCTGTGTTTTCTTTTGCTCGTGTAATGTGTCGTAATGATGATCTGTACCTTTTGTTATTGAACTTGTACTAACTTCTTCAGATTAACAAAATCTGTTGTTAGTTTAGTGATTTATGATGATTATTGCAGTGTGGATATTCTTTCTTCATTTGTTCTTTTTTTTATTTCTTGGTTGTATGTGGTTACCATTACCAGTAATTACTTGCTGGTAATTATTTGCTCTCCATGTCCTAGATCATATAATTCATTCACCGAGTATTCAGAGACTGAAAGGCCTGCGTTGGACTCCATTGATGATAAAAAATCCAAGTCTTCATGAATTGCCAGGCAAAGAAATTGTAGAAACTGATCAAAAAATTTACAGCTCGGATTTCTTCTCAAGTCATGGATTAATAATCGATTCAGCCAAACCTCTATATTCATCAAAAAACTTCTCGTACAAGTGAAAGCTTTATATTAATTTTACATATTGTAGATTATGAATTAGTATTTTATATAGGATCGACATGGACCGGCACCGGTCCACCTAATATCCTAAGAACCGGTTGTAAGATTCATTTAATTTGCTAACCGTATCGAATCCTTATTAGCCGGTTAACCACTTATCTTGTTATTCGGTTAAAGAGGGTCGGTATACCAGATAACTGAAACTGTATAGCATTAAGTTAATTTGATAAAATGGATAAAAAATTATAAAATAAACATTTGTTCAAATTTTAAAAAAATACTTATACAATTTTAATTAATTTTGCAAAATAGAAATAAAATTATAAATTGAAACTCTTTCAACCACTTTTTTTATAATTAAAAAATTAAAAATTAAAATTCTCATCAAGATAAATAATTAAGAAAAGTACTTGTGTTATCTTCCATAATTCATATATAGGTTATATGAAAGTAATTCTTAAGTTAGTATCAAGAAAACATATGATAATTAGAGCATGAACACAAGGGATAATATACAAATAAAAAATTAAATCTAAAGAAAAATCAAGTATGACATTTATGTTTTTTATTTATCTTAGTTTATGAGTGAAATGACTTAATAGTCCTCAATTCCTTTTATAATGTTCATGGATATTAGTCTTTGAGATATATATGTAAGTCAGCTTCATTTAACTGTGATTTTTAAAAATTGATACATAAAATCAGAATCGCATTTTGCAGATGAGATTTGAAAAACCTAATTGCTTTTCGAATTTGATTAGGTTAATCTCATTTTTTGGTTTACAGTGGACTTGCTTTCGGTTATGAGCAAATTAAGCCTTTAGCTTAGGCCTAGAGTATATATATCTAGCTAGTGACCATGTTTTCCACTCCTCTTATTTGACACCTGATTTCATTGTACCATATTCTTTTATTGAAAGGAGGTTAAAAGCTTATACTACGTAGCTAAAAACAACAATCAGTCGTTCCAATGCAATACGGAAACAGAAATGTTCGAATTTTTATCCGGACAATATGGTGACTACATCGTGTGTTTATTTATATCAACCAAGGCACAAGCACAATAATTCTTTTGGACTTTCCACTTGCAACGAACTTTGGAAAAAAAAAATTTTTTGTCCGTTGGATGGTCTTTAATTCTAAGAAATGTCTTAGTCCGACGTGAGTGCTATAAATAATTCTTTTGATTTAAAGCACACCTCACTGCCGAAGCAGAAAAGACCATTAGTTGGCCTAATCTAATAAAGCCCACGAACAATTTAAAAAAAAAAAAAAAACCAATTTTATATTGGCTCAGCCGAAAGAATTCCTCAAAACCTGCTCATAATAAAAGCCCAACTGCCCAACCAGGATTAGCTATCACTTATCAGAAAAATTTTGGCGCAACAATGAATATTCTTGCTCGGTTAAATAGCTTGACTAATTAAACAACTTGGGCTTGCCATTGGATGGAGAGATCGAGCCCCCAAACATTTTTCTAGTGATAAAGGGTTCCATGACTTCCATTGATGCTTTACTTTATTTTGGGGCCTCGTTCATACTTTTCATCTTTGGAAATAAATAAATAGAGCAATTTCAGCATGAAATTTCGTATACTATATAGAATTGTTGCTGCCACTTGCTTGGCTGCAACTTGGTCCGAACATGGAATTAAAACCAACAAACCTGTAAAGTTTCTTTAAAGAGTTGAAATGACGAGACTATAATCCAATTGCATGTTATCCTTTGAAGAAACTTTTTCATGTATGGGCCGCAAATTAAGAATGCAAGATTCATAATACAAGTATAGGTAGGTTCATGCCATGTGTCATGAACCCACCATTAAAAAGGAGAAAATAAACAGGAAAAGGAAAGGAAAAGCAAAAAGAAAATCCAGCATGTGTTAAGTATAATATTCATACATGTGGGAATTGCATCGATTCACTTAAAGACGTTCCATTATGATATTTTTATTGAAATCCTGATAAGTATCAAGATTTGGAAGTTGCCTTTATCTGGTTCATGGCTGCATGTTCTTAAAGCCTTATCTCAATATCATGACTATTTTAAGCCCATACCCATTGGTTCTATTGGAGATCTGTTAAGTATTCCAATCGTATGAAAATTCCGAGGTGCAGTTAATTGAAGTGGATGATAACACGCGAGACATTAACAATTTATTGTTACACTATGCAAAGGTTTGAGTACGAAATATCCAAAGAATGTAGTTGGAGTACTCTTTTAAGATAAGTGAGGCAAATTCATAGCTGTTACCATGCGAAATGCCCAACGTGCAGTTCATATTCTTGGATTCCAAAGTAAGAATTAGAATCCTAAGATAATACTCAGTAGGATAATTACAAAAATATTCTCCCATGTTGCAGTACAAAAAGGCTTAATGGATAAATGACATTCTAGGAGTTCTAAGAAAATAGAGCTAGACAATTTCTTAACAAAACTTTCATTTTAAAATATGCAACTTAATAAATACTGAGTTGCACCCACATATAATGTCCTCTGTCAAGTAATGAAACTCCTCCTGTATAAAAATGTTATTATCATTCCTCACTGTTAACACACATTAATTCAAAATTGTCAAAAGATTTTCTTTAATTAAATATGTGGTTTTAATGTTTGATACATCAAGAGAAAGGGGCAAAATAGGAAAAGAAATAAATATCTCAAACGGATAAATATAGGAGGTGTGAAAGAGCAGAGATGGTGAGTGGTCTTCCACTTGTGAGAGGAAAACATGTTATGTGGGCCGATGATTGAAAAGTTCAGATTTCAGAGGTTGGGATGCCAAGTTGTTTATTTAATCAATTTTAATTACTATTGTCTGAGGTACTAAGTTAGATAAATCGTTAGTCAATTTTTGTGATGGTGAGATTACTGCAGAACACAAAAGATCAAAGGTTGCCAAACGAATGGACCACAATTAATAATGTTATACGAAAAACAGGAATGATAGGAAAGGAAACTTTATGCGCCGGTAGATTCAAGTTTATTTACTCCTCTAGGATAGGGATGAAAGGTAACAGGCCACGTTTCAGAATGAATGATAATTTACAACTTACAAGAAAAATCATCTCATGTTTCATTTTGTAGAAAATGTCTTTTTTATACCAACACTCTTTCGGAATTGAATCAAATCAGACGTAATATTTAACTATCCGTTGTTGTAAAATTTTCTTTCATCAATTCGAAAAGTCTTACAAAACATTTTCCAATAAAAGTTGTACTGTAGATAATCAGAATATTTCTCAATATATTCTTGTTTTTAACCGCAAAAGAGGTTTTTTCCCCTCTTTTTTTCAAGTTTTTTTTTTAGGTAAAAAGTTGAGATATTTCTTTAAGATCCCAATATAAGGAACCTATATCCGGTTTTGGAAGCCGTTGGTTTTCAAGTAACTGGATAAGCCACCAAAGAAGCAGCCTTATGTGGTGGCCCTATGAACAAAGACAAAGCAAGTCATATCAGCCAATTCTTCGTTTGACACCCAACAGCCAAGAACGAAATAAAGCAGTTTTCGCAAAAAGCCAATCAACGAATCAAAAAATCGTGCATTTCATTTCAAGTTTTCATAATAAACGCATTATACAAGCAGATCATAAATATCCATAAGCCATGCTCGTTCTACACGAAGATGATTACACATCCACATACAATTAAAGAACTCAATAAATAATATCTTGATCAGTTCACCCTCAGAAAAGAAACCAAATTGGGCGATTAATATTGTATTGGGTTTCTTAGAATTGATCCCACTAAGTTTTAAAGTTTGCCGCCTTTTTACTGTTTCGCAATCAAGTAAAAACTTACATAACTATATCCTTGAAGCTTAAAGTCAATAAGTTATTGGACAAATTGAATAGTAGATATGTAGCACTCGAAGTCTAGAAAACGAAAGGACACACGAGATCCAAAGCTAGATATACGAATAACCCCTTTCAGCCATTGGCTACGGCTCCAAACTCCACCACTTATCACATTATCCCATGCATGTATAACTATTGCTGTGATTGTTACTCGTATTTTTTTACATGAATATGATACGGTTTTGCTTGTAAAACTTAAAATATCAAAACGAGATATATATGTTAAGTAATGTATGTTAATATAAAAAAGTGATATTGTGTACTTTATTTAGATTATAAAGTCCTAAGTAAAATTGTAAATTGAATTTACATAAGAACCTACTTTATATCGCGTGACAAAAAACGTATAAATTGGAATCGTTAACTCTAAGACAGAAATACAAAAAACTTTTATCTTCCGTTTGCTTGATGAGAAATGGAGAAAGAAAAGAACATAAAATTAAAACATTTCACTTTTAAAAGTTTGAGGCGGGCAAAAAATAAAAAGGAAACCAAAAAAAATGTCTGAAAATGAATACATAAGAAAGTTTTCTATCCACTTTCCAAATGCCAACTTTGCTTACAAAATGTCTAAGAAAAAAAATATCAAGTAAATATAAAATCATGTTATTCTTCCTAAACTCTCAAACAATTTGAATCTCGAGTTTTATCACATCTTTTTAGTGAATTTCTCCCTAAACTCTCAGAAAAAGCCTAAAATATCTTAGCTGCCGTCCTAGTCAAATTGTACCGAGTGGTACCAACCTTTTTTTGTCTCTTTTTCCCTCAAATCTGTTCGACCATTTTCCCATGGTACCGACCGATTATCCTTAGAACCCACAGCTTCCTTTCCGCCGCTATAAATACCAGTCCATCTATCCGTCTCCACAAGCAGCTGACCAAGTCCATCTCTATTTTCTCTCCCACCCTTTTTGTTCCGTCACAACTTTTCACAAATAACCCAAAAATTATTATAAAAAAGAAGAAGAAGAAGAAGAAGAGAGCCAAAATTTACTCAACGAGTCATGGCTCGCTCACTCAGAATTCTCTTGTCCACCAACTCAATAGCAACAACGACGTCGTCTCCTCCTCCAGCAAAACAATCAGCAGCAGCCCAGCCATCTCAGTACGTAAACTTCCAATCCGACTACGTCATAACCCTCGCAGCTCTACTTTGCGCTCTGATATGCGTCGTAGGCCTTATCGCCGTAGCTCGTTGCGCCTGGCTCCGCCGCCGATCTCCCGAACAACGGTCGGCGAACAAAGGATTGAAAAAGAAGATACTCCAATCCCTGCCGAAACGCACTTTTGATTCCTCCACCGCCGGCGCAGGAAATGGTGGTGCTGCCGCTTCGGATTGTGCTATATGCCTAGCTGAATACGTTGACGGCGATGAGATCCGAGTTTTGCCGTACTGCGGCCACGTATTTCACGTTCATTGCATTGATACTTGGCTAGGTTCGCACTCGTCATGTCCTTCGTGTCGACAGATCCTCGCCGTTGCTCGGTGCCAGAAGTGCGGCGAATTCACGACGGCGAAAGTTTCCGGCGGGAAACATCCGGCGGCGGAGACTCAAGTCAAGGCTAGTAGACAAGACCGTGCAGCTGCTGCTGCAGCCGTAGCTTCGAGTTCAAGTGGTGATTTTTTACCCTAAAAGGTAAAAATTTGAAGGGAAAAGAAAAAACAAAAAACGAAAATCTGTAGCGGTAAAAATTGTTTAGCATTTTCTCTGGTTTTCGATGGGACAGAATTTAGAAAAACACAGTGAAAAATTAGAAATCCGTGAGAGAAAAAGCTCTGGTCACGTGACTCATGGGACTGTAATTATCATGTATATAAAGGATAAAGGAAAAGCATTGGATGGTCAAATTATCCTTGGTGACATTGTTACGAGGTGTCTAATATTAATCGCACAATTCCAAGTATAATAGATTTTTGTTTTCTAGTATTATTCAATAAAAAATACTATCGTATTTATGCGATCGTATGAATTAATAATGGTAATTACGTGACTGTGTAAGATGATCGTATCTTGACTAAAAAATTTAATAAAGAAATAGTAGTCAACAAATGCAAAAATGTCACATGTTGTACTTGTTGAAGAGGAGCTTGGACCATTGTTCAATTAAGATTTATTCCATGGCTACATTGTCAATTTTTGTGGAAGTTTTTCTTTGCAATTTTTTTTTTTTTTTTGGTGGTTTACTGCCATATTTCTACTTGTTTAGCCTCCATTTCGTTGTCAAACATTAGCTAATGTGCTTTGTGAAAGTCTTCAATAATTGTATTTAGGCAAGTTGGTGGGAGAGTAAAAGTTGATCTAATGATCAAAGTTGCAATTTGTTGTTTCTAATAATATGTAAAGTTCGAGTCTAATTCATTCCTATGGCAGTACCTCTTCCCTGCTCCATAGAATAAATATCATGACTTAAAATAGTAATGTCATGTAATTAGGAAAAAATAAAAGACAAACGTGTATCAAATAATCACTATTGACAGATTAACTGGATGTCAATTTTCATTTAAGTACCTAAACAAAAGATTTTGGACATTGTCACATTGCCATTAGGTAGCACTATTTTGATAAAGAATAGCAACTATATATTATATTGTGTTTGACTCACTAGCCTTTTTTTATTTTAGTTAATTTATTTATCGTTAATAAAATTGTGTTGGGGTGAATTGGTGATGTTCTAGTGGTAACAACGCGGGACACATGGAGGCCGAATAGTGGCTAGGTTTCAAGATAGTGGAGGGGGGCAGGATAAGGGCCGTCCAGATGATACCTAAAAGGCTTACATCATTCTGTTTTCCGACGAAATTTTCTCTTATTATTAGGAAAAGCATAAAATGCACCACGTGTATTGTCACGTAGTGTATTAGAACTAATAATTTATCGTTATGTGACGATGGTGGGTTATATTTTATATTATTTAGTGATATATAATTAATTTTAACGTATCACGTAACACGCTATGTAAAGTGTATGGTGCACGTAGTAGTCATTCCCATTTTATTATTAGAAAACGATAAAAGGAAAGAAGTGGTGACTACATGAACCGCCAAACTCTTGGGATTTTGTGATGCTGTACGGTCAAGAAAAGGCAAGATTTAGATTTACCTATAGTCAGCTGGGATAATTGATTTAACTCAAATCAGTGTCAATAGAACTTTCTGGAAATCAATTAAGAAAATGAAAATAAGAATGGATAGAAACCAACTTGGTTGTCGCATCTTCTCCATTTTCTGGCATCAACTGGGTTTCCTTTTATTGGACTGATTATACATTTAAAAGTTGAATAAACTGCCGTTATTATTACTATTCCTATAAAATGTCGGTTTGAAGTACAAATGATGCTGCTTGAGTGGATAGTTGAAAGAACTAGGTGATTTTTTTTTTTTTTTTTTGAACAAACCTAGGTGATTTTCAATTGATGGTGCTGAAGGGTATTAGTAAAGACAAAAGAAATAACTGAATTGCAATCATTGTAATACAAAACATAATATCCTGGGCGAGAAATCTGTGGAATTATCAAAGGCAGTCTTAGCACGACTTTCACAACAATTACACAATTACATGCTTCTGCTGTCGCTTGCTAATTGTTTGCCTTCTGTATTTGATGATGATTGATAAGATCACAAGCGAGTTGGAAAAATTGCAAACTCTTTACCTTTGTGGCACAAAAAGCAAGTTGATTGTCTATGATCATGAATGAGGACATTCTTTACGATGATCATGATGTTAAAGGTGTAAGAGAACTCTATTCATTTTCCGCATCATTTTTCTTTTTTTAGTTTTGTCGATATTAATATTGCAAGCTTGAAGTTTTTTCATTTCCTATGTCTTCATGCGGGATCCATTAATCACAATTGCATATTTTAAAGATTTAAAATTAAGCTAGATTATCTATTTGGAATGGCATCCTGTAGTTTATAGTTATGTCAATTCCTAAGTTCGTTAATACGTTGAACTTCAAATACCCTAAAATAAAAAATAAAAAATAAGTGTTATCAAAATTTTCATTAATATTCTCTTTTTTTTTTTTTTTTTTTTTTGGTCAAGGGACAAAGTCATTTATTAAGAATGTTTTACCAATTAATAAAGTATATGGAATACTCTATTCATTGTCGATTAGGCCACTCACTCGTATACTCTCATCCCTCATCTAATAAAATGCGTAGATTATATTAGTTGAGAGTTAACAAAGTACCCGGACTACTCGTACATAAAATCTCATCAGTCATACACTCTCTCATCCTCATCTACTAAAGTGCATAGGCCGCTCACTCACAGACCTATTCCTATCTTATAAAGTACATAGACCACTCTATCACATCTAATCTAATTAAGTAAATGGATCACTCTACTTCAGAGTTAAAACATACACTTCCAATCCATGTGAAAAATTCTATTCCACATAATAATGTTCAGGGGCACCCTACTCATGTACTCCCAGCCCTATATAATAAAATACATGAGTCACTTTATTTATATGCTCTTCAATAGTTTTTTATTTTAGAAAAATTAAAAATTAATTACTTTTTATGTTAATTTAAAAAATTTAAAAATATAGTAAAAAAAAGTAATAAAAAATATCACAAAATAGATTTTTTAAAAATTAAAAACTAATATCAAGTAAAAAAAAAAAGTATTGAGAACAAGTTCTAAATTATACACTCTCGTCCAAGAGTTTATATTCATACCCTTCTATCCAAGAGTTTGAGCTCATACACTTCCATCCAACTAGTGTATCATATCAAACATCTGACTTCAACTAGCAACAACTAGTCAAGTAAAATTTGAAAAGAACGTGAAAAACAAGTCTGAATTTATTAAGAAAAAAGCAAAAGTATTGCCAAAATAAGGGCAAATGTAGTAACAAATAGTGCCTTTCTTCCATAGAAAACATTGAGGGTAAGTTCCGTATAATCCAGAGAAGATGAAGGCAGATTCCTGTAATTTCGTAAAAGTCATTGCCAATTAGCCGACTTACATGTCACAATAACAATTAACGTAGTTTTCAATGTCTACTGGGCCACTAGAAAATGCTCTGCCATTAATTGTAATCACACCATATCGACAATCCAAACCATTTTTTTCCGCTGCTTCATTGTGTTTTACCTACCAGTACCCGATTCCTGGACAAATGATATAGCAACACCTCCAAAAGCAACAATTTTTTTTTTGTCCTTTTCTTGGATCCCTTTTAAACGAGAGTCAAGAATCACGGCACTGCATTTACCTCCCTACCTGCCCTCTTTTTTCCTTTTCGTTTTTTGCCTTCTATTACTCATGCCTTTTCTGTTTTTGGAAGGCAGAGGTTTTTCTTTTCTGTTCTTGCCTTCTATCACTCGTGATCTTTTGTGGAAGGTAGAAGGCCGTGGGAAAGTAAGAATTGAACCACTTTAATGCTAAAAGCCATGGTTGGTAGTCGAAGTCACTCGAAGTAGTTGCAAAGCAAATTAAAGACATGGAAGGTAAAATGGTACTTTGTTGTTAATCAATGGCCATACACATGGACATCAAAACTAAATTCCCTCATTCCAATCCGTGAAAGCTGTTTATATGACTTGCAAATGGTATCTATCAAAGCATACCATTATTGACCTAAAAAATTAACAAGAATGAGCAAACAGTTCTAGACATTTGAGTATCTGATACTTAATCAGATAAATCCTGAAAAATACTACATAAATACTACATAAATCATGAAAACATACAAGTACTGAATATTAGCTCCAATGAAACCCAAGTGCCAACCAAGGTTCATATAAAGAATTATGCCATAATATAGCAAGGCCCAGTCAAAATAAATTTTACAAGCCCATTGGGCACATTTACTTTCATGAAAGGAAAGTAGCGAAGCACATCTATATAGGATTTGTACATACAAAAACCACGAAAACAATTACTTTTCAAAAATTATCTGGAAGATTTCAAAAAAAATCCATCTGGAAGATCACAAAATTTGTTGCACTTCTAAGAGTTCCACAAGCAAACTATACAGTGAGCTAACCAACTTTCTTTCCACTTCTGCTCGGATCCTAAATTTATGAATTAGGCTACTAACCCCACAGAAAAAGAATTCGCATGCTGGATAGCAGACTGAAGAAGCAAAAGCTTCTCGATTTTGTGTTATTGAATGAAGAATTCACGATTTTGTAAACCAGGTTTAGACTTCCAATTGGTGTTTACCCAAAAGAAGAATTCTACAACACTTGAATATGCATCTCCCATCAGTCAAATCCTCCTTCATCTCCACTACTATCCCCAAACATAGCAGCCATCTTCATTGCTAGCTTGGCAGCCATCTCCCTCCTCTGGAAATCAGGCAGCAATCTCAAGCTGTCACGCATGTTTCCAATCTCAGACATCAACTGATCCAAATCCTCAAAATCATATGTAGTGCCCTCATCAGGCTCTGAGATTCCAGCAGCCACATGGGACTCCATCACTTCTTCCTCGTTAATTTCACCTTGTGACTGAGATGTTGATGTTGACTGCTGTAGCTGGCCTTCAACTGATGTGATTTCACTCTTTCCTTCGCAATCCTTGGAATTAATATTATCCTCGATCGCTCCACTAGTCCCAGATGTTGTTGCATGACCATTTGCAGACATCCATGTTACCTCTGTGTCATCCCATGGATCAGCCGAACCAGCAGATAAAATTTCATATTCTAGTTCAAAGTCTGATTCTTCTTCAGACAACTCTGAGCAATAAACAAAATTTAAAAATCAGGAGTTCACATATACATGACTAAGCATAACAACAATGGAAAGATGGAAAAACATATTTATCCTTTTCTTTTGTTGGCAATTGGAAAAAGAGAGGGAAATGAAAGGATTTTTTTTTTTTTTTTTTTGGGGGACCGGGGGGGGGGGGGGGGGGGGTTTGTTGAAGGTGTTGAAGGGAGGTTGAATTTTGAAGGAGTCAAGAAACAACAGAATAGCTTAAGAACCTTCTTGTTCAGGTAATGACGGTTCATTTATCTTATCACCAGAGTTTAAGACCATTCCAGGCCACATATGAGCAGAAAGAGCCCCATAAAGACGTTGAACACCCTGTAAATCACCATCCAGGGATAAACCTGCCATCAAATTAAAAGCTGAAAAGAATCAAAAAGTGAAACTAGCATCTACAGCAAGCATCTGGACAGCAACCAACAATCAAGTTCAATCAAGTTGGAGAAAAGTGAGGAGATGGAGGCTTTTGCATCAGCTTACTTTAGGGAGAATTTAGCATGAAATCATGAACCTAGAGCAATTGAAATTAGATAAAAAGGAAAATTGAATAATTCTTTGATGAACTATGCAATATCTGAACCTTGCAGAATTCCCCCGTTCAATATTAAACTATCTAACTTTACTCCCGCCAAGTTTAACTTATTTGGAGGCCTAATGAACGTCCAAACTCATATGACATAATATGGGGATTAGGAAAAAGAAAGTAAAACTTTGGAATGAAAAATAATCAAGTATTGGACATGTAACCTTGCGGGTGTGCCTATAAGTGAAGCATACCATTACTGTTTCCTAACACCCTCCCCAAGCATTTTAGTCCAAAGGCACAGGAAAAAATCAGAACAGATCCATCCAACTCTTTTGTTGTTTAAAATTAGCTATATTTTTGAGAAAAATATCCTAGATTTTATTCATTCCTTTCTCCACATCAACGCAGATAAAATTGTGTGATGCAAAAACTTAGAAATAACTTGGAAGTACTGAAAAGAAAAGCCTTACAATTGTCAAAATCAGCATTTGATGCGCAAGCTTCAATGTACTCAATATTGTGTTCAATACACCAGTCCATGCAAGACCTTTTGATCTCCCATGATGGTTCTTCATCTCCCAATAAGCTACTACCTTCAGTTTCAGAAATCCCGTAATCTAACTGTGGACTAAAATCATCAGAGGATTCACCAAATTTCAGCAAACGTCTCCTGTACTCAACATGGGCTGGATGACCAGGAAGGAGATCTATTTTATTACCAATACATAACAGTATTTCAAACTTCTGAATATCATTCTGGGCTACCCAATCCTGAAGAGCAACAAATGATGAGAGCTGCAGACAAAGACATGAGAAAGTATTGCATTAAACTCCTGACTCCATTCAACATTCAGTTAGATCAAAAAAAAAAAAAAAAAAAAAAAAAAAGCAAAAAGTCAAGGCTAACATCACTCGTATTGAAGACCATCACCAAGGCATCGAGCCGGTCATATACCGGCAAATTCTGAATGCAGAATTCATCATTAAGATGAGCCATCCAAACCGAAACATCAGCTTCGTAATATTTGGTGTTGATTGTCCATCTGATTAACAATCCAAATCATCCAAAGAGCAAAATTAACCATTCACACAGAGATTACATTGATAAAAGAAAAAGGGCTTTACTGCAATTGTATTATTAACTCACCCGTATGCAAATGTATCAGATGATGAATCAGAGGCAGATTCAAAATCCAGAGAAAGTAATCCTACAAATGAAACATTTTTCGAAAAAAGATAAGTGTACAACAACTAATTAGCTTAGAAACCACAATATTTTCTTTATAATTCTCCATATAAATAATTAATAAAAAATTCAAATTTGACTAAAATTTAAGCTATATACGGGTGAACCCAGATCCTAAAACTCAGCATAAAAAATCATAAACCACAAAATTGCTTCTCCTATTGCAGATTTTAAGGTTAAAATTGGAAATGTAAAGAATTTGCATATATTCTAGACAGCAAGTAAGCTAGAGAAAGAAAGAGACTTACGGGAGAGAAGGGTCCGTTTTCCGACGTTGAGGGATCCGATCATGAGAATACCGGGTCTTTTTTCTAGCAATTCCCGATTCACTACTTCATTTTTCTGCTGTTGCTGCTGTTGACTTTGATCCATTCCGAATTGAATAATGAGAAGTCCGATAGGGGATCCAGCACTAAATTGGGGGACTACTGAGTCGACTCGGTAGGGAATTGAAACAAAAAGTTGATATCTTTGGAAGTCTCGGAGACAGAATCTGAATATCCCAAAATTCCCAATCTAAGAATCTGAAACCCTAGCCAAAAGAAGAGTGAAAACAGAAAATGAAGAATGAAAATTTGAGTGTACTATTTTTTTTTTTCTTTTTTGGCTGAATAAAATAGGATTAATTACATTTTGCTCCCCGTGAATTATTCTTATATTGAACTTTTCACCACCAAATTATTAATTGCAGCATTTGCACCCCTCAAACTCCTAAATTTTTGCACATTAGTTTAATCGCTTGAGCTCTAATTTTGCTGGCCTTTCCTTGGTAATATATAGCAATAATATGAGACGTGTATAACTTGTGATTACACTTTTGGCTAGAAAAAAATAGAAGTTAGGCATCTTTTCTAAAGGGCAAATTTAGATAAAATTTAATTAAAACTCAAGTGATGAAATTAATGTGCAAAAATTTAAAAGTTTGAGAGTGTGAATTGCAAAATAAGAATAGTTTAAGAGAGCGAAATGCAATTAATCCAAGAAAATACTAGTACCACTAAGTGATATATTTACTTTAATAATGTCCACGATATTTGCAACACAAAATTCGAAAACTCGCACTTCAAAATGTGTTTTGTATGCTACTTATTAATAATTACCAAAAAGTCACACTTGCAGAAGATTCTTAATTTTTTAATTATTTTTTCAGAGAAGTGGCAAAGTTGCCAAACAACATAGCTTTTTTTTTTTTTTTATATTTATACCAAATGTAAACTAACACAGTTAGTCATGACTACAAAGTTTACATTTGCCATGTCATGCTGCTAATCAAAAGTTTGCACTTTAAAATCTAATATTATAGCTAATAGATCAACAAAAACTATACTGATCCAATTCTAATTAAGAGAATGTCGTAAAAAAACTGGCTATAGCAACACACATTTTGATAAAAACAAAGAAAATTTTGGGTATACATCTTTAATCGATTAGTGATCTCTACATCTTTAATCGGTTAGTGATCTCTTGCAAATATGTGAGGCATACATATTTTCAGGGGCAGATGCAAGGTGGGGACCCTGGGGGCACAGCTCCCATTGGCCCCCCCCTTAACCTCTTTTGATACCCATGAGTTTTAGACAAATTTTTAAATGTGCCCTCATTACCTCCTCTTAAACTATTGTGATATTTTAGCGGCTGCTTATTTTATTTCTATTTGCATATTAGAATAGGAGACACTTGAATGAGTGATTCTTTAGTATATTGAAAAAAATATATACTTCGTAAAGTTAAAAATTAGAACCGTTATCAGAAGATGAAAACTCGTTGTGAGCAGTTGTAAATGGTTTGGTTTACTCATTAGTAATTTTGAGTATAAATTCACTTATGTTTTTATGTGAAATATATGCATTATTTATTCTTGTTACGTGAGTATTAATGTTCTTTTGTTAAAAAAAAAAAAGTAAAAGAGTAAGTAAAAAATTTTAATGTTAAGTAAGAAATTTTAATGTTGCTTTTGCCCCCGCTAAAGATTTTTTCTAGCTCCGCCACTGCATATCTCACTGTTCAAGCCACATGCGCTATAATCTCCAATTACACAAGCAGCAAGCAATTAATAATACCGATAATTGCCTAATTGACTAAGGGTGCGTTTGGTTCCTTGGAATTGGAATTGGAGGCACCAATTCCAATTTTGCTGTTTGGATCTTGTATATTCCTATCGAATTAGAATTGAATTTCAATTCCACATCCTCCAATTCCACAATTTGAATTCTTCAATTCAACTTAAAAATTCCAATTCCAATTCTACACAAAATACTCCCACCCTACCCAAAAACGCACGGCTAACCACTGTGGTTGTTTTCGATTCGAGCTACTCATGAGCCACTCGCGAGTAGCTTGGTCAATAGATAAACTCGAGCTTGAGTTGACCGAGCTCGAGCTCCATCTCTATCTCAAGCCGAATTCGAGTAATATAAACTGAGCCCGAATATATAAAGCTTTTCAAACTTGATAAATAAATGAATAAATAAATATTATAAATAAATAAATATTACCAATAAATAAATAGATATTATTTTTTTATACATAGGTGATATTACTAAAATACTCATATATTTTGAAAGAATTACATATTTTTATTAATACTTGAGTTCGAGCTCAACTCGAACACTGACTTTCGAGCAAGCTCGAATTGAGCTCGAGTTGCCTAATTGCTTAACGAGTTGAGCTCAAGCTCGGCAAAATTTTTCAAACTCGAGTTCAATTAGCTTAACATTCGGGTTCGACTCGGCTTGTTTATAGACCTACTAACCACATCTCCCCCTCTATACACCAGTATATGGTTTATTCACTAGTATATGGTTTATTCACTTAATTGTCTTTGTTAGGTGCAAGACTTTGTTGCCTCCTCTAGTTGAAAGTGAAATACTAATTGTCTTTGAATGCATGTCAGCTAGTTTAACAAAATGCAAAATGAGGAAGCAGAGGGGGTGTCAAATGTCTATTGGATCATATCAATGTCGGTGACGTTTTATCTCAATCTTAAAAACCTAGAAGAAACCTCAGTTTGCAAAATCCAACTAAAGAGAACAAAGTATACATAGGAATTTGCAAAAGAATAATGTGGCAGCTGAAGAAATTTGTTCATCTAGTCTCCATCTTGGGTTGTGATCATCTCTTTTCTTCCACATGCTATAGCTATCAATCTTCAGCAGTAGCCTAGAATATACTCCAATTCTGTCATAATTGTTGATGACATCAAATGAAAAACCTGATGAAGCTTCAAAGCCCTTGGAACTATGTTTCTGTTGCTGCAATTTGCTTTGCACCAACAGCGAAAAATTCAGTAATGACTTCAAGGGGCATGCCCTTTGTTTCAGGAACCTTTAGGAAGACAAAAAACCATGATATGGCGCACACAACAGCATAGATGCCAAAGACACCAGCAAGGCCGATGGAGGTAAGCATTACAGGCAGTGTGTAGGTGACAATTATGTCACAAATCCAGAATACAAGAGCACATATAGCAATGCAGAGGCCGCGAACTCTGGTAGGAAAGATCTCTGCGCAGAGGATGTTTGGGATTGGACCAAAGCCCATAACAAAACAGCAGAAATAAACCACAACACTGACAGTGGAGACAACAGCATGGACGGCCTCGCCCAAGTCAATAACATTGCCTAGGACTAGTACGACCAGGGATAATAACAAGACAGGCAATGTAGTCAGCAGAAGCAACCTGAGAATGAAGACACAAGGTCACATGAAAAGTTCAGTTGAGTAAAATATGTATGCTTCTACAACCAAAAAGGGGAGAACATTCCCATTCCCATTTTTTCTTTTCTCTAATAAAGCTAAAATTGAAAATGTTTATACAGCATGCCCATTAGATGCTATAATAACGTACAGTATTTATTGTTGAAAGAAACTGATGAAAAGGTTAAGCATGAGGTAAGTTAGAAAAAGATAATGATATGTCTTGTGACAGATGAAAAGAATATGCAGTTCTAGGATCATGAGCTAATAATCAAGTACTTCGAAAAAATTCGAACAGATAGAATTCTGATAAATCTAGGCTTCATTAGCAAATATTAGCACCTTCTGCCAGCAATATCCATCAACCTCATAGCAACGCCTATACTTGGAAGCATCAACAATGTTGTAAGAGCACTTATAAGAAGAGATGCAGAGTCTGAACTGATGCCAATGTTTGATAGAAGAACTCCTACGCCTGCTTGTTCAAGAATTTGAGGAGTATAGTAGAGAACCCCATTTATGCCCGAAAACTGTAAATAAGGAAAAAAGAATTTGTAAACAGCAGGGATGGAGTAGTCACATGCATTTGACAAAATTTTCAACATATATTCAACTCAGCACCCTTTACAAATGATGTCATTGGTGAAGATCTATCTGTGCAGTTGAATTAAAACTAAGTACTTTTTTCACTTCAGGCCAAGTTCTGGCATGAACAATACAGACAAGTTGAGCAAGTTACAAAGCAGCCGGAAAGATGTAAATTGGAAATAGTTGTATAGATAACAGAATCTCTTCTGGTTTATCTAGGAAAGCAAGATTGGAAAAAAAACTTCCGGAACTTCTGAACAGAGAAAAGAAGACATGCTGTACAAGGGGAAAAAATCTGCAGTCAATGAATTAAGAAGGAACTTCAACTCACTAGCGGCATGTTGTATGCTTTCTACAAATCTCATTTGATGCAGGAGAACTCATATAGATGCTACATGCAGGAAAGCTCATAAACGTATCTAGCTTAATCTTTGCAAGAAACGCTAGAAATAAAAGACTTTATGCTGAAGCAGATGGCAATATCAACAACGTCTTAAATAGAAAGATAACTCCTTGCTAGGTCATAAATAGCAATTTATACTCTGACAATAAAGCAATATTCAACAGATGACACAATGAATGAGGAGTTCCTGCAATTTCATTAGGATCAACACACAATATTGCAAACAACTACACGCAGAAAACCAGGTTGTAGGTTATGTGAAATTGTATATATTTCCTAAGAAGCCATTTCTCAATTAGTTAACAGTTAACAGGTAAATCCAACTTCAGGGCTAAATACAATACTTAAGACATCGGTATTGCATGAGAAAGGGTTAGACATCAGAAAATAAACAATGGAAAAGCTTGGATAAGAAAGCCTAAATTGGCTTTAATTTATGCACCATAAGAGGTGATTTCTGATCTGTCTGGCAACTAAAAATCATTGGAAAGTTTTCTCGCATCACTTCCAAAGTAATGGTGGCTCTTGTAATCACATTTACTGAGGACTCTGAACAATTCTATAGCAAATTTTATTATAGCAAAGACTTCTTCAAAATGACACTAAACTCAGGCTGCCACTATACTCTATCCATTCAACACACAAGGAAGAAAACCAATGACAATACAGGAACGTCATTTACTTCGCATACTTGTCCTCTCGGAATGCAGCAAAAAGAAAAACAAAAGAAAAGAAAAGAACAAGTTTATTTCACAAATTTATTTATACATTCAATTCATGCCATTGTCATTTATTAATTTCTTACTATTATTCAATTATCAATTTACCTGCTGAAGTATTTGAATTCCTACTCCGACAATGAGTGCATGTTTGACTCCTGGTTCAAGAAGATCCCTCCAACTAGGCCCCTTAACAGCAGATTCAGATGGTTTATCCACTGCTTCTATGATGGAGTTTTGATTCCTGACACCCTCCAACTGAAGAACGGATTGGCTCACAAGAGCAGCAGCATGTATATATTCACCATCTGCAGGGGTATCTGCACCTGGTAGTGATAAGATGGAGCCATGTCGTGATCCGGGGCCATCCTCCTGATGTAAATAGATTCTCTTGAGTCCTCGTCCAGCTTTCTCATCTTTTCTATACGCAAGCTGCCAACCACCACCAATACCCATACTACCAACTTCTTCACCAGCATTTCCATGCATGAAGCTTCCATTGGCTGCACGGGGGACCACATCCTTGTCTGCGTCTGTAGCCTGACGTGAGAGCAATGGACTCCTTAAGTTGTCATCAGATTCAGCACCAGAAGCATCAGATACATGATGCTCACCATAATCTTGTGACTCCTCATCCCAATTTTCATTTTTACCTTGATGCTCTGCCACACTAAACATGCTGCCAAAGTTAGAAAAGAGCATGCTTCGCATGCTTCCCGTTTCTGGCAACTTTTCGTGAACACTGCCAAATAGAGTGACCATGGGATCCATAAGTGGCACATTCTGGTTTGCCACACTCCCATGACGAGAGAGACCGAGAGTACTCTGTCCCCTGACAGGTCTGGCAATCCAGGAAAGGCCCTCTTCAGCTCCATACAACTTGATTTGGTCTTTCTCAACTTCATGGTCCTGGTTCTCATCAAGTTCATTATCAGGACCAATTATATATTCCTCAATAGATGTTTCACCTCCAACACCTAGACCTTCAACCAATAAAGCCATTTCACCTGAAGACAAAAGGAACCCGGCAGTACTATGAGAATGCTAATAGACCACTGAATTATGACTTTCAATCCAAAAAAAATGTATGACAAAGTTATTGCTTAAAATATCATGAGTTTATTGCAAGTGATAACACGTATTTACAGCAAGATTTTTCACTTTTGACGTTTTGTGACCCAATCCAACTTTCTATGAACAATGCGAGTCTCAAAATGCATGAGCAAGAAGCATGTCCGAAGTGTTAAATGTAAAAAGCATATCTATTTATGTGCTCATATACGTACATCCATACACACAATGCAAAGAGAAGTCAAGTCAAGCAAATTATATGGAGCTCGCCTTTGTGAATTTTATCCACAATTACACTAGATTCTCTAATTAAACTGTAAGAGCACACCTAATTACAAAGGATAAGAAGTGATTAATTCAGATTTTTTCAGCTGTGGGAAACTGAGAAATGAATGTGAATTTGAGAATCAATATTGGATGTGCAGAAGGATATAGGTGTAGTGTTGCTATATTATGCACATGATGGAAGTGCTTTAAATTTGTAACTAATAACAGAATGCCAAACTGAAAAGAATTTCAATCAATTATTCTAAGTGTCCACTGGCACGAGGCATGGAAAGAGGACGTGTTATTCATCTAAGAAATAGCATCATAATGCAAACCTGCTACATCTTCCCTGCCACGTAGTCTCTGTAACACTTTTTTAGCCTCCTGCATCTTTCCTTTGCTGACAAGCCACCTTGGAGATTCAGGCAAGAAAAACACAGCCAATGCAAAATAAACAAGAGAAGGAATTGAAAGAACCCCAAGCATTAGCCTCCAACTTGGGGAATCCTTCAATGACATTCCAAAGACCATGCAATATGATAAAAACATTCCAGCAGAACCAGTAAACTGGGGAAGAGTGTTCAATAGCCCTCTTATTTCTGGTGGGGCTGTCTCAGATATATAGAGAGGAACAAGTGTAACAGCGAGTCCGATTCCAAATCCATCCAAGAGCCTTGCTAAAAGCAGCACGTACACATTTGGAGCCCACAACATCACCAATCCACTAATGAAGTAAAGGACAGATGAAATTATTAGCATCGGACGCCGTCCTAGCCAATCTGCCACAGACCCAGAGAATGTTGTTATAACTGTGGCTCCAATAAGTGACATAGCAACAATTAGCCCCTCTATTGTTGGCTCGCTTTGAAGGTTAAATTCCCTCTTGATGTAAAGAACGGACCCTGAAATGGAACAGACATTATTCTGTCAATAATCAGTGTTCTTCATATCAAATCACAACAAGTCTTAGCAGCCATCAGGTAACCTGAGAACATAATTCTATTAGACACACAAAGATTCAGGTAACATTTAGAAGTTGAATCAATTGAGAGAAATGATCAATTCCACAAGACCCATTTTCAGATAGGAAAGAGGGATGCTTAAAACACACAGGATAAACCACGGTCCACGAGTAAAGATTTAAACCTGCTATCGTTGCATTATCCCATCCTTGTAAAAAGTTCCCAATTGCAGCAGCAATTGCTACTAGTACAGCTCCTTTCATCCTCAATGACCTCCTCGCTTTGTCCAACTGCCTGAACCTTTTTTCTGATATCTTAAAGTCCAAATTTTTCAGCTTTTACTTGAACCTGTAGCCACAATAACAAAATATTCAGAACCCTCACATAACAGCAGAATTAGAATTGCTGAAAATTCAAGTTAGGAAGTCCACACATCCATTATTGACAACAGAACAAACAAGAATTAGAAATAACGATAACTGCAATCTTACCCATGTGTACATCGGTAGAATTAGATCAATCCAATTTTCACATTTTATCTATTTACTCAAGTAAAAACCGGAGAACTAAACTTAATTTCAGAAAATAATCTATCAGCAAATGCACAAATCAGTACAGAAATTCAGGAACATAAACACAATCCATTAAACACATTTCCACCAATGTATCAAAAGAGTTGTTGGAAAAACACAAGAATATGCTTTCGAGGTACCTTAGGCTGAAGAACAGTGAATTGTAAAGGTGCGGTTTGTAATGTTGCTGTTGTATATATACATGCAGAGATCTGCAAATGCACAAAAGTGATTTATATACCAAAAGTGGTAATTTTTTCTTTATTCTTTTGGGGGTTATTTTGTTTATATACAGAACCTGATGGAAAAAGAATCAAATCTAAAAGCCAAACAAAACACAGCTGTACTTTTCTTGATTGAAGGGAGGAAAAAAAAAAAAGAGATTTGACTGTTATATTATTAACCAATACAAAATCAAGAAAGGACACTCACCCCTCAAAGTTGTCTTCGGATGTGAAAAAGAGAGGGGCGCCGGAGGGAAAGAAAGAGGGAGAGAGGTGAAATTTTTTGTGGGATCGCAAAACCAGTTCAAAAGGAGACGACTTATGGGGTGGCAAGGCAACCGAGGAACGTGCCTCGCTGCTCTCTTGTTTCGTTCTTATTTTCTTTTTTTTTCCTTCTTAGGTTAATGGACAAACTATCGTTTCTTCAAGACTCCAATCACATGCAGGATTTGGTAGGTGATCTCAACATTGAGCAGAGCAATAGAGCAACGAGTGTTATTTGAAAAATAGATAGTAGATAGAGATTAAAAATATTTTTGAAATTTAAAAATACAGCAAATTTTTATATGAATTATATTCATTTTAATCATCTATAATCAACAACAAAACACGTCTTAACTGATATGACCCTTCACTTAAAATTTAAAATTTTTATATTCAAGTCACCAAAAGAATATGTGAGTCTCAATATTGATCCTTAAAAAAAAAAAAACCATAATTTTCACCATTTCATCATAGTCCTTGTGAGTTTGCTTGGAGTTCTGGAGCTTTGGACAGTGATTGTGACAGGCTGAAGACTAGACTCAAGATCCACCATTTCTCTCTTATGACTTTTGAACAAACATACGCCATAATTTGCGTGGGTTCTTGAAACAAATATCTTTTTAACTTTTTGTGTGATTACATGCCAAATTAATTTTCCTTTTTAGACTAATGATTTAAGAGAGGAGGAATAAAGAATAAAGAATAAAGAGGAAGAAGCAAGCACGTGGATGGGGGATATAAATGACTATTTTTTCAACACAGGAAATAAATAGGTCTATTCAATGGCAATCAAAAACTGAGAAGAAAGGGCATCCACAAAAAACTCAAGAAAGAGAGGAATGAGGCAGCAGAGAGCAGGGGAGTTTCTAAGGGTTGTTGCTCCTCTCTGTTTCTGCCCATGATTTTCTATCCACAAAAAAAAAAAAAACTGAGAAGAAAGTAATAAGTAGCATGTTAGTCCAATGATTGTACTGCTATTGTTTTCTATTTTATTTGGGGGAACTACTCCTAGTTCTTTTGGGGAAAATTATTCACATAAATAATATACTTTTACTTGTTTTCTTCTTTGCTGAGGTAAGATTCTACTCAGTATTCCGTTTAATTAATAGTAGTTCCTCGTCATCTTGATGTAGCCCCATTTTATTTGTTTCTTTGCTTCCCCTATATTTTCGACGGATTCTCACAATTTTCATTTGTAACAAATTTATAGTTCAGATTAAAAGAGTCAATAATAAACGATTGAGATTGAGTTAGTATAGTCAAATTTGAAGTCACAAAAGACATAGTTAAGGAGTGAATAATGGTAACAAATTTTAATTAATTAGAAATATATTTTTACTAACTAATTATATATTTTTATTGACTAATTACACTGCTTTTAATTTATTCGAAATAATAGAGCCCACATGCAAGTCCCTGTGCCCCTTCTTTCTATGCAATCTTTTTCCAGTTTCCATGTTTGCCAAACTGGAATTTAATAACTAAATACAGCATCCCCGTAGTGCAGCAAACTTCTATGCAGAAATAGGCACAGTTTAATTGATGATTGGGTAGAGTTACGGGTCGAGCATTCAAACTACCACCTAAACATGTTCATTTTTTAGCAAAATTGAAATTAAATTAGATAGGTGCTTAAATGTAAGGATATAATAAATATGAGTATGCATTAGATGGTAATTTACATGTATTTTATAGTAAATTATGCACCTTAATAAGTTTTAATGAGTTATATACCTTTCAACGATAAGTCGTGTATTTTAATGTGCGTTATCTGATAAGTTGTATTAGGATACATGATAAATCATGTCTTTTAGCAAGTGTAGAAAGAAGAACTCATATGACAAAAGCAAATTAATTAAAATTACAAGTCATAATCATTGACTATAAATTTCAAATATTCGTGAAATGTGGATGCACAATTTCCAGATCTTTTTGCCACTACCACTCGTACACGTTACACCGTCAGAAGGTGCCCTTCTTGATCTGGTTGAATAGCTACCTCACAAAGCTAAACTAGTTAGGTAAATTATGGTTGAAAATAGCAATCAAATCTGACTCATCATTTGTACTGACGTTATTATCTCATCTAAACACCTAACCGTAGGATTAATATTATTACGTGTCCTCAATAATAATCAAGAAAATAATATTTGACATTGAGCTGTATAGGCATTTCTATTTAATTCAGAAGTTGGTAAAAAGGATCCTATAAATTGTTGCATTTATTATACATATTTGGTCTCTCTCATACCTTCGTCAAGCACACATGGACTGATAAGATGAATGTCACAATCAATAATCACGTTATTTAAACTGGACTGAAGACCAATATGTAGCAAATCTTGAAATTATTGTACACATTTCCAACTTCATTTGATTACCAATTTGTTTTTCTTCTTCATCTGCATCCTAATATTTGGAAATCTTTGGACAAAATTAATACCCCCACATGTGTTGAAGTTCACACATAAATCCAACTTCTTTCCTTAGAAGTTTATGTTAGTAAAAACAAAGATTTATAAACTTCTCAGAAAATATTTGATTAAGATACTGATTGTGTATTGTAATAACAATGCTGAAATCTTCTCTCCGTCTTCTCGGCCGACAGAAGTCCATCTGGGAATGCACATGCATGACAGTTTGATAACGTGAGCTCCAAATATAAAAAATGAAGAACACCATTCATTAATGGCTAAAACAGCATTTGTACAACTGATCATGACTTCACATCCCCAATACATTCCATTTGTATACAGGTGTAGCTATAGATGTATCAAGAAAATATTTTAAAAAGGGAATATCTTGGTCTTAGACTCCAAATCTACACCACGTTTTTTACCAATACACATTGACCTAGCATCTTTTTTTCTTTTTTTTTGTGGAACTGTTTTTATATTATACCAGTATCATGTTGGCATCTGGTTGAGTTAACTGGTATGATTTCAACCTCCCAGAGATTTCTACTTTTAGTTCATATTGGTCGAAGTCCCTTTAAATCTTGGAGCTGATCGTTTAACTTCTATAATCAATAATATTCTCTTGTCATGGAATTAAAGAAATTGTGCAAAAATCTTTAGTATGCTGATATGCCCAAAAATGTCATGCATCGTATTTCTGTTAATCTCATTTTGGATGGAAACCTAACAGTCTTACCCATCTTTATATTTGAGGGTTGCAAGTCGCAACAATGCTATTGTTACACACACACACATTCATGAAATGAATGGGACCAAAGTGCTTATTATAGCAGGCTGATGGGGTCACCGTCATTCCTATTGGAAACCTTGACTTGCATTTGCTTCTGCAAGAATAATTTGTTCCAAAAGGTAATTCCTTCCCCCATCACAGAGTTTACTCAAACTTACCTATCGGTTTGTTAAACTGCCAAAATTAGTACTCCGCTTGGTATCTAACATCAGAAAATAACCATTCAATCTTTTTCTCAAACACGTTCAGAAAAAAATAAATAAATAACACATCACAACCGCCAACGGTACTAACAAACAGGTTGCAGTACTTCTGTAAAATGCTTGTGATTAAAGCGAAGTCTAAACCTCCTAAGCAGTGAACTATTGGAATATCAAGTTGTCTCAAAACATAGTTTACGTGATGAAAAGGGAACAATCCAATTCGTAATTACCTATATGCTAAGGCACCAAGCCAACAGTGCACGTAAAAGGTTTTGTTACTAAACAGAAAATGATTTAATAATTATGCTACAAACATTCTACCGAAACAAAATATAATTTTAAGAAAAAAGTGCTACATGGGTTTTGGACCCAGAGCCTCACAATCTGAAATCTGAAAACTTTGTATTTAGGACAATTTCACGGCCAAAATCAAAAGTTAACGGAAGGATGACTCAAATTAAATACACTTTTACTTTATTGATTTAATCCGTCTATTGTCAAATTACCAATCCCTCTCCCAGGCATTTTGATTTTTCGTAACACACCTCATTGATGTGACGCGCATTCTTTAAACAATGTCATATTAATGTTTCTCATATTTGCCTAATGTATGTTGCAATAAATATCAACTCTATTGATTGTGTTTTAGTGATGTTCATTTGGACAACTTCAAATTTAAGCTTCCTCAAACGTTAATTGTCTCTGAGCTTATAAATTTACCTCTAATCGACAAGAAACCAATTGCTTCCTGGTAAATTTTGAGCTAAGGAACATACATATATATACATTATATGCATGCATATATATACATATACATATGTGTATAGGAAATCCCAGGCACAAAATTAATTTTCTTTATTTTTTTTTCATTTCCGTTTAAAGTTTTGTCTGGTGGGAATGGAGTCATTAAAACGCTCTTGCCACCCCTTCAATGAAGGTGCAATCTTGTCTTTCAATTGTTCACCAATCGGATCAAGATATTCGGATTAGACTTTTGAGGAAAACAAATTTTTTGAGAACGCCCTTGCTTTCCATGACCTTAATTCTTTGGAAATATATGAGGAGATTGCTATCAAGATTCCGGGAAAGACAATTGAACAAATCAAAAGAACATTTTCAATTAGTTCAAGATGTTAATTTCATCGAAACATATAATGTCCACTACCTATTTGCAGGACAACCAACAAAATTAAGAATAAATAGCATCAAAACTTCAGTGGATAGTCGACAGGGTAAAAAAAAAAAAAAAAAGAAGCTACTCGTTGGACTAAGGAAGAACATGAGTATGTTTTGCAAACCCTTTTGTTTTTGTCATATAATCCTTCTTTGCATCTCAACTCAAGCCTCACATTTACTCAGTTCTTTGTGTGTATATTGTAATCATAGGGTAAAATAAAGTCTGATTGCCTCACTAAGTGGCCTTCTTTGACTATTTCCTCCAACCTCGATACATCTTTTTGTGTGTATATTACGGATAAAATTATTATGAAGAAATTAATATTATGCAAGATTCTTTTTTTATTTTTTTGCATTTCCCAAAATGTGCTTTTTTTAAAGATACATACTTTAATCATATATACGAATATTTTACACTATAGCTTACTTAAAAATTTTGTGAAGGCTAAAAAATCATGCCACCATGCTGAAGATACTTGTTTTTTTTTCCATTCTAATTCTTGAACAAAAGTTTAGCTCATTCCCTATTTCATTTTATTTGTTCAAGTGAAATGCCATTATTTGATTGAATGGTGAATCTTTAGTGTACAGAACAAGCAAAAGATTTACCGGATAAATTTCAGTGTTATGTAAGTTTCATCTAATAATTTATTCACTTTTATCTTAAGTTGTATCTTTCATTGAGTCTTTAGGTTGGCCATTTCTCTTAATCAAGTTTTGACGCAGGAATTTTCTGCTTGGTTTAAGAAAGTATAGCAAAGGAGATGGGAGAAGCATTTTAAGGAACAATGGCAAAGGAGATTGGAGAAGCATTCCAAGGAACAACGCATTGACAAAGCCACCAACCCAAGTTGCAAGTCATGCACAAAAGTACTTCATTCGCCTTGCGACGTTATCAACCACCTCAAATCTTCAAAAGTTCTCAACTTCTCAAGGCACGTCTAAGATTAAAATTACTTCTCCAATTCAATGTTCGGTGTTGACAAACTAACCGCATTTAATTGGTAAGACATTTTACCTGAATATATAGATCTTGAATTAGAGTGAAGACGCTTTACATAAGATTTATAAATTTTGGATTTGAGTTATCAAGAGGTAGTTGGAGTTCTATTCTTAATTTTCTCTTAAAATATAAATAAATAAATAAATAAAACTCAATGGTCCGGTGCTAGTAGTGCTTGTCTCGTCTATCAGTCGCCCACTACAGTTATTTCTACCACCAAGAGAATATAGGATGATCTACTGTTTTTAATAGCGACTGAAGGAAACGGATAGAGAGTCGAGCATTAGAGCTTTATGACTCCACCTCAGAAATTGGGAGTTCGAATTCTACCAATGCCAAAATTTCCTTCGCCAATGTAATAGTATAAGTTTATAAAAAAAAAATAGCGACTAAAAACTGGAAAGTAAATTGTATTAATCTTCATTCAAATCGAGTATGCAAAACAAGAACTATATATTTCAAATCCTCTAATCTGATTCGCAGAGAATGAATCTACACGTAAAAGAAGTATGTGATTCATCATTAATAAATGTTCACCGGTATTATTGGTTCGATCTTAGATCTCAATTACGATGTCGTACGTCTATATACCTTCCAAATTGGTTTAGCTAGATTTGAAGTCCAAACATGGCCTATTTCTACTATGCACCTAGTGTGAAGGATTAGTTAATAAGTCACATAAAATTATAGACATGAGGAATAAACAACATCTGTGCGGGCGTTTATTTATTTTTCTTCACGCCTTGCATGTACAAATAATAACATGTGTGGTCAATCGAATCAATCAAGAAAACGTGATGATCAATTTTGAAATAGATTCATCAAGTTGCATATTAGGATCATTAATAAAGTCCAGTTCTATACAAATTTATGCATTTACGAATTGCTTTACTTATTCTATTACAGCTCCATTTAGCTTGAGGTCCATGTTAATATACTTAGTTTGATTAACATAGATTATCGTTACAACACTGGGGATAAAAACAATCGTTCATATGCTAAAACCAAAAGGAAAATAGAAATATTATAGGCTGTAACTTCTAATCAAGTTATGGTCCAATCTCCACCATATAATTATACAAAATAAAATGTCCCCCTTAATTAGCTTAAATTTTAATAGAAAGCTAACACTCATATAAAGGCAAAATATGCGCCGATGTTTGTGATGCTATTACTACTCAAAACCTAAATGTATAGGATAAATTTCCATTACGTCAACTTTGTTTTATCGAGATATATACACAACGTACGGTATTTGTTACATTCAAAAAGCTGCAAATCAAATGTGTAATTTAATTAGTGTATTAATTGAATCCAACAAATCTTGTTATAACATTTAAACCTACAAATTGCAGTGTGTAATTTAATTATTGTATTAGTCAAATCCAACAAAGCAAAATGTGTAATAGTTACTTAATGAGTGCATAACACAACAGCTGAATCATGGACAAATTATCTGAACAATCATGGCGATGACAAAGCAACTCCGAACTACATATCAAAGGAAACAAATATCTGACCGAATCATGAATGTATTTAACAAGGATCAGGGATTTGAAGCACGCAAATGCACAATGAAAAGTAAATTAAAATTATCTTTGCTGATAAATGATACAGACGAAAGAGGACAAAGATTGCATACTAGATATATAATTATAAGATGCTTGTGAAGTTGGGGTTTGCCTCACTTATTTGTGGTATTTTCTCAAAACGTCTAACCATAAGCAAATGAACTGAAGTAGACAATGCTTTATATGATGCAACAAATTATATCCTTACATTATCATGTGTCTTGGGAATCTCCTGTTAAACACAAGACAGTTCCATATATAGCTCAAGACTTCTACCTGATGACTAAGGTAAATGTATAAAACGATTAAAAATCCTACTTTGGTAGAGAGTTAACATATATTTTAGATTATTGAAATGGGGCAAGCCACTTTAATGTGAACCATTTTTTATGCGCAATGCTATGATACCCATGAGCAAAATGTAAAAATATCGATTAAATCAGCTAACTGACTAGATTTAGCTTCAACAATCAAACAAATTACATGACACCACAACATTATATATCTAGGAGTCTTGATGATAAATATGTACTTGTAAGATTGAAGAACTATTACTTCTGCTTGCACAGCTTCCAATCTTGTGTCTTGTAACTGGGTACCCAGTAAAACTGAATAAATGAATTCTTAAACTGTTAAACGCGGGTAGAAAAAACAAAAAAGAAGGTTCAGTTGCTTGTATTACCTGTCAAGAGATCATGAACCAACATGGTTATATACTGCAAGTTTAAATATTTGTAATACTAATTAAACATATGGTTTTTGAGAAAAACTTCTTATGAAGTTTTCAAGGGACAAATTATGCCTACTAAATTCTACTATTACATATGGACGAAGCTTTTAGTACAGACTCATCATTTTACTTTGTTCCGTTTGATTGCCATGACCAATCATCTCCTTGAAAAATTGTCGACATGGAACAAAGACACCTTACATAAAGTTCACTAGCTAAGGAGGTGATCTTAATTAAAATTACTCATTCTTATGCTAGTTGTCCCTTTTTATTTTTCATGTAGTTATAAATAAATAAATAAAATCTTGTTTTCTGGTCATGTTTCGAACTTTTGCTATGATATATCTCAAACGTTGGGAATTTTGTGTTGGATAACCAAGTAAGAATGACCAGATTCTTAATGAAATTCAATTTTTTTGCGGACAGTGTTTTTCTTCTAGCAAATGTATGTCAATCAGAACTTTTATTCATGTACCAGAAAAATTACAAACCAACAATATGTAGTTATGTACAACTTGAACAAAAAATAAAGATTTAGAACAATAACCTAGACATCCCAAATCTTGCCATATTTAGTTATGTACGACTTGGATTTCTCATCTTGACAAATATGGAACTAGATTTGTTCAAATTGGATGAGACCACGTCTCATGGCCAGCCCTAATCGCTTGAAATTAAAAACAAAAGCAACCTTTCATGAGCTGATCATCAAGAACATTTGTACGCTCTGCTAATCTTGATGTGCCCATGGCTTCCAAAATACGCACCACCTCAGACATCTCCGGTCGTCTTTCAGGGTCCGCGTTCCAGCACCGTTCCATCAACTTGGCTAGATCCTTCGGACAAGACTCTGGTATCACAGGCCTATAGCTGCTAGAACAATCTGGCTTGTCACAACAGTACATCTCCCAAAGGCATATCCCAAAGCTGAAGACATCACACTTGTGATTGCCCCAACCACCTGAGACAACCTCAGGAGCCATGTAACCTGCAGTGCCTATTTGTGCCGTCAACTGATCGCTAGGATTCAAAGTCTCGAACGTTGAAATTCCGAAATCTATAATCTTCACTTGTTTTGTTTCCTTGTCAAGAAGGATGTTTTCTGGCTTTACATCCCTATGAACAATCTTTTGTGAGTGAAGGTAACAAAGCCCTCTTGCAACATCTAATGCAAGTCGAACGACGACATCCAAAGGCAGTTTTCTGACCCTGTGCCTTCTGAGGTACGCTCTCAAATTGCCACCATGAACGTATTCCGCCGCCATGCAACAAGCCATCCTTGGAATTCGAGATTTGCCACGTCCACGCTTGTTGATACTCAAATCTGCTATGCCTTTTGTTGCTCCGATGAACTTAGCAATGTTCGGATGATCTAAGTTGTTCCATATCAGTACCTCTCGGACAAAAACGTTCCAAAGTGTTGCTCCCTCGTCATCATCCACCAAGTCTAGCACTTTGATCGCAACTTCTTTGCCGCCGTAAACACCTTTATAAACTGAACCAAAACCACCAGTAGCTATGTGATTTTTTATGACAAGCTTACTGGGATCGGTTTCCAATGCTTTGAAGATTGATTCTTTTTGCTTATCTCCCATCATTGTATGCGAATCGATAATATCTGATTCTTGTTCTCTAGCGTTCATATCTTCCACCTTTCTTTCCTCAATTTGCATATGTTGTGTAGTATTTCCTTTTATATATATAAACATTATATATATATAGATATATATATTGAGGGAATGTATTACCTTATATTTTATTTGGAAATACATGCAAGTGGTTAATCCCAACATATGGAACCGATCATTTCTTTTTCCAATTCGGGTAAAAAATTAAGGGATTGTAAAAAATATAAATCAAATAGAAAATCTAATAACCTCACAAATTAATGAGTTTAACTTATTATATATGTCTAACTATACAAGGGCAAAGCATGTGTGCGAGTTCTATTTGGAGCAAAAGGATGTCTTGTGAAAAGCTCTACGGAATTGACATGTTGCATATTACTAAAGGTATAAATAATTTACATGTTTAAGTTAGAAATATGATTAACTTAATTAATTAATACTACAATTTCAAATTAGTTATTTAATCTTATCCTACAGATATTATTGTACCAATTCTCAGTATGTATTAATCTGTTGTATAATTGAAAATACCTCCTTTTAATTAATTAGTCACTCTTTATTATGTGACATAATTAATTGTAGAAAATTTTAGAGACTACTAATTACGAAATAAAATTAATTAATTAAAAGGTAAATGTCATTTTGATCCTCCAAAATAGGCTAAAGATTTCGTTGAGGTCTAATGGAAAGGCTTACGCCTGGAACGTGCCACCAGGGTATAAAAGACAAAAATTAATATGTACATAACAAATTTAATTGTGAAATTTTCACATAAAATTTATAAGTATAAAAAATGCATATAGCCAGAATTTTCTCTGAAAATTCCAAGAATACAACCGCTTTTGGGAAGCGTTTCGTCAATGAAAAAATTACAAATTACAAAGAAATATTAAACAGTTTTCAAGAATCACTAAATATTCACAAAAATTATAAAATCACAAAAGGATTACGAAAAAAATTTCACATCAAAATTCTTGGGATATTCTATCTTGGAAAATATATGGTCATTAAATAAAATCACAATTTTCAAAATAATGTTAAACTACCTCCAAAAGTTATCAAATTTTTGAGAAAAATCTATTAATATATAAAATATTTGTGTAAAAAATTTTGTTCTAAAATCTTAACGCAGTGATTGCTTTGGGAAGCATGCCATTGACAAGAGAACTATAAAAAATTGAATAAGTAACTAATAAATCTCGAAAGTTGCCAAAAATTTAGTGAAAATTTAGAAACACGAATGTCTTCCTCCTTTTTAAGCATTCCTAAAATATTTAACCAAAAGAAAATGAAGTAATGCATTAGAAAGTATGTGTGTGTGTGTGTGTGTGTGAATAGTGACTTGGATGGTTTCCTTTTAAGTTATCTTCTTTAATTTTTTTTGTTTAATTTTTATGTTTTGTAATTCTGGTATGAATATCTATAAGTCCTTTAATCACACACGTTAATCAAATCTTTCCTTTTCTCTTCCCGTCATTTTCTCTCCCTCCTATGTGTTTCCTTTTTGGTTAAGGATTAATGATATTCTCTAGTTATCGATTGTTATAATCAATTAGTGACTAAATTTTAGCTATCAAGTGTATTTTCCTTTTGTATATATTATCTTAAATATACCATTTTGTAAATATACTTTTTATGGTACAATTTTTAATTGATAGCAATGGAAAAAAATGAATATATATAAGTGTGTGCGCGCGCGCATGCAAGTGTGCGCATTTAAGGATATCATTTTGTAAAAATAATTTTTAAGGTACAATTATTCATTGATAATAATGGAAAAAAATGAAATTGAGTGAAAATAAATCTGTTACACAAAACATGTCCGGCACACACTATGTTCAAGTATGCATCCATGTAACACTGTCTTGGACATCTTATTCTTATTTTACCTTTTCAATCTTTTAATTTATTAGCTTATTATTTTGTTAATTTTTAAGGAAAAAATCTATACTAGTAGACTTACTTATATCTCTATGTTATCATATTGTTCTAAAAGGACATTCCCAATTGATTACTTAAATTTAATCATTTATTAAATTAAGACTTTCTGTATATTTTTAATTCATTAATAGTATCCTCTGTAATGTCTAACTATTACAATTTTATCTATTTATTCTTAGAATCTTACTAATTATTAGTTAATACAAATCCTTACTCCCAATGTCACTCCTGTTCACCAAAAACCATTCTGCAATAAATTTTCATTTCCTTTTATATTATTCAATGATTCACACATCCAAATTTATTTTCATTATTTTACGGGAGACTGTCATTTTTTTTATGTAATTAAAATTTAGTAATATGATCTTCTAACTCAACCATTATATACGGTGGTTTTTTTACTTTTATATTTATCAAGAGTTTAAAAATTCTATGTTCCATTATGAAGGCATCCTTTGCTTTGCACAAGTTACTTGTTTTAGAGATACTCTTAGCTAGACTCTGGAAAGCATTGGAATGAACATCTTGCTGTTGCTTTAAGCAGCATCTGATTCCTGTGTTATTATTCACCACTTTTCAACATTTAGGATAACAAGTATTGAGAAACAAAGATATTCTCAATCTGAGAGCTCTGCAACGTGTTAAATTAACATAATTATCGATCTTCAAATAAATATATTTGGCTTTTAAATTTAAGATATATGTGTTAATATTGTACTGTCCTAATGTATTCAGAGTTTCGAAATTCCGGTGTATATAACCACGTAACGACTCACTAAAAAATACTTGTTTTACTAAAATTGCATATTGTAGCATTTTTATATAATAACAATTTCCTTCATACAATGTTTTACATCAAATAATTTTTAATGGCAATACATTTTTCTCCTCACAAATGTCAATTAGCATTTTCCACCTTCTCGAAATGCCAAAGTCTGTCAACTGTCACTAGAAAAGGATTTAACCCATTTAAATTGCTGAACAGGCCCAGGGAAACGAATCGAGAAAAGGCCCAAATGGATAAAGACGTGCCAAAATTGTGGTGCAAAAAGTAGTCATACGACACCGTTTAACGTGAGAAGGCTGAGTTTTCAAGAAAGCGAAAACCCCTTTGCCTTTGACAGTGTCTGTTCCAGAAGTTTTGGGTTTGTTAGGGGTTTAAGACAGAGAGATCCGTCCACTCCCCTGAACCCAGACAGAGAAACGAAGAACCCGCCAAAAAAAAAGGTGGAAAAATGGTGATTTTCTTGTGATGGGATGAAATAGAAGAATAAGTGCTAGAATTTCTTTGAAGTGTTTAAAAAAAAAAAAAAAAAGGAAAGAATGAAGAGAGTAGGAGTAGAAGGAAAAGGAATGTGTGAAGAACTGTCAAATAGGTATTATGGATTGTGTGCAGTTGGTGGAATGCTTAGTGCTGGAACTACACATCTTGCCATCACTCCTCTTGATGTCCTCAAAGTCAATATGCAGGTTATTTTTTGCATCCAAAGGAATAAATTTCTGTACACAATGAAGTGTTTATAGGAGAAATAAATGTTGTGATTTTTGTGGGTTTTGAGGTTTCTTGTGTGCTTCTTTTGTGATTGCTTTTGGTGACAGGACTAAGGAGTGTGTTTTCATGCCCCGAAAAGAAATAGTAAGAAAAAGAAAATCAGGCATAACTTTGCTTGAATTTGAAATCTTACTGTTGAACTGAACTTGCATTTCAAAGGCATGGTTCTGATTATTGGTGCTGATGTTTTCATTTTCATAAGCTTTTTCATTTTGACTTGAAGATGGCATCTTAAGGTGTATTTTCGGTTAAGAGGAAGAAACTGGGAGAAAGGTATTATGGATGAGCTTTCTTATTCGCTGTTGAAGGCGTTGTACAAAAGCAAGGACCAGGCTAAGAACATGATCAGCCAAATTTAAGGCTTAGAACGTGTAGTTCATTATTAAGTGGTTCTTTAGGTTCTGATATTCCATCCGAGGGTTATCAGTAATTATCAAATGTCTTTCTATCTAATGAATAGCTGTTTGATATGGTAAAGTACCTGGTGAATTGCTTTATATTACTAGATAGCAAGTGGAAGCTGATAATTCTTGTTATGAATTGAGAACCATTCTTAGATCTTATCTTACTAATTCACCTTTTTCTGTTAAAATCCTTAACCTAAAATGCTCCTTTCTTTTATAACAGTTGGGAGTTTATGCCTTTGTTCAAATGAATTGTCCTTGCTACCCAGTTCTCTTATGTGTACATAAACCTGTTAAACTAATTAAGAAAAAAATTTGTACTTATTAGGTGCATCCGATTAAGTACCGAAGCATTTCGACATCTTTTACTACTTTATTAAGGGAGCAAGGGCCTTCAGCATTTTGGAGAGGCTGGACTGGGAAGTTTTTCGGTTATGGTATGCAAGGGGCTTGCAGATTTGGCCTGTATGAATACTTCAAGAAGGTTTACTCGAATGTGCTGGTGGATCAGAACAAGAGCTTGAACTTTTTTGTTAGCAGTGCATCTGCTGAAGTAATTGCAAATGTGTTTCTCTGCCCATTTGAGGCCATTAAAGTTCGTGTGCAAGCACAGCCTCACTATGCTAAGGGTTTGGCTGATGGTTTTCCAAAGCTGTATATGTCAGAAGGACTCCGTGGGTATGGACCTACAACATCGTGAACTTGTTCATTCGTCAGTGTCCCATTTTTTCTGTTTAATGTTTATTGGAAGAATTACACCTGTTTTCTTTTTTGCGTCCAATTTCAGCTTATACAGAGGGCTTATTCCACTATGGGGTCGTAATCTACCATGTAATTTCTCCCTTCAATAATAATTTTTTTCTTTTTCCCCCTTGATGCTATAATGTTGAGTGACTTCAACTTTTGTTTGCCTGTTTGATGAGATCAGGGAAATTCTCTTGGAGTCTACTGATTTACTGCAATTCACAGATTTAAGATGTTTTGCTATATGGGATTGCAAGTGAAGAAAATATTTACAATAGATAGTTATTATTTACTTTTCACATATCTGAACTAGCACTCTGGCATTGAAAGAGCATGATCAACCAAGACATTGCACATCATAGAATCTTGAATTACTGTAGCAGCGGTGGCTAATTTGCTCATATGGTACATCACTTCTAATTCATATCTGTGCAGTCTCCATGGTCATGTTTTCAACATTTGAGCATACAGTTGACTTTTTGTATCGAAAAGTAATGCACATGAGAAAGGAAGATTGTACAAAAGCTCAACAGCTTGGAGTAACATGCTTAGCTGGATATGCTGCTGGATCTGTTGGTAGTATTATTTCCAACCCTGCCGACAACATTGTTGCTGCTCTTAACAACAAGAAAGCTCATAGCCTTAAGCAGGTAATCTCTATCTTCATGTTTTCGAACAAATCCTTTACTAACCATTTATGCTGTCTTTATGCTTAGTATTGTCCTTTTGTGTTACCAGGCTGTTAAGAGAATCGGGTTTGTGAATCTGTTCACAAGAAGTCTTCCGATTAGGATTATGCTGGTTGGGCCTGTTGTGACTTTGCAGTGGTTTTTCTTTGACACCATCAAAGTGTTGAATGGATTGTAAGTCATGCTTCATCTTGCTGTTCTTGGTAAATCTTTACTCAATTTTGATGGAATTTGTCTTGTACCAACTTTATCCTCCAGTTTTAATTTCTTGCAACCATGTAAAGCCCTGAGTATGAATTACAATGAACGTTATGCAAGAGGAGATGTGTATTCATGTGGGATAGGCCTGGTCAAGGGTAAAAGAAGTTTGTTGTAGATGAGGTCAAATTTTGCTTATCATCCTTTTGGGGATACTGAGACTTAAAGCAGAAATCAATTTCCAGGTGTGTGGGAAAATAAAATTAGTGTCTGTTGCTCAAGATAGTATACTCATTCTAAGGAATTTTTGAATCATTATTGTTTACCTGACATAGCAGGAAAGGGGATAAATTGTAGAAAAGTTGTTAAAAATCTTGGTGTGTTACTAGAGGGTATTTTTACAAGAGACTTTCTATATACGCTAAATTTTCTGTAAATATGTAATTCTACCTATATTCTTCTTTCTTCTTGTGGCTGTGCAACTGTTTTTCTTTCTCTTCTTTGCTTTCCTCCAGTATTTTTAAAATAGTTTCGCTCCTGTAATTTATTTTTGTCGAAAAACATCTCCACTTGGACATGGCACAACAATGTACATGGCTTAGTTTTGTTAATTAACTTTGTCATGTCTTATGAGGGTGGATTGGCAAAATAAGGTACATCTGATTTCTTAGGATTTGCATTTTTTGCATGTTTCAGCAAATGAAACTATGCCATTTAAGTTTTAATTTATGCCTCTTTGCTTTGTCATTGTAGAACTTAATTTTTCCCTTGAACTTTGCAGGCCAACAAGTGGACATGTTAGAACAGACAATGAACACAGCAAAATGGCATATGAATGATTTAGTCAAATAGTGGTGTACAATTTAGTTTACCCTATGATATACTGGTCTGGTTAGCACGGTACTCAATTTTTGTCTGCTGCCTGCTCTTTTGGTGCCGCGGGTTTTATATTGACCGTGCAATAAAAATATATGACGCTGTGATCTATGGTTTAGGTACATAACTTTCTTACTGCCCATTTATATTTTGATATAACTGTCAAAATCTTTGGCTCATCCTGTGACAGTAGATGAACCTAGTACTGGAAAGCTTGACAATAGTGGAAAAGTAAACGAAGAAAAGACTTTTTATGCCGGGCTTTGCATTTTGGTTTTGAGGTATCTAATTGGCTGATAAATATAATTGTTTTCAAATCTAAGTAGGCGCTTGTACCTTTTTGTGTTCGTAATTATGGGAAAAGAAAGCAATAAGCAATCTCCAGCTGCTATATGAGCAACGAACACTCCGTTCTTTCGTAGCTTTCTTCATGTATGCTTCATTGTGTATATGCTCAGTACTTGCACAGGGCAACATATTTGTAGGGTTAATGCTGTAACTCGATATAGAATGACCATATATTTAGGGAATGGTGCTATAGAGCATGATAGTTTAGCAAGGATATTCATGTGCTGGACTGTCCACACTCGACTTGCAGGATAGAGCGAGGAAATGAACATAGTGTTTGTGAGGAAACTGCTAAGAACGAGAAGATGGTGCATTTGATGGTTGTTCACTCCAAGGTGCTAGGATTTCGTCGAGTATGAGCCTTATGTGGACGGGTTTAAAGCTATCTTGCAGGGACCACAGTTGGACATCTTATTATAGAATGACTCGTTTGTGAAAACTGTGACTGTTAAATTTCAAGCAGTAAACTAAATGTTGCTTACACCGTGTCTTGCAGTCACTGATCCATCTTAGAATTGGTTCGTTGACAAGTTGCTCCACGACTCGGTTTTTTTTTTTTTTTTTTTTTCCAAAGGTCATGTTGTATATATCATAATAACTTGTTACAAAAGATCATCCCAAACTACCTGGCAACTGCCAGAACATCAACTTGTGCAGATTTTACAACCCACCCCGGGAAGGATTCCTTCCACCTAATTTCGTTAGTGAGTTTGGTAGCAAATTTTGCTCCACGACTCGTTTATTACTTCTTTTCTTTTTTAATTTGTTCTGTCACATGATTAGACTGTTGATATGTTTGTTTAGATGCATCAACTGCCAGCCTTGAATCGTTCTTCCTACATAAAACAACATCATTCTGGCCTGGTGAATTGTAAAGATTAATAAACTGACTACACACGCGATTCTTCAGACAATGAGAAGCATCGTAAACCGTGTATGGCAAATTCATTGTTTCATTGTATCATGCTTCATCGTATAGGCCTTGTTTTTCCTACATGCTTCATTGTCTCATTCTTTGGAGACTCTTAGCTATGTATCTCGATTATACATGTCTTTCCCGATTCAAAACTTGTATGTGAACCTTGAGTAAAATTATTTGATTCCTTACAATTTAAATCATATCGGTCATATTTTGTTCGACCCTACGTAAAAAGCAACAAAACACAAGTTTTATTAACAAGAAAAGAATAATCGAACACGAAAATTAAACTAGGATGATGATCCAAACTTGTTAGCTACATAATATTGGAAATTTTGTTGTTGTGTTACTGCTCATATTTACAAGTGACAAATCTACGACAAAATAATCCATCTCTAGGTTTTTTTTTTTTTTTTGTGAGAAATATGTTTTTTAAAAATTTCTAACATATTTTACAATTAACTTCTTATCTCACATATGTATTTATAAAAAATAATCTCTAAAATTGCTATGGTAATGTTTTTTTAAAATACACATAAAAAAACAACAATCAATATGAAATATTTTTCAAGTAGCTAAATATATCATATCTTTGCTTTCCCTTGCACATGATTTCTTCAAAACCACCTCTTTCGGGCTTCGGATCAAGGAGTCATTCTATTATGGATCGGGTCCACAAGGGAGATTGGAGCTACCAAGGCTTGGTGGTTCATTCATCCACCGTTGGGTTCACGGATGAGGCTTGTGGATCCAATAGTGAAGATTGGAGCTGTCAAGACTCGGTGACTCATTCATCTACTAGTCCGTCTGTGGACGCAGTAGTGGAGATTGGAGCTATTAAGACTCGGTGACTCATTCATCTACTAGTGTGTCCACGAATGGGGCCTATGAGCTTGGTCCATTCTAGAAAAATTCCCAGATCGGGCTCTCCAACAAGTTTTTTATCGAACTCAGTCTTCCATCACCTCCGCAAAAGCTACTGTCCCGAACCATCTTTAATTGTGTGTACATGCAGCTTTTGCATCTGGAGCTTGTCCTGTTCTTGCCTTGTTTTTATACCGTATGTCTAGGGCTTATGATTCCAACTAATTTGATTGACTCCAGGACTCTTGGACTTCATCACATTAAAAGAACATTGAAAAAAAGCATAACATCTTTCAATCCACATGAGGTGGATTCTGTACATCTGGTTGTTCATCTGAGGTTCCTAGATGAGGTGGTATTAAGCCCACTGGCACAATTCACTGGTATTAGTGTATTTTTATCATTAAAATCCATATTCCATTAGTTTAACCAACTTGATTTAGTGAAGAATCCAAACTTGCCCTCAATTGATGACTCGCAGTTTCAAAATGATCTAAGATGTTAGGTACCAAAATAAGATTCTTCAACTTATATTATTAAGCAATTTGAAAAAGGTTGTCTGAAAGCTAGAATGATACATCAGTCCTAAAAATCTCGAAAAGTTTTGTACGCAAATGACAAGAAGCCCCACAAAAACCATTTTAGCATAAAAAGAAGAATCTTCAGCAGTAGGCTCAAATGCGCTATAATCCAATGACATAGACAGGCACATTTATCAGTTTTTCTTGTCTACTGTGACTCATGTTTAGCTTGCTTACAGTTGTGTCCTGGGGTATTGTGGAGATACTACATTGAACTGAACAAAAACATCGTGCTGTTGATTTGTAAGGCAATTGAGAACATATGTTGTTGCGAGTTTTCTGTTTTGTCTCCTCTTCTAAGCCACCCAAAAGTTTGGGGCTTTGTCTGTTTTAGCTACAAAACTTCTGTGCCATCCTTTCGATGACAGCTTGTTGAAAATCTCAAAGATCTCAATTGATCATATAAAGCCAAAACATTGTTCAATTAGTTGGCTATATACCACAGCTTGCCTACTAGTTTAGTAGTGGACCATGTGATTGCATATGGGTTCATGTGTTACATTAATTAATTAAACGAATTACCTAATTTGCAACGTTTCGAACTTTGTAATGCAGCAAGTAAAGATCCTAGATCTAAGACTCTCGGTCCTTATGAATTGTGCTCATGCTAGACTTATGAAATAATTCCTCATCCGAAACGCCTTGGAACATAATCTAGAGCTAAATATTACTTACTAGTTTCTTTTTTATCTGTTCAAACATTAATATAAAGACCGACAAGTGTTGTAGCAACACGATGTTATTATAATTCTACTTTCTTAATAAAATTTACTACTTTATAACCAAATATACTATTTTTCTTACAAAACTTTTAATTTATTTTGAAGACCAGGCGTAAGTATTTTAATTCACTACAAAAAATGATCTCTTGTATTTACGTAATGAAAATATGACTTTGTTTGTTTGATAGTATTTTTTAAAAACATGTTTATTAGAAATTTTAAATACATTTTTCAACAACATTTTTATCTCACATGCATATTATCAAGAAGAATCTTTAAAACAACTACATTAATATTTTTTAAACAACATCCCAAAAAATATCCATCCAGACATAGCCATAATTTTGAAAAAATTTAGATATCAGAGAGGGCCATTTGGCAATTTTTGCACCTCTAATGAATAATCCCCTGGATATGCTTCGGAAATTTATAAAAATAACTAATTAATTCAAACAACTTTACAAAGAACAGTGATTATGATTAACCGTAAACAACATTAGTATATTCGATTTCCAACATCGCGACATTTACCGAACAAAGGAATCTATCATGTCTCATATTTCAATCAGTGTCGCAATCCAACTTTTTTTTTTTTTTTTAATCTTCAAATTTTCAAACAGACAGATAAATGTGGCAATAATAGAAGTAAGCAGTACCTATTAAAACAATAATTTAATCAGACAGTAAATGATTAACAAGTTAGGTCACAACCTCTCATTATTACCTTCGAAATTCCCATGTGAAATCGTTAATGAACAGTCAAAAGCGATACACTAATCTTTACACGATTTTCAAAGTGAAAAGAAAGGGATAATTAGATTCGTTCATTTAAAGATAACATTTGTTAATCTTTCCGCTAATGACGACTAAACAGAGTTTCATGTCTGGACGAGGCTCTTAAATGTGGAAATCACATCGGCATGATGCATTCATTTGAAACCCGCTAAAGCACGTGTGCAGAAGTTGAATGATTTATCTCATCTCGTGACTGCCTCTAAAAGGAGCTAATTTGACGGTTGCATCTAACTACCTTCCTAATAAAGACGTCAATTAATTATCTGCCGACCAGGCTCACTTGTTTTACCTTAATTTTCCTTCACCATATGTCAGTTCGAGGATTAATCTCGTTGTTATTCTCTCAAATCGGTTCAAATTCTCTACTTTTTTTTTTTTTTAATAATTGTGTCTAATATGAAACAACACCTTATTATGATACTGTATGAAACGACAGTTATGCTACATGTTGAATGCCAAAAAGAATTTAACAGAAGATTCACATAATCAAGTTGTTTTTGTTCTCCCATCTTTGTCCAATATGCCTGGTGTAAAGAGAATTACTATGTAATGTTTGACTAATGTAGAATTACTATGTGATCACGGAAGACATTAAGTTGTAACTTATTATCCTTGCAAAAATCAATTGGACTCTTGAAAATTGTTTTTACGAAATTTTTTGATGCAATTATTGGTTGTTTTTGTTTTCTTTTATTTAAAAGTGTAATGTTAAACTAACAACCCAGATTCTAAATTCTAATGGAGCCAATAAATCATTTAATAGCCCCAATTTTAATTTCATTTTCTCACCGACCCCGCGTGATCGTGCAGTGTAAATTTAGAACAATCACCTTTCACCACTACCCTTATCTTGAAGATTCTGAGAGTTGCCTTGGTCAAGAAAATTACAGCATTCTACAAGTATTAAAGTTTATTGATGAAAATAACGAAACTTCTTCACTTCATTAATTTGTTCACATCGTGATTTCCTAGATTAATTAAATCAAAGTCGTGTTACATTAATTAGTGATGAATTTTTAAGACGACTTCTTAGTCCGTTCTAACAGTTGTGGGCGACTGGGTCCCATGGTACCATTTGACCACAAAACCGCTGGAGAAGAAGGATTAGGTTAGTTACACAAACCTCCGCAATCCAAGAAGCCGCCATCCTAAAGATACCGCAGGCTGATACCCGAAATTCGGTTGTTGTCTAAACACGAAGGGATTCTGTCTGTACCAGAAGAAGTGGTTAGGGTCAGAAAGCTACTGTTCTATGTAAGGAGGGAAAACAGTCAACGATTTATTCATGATCCTATCCATTTTCGAGTTGGGGAAGGAGGAAGAAAAAGCTCTGGACCAAATCCATGAGGGAAAAAAGTCAACGATTTATTCATGATCCTATCCATTTTGGAGTTGGGGGAGGAGGAAGAAAAAGCTCTGGACCAAATCTATGAATTGACCCCAGCCAAAATCTAACCCTTAAAAACCGAGATTGGATGAACAAAAAATCCACGGTCAAGTCTGATGATTTGATTAAGTTAAGATAGTGTGCATTTTGGATTCAGCAAAGCTGCTAGCCATATCCTTAATTCGTTTTCACCTTCTCCGCTTTTTGAATATCATTCAGATTTATTTTGTAACATAAAATATATTTTTAATTCTCACATTAAATAAAAGCCTCACATGTGGACTGTTTCAGGTAACTGCAATATTTTAAAATTAACAACTATTAGATATGTTAGGAAACCCACACCATTTTAAAAATTCCAATTTGACTATCCTTTTTTTCATTTAGTCAGGTTTGGTTTTATTGGTTTTTCAGTTTTTTCCCCCCTCACAGGCTAATAGATAACGCATGTTTCCGCTGGAATTGAATGTAATATATGTAAACCTCATGCTTCATTTAAAACTGAGGATGCTGAATACATCTTTCTCCCCATTTTTGCCGGTCGATTGTACATCTCATTTTAGGTCAGGAATTCAAAAAGGTACAAGTAAATGAAACACGGAAGAGGGAAAAAAAATTTTTTTGAACGAGGGAGATAAAAAAAAAAAAATCTACAATTCGAGGATAAAGAATCAAAGCCACCTCTGTAGACAGGATGATTCTGTTTAGCAAAATGATAGAAAACCAGCCATCTTGTCAGCTCTCTCACAACCCCATAACAGCTTGATTGTCCTGTATGACAAACAACATAGCATGTGAGGCTTCCCCCTTGGCACCCAACAATTGAATATAATTATCAATGCAGCCAACATGTTTAGATACTACACGTTCCACACAGCATCACCTTATCTTTTTTCCCCTATTTCGACACATATCACTTATTCAAACCACCCCAAAAAAAAAAAAACATGTGCAACCTCTGATAAAATGCTCCTAAATTGGGTATCTAATGTGCGAGGTCAATAACAAAATCTAAGCTGTTAGCCACTGCTTGGAATTTGATCTACAGACACTCCAACACAACTTGTACAATTTAGTAAAACGATCAATACATGAAATACTTGAGATTTTTTTTTGTGGTGGGGGGTGGTTGGGGGGGGGGGGGGGGAATTAACATACCAAGAATTGTCAAGCCGGTGTGCATTAGGCTTTTACATAATCCAGACCAGTGCGCTTGCGTTTGTTAGACCTTGAAAAGAAACACATCTGAGCCCATGATTTTTTCTGCTTCACTGGCTGTGGCTTGACATCCCTCTTTGCAACAAGGTCAACCATGTACTGAACAACAGCCTAAAGAGCACAGAATCTAGGTTAGTCTCAATACAAATGGCAGAAAGCACTAGAGGAGCAGAAACTAAGATTACCTGTGCACCCTGGTCGATTATATCTTTTGGTGGCACTTCTAAAGGATTTCCTTCAACATTCAAGATGCGCAACCGAGTCAACATCCCAAAGGAGTCTGGAAGGATCCTTATCTGGTTGTTGCTCATATCCAACTCTTCAAGCAGCTCTAGATTGCCAATGGACCTTGGCAGATATTGTAGGTCTGCAAAATTGTTGCTAATGTTCATTTTCACGAGTGCAGTTGCAAAGCACAAGCTCTCAGGCACAGCTTCAAGCTCATTGAAACTGACATCAAGCTCCCGCAAGCTCAAAAGGGAGGCCATTGTAGTTGGCAATTGTCTGATATTATTGTATCGCACAGACAGAACCTCAAGGGATCCAATTCGGCCCACAGCTTCTGGAAGTGCTTTGAGCCGGTTATAGTCTGCCCGGAGCTCTTTGAGCGAAGAACACTGCCCTATAGTATGAGGAATCTCCTCAATATCATTAGTTTCCACATTCAATATTTTCAGGCTGACAAGGGAACCAATTGTATCGGGAAGCACCGAGAGCAAATTGGAGCTCAAGTTAAGCTCCTGCAGACGGACCAATCTTGCAAAGGTAGCTGGCAGTGATCTTAATTGATTCCCGCTCAAGTCCAGACAGACCAAGTTAAGCAGATCTCCAATAGATTCTGGCAATTCAATGATCCTATTTGAACGTAAATCCAAATTTTGCAATGACGACATGCCTCCGATGGTGTCTGGCAAAGTCATAATCCTGTTCTGTGACAAATCCAAGGTGATCAAACTCGATAGCTTCCCCAAGGAATCCGGAAGCCATTCTACTTGGTCCATCAATTTTTCCTGAAGATTAAGTTCCCGAGTTCCTTTCTTCGATGATATTTCAATTAAACTAGCAAGTTTTATCAAGCTTAGTTTTTCACCCTCTTGACCTACATGAAACAACCCATTACTTTTAAATTAAAATACCATCTTTAAAGCATAAAAGACACGGGAAAACACAATTGAACAGAATCTCCAAATGCAAGCACTCCTGCTCAAACTTTTACTTCTGTTTTTTTTTCACCTTTCTAAAACCCAAAAAACACATACTCGCACAGGAAACAGATTAATAGCCTACTCTGCAAAATAACCCAAAAGAGGACATAATAACGCTTAAAAGGAGGAAAGCGAATTTAGACATACCAATATTAATAGCCGGCTTTAGAGTCGAATCAACAATTTGGGCCGTGGACAGAACCTCCCCAGATCTTCGTCCAACCCCCAATCCGTCCACATGAAACGTGGCCTTCGCCTTGTCCAGATAACTATCATCTTTACTTAACGATTCAGAAGCCTTCAAAACATCTTTCTCGTTATGAAACGTCGACCGCGATGATGACGTCGTAGTAGTATTAGTACTCATCGAAGTCGTGGTGGCCGGAGAATTGAAACTATTCCCTGAAAAAGATGCAGAAGTCGACAAGGACAAACTGCTCAAATCCCTTGAATAACTGGTAGAATAAAACGAGGGCTCATTATTAGCATAGGATTGAGCAGAACCCGAGGGAGACAAGCACTTAGAAGCTCTCTGAATCAAATCATCAAACACAGAGTGGACATTTTCGAGATCCAACAACTTAACAGCCTCCCTCTTCTGTTCCCTGCCTTGAAAATAAACCATAATCTTCTGCATCTCCAGCAATATCTTGAACAATTCATCAGGGACATTTTTAGCTTTAGTTTGCCTAGAAATTGCTTCAATTCTCGATTGATCTTCCTTGTCAACGTTTTTAATGAGTGTTCTAGCTGCTTCCACTTCTTCAATCCCTGGCCTTATCGGTAAAGATCTATGTATTCTCATGATTTCCTCCACCACTTCTTCAATTGACATAGCTGATTTCTCCATTTCTCTTACAATATTCCTTCCTAAATTTTCCCAAACCAAAACACAAACATCATTAATAAAACCAAATGAAATGAACAAATGGGCAGCCAATTATTTCAAGAACGGAATCAAAATTGGATTTTGCTTCCAATTTTCTTATCCAGTTAGTTCTCAAAATCGCAAAACAATCCAATAAAAGGCAAAACCCATTTGCAGTAAACATTAAAGAAAGCAAAACACAAAAATCCAAAGGAAATGGAAATTACCAACAACTGAGCTTGAATTTGAAGGTACTACAATGCTGAATGAACTTCTCCTGAATCAGCAAAAGGAAGATAACGAACTTAAGGGCTTATATTTGGGTCAATGAAAGAAGGAAGAACGGGAATTGATTCATTTGCACAATCACGGGTTTATCATAGATATAATGGTTTCCTGATGATTTCTTCGTCCTCTGCATTGTATGGCTGTTTATTCTTTTTTTTTTCTTTTTTGGTGGGGTTTTATTTTTATAATAATAGTTGCAAGAGGGTTTCTTCTCTCTTTCTTTCTGTCTTTTTTTTCTTTTTACTTCCTTTTTTTGGGGTGATAAATGATGATTGACGAAGGGTGAGGAGTATAAATAATGCAGAAAAGTCTTGAAACGGGAAAATGACTGATCGGTTATCAATTAAAGGACCTCTCTCTCTCTCTCTCTACACACTGGAGGCAATTTCGTTGTCTTATATGAGTGGTTGTTTTTCATCTCTGGGTTCCGGAAATGCCCTCGGGAATTATAGTAATGACGTAACCGCCGCAGCTTTTCTAGGATTCTCGGACATTGCCTCTAGATGACCTTTTCTGCCGGAAACTTTTTGGTTTTGGTATCCTACATTTGAAAGCGTGAATATGCTTAGGAGACTACAATATTTGATACCATGGTAATTGACGGCGGCCAGCTGCACCCACGTAGTTTCCAAAATGGGGCTTGTTATGTTGCTTGTCGGTCCGCTTTCTTGTATAATTATAGTGCTTTCTTTAGGACGAATAATTTTAGTAATTCTTTTGAAATGTCCAATGACCGATATAAGCGCAGTTTTTTTTTTTTTTTTTGTTGATAAATGTTCAATTTATGAAAGTGCTGGCTACTTGTGGAAGAAGTTACAAATGTATTTTTAGTCATTTTTATACTTTTCTGCCTATTGGAATAGGAAACTTTTTGCGTTTTGAATATAATTCGTTTAGAACGTCAAATTTTTTGTAATACAATTAGAGTATAAGTAAATATTGAACTTTTATAATTTTTTTATATACTACCGAAATTAAATTAAGTATCAATGGGACATTTTTGGAAGTGAAAAGACATATGAACACAGAAAATAGAGTAGAGTTAGACGTATGCATCGTGTGCAATTAGGTCAAACCTTTGTTGGTAAAGAAAAAAGGGACTTTCACCATCAAATCTCTACTTGAATAAGACCATGGCTAGAATTTCTTGGTACTAGTATATAAAATAGTAAATATTCGAGGACTTTGGAGTGTCAAACACAATCCTCTTTTGTTTTCAGTGCTGATTAGTTGGTCATGAAAGTAATCAAATATAATTGTATTTTACTTTGTATCAAACACTGGTCATAAAAGCGTAGATTTACGTTAATGAAAGGTTTCTTTTTCATCATGATTGAACATTGATTCATTGCTGATTCATTAACTAAATTGAGAAGTTTGTTGACAGTTGTATGTGATTCATTCTTGATGTACATAAATCTTTTGCTTCCCAATTTCAAAAAAGAAATAAAAAAATCTTTTGGTTCCTTTTTTCTTTTTGGCTTTTTCCCGTTGGTCATTGCGGGCAAACTTCGGCGAAGTAACTGGACAAATGTGCCTCGAATCACTCGACAGAGTATAGTTATCAATGCACCAAATCAAATGTTCCAGTTTCACCCAGAAATTGAATCACAACACTTTCTCCAAATCCTGGATAATATGGCATGCCAAATTTAGCTAGAGAATCTATGACTTTTGGTGAGGATCCGAGACCTTTTCCAATATTAAATCGAAAAATGGACATAAAAAGAATCTTCCATTCCCCGATAGATACAATTTTTTGTTTATATGCTTCTTCAACTTATTTTGTTTTCTGAATTGTCAATAACATGAAAAGTGTGTTTTCTTCTTGGATGTCCAAAGATTGTTTAAGTTTTTACATGGAAAATCTAGATTTACAATATATGATTTATTCATAAAATAAAGTACCTGTAAGATTGACAACTTTATATATTAGTTAGTAACTAAGATTGTTTGTATGCCTTGTGTTCGGTAATATTTTAAGATCATCACGAATAATTTACACAAAAATTTTACACTTGTTATATATAAAAAGATAAATCATTAGGTAAATACTTTAATTATTATACCTATAGATAATTAGCTCTACTATATTTACTTTTTTATTTTATTTTGACTACTCTTCATATTTTGATGCGTGATATTCATTGTGACGTAAGTAAATAGAGTATATGATCATAGAATTGTTACCACTTGACAAAAGATTACTATTTGAAAATTTCAAAAGGTAAAATTATATTTTTAACATAAAAAGGTAATACTCTTGTTCGACCAATATTACATTTTTAGTTTTTCCCGAGTTCTTTTCCAATTTTTCCTCCTTTAATGCTTTTCGTATTATGGCAAATTAACCATAAATCAAGTTAGAATATTAATCATTGACTATTATGCATTCCTATGTCATCCAAATTATAGGTCATTCTAATATCACAACCAAAGAAGACAAGTAAATTAACAATTTTTTGCCATTAGAAAGTGATATATAGCATGTGCGTTGACATAATATTGAAAATCATTTATTTAAGCTGTTTAGAATTTCCCTGTTATTGGTTTAAAAAAAAAAAAAAATTTTCCTGGTTATTCATTCTTAATCTGATGGCCGATGAGAAGAGGGCACAAACGTCATTACAACCATGATAGGAAGGAAAAAAATTATCAGTGAAATAAGGTGAAAAGAACGCTGATGTCATCGTCTTCTTGCTTAGGATTCAGCGATCTATCATATGAATTGCCAGGCTCTACTTTCCCAGTGATAAATAACTGAAGTCCAGATGTCCACGTTTTATTCTGGACACGTGTTACAATCTGGTTGTACGAAATGCCACGTCCAACCATATCCGGCGGGCACTGCAACTCACGCAATAACCGTTTCGTCGAGCGCCTTTTTTGAGTTGGGCTGTCCATGGAGATGGGGCACTGAGTTGCGGATATGGACCATTGTAGTTTTTTTAATTATTTTTTATTTTTATGAAACCTACACTATTATATTGGAGAGAGAAAAGTCATAAATTTTTAACCGCTTCACCATTTATTTATTCTCAACAATTGTTGTTAAATAATGTAAAATGCATTCATTAAATTTTAATTACCAAAAATAACTTATATCGAACCGAAAATATTTAATGTTTACGATACGACACATAGGATATCAATACCAGTCATATTTCACATGAGTAACATAGGTATTTCTTGTCCATTAACCATTAGATATAAAGGGTTCAATTTACTTATTCGATAAGATGTGATAGACTGTAGTTTATTATGTAAAATTATGACATGTATTATATATTTAACTTTTTGTTGTGCATTGATGAGATATTCAATTTATAATAAATAATATTTATTTTTTCCATAGATCAATGAAGCACAATTTACGATAGACAATATCTGACCCTGTATGATTTTTTTTAAGTGCTTTTTAAAAAAATTAATATAGTAATTTTATAAATTCTATTTGATAAAGATGCGTGTGAAATAAAAAAGATAATTAAAATATATATGTGAAGTTTTAAAAACATGTTATTGAAAAAACAAACACAAACAAATAGAGTTTATATTTCAAAATTTTTGATTTTTTTTATCAGGGGGCATAAGATACAAAGTGCAATGGAGAGAAGCTGCGACTGCCTGTAGACGACCTCACACACCACGCTGTGAGCTGTCCTTCCCTGATTAAAGAAAGTTGTCTCAGGTTACTGTGCCATCCCAGCTAAGTATCTATGGTGGAATCCGATTGTAGGCCCAAATTTGGGCCATGGATTAAAGTTGGGTCGTTGAGCTACCGGGTTGGCAACATGGGCTGTTACATGATTGATTACTACATTTTCTGTATATGGAATAATGGCACAAATAGATAGATTTTTTTAATCTTAACAAGTCAAAATTGGAAGCTTGGTTATTGATCTTGTGAGTCACAAGTTGTGACACATCTCCAACCTTTTTCTTTTCCCTTTGCATGTACATAAAATTTTAGAAAATATCCTTTATTGAAACCTTTTTGTTTTTCCCCAATGACACAAAATGTGTTTTTTGGTCCCTTGAGTTTGCTTAGATAGTAGAATTGGTGCAATGCCATCCTATTACTTCAAATTCAAATATCTCTTGAAACATGAGCTCGTCACACAGGGTTTTTGTCCAATGTGACTTATCTCTCCCAGTAATTTCCGAGCAATTGCATGAAGTGGAATTTATCCAGTACACATCTTCAGTAGTGGCTACAGGTTCTCTAGTCACACAAAAAAAAAAAAAAAAAAGGATTTTATTTTATTATATTTGATAGATCGATTTAGCAATGGTCTGGCCCAAAGTGATTAACCCGGTGGCCCTTAGGTTAAATCCCGGGTAATGCTTAGTTTAACGCCATCTATCTGATCTGCTGACAGCTCGCCCACACATTCCTCATCAAAATAGTGCAAAGTACTTCTTCTCCTTCTTTATTTATTTTTTCCCTTTCTGTTAAAAGTCTTTCGGATACAGAGAAGGAAAAAAATAGTGCAAAAGTTGCTAATTTAAGTTAAATCATTACTCATTTCTACCACTTCAATGAGCAGTTACAAGCCGTTTAGTTTAAATTAAAACAAAAGTTAAGTTTGAAATGTTGTTAAAAATTTTGAAAAACTTTTTGTTTTAATTTTTTATGTTATGAAAAAGTTGATTATTTAAAAAGCAATTTAATGGTTGCTATTCAGAACTCTTATTTTGTTTCCAATTTATAAATAAGTTTCTTACATGCCTTTAATCTCTTGGCCTCGCAAAAAAAAAAAAAAAAAAAAGACAAATTTCTTGATAGTATTAAAAAACAAAAAGACAAATTTATTGATGAGTATGTCTTTGCTTCATTTCTCACAAAAGTCCAAATAAAATGAAAAAACTCATATTTTATCTTATATGATAATTCAAACAAAATGAAAAACTCATATTTTTTTGCTCAAAAAAAAAACTCATATTTTATCTTCATATAATAATTCAAAAGTCAAAACAAATTCTTCCCTCCATCCAACTTACATTCCTCCAAAAAAAAAAAAAAAAAAAGAGACAAATTCTTTTATATTCTCCAAAAAGAAGAGAGACAAATTTATTGATGATTATGCTTTAGCTTACCTTTCAAAATTCCCTAGTAAAATGAAAAAAATAAAAAAGAAAACTCATATTTTATCATCACATAAAAAATATGTTTCACAAGTCGAAACAAGTTTGCCCCCTGCCCTCCAAATTACACATTTACATTCACCTCGCCGTCCGAAAATTTAAAAGCAGAGTTTGAGTAAACACTAGTACTAACGTTAAAGACATTTTAACCCTTTGAAAATTCCTTTGAGTGACTGCCACTAGCAACTTTGTCAAGGGCATAATTGTCAACTTGCCTTCCACAAAGCCCTAAGCTATAACTTCTATAACGCCTCTCCGGCTCCCTTGTTTGCAGCCAAAGTTACTTTGCCTACCGGCCGCCGCCGTCGCCTCTCTAATCCTCCGTGCGCCGCGCCACCGTCATCCGCCACCTCTTTCAGGAAACCTATTTGTGAGTACTAGCAAGCTCTATACTTATTCCTTAACGCGTTATTTTGTTTACAGATTTTTGATAATTTATTGAAAAATTTAGGGTTTGTGAAGGAATTAGGGCTATGCTTTTCTGACGGAATTGAATTTGAATGTTGCAGGAGTGAAATTGTGAGTTTTTTTTTTTTTGGACTGTAGGAATAAAATTTTGATAGGAAAAGAGAATGGGTTTAGAATTAGCAGGTGAGCAAGCTAGTGGCTATGGAGACTTGGAGAATAATGTTGATATTACCGACTCGGAGGTGGTCTACCATGTCAGGAATGCTCTCAAAGCTGCGCTTGAGGTATTATAAATTCCAAATTTTCTCTCAATTTTAAGTTTTATTTTTGTCTTTTTACTAGAAATTATTGATCTTTTAGATATGATCAGGAAGTATTTTTAGTTATGGATAGTGTTAATTATGTATTTAGTAACTTAACTTTTTCTTTTGAAGTACGATACAGGGGAAATATTTTTCTCAAAAATGGTTTTCCCAGGCTTCTCCGAACTTAGTAAATATTCTGGTAATTTAATTTTAGAAAGTGGTTTGACGTTCATTTTGTGCCATAGGGCGATTGTGACAGTTATAACCAACTTGTTGGGGTGATGCATCACAGTGAACGCTTACTCACTGAGGAGGTGGCTTTACTTGTGGTATGTTGTTGCTTGGAAGTTATGCTTATACTGCAGCTCTGGAGGTTTCAAAGATTGCTTGATGGTAATTTGCAATTTCATTTTGCTGTTTTGAACAACAGACATGTTTGAAGTCTTTAAGTGGGGCAGTTTCTTGTATAGATGTTGTTCACCATCGATCTCTTCTTGCTGCCGTGAGTGTTTAATACACAAGCTCATCTGTTTGTTTAGTTTAATAGAATACGAACTGTTCAGATATGTTCTTGCACGTTCTCAAGAAGGAATTGTCTTCAGATTTTTGGAATGAGCTTGTGGAACTACAACACTGATGTCATGGATGCTTTGGTTGAATTAGTTATAGCCCTGGTATGCGACTCTTATCTTATCATTGTTTTACCACAGCATGATATATGCTCAAAAGAACCTAGCAATGGCAACCTAGCTCCAATAGCGCTTTATGTTGTTTTAATACTTTGACTGACCATTAATTGTGTTGTTGTAGGCTGCATCAAGTGCACAATATGTTGATTTGTGCTTGGATATGCTAGTAAGCAATTTTATGCCTCCTTATTCTTTCTTAGAGTTACTGAAGCAGCCACGTGGTCTTACAAGAAAGGATCAAGTACTTGATCGTGTACACTCGACATTGAAAGATATTGCCAATTTAGTTCCACTTTCCCCTTTGAGACTGGAAAAAGTTATCAGGGAGAGAATGCCAAACATATATACAAAAGAATCTGTGAGTTTAAGTTCATGATCTCTGTGTGTTTTTCTGTTGTTTTGATTTTCCCTTATTCTTCTAATGGTACCGAAAACTGTCGACTGCTCACAAGCCTTTCTCTGTAATTGTTCATGATGTCATTGTCACATGTATTTTGGCTGTAGATGCCTTCATATGCTTAATGTGTTTTCCAATTGTGGGGAATGGCATTAGGGCAAGATGCATTTTTCTACTAAAATCAGAGTAATGGTCCTTTCAGCCGTCCTTTCTGAGTTCTGGCAAAATATGTGTCATTGAGTGGCACCATGATACTGACAGTGAAGGCATTTGCTCAGGAATTCCTCTGGGAAGAACTTGTTCTATTATTATTTTGGTCATTATATTTTTGGTGGTTGGACCTCTGTAGTCTAGTAGGTTAAGGGATATCCTCTCCCTTTTCCAAAGAACCATAAGAATTGTTAAATTCCATATTAGATATTCAGGGTAAGGATTGATGATGTTTGAGTTTGGTCGATTTTTTTTCTTCCCCTGATTCCTTCCTTATTGAAGTCTCTTCTTGAAGGTGTGTATGTTGACAAGGATTATTCTGTAATTTAGGACTCCTTTTGAAGATTTATAAATCAATACACCATATTTAAAATATATTGATTGTTCTCTTTTAATAGGTTGTCACTATATTTCGGTTCTCTAATGGTCTTCTAGATGGCATTTTTTGTTGTTGTCGTCTAACTGTGTTCTTGTTCTTTGATTTCATGCAGTTGATTGTGATGTATGTAGAGAACATGTTAAGACTGGAGAGTGGTGCAATAGGTGAACTTGTTGGGAGCACAATGCTTTTGGCAATAGTAGATAGGCTAATTGATATGGATGTGAGTTTTTTTACATGCATCCAATCTAGACCATTGGAGTGAGAGTTTCTTTTAGCTCTTTACTTGGATTTTCGTTTCTTATAGGTGGAGATATCTTGGGATGACATTTTGCAAGATGATTTCAGCAAGGGCATCTTCCAGATGGAGCTAGAAGATCTTGAGGGGCCTGCAGATGACCTTCAGGATGATGGTGATGAGGTACTCTTTGACTGGATGTTGTTTTTATGTTGCCTTCTTTTCCTATGCTGTGGTTTATAAATCTCTGTTGTTGATGTAGTGTTTGTGTTCCCATACCTGAGGTTTATTCTTCTCTTACGGCACTGTAACTGCCCTAGGTCGTACACTTTTGAGCTGTTTTTTCACATGCACCATGCAGTTTTTTCACATACTTGTCTAGTTTGGAGTGGGAACTAAGTGCTTATTAGTTTGGTGATTGTAGATCAAGAAACATTAGGATGTGATTATCTAGAGCAGTCGACACATTTGACTTAGCTTTCTAACTTTGGTCGACCACCAGTATCAAGTTAATCTCAAGCATTATTTACATTTTCATCTTTGGTATTGTTATTTCCTCATTAGCATCAGATTTCTTTAAGATTTCAATGTGAAAGCGAAGCTTTTATGAATATTTGTTACAGATTTTTACAAGCCATTCAATATTGTACGTTGTGGCAATATTCAATGAAGCACTTAGTTTGTCCATGTTCTCATAACAAGGAAATTTATTAGAAGTCACGAGCGAGGAAATGATAGAAATTAAAAGGCAGTACAACAAAGTTTAAGGGATTTAAGTTTTGTTAATTCTATTGTAGTGGGAATAGATAAATCTTTGGGACAGCTTATATGGAGAGAAATGTGAGTGACATGGATAACTTGATTAGAGGATTCACAGAAGATTGGTAGAATGTTTAGGGAAACCACTTCTTGGATAATGAGTGGCACCAGAAAATCCAAATGTTTCAGAACTGTGAAAATTAAATACATAAATAACTTAAAAGTTGTCCTTGATACTCACAAAGAAAAAAGGTTTTTGATTGCTTTTTCTCACTTTCTATGTTACTAGGTGTGTTATCTGGATTAGCAAATCCTTCATGATTCTTGAGTATAAATTGTCTGCCATGATGAATCTACTCTGTTCAGTTTTAGAATGAATTTTTCTAGACTGTGGCCGTCTCTCTGTTAGTGTTTGCCACTTTAACAAAATTGTTACTTCCAGCTTCAAAGGCAGACTTGGATAGATAGATTTTTTGGTGGAAACGTGGTTGCTGAAAAGCTAGATAGCTTGATGGTCCTCACATTTGGACACCTTAAATCATCGTATGAGAATGGCCGTTTGGATCAAGTAAGTTTTCTATTGTGCTAGTCTTATTTAGGTGATGTGCATGTGGTTTTTCTTGGCTTTTTAACATTATCTTTGAATGGCTTAGGTTTTTGATATCCTCCTCCAGTCATTTCATAGAACTGTTTTGACGGCATACAAATCAAAATTTGCTCAGGTATATTTCTTCTGTTTGTTATATTGATAAAAAAATTTAATTATGACATGAGGGTTCTTTAATGTACTCACACATTTGTTCTTTTTCTTCTACTTTTCCAGTTTGTTTATGAATATCCTCAGCATTTTGTGGATTCGGTTTTTCATCCATTTGTTACCATTTCCTCACTAGACCCTATAACATTTTGCAGTTTGTGATGTTCTATGCGTGCTCGTTAGATCCTGAAAATTGCGGAACAAAATTTGCTGTTACCCTTGTGAATATATTTGAGAGCAGTGCTTATCCTGAATGGAGGTGCAATTCTGAATTTTTTTTTTTTTGTGTACTCTTTGTTATATGAATGTGTTGAGGTTCTAGTTAGATACTTGGATCTAGGTGTAGCAGGAGCAATAGGTTTCCAGTTTTTCCTTGCCTTTTGCAATCTTTTGTTCTTCTAATTGACCTTTTATTTTCCATTTTTTCCTTCTAGATGGGTCTAGATGTACTGCCATAACCGGAACCTGAATATACTGCCATGTTGGAATTCAAACTACTTACTGTTGTTGTTCTATGCTGATATCTTTTTACCGATATAGTAGGGCACTGTTGCCAGGGGAAGATTCTGCAGAAAGCACCAAATTCCAAAATTTATGAGCAAAATAACTTATTATACAGGATAGCAGCTTATAGGGATAGTAAAGAATGAAGAGAGTTTATAAAATGATGGGTTCACTGCTACAGTAGTGCACCATTGCTGGGGAAAGATTCTGTAGAAAACACCAAATTCCAAAATTTATGAGCAAAATAACTTATTATACAGGATAGCAGCTTATAGGGATGGTAAAGAATGAAGAGAGCTTTTAAAATGATGAGTTTATTGCTGCCAATGTACAGAGGAAGATATGTACGTGGCTGAAAAACCACTAGGCATTGAATTCATACGAGACCAAGACATCTTTGTCTAAGAAATATGCCTTGCACATATGCGGATGAACATCAAAATAATACTGCTAAAGAAACATTTCAGACCAACTAATTTGACAAAATCATAGCAATCAGCTTTCAATTTCTCAATGGGCAATGTAGTGCTTTTTGACACACCTGCATCACTTATTTATGTTGTGTTCACCAGATGAGTCTTATTGCTCCTCTTGATAGATTAACGACTATGAAATCATCCAAGTATTTTCTTTTTTTTTTTTGTACATTAAATGCTAGATTAAGAGTTATGACATCATTAAGTAAAAAAGAAATCATTATGTTTTGTGCCGGGGCATTGTATGGCTTGATTACTGAGTCAGCTTTGGGTAAAATATTTCATTCTGGCAGAGAAGTTGTATTAGTTTTCCAGAAGAGGCATCGTTGACAAAACATTTAACAATTATCCTTTATGGGTCAGTTACTTTGGCCAACTTAAAGATCAAAAGAGAGAGGGCCCAGGAATTCTGGATGTATCTAGTTTCTTAGTTTTGACTTTCTTATATGGTATGGATTCCTAGCATTAGGCTTTAGATATTTGAAAAGTTCAGCGGAGCAACTGGACGGAGATTGATAGTTAAAGAATTATGTATGTTCTGTGTGTGTTTCTTTTAGCATGCATTGCATGGCAATTTCCCTCTTGCTGATGGGTTTACCTTTAGTTGGAAAAAGTGATAGTGGGGTCTCCTTCTGCAAAGGACACTTGCATATTCAAGAATTTCAGTATACTTGTATATGCAATTATCCCATTGAATAAGAGATTTGGGACGTCAAACAATTTTGTTTGGTCAAGTTATTTGTTCTCCTTGTTACTTGTAAACATACTGAAAATTTTCCGTTGATTTTGTTGCAGAATGAGTGCTGTTGCCTATCTCGCCAGTTACTTGTCTCGTGCGAAGTTTGTCTCTGCCTCTTTTGTTGCCAATATCTTGGAAAGGTTATTTACCCACTCATAAAAAATTGTGTTAGTTTTATCATTAGATCTGCTTGTTTGCCTTTCTCTTCAATTAGGGATGATAGTAATACGAAAATTTTTTAAACATTTGCATTCTCTTTGTTTTATTATTTATTTTCTTTATTTTGTTGTCTCAGACTTGTAAATTGGTGTACCGATTATTGCAAAAGTCACGGCAGTGACAGTAATCCAAAAGCTCATAAAGTTTTTTATGCTGGTTGTCAGGTATGCAGTTTTGATTTTCAAGGATTAAGATTAATTAATAATTTTTTTCTCGAATATCTCAAGGGGATCATTATGATGATATTAAGTAAAGAAGCTTTTCAAATTTTAAACTTGGTGAATGAAATGACCACATTCTTGTGATGTATCAAGATTGCAAAGTTGGATCACTAGTTGATAATATTCTTTAGATTTGACCAATGGATATGGAAAATATCTTAACAATCAGGCCATTGAGTCCAAAATTTCCTTGTCATATCTTTGAGAATGTGTTAATTTCCATGATACAATAAGGTGCAATTAACTTAAAATATGCTGATACATCACGATCTGTTGGAAATGTTGACATCATGTGATTTCAATATTAGTGTTATCCCAGGGATCTCCTAGGATTGACAGTACGGTTCTCTGATGCAACTCATATCATTTCCAGCTCGTATGACCCAATCTGCTTATGAACGCATTTTGTTTTCATTTATCCAATTTGCTTATGGTCTCCAACAAAACAAAATGTTTGCTTTTGTGGTTTTTGTTCTTGATTGATAAAAAAAATAGTAGTAGAAGTTCTATTTATTGATGTCACTGATGGTGCTGCAGGCCATTATGTATATCCTTTGCTTCCGTATGAGGTCAATGGTTGCCATCCCTCGTCTCAGATCACAACTATTTCTTCTGCGGATAGATGATATTTTGAATCATCCACTGAACCCATTGAAGGTGAAACACTTGAATTTAACATTCAACAAGGACAGATATAGTTTTCAAATTGCAACTTCTCTCTCTTCCCTTTGCCATGTACTGTGTAATCTTGATGTTTGTTCCTCATGTCATCTCCACATCATTGATCATTGTACTAAATTATCATTCCTCAAGTACCTACCACTTTCTTTACAGGTGTGTCTGCCATCAATAGTAGAAGAATTTCTCCGGCTGTCCAAATCTTCTCATTGGTTTACTATCCCTAAGAACTTTGTTCCTAATGGCCTGCTGGAATCAGAACTTTCAATGGCTTTTGGTGGGTTAGAAAGGCTTGACATGTTTTTCCCATTTGATCCATGTTTACTGAAGAAATCCGATAGGTTTGTCTTTTTACTTTGGTACTTCCGAGTTCCACCATATCATTTGTTAATTTCATGACTACACCAATGTTGTGTATGGGTTTGCTGAATTTTTGTTTTTTTGAGAACGATTTCTATATTACATGAAAAATCTTGATTCCCTCATATGCTTAACTGCTATTGACTCATTTTTCTTATTTTGTTGATTTTGAAGATTTATCCGGCCAAACTTTGTGTACTGGTCGATGGTTAGAAGTACTTATGAAGAAGAAGATGACGACGAAGATGATGAAGGGACCAGTGATGAAGATGCTGAAGTTAGCAAGGATAGTAATAGGATGAGAATTTTTGAAGATGATAGGAGTATTGATGAGGAAGATTCTGACCTTGATAATGACTTCGATAATTCTCTAAACAAAATGTCCATAACTCCCAAAAATCCACCCAGCTATTGGTTGGGAGGTGAATTAAGAAATTCTATGCAGATGCCTTCGAGAATCAGGCCATCAACAAGTCCAGAGTCCTTGTAATATCCTGTTTGCTTTGCCCTTGTTCAAGAATCTTGATGTCATATAGTGGAAAAATACAATACCGATCTTGCTAGCGACGGGCCTTTTGTTTGACTCGGCCTTCGGGAGATCCGTTGTGGTTGGAGAAGACATCCTTTCATCCACTGCCAAAAGATAGTCTGGGTTACTACAACAAATCGATTGTAATACGAAGAATGTACTCTGAACGCTATATAAATTTGATTCTTTACTTTCTTCGCAGAATACTGAAGGAGACATTAGGCATATTTTTGGTAGAGTGAAGGGTACAGTGTGCACTCCTTAAAATCGTAGCCATGATTTCATACCTTATGTTATAGCTTGCTCGGACCATTTGAGGAATGGAAAGTAGTGGGTTTGGGCATTTTCATCGTTTGGCATAATAACGAAACTATGCTCGACTGGCATTAGAAAGTTCCATTTTTGGTGCCAGACGCATGTCTGTGACGAAAATGAAATTACCGTGCGGCACTGGAACCTAGCCAAGAAATACCTCCAAGAAGCTGAGAACCATGGTTGACTAAGAAGCCTGGGGTACCAATTTTTTTTTTTTTAATTAAATCTTGGCAAGTACACCGTGAGGATTCATGATTGTATTATGTACTAGGACAAATCTGCCCTGGTAGGCTCATTAGTCATTACATCATTTTAAGATGAAAAATGATAATCAAGAACTTGCAAGTTGCAACGAGATACTAGCTAAATGCTGGCGTGCGTATTATACGGATGTAGAGAGTTGTAAGGTACCCGTTGGCTACAGTTAGAGCTTATGGAATATCCAGTGCAGTACAACAGTCAGATTATTCGTGAAAATAATCATACACAGAGAAGTCACTGTACAGCAGTGAGCCATTTGCATAGTGAAGCATGTAATAGCAAAGATCACAAAAATAGCAAGGATTCTCCTGTGCCCATTTGTCATCGACGGTAAACTTCGTTGCTCTATAGATCTTGCAAATAGAGCACTTCCTAAATTGCACTTTAGATTGAAAGTTTACTAGTGGGTAAGCAGCTCGGTTCTGTACATCCTCTGGGTGGATCAACCTCATGTCTCTAATGATAATTAGGTGTTTGCAGTCCCCCTGGTGACAGTAAAGATATCCCGCGCCAAGACGAAATCTAAGGTCACAAAAGCGAGTTTTTTGCATGTCCACAGCTTTTAACCGTGGCAATTGCAGTTTTTCTTGATTGTCTAGAAATGCTTTTCGCTTCTGCTGCTGCTGCTGCTCACCAGACACAATGAATTCCCACTTTTCAAGTGCTTGATTCCTAGAGTGTTCAAGCCACTCAAAAATGGGTTTACTATAATCTACAGCAGAAGGTTCCCTCGTATCATTGCAAAATACATCCTCTACAAGGAAATATCCAGATGAATCAAATAGGCCTGCCTTTTTCGTGATCTCATCAGTCAAACAATATATCTTATCCCGCACTTCAGTTAAAAACTGTTGCCCGAGAACCAAAAATTCTTGTGCCTTAAACCATGTTCGTCTGTTATGGTAAACCTCAAGGCAGAGAATAACTTCAGGATACCGAACAGAAATGTGTTGAGGAGTATTGGGCGATCTCACCTTAGCTGAAAAACTCGCAGACTTGAGAGATGTCATCTTCTCGCTTTTCGACTGGGAACTAGTTGCACATTGATTTCTGCAACTACCATTGTATGAATGCAATCTCGCAGCTGTTTCATCTTCATCTTGTTTTTGTTTAATTCTTGCAAGTTCTTGCACCCTTGCAACATATCCTTCTTCAAGATAAAAAGTTTCCTGCTTTGTATGCCTCTTCCTCTTTCTCTTTTCTGAAATGTTATCAGTTGATATAGTTTTTCTGCAGTCCCTAGACCCCCCACTTGAGGACTGGCAAGAAACTGAAGTGTCCATTCCTCCCTCCAATCTACTAATACAAGGATTTAGAGTGGCAGATACTTTACTGTCATCTAATCCCCTTTGACATGATTGCTCCCCAGATTTTTGCGTTCCATTCTCAATCAGCTGTCGATCCTTAAATGCCTCCTTGAAAGCCCTATTTACCAACTCCTCCTCCTTAATTATTTTAAGATCATCAACGCAAATTTCATCATCACATATATCAAGTGAATCCCAACCAATCTCTGCCTTCAGACTCTGAAGTTCATCGAATACAGAGGTTTCAAATTGGGAAACCCTAGTGAGCGGCCCCACCATATGGGGAACATAGATTGGGCCACCTCGTGGAATTGAAATAAATTGATCATCTCCGACGTCCGAGGGTTCCGCCGCCGTTGACATAGGAATACTTTAGCGTTTGTTAAGAGGTAGGGAAATTAACAGCTCGAAAAAATGGGAATTTTGAGCGAGTTTATGGGTCCGGACTCGATATTTCAACCCCCGGTGGAAGGTAAATAAGGAGGCAGCCCGAACTTGGGAAAAAAGATATGTTATTGCGGCACTGGACTAGGCGGTTGCCCAACGTAGAGAGGGATAATTTGGAAAAATTAAAAACGGATTAACAAAAAGGGTTTATTTGATTCTAAATCAATAGTGACATCAACTTTTTAAGATTTTATTTGCGAGAAAAACTCCAGCAGCCTGAGACTGGGGTTATTCCTTCCATCAGCTGTTGTTTTGAACCAGTGTTTGGGGCCTCACACCATGCGTGAGGATGCCCAATTAAGGATTGAATAGAAGTTTGAATTCTAGTTGTGGTAGACGGTTGGAAATGAGACAATGAACGTTGATAAATTTCTTGCTTCTAACTTGCCATACAGCTAAACTTGACAAACAACCTTTAGGTCCGTGAAAATCCACATAAACTTCTTGGAAGAACCTTCAAAAACCCACACTTGATTGTGTAACCACCATCCATCTAGAAGCTAGAAAGAAAAATGAGTCCAAAGAGAATGGCATGTTAAGAAAGTATAGCTCAAAGAGAAGAGGGCGAAGCTACATAGGGAAGAGAGAGAGGGAGGGAAGGAAAAAAAGAAAAAATTTATGTCGGCAAGATGAACAAAAGAGAAGGAAGAAGATATGCTAGATGATGAAGAAGAGGGAAGAAATAATTATAGCTTATGGAATATGTATATGTAGAAGAACTAATAATGTGTCAATTTTAATAGAACTTCCTTCAAAAAAAAAAAAAAAAAAAAGAACTTGTAAGAGAGAGAGAGAGAGTTCAAAACCTAGTTCCTGGTTGTGTTCCAACAGATGCAATCTGTGATAAAGCTTCCAGGGCTTTCGAGTATGCATACTAGTTAAATGGGTTCTGTAGTATATTTTCTTAAAGCCTGCTGCTTCAATGTGTGTCAGTTATATTATTTTGTTGCAGTACTTGTTGATCATAATGTATAATCTTCCAGGAGTACGGGGACGTAGAATACTAAGAGGACAAGGTTACTTGACTCGGTGCCACTCCCACTGGCCATTGGCAGAGCCTGCAAAAGCCAGGAGTCGGAGAGAAAAGCGTGGATTGGAAGCTTTTAGACTGTCTATTGACATGCAGTAGGTTTTATTTAGGATCAAGTTCAAACTTTGATCCATTTAGGTCGAAGTTTGTTACATTCTACTAAACTCGCACACTTACAATTTTACACAGGAATTGTGAATGCGCTTATAGTAACTTTATTGAAACATTTTAGATGTAACATATTTAAAATATAAAGTTGACTAAAAATATCGAAAGTAATTGAAAAACGTATTCCAAAATAAGTACAAAATATGAATTTATTCAAATGAATCGAATTTTTCTTTGATGGATCGGAACCCAGTATTTACATGCTAAGGGACAAAAGGGAGAAACCTGGAATGGAAATTTCCATTTCCTTAAATGGGAGAGAATGTAGGGTCTCAGGTTTGTTGCTATCCAAAATCGGGCCGTAATCAACTATGAACTAAATTTCAAAAAAAAAATCAACTATGAACTAGACACGTTACTTTAGGTAGCTTTTGTAAGATTTTAGTTGCCAATTTTATTATGTATGTGGATCATGGTATGGGCTGACCGCTCAGGGGTGACCGTTTGGACTCAAAATATTTGGTTGGAATCAATTTCAAAGAAACGGAAAGATATGAAAAAAATTTCTATGTTTTAAAATGTTTATTTTGTATACCTATAGAGAAGGACAATAATACCAAACGAGCATAAGATTTCTAAATTTTTATCTCTTATATTCATAAACAAGACAAGAAACACTTAATATATTATTTTATTTTCCTAACCGATTAAACTAACACTTGCATAAGAGGACTTCATAAACAATTATTCATTGCAACACCCAAATCAAATTATACAATAAGATCCATTTATAAAGAAAGAATTTTTTAAATTTCTTGAACAATTTTTGAAAAAATTAGTTAGAGGAAAAAAACAAAAGAAGCAACATATAAAATTTTTATCTCATTTTAGATTTTTAAAAAATATAAAATTAATGAATATTGTCAAATTAAACGGTCTTATGAATATGAAAGTAATTATAAAAAAACCCGGTTGAACCGGTCTAACCAAAGGAACCAACCACCTGGTTAAAGCCCTGCATTAGCAGTTGTACCTTTAAAAAAACCCTACAATCATTAGGGTTTAAGCCTTAGAAGCCACCATTTCTTCTTCTTCTTCTTCTTCATCATCTTCTTCAATTTCCAGTTGGCGGCAAAATTGGCTATGGAGATAGATTTGGGAAAGCTTCCATTTGACCTAGATTTTCACCCTTCAGACCAGCTGGTTGCCGCTGGGCTCATTTCTGGAGACCTTCTCTTGTAAGTTATATTCAATTCAATTCCTCATGAATCTTAATTTCATTTTTGCAAAAATTAAATCTGATAGTTATCTGATGAAATTGATGTTTTATTGCCTCAGATATCGTTACGCCGCTGATTCTACGCCACAAAGGTGAAAAAAAAACATGAAGAAAGAATTGAACTTTTAGTAATTATGCATATAAATAGGCATAAATGTCTATAATTGTTTTTTTTTCTTGGGTGAATTTTAATTATAGGCTGTTGAAAGTTAATGCGCACACTGAATCATGTCGAGCAGTTCGTTTTATCAATGAGGGTCGCGGTAATAATATATATTTTGCTCTCTCTCTCTTTTTTTTTTTTGGTCCCCTTATGTGTTAAATGCATTTTTGTGTATTAAGTCAATTTTAGATTTTATTTGATTATGTTTGTTAATTATTACTTTTGTTTTGATTAAAGTTGAATTTTTGTTTAGCAATTGTGACGGGTTCCCCGGATTGTTCTATTCTTGCAACTGATGTTGAAACTGGATCAGCAATTGCTCGTCTCGAAAATTCTCATGGGTGGGTGTTCATATTGTCTCTTACTCTTGTCATGATAGGATTACCTAGACTTAGTTTTATCTTTCATGTAATGACAAGATAATGAGAGGTTGTTGTTGCATTCTTGGTCGGGAGTCTTAGCTGGATTACTGGGTGCAGAAGAATTTTTGCTTTTCAGTTTCAATTTTTGCTTTTCAGTTTCAGTCATATTGGCTGTTAAGGCTAGAAATTTGTGTTTACCTGCAGGGCTGCTGTGAATAGAATAGTCAACCTAACAGAGTCAACCGTTGCATCTGGAGATGATGATGGTTGTATTAAGGTGAATTTCAACTAGTGAAAGTGGAACTTGCATGATGAAAAAAAAAAAAAGAAATGAAGGAAGTTCATTTTACTGGCAATTTGTGGGCATTATCTTTTTCTTTTCACCTTTCATTTTCTTTTTCTGATGAGAGCTGCTCAACTGAAGCTTCCGCAACTGTTACTTAATTTAGGATGCTCTTTGCTTATGGATATTTAGCTAAAAGCATTTTGAGTTTAAAATGTGTCTTGCTCAGGTATTTGCTTACACTTCATTATTATCTTGGTTAGTTATTATGTTATATTCCTGATGAGGTTTAAGATTGTTTCTGTTGGATTTTAGAAGTACTTAACCAATGGCAACCAACTCCAGTCACATTTCAAGTGGATGTTGTGTGTAGTACATTACCTTTCAACCCACACCACCATTATATGATGATCTTCGCCAAGTTGTTGATCTTGCTTAACTTACCTGTGGAAACTCGACAGAAGTTTCTTATTTCTTTTTGTTGAATTTTTCCGTACCTATTTTTCCATAATATAGGTATGGGATACCAGGCAACGCTCTTGCTGCAATTCTTTTGAAGCTCATGAAGAGTACATTTCAGATATGACTTTTGCATCTGATTCCATGAAACTGTTAGGAACGAGGTAAAAAGTGCTCCCCCCCCCCCCCCCCCCTCTTCTCTCTCTTTTTGTGTTTCTTCTCCTTAAATAGAATGATTAGATTCACGAACGTGGGCAGTGATTTTCAAGCAGAGATGAGAGTGAATTTTGGATGCTCTAAAATTACTTATGAGTACCAACTGTAATTTAAGCACAGGCAATGGAAACAATCATATCTTTGCATATGTAATTCTATCATACATTCTCTTTCTCAATTCTTCGTGAGTATTTAAAGGAAATGAATTTGTTAGAAAATTCTTCCGTGTTGACTTTGTCACTAAAATAGATACCTAGGTATACTTTTTTTTTTTTTTTTTTTTTTTTTCCGTTCTTATAATATTGATATCTGGTTCTTAATTTGTAATGCAGTGGTGATGGCACTTTGTCTGTTTGCAATCTCCGAAGCAACAAGGTAGTCTTTGGGCTATTGGATTTGCATGATTTTTTGAATAATCTTATCGCACGCTACAAACTAAAATCACAAGCTAATTTGTTGATATACTGAGTTGTCTTCTTCACTGTAGATTCAGAGTCGATCAGAGTTTTCTGAAGATGAATTGCTCTCGGTGGTGATTATGAAGGTAGTTTGTTTCATGATTTTTGCCAGTCTCTTATTGGCTTAAAGGCTCATCTCTTTCATTTTCTTTATTAATTATGTTTCACTTGTGACTTTCTTGTTGCATTAGGAGAATTTGAGTAAATTATCTTCTTGGTTTTTCTTTTGCATCAAGTGGTACATTAACAGAACCTGAGTACCTTTTGGTTTGTAATCATATGTAATCTTGTATTCATTCTATGCTATATTGCGGGCTTCTCTAAGAAATGTTCCTCGAGATTGCTGTTTGTTTAATAATCTGTATGTTCTATTGTTAGCCTGTTGTTTGTGCATTTATTTTTGCTTTCCAATTTTCCTTTTAGGTTGCCTGATATTGATATGGAACTTTACAAACATAAGAATAATGATGAGTCTGCAAAAAGAATATGCTTGATGACTCTGTGAATTCCTACAATATAACTGTCTTACTGGAAACTGTTTTGCTATCAGAATGGTAGAAAAGTTATATGTGGAACACAAACTGGAACTTTGTTGCTGTATTCATGGGGATTCTTCAAGGATTGCAGGTACTTAATGCTTAGTGATTTTTATGTTGGACTAGCAAGAATACAAGATTTTGTCCTAAAATAATAAATATAATTACGGCGCTCTTTCCTGTCTACCCCTTTAACAGTTTCAATTCTTACACTGGATTATCCTGATTGTTTCATTTATTCTAACTTTTCCAGTGACCGCTTTGTTGATCTATCTCCAAATTCTGTTGATGCATTGTTGAAGGTGCATGCTTCTGTATTGCTTGAATGCTTACTGCGAGTAGACTCAGCTTTTGAGTTATCCTGCTTGAAGCTAACAAAATTTCTTCTTTTTTTCTTTTTCCCTTTATTTTCCCAAGCTTGATGAAGATAGAGTAATAACTGGATCTGAGAATGGACTTATAAGGTGAGATTATAGTTTGATGGTGTAAGTAAACTGATAATCCCATGTCGGTTATCATATCAATTATTATCCAAATATAATTTTTCTATTCTGTCTTCAGCCTGGTAGGCATATTGCCCAACAGAATAATTCAGCCAATTGCTGAGCATTCAGAATATCCCATTGAGCGTCTTGGTATGAGTGCAGTCTTTCCACTGAATTAATTTACTGGGTTTTTTGAGAACTGATTGAATCTCTCACAGAACACATACAAACAGATTTAGGATTACGTCTCTTATTGAGCAGCTGTGTTGCGTAAAAATTCTTTTGTTCTGATGTTGTTTGAAGCCTTTTTTCATATTTTCTTCTTACATTTGTTTTGAAGTTTAATTGGGAAATTATTTATACAGAATGTCTAATTTCTGGGCTAAATCTTTTTTTTTTTTGGCAGCTTTTTCTTATGACAGAAAGTTTCTTGGCAGCATATCACATGATCAGACATTAAAGGTGCTTGCATCATCACAATCTGCGCCCCCCCCCCCCCCCCCCCCCCCAAAAAATATATATATCTCTTGCTATATATGTAATAATTTTCCTTTTGCTTTTTGCTTTTGGTTCCTTTTTTTTTTTTTTCAAATGCTATCTGTGTCTCTGTCTCTGTGCACTTGTAGCTGTGGGATCTGGATGATTTACTGCAAGGTTCTGGAGATTCCAAGACTCATTCAACTGTTGCAGACAGTGATAGTGATGGGATGGATGTTGATGATAGCATGCCAAAATCTTCCAAAGGTTTATAAAATGCTCTTCCTATTGCAGACAGGATGTTTAATTGTTGCATGTGATTCTTATAAATCAGTATTATGGGTTAGATAGAGGGATACATTTTTAAGTGTTTGCACATAGCATTTAACTTCGTTTTACCAATAATGAGATTGATTTTACTTTATATTTGTCGTGGTTATAATGTATCATAATATTTGGCTGGATGACTCTGAGTTTTTTTTTGGCATTTGACAACATCATACGTGCTGTGCAGGCACCAAGAGGAGAAACACTAGTAAAGGACAAGGTCTTAACAATTCGAGCAATTTTTTTGCTGATTTATGATAGACGATGTTCAGTAGCTTCATCAATTTGTACATCTTTAGATATGAATATGTTTGTGTTGGTCTGAGGAGATGAAATAGTTGCCGATGCATAGTGGTTGCGGACGATGTGGTTTGGACCGATGCAAGTTCCTCCAAGCATATGTCATTTTCGTGACATGCTACATGAGGGCAAGAAAGAAAAAGCTGGTCCGCAAATTGCAGAGCAGTGGTTTCCCCACACTTGGGCCTTGTAGTCAGAAAAAATATTCTATTCCTGGACTTCTGTTTGTGGGTAAACACGTTATCGCTCTTATTATTGTTAGATCATGAAAGACGAACATTTGGAAATCTTTCAAACATGTAGTCGAATATTCTCTTCCTTTCTGCTTTGGTTTATTTGAGTGGTGGTGGTGATTCCAAAGGAGAGCAGGTACATAGCTACTCTGATTATTGTTAGCTCATGAAAGACGAACATTTGGAGATCTTTCAAACATGTCGAATATTCTCCTTTCTTCCTGGGTTTTTGTTCTGAGTGGTGGTGGTGATTTCAAAGGAAAGCAGGAGGGAAAGTTCCTTGCTTTTGGGCTTCTCACTGATTTGTCTGCTTGAGAATAATAATTTGTTTTGGTGTCGCAATACAATATCAAAAGTACACAAGGTGAGAAACTGGGTAGTGGATTGTGGATTTATTGGTATCATGCCGAAAATTTAACGACTTCTAGAGTAGATGCCTCAGGTGAAATAATCGATATTTAGTTATGCTAACTTAAAGAAATTGCGTTGCTTTTGTACACATGCCACTTGACTAATATAACATATTGTTCATTAATGATGAGATCACGTTCCCTTCAATATCATCCGTTTGATGGAATTAGACGCAATAATCGATAGACTCCATTATATACTTGACGAAAGTGTCATTAACTTGTTTGCAACTCACCAAAAAATAACTAAATAATAAAAAATAAAAAAATAAATTTTGTTTGCAACTCAGGTGGGAAGGGAAACCAATATTGAGGAATGTTAGTTCTTGTCTTAATTTCCAAAAAAATCCAGGACCTGACCTTAATCAAAGACATGGCATTTCAATCTTCATATTTTCATTGCATGCTTTTCTATGTAACTTGGAAAGTGTACCTCAAACTATCAATACAGCCAAAACGGCATGCTATACAAATCAAGCAAAGCCTGTCGCAAGTAACACATTGCCCAAATGCAAGACGTGGTGCGGGACCGTTGCCCGTTTTCTGGCCTTGTTGAAGACAGATAGAACACCAGAACAACTAACTGAATCAATGCTGTATACTGTATTTTCTGTCTGACGAGTATCAGATCGGAACAAACAGTTCTTCAGTATCCATATGTTATCTACTCCATGTATAAAATTGAAACGTCATATGCCATATACAAAGATAGGAAAATCAGTAAGAAATCAGAACGTTGACTTCATGAAAAAAAAATATCAGGGAAGAGAATCAAATGACACATTTCATCCCATGCGCCGAAATTTGCAAAATTGTCTCATATCTCTTATGTGCTCTGAGTATGGCTGTAACAATATTAGATAGATAAATAATCACCTCCAGCCCCATTTGTACCTGATCCATGAAGCAGGACATCCAACCTAGAAGAACATTGATCCATTAAGCTGCAAGAGACCCTAATCTTGTATCTTCTGTATCACTCAACTTAAAATGAGGCTTAGATGGGAAAACAAAAACTGTAGAAGCAGCAATTGAGGGCTGAAAGCCAGCAGTATATCTGACAGATGTTACTGTAGCTCGAGGTAGCTGTTGCGAACCTGAGGCCAGAGGTACAAGGTTGAAACTCAGAATATGCTCAGACTTAGGAAGAACAAAAACAGTGTCATTGTGAGGACCAGATAATACAAAACTTTGTGAATCTGAGAGTGAGTACTTAATCTCTTGGAGCAGTTGTGTTTGGTTACGAATTCTAATGGAAAATGTAAAAGGGTTTCCAAGAATGGCATGAGCAGGACACTCTAAATTCACAATTACTGGAGGGTACTCGACTGTTACATCAGGAAGCCTCTGTTTTGTCAAAACTTCTGTAATTGCAGAACAAGAACCAGATTGTTCCTCGCCTCCAGACTCTCTCCTCCATCTCAAACACACTGTTCCAATCTTCAATTTTACAAGATTTAACTCAGGAATGACTGAAAAGATTTTCTTGAACTCCCCTCCCGGCACTATAAGGGCAGGTTCCATGTGGTCCTCAACATTTTGTCTTACAGTGCAAGAGCCATCAGTCTCTGACTCTATAAACATTGATAGCAACCGCAATGGTACTTCTGAGCAGTTCTTTGCACCAACAACAAGTATGCTTCTTGCCTTCAAAGGCAGTATTGGTGTTAGATCAGGATCTCCAGTTGCTTTAATCACCGAGGGCAAGAGAGGATCCTGCCTAAATGGCATCATATACCGATGGCTGATTATAACAGCAGTCTTGCCTTCAACCTCCAAATTTTTGTGCACATGCACTTTTTGTGAGCTAGTTTCGCTACTACTAGGACTGTAACCCAATGACACATAAAGCATGACAGGTTTGGGGCGATTCCATCTAATTTCTAGCTTGCAGGACCATGATTTTCCTTCAGTGAGAACAGGTACAGAAATCAATCCAAAAGAAGGCTGAATTTTACGTATATTGTCAGAACTATCATCAGATTGATCCTCACACTCTTGGCCCGAAACACCAATGAGCTCCACATGAAGATTATCTGTTGAAAATGGTTCCACATCCCTGGGACTAAGCAAGCCTCCCCCTTTTGTATCCACAAGGTTAATCTTCAACTCACCAGAATAGACTGAATGGCCCTTTGAGGTGACAGTCACAGGTACAACAAAGTTCTCTCCAACTAATGCAGGGCCCAAAGAACCTAATTTCAGATCGACTTGTGGATCTGCTTCTTCAACCTGAATGGCTTTCTGACCAGAGGATGCCAAAGCAGGATCCTTAAGGGGTATAGTTTCTACACGGTCTTCAAATTTCCAAAGTGGTAAGTCATTCATAGAAGCAGGACTCTCTGCTCTGCAACAGATGGTTAAGTAGGGTCCAATTCTTGCAATAACATACATACACTCGAGCTTGCCACTTTGCCCTGCATCCATTCACAAAGCCATTTACTTTCCAGTGGGAGAAAATGCAAACAACAACAAAGAATCCCAATTTGAAGTAAAGCAAAGCAAAGCAACCTAATCTTAATGAAATAACAGTTCTGAGAGAGAGAGTAAAAAAAAGTACTATACAATCAGGGGTCAAAACCAATAAATTTCAACCTTTCCCACTTTTTTTTTGGTTTTTTTTTTTTTTTTTTTTTTTTGGGGAAGAGAGGAAGGGGGGGTTGGTTGTGGAATAATGAAGCTCATTCTAGAGATGGCCAAGTGCAAAGCTGTAGTTTCAACAATTTGGAAAAGCCCTGCCCAGTAATGAATGTATACAAGGACAAAGAAATGTTGGAGAAAGTATGGCAGCCTTTGTGGGGAAGCTGCTGTTTTAAAGAAAACATTGTACACAATATAATTATAAAAGGAATAACATAGGTAATATTCTGATGGAAAGAAATACATATGAACCCTCTAAAATTGATAATGACCAGATAACATGGGATATGAAGAACTTCTCCAAACCACAAAGAAAAATCATCTTTCATCACTCAGTTTTAAGTGAGGTAGGAAAGAATGAACTTTTTGTTATGCATAATATAACTTCCAGTCAAATTAGACATTTCATGGACATGAATGTAACAAATTATCACACTGGAGCAAAATTGGTTTCTAAATCAGATTTTATTTTTTTCAGTGCAAAAGAAAAAAAGAATCTCCTCCGCATTTTTATATGGTATTGTGAACCCTAACTTCATGAAGAACTTATCTAGTTAAGATGGATTCCTCAAATGACTTATCTATTTCGAAGAAAGATATATCCAATTTACTAACTTGACTTAATCTGGTCCCTTACTACTATTGATTTTGGCCATAAAAGGCAAAAACAATTCGGCCAACTAACAATGGCTAGATGAAATGGCAACAAAGTTAATTATGTTCAAATGACAACCAAGATCAGATGATGACAAAAGGCACAAAATCTACTGATACTGATCTACAGCATACAATCTAAATATTAAATACTCAATTCAGAAAACCATGAATGGAGTTAGATTTTGCTTCTTTTTTACATTTTATGCTCCAAGGGGGAGAGAAAATTGTTTAAGGGGCAATTAATTTGCTTCCATTTGATGATAGGATAACATAGAGCTAACAAAATTTTAAAGAAATAAGAAAAAGATTACCAGATTTTAGGTCATATGTCAAGCGCAACCATTTGTTTGTAGCAATTTCCAGGGTAGGAGCTGTCTCCACCCGTCGACCAGGTTGTACATGGGAGATTGCAGCTAACTGGGGCCTCTGACCATTTACAATAATGAAATTACATTCTGTTTGGTTAAATTGGATCTCTAACTGATCAATTTCAACCTTCAGTGGCAACTGTGTTAGAAGTGAAACTGTGAGCATTGTAGGTCTACCAGGCTTAACTATTTGCTCATGAAAAGCAACTGATGCAAGAAGTACAACTCTCAGGGGACTGACAAGATCAACTTCAAGATAAAGAGGATGATCACCAGTTACTTTAAGATGCTTATTCTCTTCGTTTGATGCAATTTCTGATTCTCCTCTGACAACTCCAAATACTTCTTTGTGTATCATTTCTCTCTGGGCAAGGCTTGGAGGCCCAGCTGGGCCACAATCCTTAAAGAACTGTGCATCTGTAGTATTCAACACTGGCAGTGCAGCCATTTCAAGTGAATGCTCTACAAAATCTTTCACCGAACCGATTCTCCCTGAGCACTCTCGAAGGTAGCCTAAGGCCTCCCATAACAAAGCAACCCAGCCCTCCTGTCGATAAAGATTGGCAACATTGTCCAAAATCTGTTTTGCATCAGCAAATTCATTTAACGCAAAATATTCCCGTGCCATTTGAAACCCACAATAGGCGGCCATCCGCAATGTTTTATTTTTGTTATATGCTTCAAAACACCTTTTAAGAAGAGCTATAATTTCAAATGAATCTTGGAACCTTTTCCCCTCAGCGAGAGAGTAGCGAACAAACTCTTCATCAGTAACACTGCAAAAAAGCACATGATGTGAAAACAATATATACATGACACCTTCCAGGGAAATTAGAAGATATAGCTTATATATCTGTTACACACTCAGTCAAAGAAAAAGTAAAAGCTGGACTCACGATTGCATTGTAAATGTATCACACTCGTGCTCAAGTAGTCTTGCAAACTGACCAACATAAACAGAATCAACCAAAGATTCGTTACTTCCACCAATCTCATCAGCATTTTCTGACATTGATAACGCAAATTCCAAACATGAACTCTTCTCTTTCAGATATAGAGCTGCTGACTGTTTCGGGGTAAATGGTAATATACAATTAAGATAAGAAGGAGTGTGAGAATCAAACCAAAAACTGAGATAATGTTCAAAACAAATCAGGTGAAAAGAAGCAGACGTGGTATTCTGTCCTAAGTCTATCCTTTTACACGTAAACACAAATTTAGATGTGCATTGCCTGCAACCTGAAAATTGGACTTTGAATCAGCAAGAGCCAAGTATCAGAAAAATCTCCCCCCTCCCGCCCCCCAAAAAAACCGCGCACTCCCGCAAAAATCCAGGGGGGAGGGGGGGGCAAAAAACAAAAAAAACTACCACTCACCCACAAAATATAAAACCAAATTTTGCTAATTTGAATAAAAGTAGCAAACACCTTTTGGTGTTCTGAAAGGAGCAAACACATATGCCTCTAACATTGATCTCAATTTGCCATTTTTTTTTTCTTTGTTAGGATAAAAGAAGAATAAAAAGTTCTTCCAAATGAATTTACACAACTACAAATGATATTGGAAAGTGATGTTCACCTCTCTATTCAGTGTTCTTATATTCAGATATAAACAACATATTTTAAACCAGATAATCCTCATATAAATTTTAAGGTACATTTTAAGACGAGTTGCATAGACGCAAAAAGTAAAGAAGGGACATCCAGAAACCTGATAATAGTAAGCAGGATAAAATTCCCACTCAGTCAGGTTGTCTGAAGTTACTGAAGTTGCAGATGAAATATTTTGGATAGCAGCAGAGCTACTCTCCAAAAGTTCAGCAAATACCAAATATTGCCTGCTCAACCACTCCCAATGAAGAAAATTAGCATCTGGAGCTCCCACAAGCCTCCTATAAGTGTCAACATGCCGGCGGAACCATATAATTGCTTCTGCTAATTTTCCACTATGCATAAGCAAAGTTGAAATTTTAAAATTCAATTGCTCAGCCACAGTCTTGATCTCAACTAACCGTAGAATTGGGGGCAATCTTGTAGATGCCCCAACCATCTGCAAACAATCATATAAATAAATTACAGAGGAAGGTTTCTCAGAGCATACCCTGAATTTTTTTCTATTTATGTCAAGCAAAGTTGATAAAAGACATAATCTGATCCTTTGAACTCATCTTTAAGTTTATACAACAGATGTCTATTGCAAAGGATGTGACTTTCCTCTCCCTGAACTTCAAAATGACCAATCTAAGTGCAAGATCTCATCAAGATTGCAGAGGAACCATTAAATATTCTCTTGTACCTGCATCGTAATGAACCTAACTATTCTATACCACATGCCAAGCAAAGTGCAGAATCCTAAAGTCACTCTCAGATGTTTTGAGATTTGTTAAACAGGACATGTTAATACACCTTTTATCCACTATTTTTACTATTGAAAATACACATTTGAGCATCATAAGATAAAGTTGTATGGCACACATTAGAGTAGCAATTTCTGAAAGGCAAGATAATGGTTAGCGTGCCAACCCAACATAGTGGGATAAAGGCTTGGATGTTGTTGTAGAGATAATGGTTGGCATATGAGTGGGGCTTGGATAAGATTGAGTAATTTTCACAGCCATGTAATTATGGGTGCTTCGATATCAAAAAGAGGACCACTATTGGCTAAACTCCCAAGCTTTCCTTTGCCATGGATAATTAAGCATTTTAACCTAAATTTTGTTTATTTTTTAATAGCAAAAAACGACATCAAGTGATTTAAAAGTACAAGCTGTATTCAAATTTCTGACAGAGCAACTCTAAATATAATTTTTCCATATAAAAACAGGAAATAGTTACCTAACCAAGGTTATCACAAGCTAATAACAAATTTATGAGACCACTAGGATGTCATCTTACGGAAGAAAGTTATACCTCTCGCACTGAATGGTAGGCCTCCTCATATAACCTCTGACCTTCTGCCCAGTCTCTACGAAACTCTGCATATACACCAACCTAGCAATTCAGAAATTCAGAAAATGATGAGACAAACAAGAAATATAGAGCACAAGAGAGGAAACATGACACTAAATACTGAAAGCAGGCTGTCTTCTAAATGCATAAAGAAACTGAATACTCACATCAATTGAGGATTATGTTTTATTAACAGGGAACATTATTATTTTGCATTGAGTATCACTGAATATGCAAAGTCAATATTCCATCTTAAATTAATTCAATGCAAGGGTCTTCTACACATAATAACAAATAAGCTTCATTATGAAAGTGAAGCAAAAACGATTCCTACCTGTGATCAACAGTCCCAAACAAATTTGAATTTTATATTTTGTTGAAGCAAAAATGATTCCTACCTGTGATCAATAGTCCCAAACAAATTTGAATTTTATATTTTGTTTAAATTCATCATTGTGTCAGTCTACCTTACTGGCTCCCAATTACTTTTGTAGTGTGACTTTTTCAAAAGCATCTAGTTGCATTCCAAGAAATTTATATTATCATCAATGTTTATAATTTTTTAAACATATGTTTCTTCATGCACAAGCATGCTGCCTGTTGGTTGCAATATAATGTAAAAATTCCAATGTCTTTGGATTGACAAAGTAAATAAGTACTTGATAACTACTAGAAAGAATTTTTCAGACATGGAAGGTAGAAGGAATGTTGTATTAACCATGTTCGGAAGGTAAGGGGAATATTGTTTAATCATTAGTACCTAAAAGCAGTATTTTCACCTAGAAGATCTAATTAGAAGTAAGTTTCACAAGACATGATTCTACTTTCAAGATAGGATTTATTGGTAGATTTTCATTGTATTTATTATCTCTGGCAGATGTTACTTCACAAAATGAAAAATAGCAAGCTGAAATCTGATATAGTTGGTACTAATTGCTATGAGGTAGTATCAGGTAAACATAACTTCATTGGACTGGATTCTATGCATTAAATTGTACTACTAAGAGCAAAATAATCTGATTATCAGAATATAGGGTAGCCATAAATGCAATAGTTTGTCAAAAAACATGGTTTGCAACAAGAAATATAAAATAACTCGGAAAAGCACGTGGAGAAAATAACAGACGATCAGATTAAAAGTTTGTTACCTTAAAACAGTAGCGGATGTGTAATTCTATGGAGCCTAAGTTCTTCTTGTCGATACGTGCTTTAACTCTTCGTCCTTCATCTCTGTAATATGCATTTGCCAGTTCTGCTAATGCACTTCGGAGTCTGAAATAAGAGGGAACACTTTAGTACACTAACTGCACTGAAAAACTACATTCCTACTATTATTTAATGAAATGACATGCCTGTTTAGGGATTGTTTAAGCTCTGAAGGATCATCGTGAACAAAGGTAATTATATACTTCGATTCTACATCTGCCCTTTTCCTAAGAGCAATCATACGATCTTCATTAATCTCATCTGCATAACAGCAATATCATCAAATCAATAAACTAAACTACTTCGCAACCTTCAATTTTTACACAGTGAAGTCATACATTGTACACCTGATCTCAAAGGTTGAAAATAAACATTTGTAAGAACAATTAAAAGCTCACCTTTAGAGCTTGACTGAGTAACCACCACCACCACAAGTTTGATATTTCTTCCTTTAATCACTCCTCTGCCCATTTCCCAATTATCAAAACATAAGCAATTTATCCAACTACCAATCAATTATAATTACATATAATAAACACTAATTCAGGAGTTAAAAACTAATTCTGCAGTTAAAAAAGGACCATACTTGAGGTTTTCAAGGTCGCTGCAGACCTGGGCCCACCGAGCAGGGTCGCCGGAGATGTGGTCGGAGCTGAAAAGAGCGGCGACAACGGCGGGAATCCGAGTCCGGTGCTTACGAAGCCAGTCTTTTTTCAAAATGCCACCGACGGGTCGACTCGGACCCGAGTTTTCGTTGGGTGTTCTCTCGAACAATGTGATTTTGGAGAAATCGGGCAATGCGAGGGCGTTGATTGGTGGCTGATTGGCGTGGAGGTGTGAAGTGATCGGTGCGTGAAGCTCCGGACATCCGACTAATGCTGCTAGAGCAACCGGCGGAGTGCGGAGTTCTTCTGGGTAATCGTCCATGGATTTGATCCGTCTACTGAGAGGAAAATTAGGGCTTTGTTTTGGAGGGATTTGGGAATGGGAGTGTTTGCGGCGGAGATCGGAGGTTTTTGGTGGGACTCAGGCGAGTTGACTCGGGTGGGGCATATTACTAACTGATGTGTAACTGTAGTGACATGGGCTTTGTCTGCAGATCTTTTGGGTTTTGAATTTGGGCCAGAACTGGCTCGTGTTGAAGAAAGCTAGCCCACCTTCCTTGGCCTTTTTCTTTACAAAATAAAACTTAAAACATAATGATTGGTGTGACAAGCAACTACCGGAAAACTCAACAAGAGAAAGCAAATATCAAATAGGAGTTTCATGACATTGTTGAATAAAAGTAAAACCGAAATTTTATGTACTAAGTTACAATTCAATCCACGTTCTAAAGACGTCGAACGTAGTAACTTCGACAAAAATTGTCAGTTGAACAAATATTTAAAAGTAATTTAACAATATTTTATATGGATAGAATAAAAAAATAATTAATATTTTTTATTTGTAAACCTTTCTTTACAAGCTTTTACACCCTCGTACAATGCTTACACGTATTTCTACCTTATGTAGATTAACATTTTACTACAAAAAACATAGTTAAATCAAACATAAACAAATTTTTTAGCTTCTTTTTGAATTATTTCAAAACAAAAGATGAAGTTATCAAAGTGAATTTGTTTGAAACGGAGAAATTTTTTTTTTTTTTTGGGGTCAATCGTCCACAGTATTTAACCATATTCAATCGTCAACAATATTTAACTATACCTTATAAAGAGAGGCATAACTAGATTCAGAAAAGACCAATGAGAACTAAACCACTATCTAACCAAACGAGTGTATTATGCACTCATTTAAATTTTTGATAAATAGGTAAACCCCAACCTCCACTCCACTTAGTCTTTAAAAGCTTGTGGTGACCAACTCAACCAAATTGAACTGATTTTGAAACAGAAAAACTAATGAATGATTTTTCCAGTTTTTAAATGTAAAAATTCCTCAAGCAGAACACAGCAAAATGGCACGTGGTCAAAAGTTTATTCTTCTTTACAGACAAAGCTTTCACGGTCCCTTCCAGCCCCCCCCCCCCCCCCCCTCCCCTCCCTCTCTCTCTGCAGGATGTAGCAATGGGTAGTATTTAAGAGTTTAGAATGGGTTCAAAGAAGACACAAATATATAAATCCAGTTACATTTATTGTAAGACAATACTTACAATTAGATAAAAACCCGAAAACAAAGATGTCTTGATACGAAACACAGCACTTGAAATGCAAATACCTTGCTTATGACTCTAGCGAAATGTATTTGGCCCGTCTTCCAAACAAACTAGATAAGAAAAAAGAGTAAAAATTCGGCTAGACTCCTGACCTGACCAACCTACTGAATCATATATTGATCCAACTGAATATCATTGCAGGAAACCCGCATCCTGCAATCTGTTAATCTAGACCTTACGCTATGCCTGTCGACCTGTTTGTGAATATTTTTGCACTGAGTCATTAAATCGGTTTGTGTGTCATCAAGGAATGACAAGAAGAGCATGGAACTTTAGACTAAAACATGTGAACAGAGGTAATTGCTGTGGTGACCACCTTGCAGCAACAAGCTTGTATACGCACACTGGACTCATAAGACTCAATAGTCAAGCAAATCATAGAAGCTACCCCTCCAGAATTAGTTAATGCCGGACTGTCAGCCTTTCAACAGATCCCCCATCCCCACCCCGACCCTGCACCCCGACAACAAAAGAAACAAAAAGGAAAATTATAAGTGTCTGCCCCTCAAGGACCTGCCCTTAGAAGAGCAATCCGTGCCCTTCCATGTTTCTACTCCGTGTATCAGAGCAGTCTCATATCATACAGAAAGATCTGAAGTACCCTTGGCGACCAGGACTTCAGAAGACCTGCAAGAGAAAAATAACCAAGTTCAACTACTCCAGAAAAAATAAAGAATACAAGTTGGACAACAAGGTGAAGCTTCACACTACAATTATGCTCCATGACATACGATACAAGTTGCTCAGATCGGCAGATGTCACATAATGGGTTGACATCCATGTTGAACTCAGAAAGTAACACAGAGCACTATAATTTCACTCTTAAGGCCAAGCCTTAAAAAGCAATATTTTGATAATAACAGATGTTTAACTATTTGGTCTCAATTCTCATATGCAAATAAGATTCAAGACTGAAACCTTTTCTTTAGCACTTTAGGGACCTGCCAAATGACTGAATCACTGTGTTGCAAGCTGCTTAAAGAAATGGTGGACTGGGTGTCTCTGTCATAAGATTTGCATTGACTACAAGGCATCAAAGAAAAAAGAATTCATATAATCCTAACCGCCTCCAATTTGGACCGAATGGAGGCAGCTTGCGCACTTCCTTCCTTTGAGCCATTCAATTAGAGAATTAGCAGAAGTTTCCACCACAACAGAGTTAGTCTAAGCAGAACGAATCCACAACCAATTGCAATTGGTAATAGCAGTTTATTATCTCTATCAGGCTCACGAAGCCTAATAATCAAAGAAACATTGTGTGGTGACCATGTCATTTGTGTAAGATAAAATTATGCCTGGAAATAATGGGGACTCAGCATTTATAATTTTGTTGAAAGCCATTTTACATGGACAGGTGATATTCGTCAATTATTCTCAACCTAATATCAACTCAAGAATAGGCATGGTGTTGACCATAGGACATTACCTAAGTAAAAGCCATATAAAATAAATGTTGGAGAGACTGGAAAACCGACAGTTCCTGTTATGGATCAGCCTTAAAACTTTGAAAAGGGTTTGGAGTCTTGGCATCAATTTATGTTTCATATTTAATTGACATTACAAGATTTTTTGAAGGAAGTACTTGTTCAGAAAAGCAATTGCTAAGATCCTGCTTCACTTTTTGATTGCTAACTCTTTCAGTGAAATCAATACACTCTGAATTCAAGGTGGAACAGAAACAATACCTCTTGAATGGACGGAAGTTAACTTGCAAGGTCAGATTTGAAGCCTGCTACCATGGTACAGTTGTCTGAGCCCTTCATGCCAAGAATTACCTGCATATGTGTGTGGCATTTAGAAAATAGAAGAACAAAACAAGCGGGACAAAAACGTGAAGTGGAAGCTTAAAGGGCTGACTTAATGACATGATTTTCTTGATCTTCTGTAAATAATTCAGAACACAGGACTACAAGACACAGATTGACAGATATTTCTGTTTTTATCTGTAGAAAGTGCATGTCAAATAGTTGTCAGTTTCTTCAAACCAAACAAAATTTCTTCTACCACCCAAGCTCAGATGAGCAGCAAAGATTAATGTTGTTGGGGTGTCAATACCAATGGGGAAATATATGGGCCAGTATTCCAAACTCTGAGCAACTTTTATCATTTCTCAGGCAGAGAAATCTCACCTCGGCTGGCCCAACTCCACTTCCCTCCCCCAAGAAAGTTCACCACTCTCTCTCTCTAGCCTATCCAAGCTCTCCAACTCTAGTCACACATAAAAAATACACCTAATTCTGCACCTGAATTTTTTTGTTTGCCAGTATAAAATATGTATACAGTGAGTATATGCCCATACATTTACACATTCAAGTATAATTATCATGCTACAAAGATTCATTGTCTTCCCCTGTATCATGCCATCAGTACAAAACGTTATTTACCAATCCAAATTTGAATTGCTAACCCTTGACATATTTTTGAATTTCAGATAGCTGCTTTTCGGTCAGAGAATTGGGGGGTATTTATAGTCATCATTTATAATTTGATACTAGTTACAGAGAGTTGGTGGTGGGACACAAAGAAGAAAAAGCAAAGGTTTTCATCCAGTTTGGAAGAAATTTTTCAAGTATATTTTAAAGATGAAACAAAATTTTATACAGGAAAAAACACAATTTCCTTTTTTTAGCATTTTCAAAACATGCCTCCTTTGATTCTATGATTGCAAAAGAGCCAAGGATTTGATCACATAGACCAAAAACATAATATTTTTGATGAATACCCATACATTATAGAAATCATTGCGCAGTATTTACAAGTTTTACCTCAAGGACACCATATTAAGTATATTCAGCCTGCCATTTGATCAGATCCACTGCTCTGAGTGAACTGGGGAGGACTGGTTGGAACGATAATCTGTGCTGGCCCAGGAGATGGTACATGGATACCTGAGAAACATCGTATGTGTCATATAAAACTCCATTCACAGATTCTTCACAGTGACCTTGGGAACCATAGAAATTTTGCCAACAACAGCAGCCATATAGCTCAAGTACAACACAAGAGTAGCTAGAACAATTGAATGACAAAATTTCCTTCACATATTGCAACAAATACAAAAAATTTCACTCAGGACAAGTTACTAAGGACCAAGAAATGAGGGGAATTAAATGTACAATGTGAATTTAAAATAAAATGGTGGGCTACATTATTTATTTGCCACATCTTTGCAAGGTGTTTATAAAATTATTATAGCATACTTTTCAGGTAATTTAACACATTCAGCTAATATATTTTTTTATTTATTGAGGATGCAAATTTCACCTGCCATAAGAGTTGCATGAATTTGGGCATTTTACCCCCCCCCCCCCCCCAAAAAAAAAAAAAAACTTCTTTTCTCTTCTTTCCTTAAGCAAATTTGAACTTCTTGCTTTTGTAGCTGGTGGAGGCTTCCGTAGTTTACTCGAATGAGCTTAGATAAAATGTTTATGCAATATACAGAGAATAATTCTGTCTGGAAAGATTGCATTACCAGGGTGATTTGGGGTTTGCATTGCAGAAATAATCTCTGTGGTCATGCCACTGACAACTGGTCTTCCATATTGCAATGCAGGAGGACTAGACATCATGTAACCTCGTACTGCTGTATATGGTAGGTTGGCAGGTGGAGAATGGCCCATTTGACCATAAACCAATGGAGTTGGGTTTGCAGTGCCTGGTACACCATACATCTAAAAGAAATACTAACACATAAGAACTATAATATCGATGAACATAAAGTGAAAGCATAACAGCCAACAAAGGATCAAACATATGACATAGAAAAATATGCAAGTTCACAAGCACACCTCTACTAGCATACTAACTTATATTTATAATTAACAGAGAACTGGAGGACTTGCCTGGGAATAGAAATATTCAGGTCCATAAGCAGGGTACCTGCAAAGGGAGGAATAAAGATGATCAGATATCTTAAGATCATTTCATTTGTAAACTACACAGGAAGTAAATATCAGCATGTCAATTGAAGCAAATAAGATAGCTGGACACAAGTAGGTTATATAGGAACATATTTAGTCATCCATGAGGTCTTCCATCCTTACTGAGTTGAGAAATCAACCAATCAAATGTTGAATGGCATAGATATATTTCACAACATCTAACATAAATCTATGAGCAATAAGGATGCTTGAGACAAGTAATTATTACAACCCTTTACAACGTGGAACTATTAAATACAACATAATTGACAGCAATCCAAATTATTTCACAGGCAGGATGAGAAGGACATGCTTGAGACTAGTATCTTATTCCAAGCCTTCACAAGGTATGACTGTACAACTGCATAATAGATGTACAACTACACAATAGATCATTCTGGTTGACATCCAGTTAATTACCAGGCAAAAAGTACCATCTATAGGGAGGAGAATCATTTCTTAGTGCAAAAATGTTCCCCAAAAGAAACAAACAAGATGACATTGACATTTCACATGATCCAGATTTTAGACCAGAAAGTGATGGACAGCGGGACAAGACTGATTCAGGTTTCTGCGATGCACGTGCAATAAATCATAATTCACAAGTACAAAGCAATTTAACAGATACTTCTACAAGAATGTCAGAGGCTTCGCTAAACGGTAAAGCTGTAAAGAATGATGCTGATCTACTAAGGAAACGTCATTTTGACCGAGTTATAGGGACTTTATGATGTATAATCTACTAAGGAAAAGCCATTTTGGATAAGGTTTATGAGGAACTTTTCACTCAAAAAAATAGTTAACTAAATTAACTTGATAAATTAATCTGGATCTATAATAGTCTTCTAGTTTCCAAGTGCAATAAAATTCTATACTCTGAAGTGCCAGAGATGAATATACCAATTCAAAGATAATGAGTTGTCTGGGCCACACTTAGCACCTGGAAAAGGTAATAAAAAAACATTGGATCAGATGTTTCTTAATAAATTACAAGTGGAATGCTTTACTCTTGACTCATATAACACCTAAAATGTGCAAGATTACATCCAGAAATCTAGCCATCAGAAGGGACGAATCAACATTACAAAGCCTTCCGTCTTTGTGATCCGAAATTCACCTATATGGGGGGAACTGCAATCCTGGTTGGTAGCCATATGTAGCTGGTAACTGATATATAGGGCTTCCAATATACAAGCCCCTAGGATTCTGAGTTTGTGGACCTCTGAAGTAGGGTGTTGCTGATCTTATGTGCCCTACAACAAACCAAGCAAAAGTAAAATGTCTGCATATGAACAGCATTTTCAAAAACACAATAATCCAAGAATACAGAAGAAGGGAATGATCCAATGCTTTTCTATATTAGGTATTTATTTAATTGTTTAATTGTTCTCCCTGAAGGATAAAGTTCACATGCAATATGGTAAACAACCTTTAGTCAAGATATCATACTAAGGAATGGAGGGAAAAACACCTCAATATTCCCCACATAAATGTAAGAGATATCATGTGGAAAAAAAGAAACATCATTCAACACATTACAGAATTGTTGAAGTAAGACAATAAGAGCATCAAAAATCAACAATCCCCTAAGAGACGAGTAAGGAGTGAAACAGAGGAAGAATTTATGTATCAAAGAATGGATGAGCTAACATCTCAAATACCTTTTAGCACTATCTATTTGCTGGTCTGTGAATTCATTTATTACTTTCTGGTGTATCATAATTCTGCACTCCACATGCTTAAAACAAAAAAAAAAAGTCTTTTTTTTCGGCATTTTTATTGTTAGATAGTTGCTAAAGTAACATCACGCTATTAATGTATTCCCAACTAAAATTTCAACTTCAGCTTTAAAAGAATCTCACAAGAGATATTTTCATGTATGCTGGTCAGCACATTTATAGGACACAGCAGACAAAGCATTAACTTGAAATAGCCTAGTACATCTACCAAGTAGCAGGGGAAACTTATATATACATTTATCCATAGTTGTTTAACTTCATAAACAATCAACTTCAAACCAGAAATATAAGAAACTACCAGGAGGGAAAATCCGCATCGGTCGTCCAAGTGAAGCCAAATTACAATTTGCCCTCCTACCATCAATTACTGGATTTGGGTTTGAACAAGCTCTCTTTGCAGCTTCAGGGTCATGAAATGTGACCTAACGTCCAATGAATTTGTAACCGATTATTATCTTACATCATTAGATCATAAATTTAACTGACAAATGTGATTACAACAAACAGAAGTAAAAGAGTGAAAAATGTACAGTAACCACATTTATGCTTTAACATCAGATGCTGTAATAGTCCAACCATATATTCCATCTGTCCACCTTTTCCAAATTAGAAGATACTATTCCTTTTTAGTTGCCAAGACAATATTGGGTAAGTATTGTACATAGCCAACTTTTGATCTGTAGCTTACAATCGCGAAAGCCTTCCCATTTTATGGCTTCACAAAACAAAAATTTGGACGCCACATCACTAACCTCACGTGCACATCTAACATTTAGCATCTTTTGTATAGAAATAACATACTACGTTTATCTCACATGTTCCCATTCACCTCCTTAATTACCAATTAACTATTTCAGTGGGACTCACATATTCCCCACTATCTTCCTATTATCTGCTATTAAAGTAATATACCCTGCCCTTTCTTTCTTAAAATTCGTGTCAGGTATAGTAAAGATAATCACCATTTTATATCTCCATGCAATAAATTTGAGCGTCACATCATTAACCTTACATGTACTCCTAACATTTTGCATGTTTCGTCCTACAGTAACATCCTATATTGATCTCACATGTTCCCAGTCACCTCCTTAAATATTACTTCACTATTTTGGTGGGACTCACATATTCTCCCTTCTCTTCCTATAAACTACTATAAAAGTACTGTCCCCCGCCCTTTCTTTCCTAAAACTCGTGTCGGATACAATAAAGATATTCAGTTTATAATTTAGACATCGCTCCAGACCTCAGTAACACAATCTCTCCTAACACAAAGTAATACTACCAACAACTAAAATCAAACCAAATAACAGAAAAAGAAAAATTAAAGTAGTAGTCCAACAAGAATTACTTACAAAACCATAGCCTTTGGAACGACCAGTATTCTTATCACAGATGACAACAGCTTCAAGAATCTCCCCAAAAGGATCAAAATAACAGCGAAGGGTATCACTCTTCGTCTCCCAAGCTAACCCTCCGACAAATATCTTTGTATAAGTTGTATCCCCAAAGGGTTGCTGTGGTTGTTGCTGCTGTTGTTGTTGTTGACCCATGAATTGCATGCCTGGTACCATCTGACGATTAGCCATTAAAAACCCTGTTTTTATACCGAAAAGATTGGATTTTTATGAATCCCAGAAGCTTGATCAGGGCAAGAAATATGATATATGGAGCAAAGCCCTTGTAAAACCCCAGAGATTGAAGGATTTGAGGAGGGTTTTGGTGGGTCAAACTCAAAAGTGAAAAGGTGGGAAAAGGGGAGGAAGAAGAAGTAAGAAGGTGGCGCACCCTGGGGTGTGTGGAAGAACCTTCCAGTGGAATAAAAATAAAATAGTCTAATGATTAAGGTGTATTATTGCATTTTAATATTCAAAAGAAATATTCATGTTAATCAGGACTATTTTGTTTTTCTTTCTTTTTTTGATGTTTAAAAGTTATCTTGTTTGTCTCTTTTCTTCTGCATCCTTCCTTTTCACTTAAATTAGAGGTCGGTCTAATTCATGTTTCTTTTGAGAACACCGCTTAGGATAAATATTTTCTTATTGTATTCTGTGCCCTTACTCACAAAGTTCTCGATGAAGAAGTTAATTAAGGTACGGATTAACTACAGTTTTTGGAGTTTTATCATCTGATGACACATATAATGAATTATTCATTACCTTTCAAAGATCAACTTACTGTTTCTTTAAGCTAAATTTTAGGCTTTAAAACTACAACTAAATTAAAACTTTTTGACAAAATAAGGTTTAAAGTAGAATAATAGTTTATATACTCAATCTTTTTATTTCTAGACCCTACTCAACATTGTCATACATACATATCTATATGTGTGTATATATGGGTGTACACACACAAACGCACACACGTGTGTATATGTGTATATGTGTATGACTGTGTATGTTTGTGTGTCCTACGGCGACAAAAAATCAAATTTTCATGATATATCAACTTATCACCATATAATTATTCATTTTTCTACTTCTCCTTCTATGTGTAGGATAACCCCAAGGGGTCGTGAGTTTTTCCCTACCAATTGGGGTTCTTCCTTACCCAGCCTTACAGGGATGATCTATAGGGTCCATAACTACTCGTCTTACTGCACTATGCTTAACAATTTGCTTGTGTAGGTAGAGATCTGGTATTTTCTGAATCCTTATGCAAGAAATTAAAAAAAAATTTATTTCAACAAATATGTGCGTGTGTATGTTTGTGTGGAGGTGAAGGGAAAAAGTAAAAACTTAAATTGATGACTTACAAGAATGAAACTTTTAATTAGGGGTGACATTTTAGGCACAAATGAGTGCTTAAATAATTTAGATAAAAAGACTAATCTTAATACAAGAGATTTTAGTAAAAGTGAATTCCAAATGTCTTTAATGAAATGAATTTGGAATGGAAAGGGTAAGAATTAAATAATGCCCATGATTGATGAAGGAAATAAAGAAAAAAGAAGAAAGATAATAATTTAAACATTATTGATATAAAATGTAGACATCAATTTGAAAATAACAAAGATTAGTAAAAACACAAAAAAAGGAAAGAGATGATGAAAACATTTGGTAAAATTAAGGGAATTAATAAAAAAAATAAGAAAAAAAATAATAGATTTGCATTCGTGGCGTCGAAGAGTATCCACTTGACGCTACATATACGATGGAGACCTCCTCTTTCGTGCTATTAAAATTACAGTATACTCCTTTTAAGTTCCCTATCTTAATAGGTCAGTCATCTTGATGCATATATTAGTAATACTAAAAATAACATAACTAAATTTATATTACTAATATATGCATAAAGGTGATAACTAAGGAGATGTTTGGTTTAGGGGAATCAATGACGGAAATTGGTCTAATAAGTAATGATATCTATTGTTGATATTTGTAAAATAACTATCACTATCATTCAATGCGAATTGTAGTGATTAATTGGGGTGTTAATGATTCCCTTCAAAATACTATTTTATCAAACTCATTAACCCTTATGACTAAGGACAAAATATACCCACTAAAAAAATACATATCTTTTGAGTTACTCACTGTTAATATATTATTCTTCTCTCTCTCTCTCTCTCTGTTTTGTCTTTTGATTTTGAATATTTTTATTAGTACTTTATAAAATTTTTTAATAAATTTCTTTACATTCAAATTTTTTTTATAAAATTTTGAACTAAAAATCAAAGATATATAATACTCTCTATTAATATAATAAAAATGACTTTTTTTAAGGTTATCATTTGCATACAACTCAAATTAAAGTATGGCTATATTTAAAATTGAAGAACTCTTTTTAGAAAATTTCTTTACAAAGATACAAAATAAGAAATCTAAAAAATATGTATATCATAAATAAAAGATTTAAAAATTTTAAATTTTACTTGAAAGCCATTCCAGTAAACCAAACAAGTATTTTTATAATGATACCCATTCCATAATTAAACTAAACATGTTGGGGGAAATAATTAAAATCGATACTCATAGTAAGGTTAATGATACCTATAGTGATCGTGATTGAGAAATTTGAATCAAACGGCCCCTAAATTTATATTGCTAATATAAATAGTGCAGATCTGGGATGCCATTTATAAGACATTTAGCAAGTTCTGTATACCAAAGTGATAGGGTTGGTTAAATGTTGGTTAAGTTTGTAAACTAGTTTTAGGCATATCATTATTATAATTTGTAAAACAAGACTTGCATTTTGTAAATTTAAATTATTGTCCAAAATAAAGATGGTTTTACTTTGCAAACTGTCGTTGCAGATCATTGTTTACCAGCTACTTGATAACAGAAAACATTCTACAATTTTTTTTTTTATTTGTACCACACCACAATAATAAAGAGAGTTGCTTGCGCTTAGAAAGTTCCTCCCATATTCCCGGAGCCATTGTAATATCCATTCAAAGAAATAAGAAATTATGAAAAACTATATATCTTTTTTTTTTTCTTTCCTTAATGACTAAGCGAATGTGATTCTTGGTTTTCTAAGAAAAAAATGACATTGCGGGACCCAGAATATACAAGTAAACAGCGAAAAAAAGAATAAATTATCTTGATAGTGAAATTTTAATTCAATTTATTTTGTAGTGTGTGTGTGTGTGTGTATATATATATATATATATAAACGAATTTGAAAATAATCTGTAACTTTAATCGATTATATTTCATACAATAGTGAAACAATATTTTAGTATTTGGTAGCGTTCGAAGTTGGTTTTCTTTTGTACATAATTCCATTTTGAAATTTATCGAGTTGAGTGGGAACAAGTTTAAAAAGTCAATGAAACTATAAGTTTGTTTGATGTTAACACAATTAATTAAGTATATCAAACCTTTACCAAGTCGACCTTCAAATGTCCGGAAATTTTCTAATATTAATCCTTACCAATTAAGCCATGGAAGACACAGTCATGCTGCTGCTGACGAAAACACTACGAAGAAGATAAAGATCAGGAAATTGTCTTGTTTTTGTTCGTGAAAATGACTAAGAAAAAGCCCTTTTAGTTGGGGGGTTGGATATGATTGTGTCTGCTTCATATTCTTGGTAAGAAAAAACCAAGAAAGTGAAAGGTGACAAAGAAATACTCACACTTGGTAATTCAACACGCTTAAGTAATTGGCTAGGTAACTTAGGCACAACTTGCATATATATAAACTGTCCACTTCTTCTTCTTCTTCTTGTGTGTGTGTGTGTGTGTGTGAAGGAATTGGCAGTTTCTTTTGAATATGGAGAAAGGGAATCCCATAGATTTTTTTTAATTAAAATGTTAAAAAGTCTTAATTCTGTAATTAAATGTACTTAAAATCTTGCAGTAAACCCAAAAAAAAAAAAAAAAAAATAGCATTCTTGTTGTTGTAAGCCCAATAGTCATAGATCATTATCTTGGGCTCTTTACAAATAAAAACAGTGGTATAAAGGCAAAGTTGACTTCCAAATTTAAAAGCAAAAATATCAACACTCATGTCTTGAACGAAGAAAATATAAACTAAATAAAGTTTGAATTTACGTTGGTTTTGTTATTGACAAACTTTGTTGTGATATCAAAGTTTAATCTAATAATTAATATTAAAATATTAGTATTCATCTAACTGTTTATGAGTTCGTATGTCGGTAATAGGATTCATCCTACCTTATATGGCTTAGTTTATAATGTTGATAAAAAAGTGTAATCTATTTGTATTAATCTCACGATTCTGATTTAGTTATAATTTTATAAAAAATATTAAAATAAAATAAATTTCTTCAACAGGGAAAGGAAATTATCTCAATACAATGAGGTCATTCATCAATGTTTTTCCCAGTTCCAATGGGCTTCACTGTGGGCTTCTTTTCTTGAACGAAGCTGCAATTTGTCATAGTTGAAGAGGGGTCTGCAATTTGTACTAAACTGTCTTCAAAAACAAACGAGCACGATCACGCACACGCACACACGAGCTTTATTTGTATTTGCTTGGAACAAAAACATATTACATAAGACAATTAGATTCGAAGATTTAGCCACTGGGTTAATGGCCTAGTGGTCAGGGAAATACCTTACATAAGACAATTAGATTCGAAGATTTAGTCATTAGTCTAACGGCCCAGTGGTCAAGGGAAGACCGTCTTCCCTTACCGTAGGTCCTGGAAACATATCACACTTGCGACAGTTAGAAATTTGGGAGAAGGAGGAAGGGTTAAGTAGATTTCGGAGAGTTATACCTCCAATTGTGCAGGACAAATAGTCTGCTGCTTCATCCAATACACCATTAGGAGCCTCACAACAATTAGAAATTTGGGACAGTGAGGGACGGTTAGGTTGATTTTGGATAGCCATACCCTCAATTGTGTATATCAAACACTTTGGGACTTCATCTAGCACGCCATTTAGAGCCTCACCCCATTTGTGCGAGTCAACAAACATCGTGATACAAAAGTAATTGTTAAAAAAAAAATCGAAGATTTATTTCAATTAACTCCTCTGAAGTATAGGAATGTGTTAAATATCGAGCCGTTGAATAATTAATAATTTTCAATTTCAGCCCTGCAAACTATAATATTGTGTAAATAGCACCCTTGTATCATCAGTTTGGCCCCTTCGGAGTTAAAATTTATGCCAGCCCTGCCCTTTCACCAAGGACGAATTTGGTGCATTTCCATAATTTCAAGTGGCAATTTTAGGTGGTAGGAAGAGTTTGTCAACGATCCGTGATGGACTCTAGTCTCTCAAGTCCAACTCACAAGTACATTTCCAGTTGCCAAACCTTTTGTATTCCAACTTGGTACAAGTAAACAGGTCAAAATTGATTAGCGGCCGATCCCAACCTATGGACCGAATTTGATGTTGATTGGGCAACTAGAACTCACATGGGAACATTTAAACTGAAAATCGGCCCATAAAGTAGGTAGGACAAACTTGATGGCCCAAATTGTAGTCCTTAAATGCGAATTGCAATTTTTTTTTAGATTCATTTCGTTACAAAATATTATTTATCTCACACAATATTGGTCACCTTTAAAGATGATCTCTTGGCTAACTGAGCTAATCTTGATTGGTTAAATTACATTTATTGAAGCCACATAAGCACATGATACTGAAGGTAAAGAACAAGAAAACAAAAATTTCATAACATTCATAATTATTAACTACAAAATCCAGTTCAATTGGTAGATTTTAATCGTGAAACCCCCCTGATTTCTTCCTTTTTTCGCTTTTCCCTTTTTGCGCTTATGTGTCCATTAAGTCAAAAATCTATTCATGAATTCTATTGTGATCCCATCGCATGGTGAAGTGACACTAGAGAGTTGTTATATCTCCATTAACTTTTTGGTACAAAAATGCAAAGATATGAATTGGTACCTCGCATTTATGTTTAGTTATATTTTACTTTTGCACATTTGAATATTTATTTTATAGCGAGATGGATGTGAAGTTTGAACTTGAGAATATATGTGGAGATGACAAAATACTACGAAAAATGTGATGTTTATTAATCTCTTTTCGGTCGCCATTCTCCCACTTTGGTCTCTCATGGCGTGCTGGATAATGCCTTTCCACTAACACCTATGCACCAAAATGTTGACAATCAGCTCTAATTCCATATTCTCTATGTGTGAAAATCAATAAAAGCATCATCACCATCAAAGCTGACTACACCAAGAAATTGGAAATCTATAATTAACCAGATCATCAAATGATAGTTATACGGTCCCTAATCATCTAGACAAAAATTTTAATGTGATTATGTCCTAACACATAGGCCGATACAAAATAACAACTTTGTTGTTAAAATTAGTTGATACTAAATGCGTGAAAGATGTTGAATTGTTTTATGTGGTACCAAACTTCTTCATGCCATTAATTTTTCTTAAACCTATATTTGAGGCACTCATCAAGCAACCACAGACTGACTAACATGTATGATGGACAAAATTTAAGCTTCAATGAGAGGTGCAAGATCATTGTTCACCAAGATTCCCATAACCCTTCCATTTTTTTCCTCCCTGTTTTGCTTAAGAATTTGTGATGTCTGCCTCGTATTTGCATGATTGAATAGTCAAGGACTTCAGCCGATCTTTCATAAATATATTCATGAAATAAGGCAAACAGCCAAGAAATGTACCTAAGCTATCCGAATCGGTTATCGAATTAATACATACATAAATGATTTTCTCCCCAAGTTAACAAATGATTCTTGGGAGTTTAAAACCTTTAACCTTTGTTTATCTAGTATTATGCCATGATTTACAAGTACGGAAGATTAACATGTACAAAATACATGCAAGAAATCTTGAAATATCACGTAACCATTACCTAAAAATAATTGTATACAAATGACTAACTCAGCAGTCTTTAGTGGAATTTGGTTTCTCGTCAATCATCATACGCATTGAGAATTTGAAATTATTAATTTAAGTTTAGGATGAGAATGATAAGGTAGGCTATTTCAGTGCAGGTTTTACTGAGAACCCACGGCAGAGAACTTGTTTGCATTGCCTGGAATATTCTGGCTTTAAAGGTGCTGCTTTGCAAGTTGCATAGTTGCATGATCAATAATTGAGATGGATTTGTGGACTTTCACATGCAGCAGCTGTTTGTTTTATAGATATCCACTTCGGCTTTGCATTAAGTCAATAGCAGAATAAATCTTTTGGAATTCAATTCACACTGAGCACAGCTCTCGATCTATGACTCTTCTTGATTTTTTTCTTAATATTTACGAAATTCCACAAAAAAGAAATTTTTTTGTCCAAAATATAGACTGTGGCAACTACTTCTTGTGCTAAGACTGAATCATATATACGTCATTGAGTGCAAGAGAAATGTTGCTGTTCGTAGTATTGCAGTGTATTTTCTCCAATTTCACAAATTGTAGCAATTCGACATATTACGTACGCTGATTTTTTTTTTTTTTTGTACGAACTTCGACTGAATGATTAGTAAATGTGAAGAGTTCATAATTTGAGAAACCAAGATTTACAGAATTAATCTGCACAATCCTTTATGGGATAAGACCTTATGATTCGCAAGAAAACTCAAAGCACAAGCAATTACAAATTTGCTTTTGGATTTTGATTTTTAATTTTTCTAAGTTCAACTTTTGTATGAATCAGAATCAGCTGAAAAATAAGCAAATTGGTTAAAAACATGTCGATCATATATGATGCATTTTACTCTTTGATGTAGAGATATGAATCCATCTTGATTAGAGTCTATTTGGGCCGGCTGCATAATACGACTTATGCAAGTACATGATTTTGACAGTAAAATTTTATAATAATTTTATAACTGTTGAATTTGTGTTATTGATATTTTGTGCGCTTAATAAGTCAACTAATTCAATGAAAAAGAAGACAAGGGAACATAAATATGCAGAAATTGACATTTAAGTTGGTAAACTGGGATTATTCTTGTCTTCTATCATGTTAGAGGTGTTCCAAAACTGTGGTCTCTCTTTCCTTGATTATGACTCAGCTAGATTCCACGTAAATAGTCTTTATATAAATAATAAATGAATAAAATGATGAAAATTTTAGACTGTTACATAGCTCAAATTTACCGACAAATACACTGAATTAAGTACTTATAAAAACAGAAATCAAGGTAAGTTAATATCAATTGGTCCAGTTGGAGTAAAGGAAAAAAAAAATTACCTATAAACACTTTGGATACTGTTCTCTCCTTAATTTCGGAAAAATATTGTTTAAAGCTGCACAACGCATGTAATGCCTCCGGACTGGGCTGGTCTAATAACTTTTGACCTAAAAGAGGAGTGAATGTAATGTCTCATATTTGTAGTCCCATATCGATAGGAGATATGAGATTTATTTGGTATATAATATCTTAGGTTATGGGTTACTAATAATTTAGCTTAAGCATTTTGAGTTCGTAATTTATGCTCAAAAAATATTGGCTCCTCCTAGACCCAAAGTGTTACAACACATTACACATATTTACCACTATCCATTCATGTAGGCTTTATGTTTTTTTGGCAGCATGGAACTTTAATAAAATCTACTATTCCATTACAATATGCTATGGTATTAAACAGAAAAAATATTCACTAACAATGTCCAAGTTACTAAAAAATGAAAATTTAAACGCATTTAATTTATATACCGTGCTATATCATATTAGGATGTAGAATTTTCTTGAAAATATTTTATTTACACAATTTTCTATTGCATTATTTGTATTCATAAATGTAGAAAACAAATCGAGGGAAAAGCAGAGAAACGCTGTTTGCATTCGGGAGACGTTTGAATTAGTTAGTGCCCGAAACTATATATTAATGAAATTCATCAAAACTCCCAAACAACTTTAGAATGGTATGTGAATTTGGAAAGCGTTAATTTCCAAAACTGGGAATGTCACTTCAAAAGCAGTGAAAACATGAGTGAGTATTGCGTGCACCACGCGCGTCACGTGGCGTGACACGTGGTGCATTAGAACCAATCACACATCGCCAAATAATACAAGGTATGACCCATCATTGTCACATGGCGATAAATTATTGGTTCTAGTACACCATGTGACAATGCACGTGGTGTATTATATACTTTTCCGTGAAAACATCTCCTCCAAACTATCTTCTCTTTTCTTTTCAATGTCTAGTGTCCTCCCGATCCTAACTTAGATGGACCGTCAGTTGAAGTACGTTGTCCAATTTGGCCGACAACCGAAAATAATGGTTGTGGAAGAAAAGTTTACCATTAAAAAGAACCTCCATTCCACCTAGAGAGAGAGACAGAGAGAGAGAGAGAGCCTCCATTCCATATATGATGCCCATTTTTCATGTTTTTTTTAGCAAAGTTCTCTTCATCCAGCCACAAATCGATTAATCTCAATATCTCCTGAATGATCCAATGGCAACTTTCTTTCCAACGTGTTAGCTCTTATATATTTTTATGAAGAAGTACATGATTTTGTCAAAAATCTTTTCGCAAGACTATCACATTTTCCGTCAGATACAAACAAAGTAGCCCCTAATAATGTTGCTCGTCCACGTTATGTATTTCTTTGTCTGAATGACAACAAAGTCCATTATTGCGTAATCTCCCTTGATTTCTTCAGCCAAAAATGCACCAGACAGACATCTCATTAATGCAACTTAACCTTCCAGTAACATTTTGCCACCATTCTTGTTATTTCCTTTTTCGATTTGAGTTTCAAAAAAAATCAAGATTTGACATTGAGCTTTACGAATATGTTAAATCAATTGCTTCTGCAACTTTTTTTTTTTTTTGAGGAAATTGCTTCTGCAACTTTGTCAACCTTTCTTTTATGAGTTAAAAAGAACCATAGATACTAAATTTTAGTAATTTTGAGCTGTCGCCAACATATCGAAAAGATAGATTTTGTGAGTGATGTTAAACCATTTTAGGATTATTTAAAACTCTAGAGATGTTGTGCTTCATGAAGATGCAAAGAAGTTGTAACACTTTTTCTTGGAAAAACTGATCGTGTAGCATAAAGTAGGACATTTTTTTGGGTTCTTTTTCCTTTTTGCTTTTTGGCTCAAAATATAAATGCATGGAAATTTCAATAAATAATTATGTGATGATTATTGTAGCATTTAGCATGGCTAAAATTATTTGTATGATTGTGATCACAAATTATCTTAGCATATAACAATTTTTTAATAAAATGAGTATTCGTACCCAAAAGACTTATAGGAGCATACAATAAATTGTTCAAGATAGTTAGATAATGAACTTTATGGCCTAATTAATGTGGAATTTTATAGGTATATTTTTCATCAGTAGTTCTAATATATGTGTTGCTCATGCAAACTTTTTGGGGTGTAATATTAAGTACTAACTACTAAGATGCACCATCAAGAAGTGCGAGTGCGAATTCAATTTGGCCACCATAAACTGAAGTTAAGAATTATCCTCAAATTTGTCAATTCAGTCGGTACATATAAGCATACAAATTCAACTTTGGAGGTTCAAGCCAACTAAATATCCATTGATTGACCATTATTTCCATTATTGTGATCATCGAAATCAACGCATGAAACATCAGTTATGCATTTTATTGTCGTCCAAATTAATGATCGATCACTGCAATCTTATTTGGAAGAATTGAAGAGAGTTAAGTAACCACTGCTTCAATTGAGATCATGATCATTTGATGGAAAATAAACAAGAAAACTTTGCAACAGCAATTCATGAAGAACATTATCTTTTTATTTTTTCTTTCCCTTTTTTTTTTTTTTAAGTCTATGGCAATGGCAGTTGAGTTCAAGATAACTGGCTAACATACTGTATTTTGCCCAACTAAGATAAGATATATAGCCAACAAATAAAAAATATTACTAGGAAAACTTCTGATAATACTTCAATTAATTCATTATAATACTTCAGTTAATTCATTAGAGACAACCGACACATGCTTGTTATAATGTGCATTAATATCTTGTATTAATTAGATGCCTGTAAAATTAGGAGCCTGGGATCCTTTTCCTTCCCTGCTTGATTTGAATGTTTTTATTGTCAAAGGATACCTAAGATTTTTCTCGGCACCTAATTCCTTTTTTAATCAGAAGCCAGAATTTGTTATAGCTGTTGAGAACTCTAAAAGTTTAGGTATATAGAAAAGAAAAAATTATTAGTTTAGGTATGAAATGAAAGATCACAGACTTAATTAAGAGCCCAAAAAAATTGTTGAGTTACATTAGTTATTGGTAATCGCTTTTGCCATACTCTTCTCTTAATTTCTTGGCAATCACAAGCTTAAATGCCGCATGTAAATACCAAGAAAATGAAGATATTAATACGATAAAAGATTCTTAATTTGGTTTTATACGTCATTCGACATCCTTAAAGCCGCCAAGTAGAGAAAAATTAGAGAAATTGGTCTGTTTTCGTGTTCTTATTCCAAGGATTTTTGATAATGGAAACACTTAAATGTCTGTGAATTTTGGATTTTTTTTGGCTGTTTATGAATGGAATTGTCTTCCTTGAACTCAACTTGGTTATAATGTTAAATCATACAGGAGTTGCATCACAGCCGTCAATGTCATCAATATCAAAATATGCTGTAAATTAGTACATATGGTAGCATATACAAGTTTTATTTGCACACGGTATGTTGGAAAGAAAATATATATTCACTATTGATAGAGGTAGGTAGCGAAACTTAATCGAGCAAAATAAAAATCTAAAGAATAGGGGAAAAAAATAATGTAACTAGGCAATCAAAGACATATGGCCATCTACATCAAAATGCAACAAACAAGAATTTTCCAAGTCGATTAATGTTTCCAATGGATGTCTACTTTGAATACATGTGCATGGAATGTAGTACAAAAAATATTAAATCTCCCCCACCCCTGAATGCATGTGCATGGAAATAGAATTTAGTACGAATAACATTAAATCTTTTTCCCCCTTTTCTTGCTTTAATTTGTAGGGTACGGTACAGGTGGATAAAATGTATTTTTCTGGCAGAGTGACGACACAGCTAGTACAAAAACACACATGCAACCGTAGCCTCTCTCTCTCCCTTTCTCTCTCTGAAATTTAATCGCAAAGATAAAGTGAAGGGCGTCGCTTGCATTTTTTGACTTCTATTCGATAAGGATTGCAAGGTTTTAATAAAACTTTGGTGCGCTTCTCTTTTGAAGTTTTTTACAAGGCAATGGGAAAGGAAGAAGATGGAAGCCAAACAAGAAGACCCTTAAGATTAAAATGAAAAGCAAAGATGACATAAATTAAATTTTATATTTGAATGTAGAAGTTTTCAAGTAAGTTAAAAGAACATTACGTTATTGAACACTGCAGTGGTTGGAAAATCAATGAAGCTTGGAGAAGGTGATGAATTTGACAATATTGGCTTGTTTAAATGTCAATTAACCTACCATTCGTGATCATCCGTAGAAGGGAAAAGAATGTCCTAATCCATCGTCACAATTTTTGTTGGCTTCTTATGAGTTACAATTCAAATTGAGAGGAGAAAAGAAAAAAAGAAGAAAATATCTGCGGAATTATAATTAGAACCTGTTCATTTTGGTTCCTTTACACGATTTCTTTCAGAGTTTTAACTCCTCAGGTGCATGAATATGATAAAGTTTTAGATGGAACAAAAAAACATGTGCAGGATCTCAAGCAAGAATTATGAATTTCTAATTTCGGTTGGAAATTTCAAGTTTTGCTTGGCTATATTGAGTAGCAATTGACTCTAATTTTGTTTTTCCAATAGCCTAGCCAACCCTTTACGAGTCTTAGTTATGAGCGCATGTGCAGCCATTACTAATGCTCTTTTTTTTATAAAAAAAAAAAAAATAGCATGTGTAAATGTCTTTGGGAGAAAATCATTGTTTTGTTTCGCAAGAGTGTTATTAGAGGGTGCCATGCATATTATAACACCATTATAATTAAAGCTTTCGAAAAACAAAAGAACAAATATGGCTTTGTACTCGATCCTGTCATACTTGTTTATTTTGCAATTGAGAGGTGGTCAACACATTGTAGATGCGTATTATAAATGTTTGTACACGGTAGATGTTAGTAGAATATTATTGTCAAAATTCTAACAAAAAATTACAAAAAAGTTATATTTGCATAAAGGATAATTTACTAAAACTCAGACTCATTACATGCGAATTACTTATTCTGAAAATGGTCCCTATTCAGAATAGTCACATAATTTATTTTTATTCTAAATTTTCTATTAAATAAGTAGCAAATTCAATTTTTTTTAATGGTAAAATGAATTTTTCCTGTCAAATTAAAAAAAAATGGTATCGAGTCTATTTATATTCATCAAATCAACTATGAATTCATCTGCAATTTATTCGTTTAATTTTACTTTACAATCTCTGAAAAAAAAAATCGATTGCTTTTCAAAATTGTTGCAAATGTGACTCTCGATTTTTTTCTTGCCAATTCCAAATAACTAGAAGTACAAAACCACGATTTGGATCTGGTACGAAATTTTGTAATTTCTTTATATTAAATTGGTGATAATTGCCCGTGCAATTTTCAAAACAATATTTTTTTGGCAGTGGTAGTAGTAGGACCCCAACGAAAGTTTCTTGATTGTACTAGTAGTAGATTATACTAGTACCTGTTCAACACAAAATTATTTATATTTCTAGTCTACTATACATTGTTTATCAAGAAAACATTGACAGATTAAGTTAGTATAATATGATCAGGGTTGAATACAAAGTTTTGTACACTCAGTCAATTAATGTCTACTTTTGTCTGGGCGGCATTACCCCATAGATATGACTTCAGGGTGCCGGCATAGACAGTCTCCTATGTTTTACTTGGGAAACCCTACTGGTTAGGGTCAGACTGAATTCGAATAAGATACTTGAAAGTTTGAATACAAGCCAATGCAATAATGCCATGAAGATAATCAGCATTAAAAGTCAAGAGAGTCGAATATAATACTGAGTTTTATTTTCAAAAATGCTCCACTTGCACATCTACTTCAATTATCATCTTGTACTTATTTGGAACTTTCTAACTTTGTTTTGTTTACCAGACAGTATTTCTAGTTGTTACAAGTATAAACAACTGTCCAAAATTCTTCAGGATCTTCATGTCTATATAAAGAAATCATGATAACTCAATATGACCCACACATACTATGAATCATATGAAAGATGCAAGGAAAAAAAAATCTATCAGCACCAACTTTTATAAAGCCTGCTAGTTTCTTTTCTGATTTTAGAGGTTCCTGGCCGTCTTTATTTCTTTGAAATCTGACCATCTTCCTGAATTATGTTTAAAGTTAATCAGAGACTGCATCCGACCATCGTTGTGAATTATGAATAAAGGTGATAAAAGACTGCAAGAAATTCATATTGGTAACAGAAACCTTCTTAGATTACAAACTAAAGGAACTTTTCAACGATTTGTCATATGTTCTTAGGTTAAAACTTGATGTAGAAATGAGTCATAAGAATGAATTGACAGTCAGTAATTTCTCTCTCCCAACCAAATTCTCTTCTCAGATTTTTTGAGGGTGGTTGTTGGTTCATTATGCATGATGCATGCTAACTTGGTCATTTCAGAAAACGACCCTACTAGGTTTTCACTGTCCCATTCTTTATCGTAAACCATGAATCAAACATGCTTCGTGTTTCTGGGTACCATCTTATGACTATCTTGATGAAATGCACTTGGTTGTCAACTACCACATGATCAAAGCATGGGCGTCTGGATTGTCTGATGTCAATTTTACTTTCGGAGTTTATGTAAATAAGTTTCTTTTTTATTTTTATTTAGGCATTATGTTAATGGTTTTATGATTTTCTGTGCAAGTACTGCTTTTGCTTACTTGCGATATCTATATACGAGGGATGGAATTAACCGATAATATATAGCCTGCTTTATGAGAATATATTTCATAAATTTTTGTATTCTTCGGGTTAATGTATAAAGCCTTCTGGGCGTAGTTATATGCTTTGATTTATTAATTGTTCAAACACAATTTAGTTCATAAGTTACTACGTAATATGTATACAGGAGTATAACACGTACACCAACATAGCCACATTCTCTTTCCGTGTACATAACCTATAATGCCATTATTATTATTATTTGTTTTGGTATACTTACACTATTACATTAGAAAGGAGAATTTGGAGTTAGTGAAATTCAAATCCCCAACTTTTGATACAGAGTTATAAAGGTCTATCGCTCGACCTCTATTCGTTTCCATAATAACATTATTGATTTGAGAGGTTTATTGGTCCTGTAAGAAGACCTGTCACAGTTTTAATTAGATATATATACTTTTCTGGTTTTAATGAATATACACAAATATAGTAATTGTGAAACCAGCAGGCCCCCCACTCTATCAGTGCAATTGTGATTTCTTTTCTTCTTCTAGAAAGAAAATAAATTTTCTACAATATTTTATACGTCTACTTACTTGCAATATAAAGGAGGTTGTTGAAGTTGGTGGTTATTAAGCCAGGTGTCGTACAAACTGAGCCTCTGAAAAGGAGTGGAACTGTTTTAGATTTTCATTACTTTGTTGCCTTCGGAGGAGGGACGGTACAATCTACATAGGATCCTTTTCTTGTTGGACATATATTGACTTATATCATGTCGAATAATACTTCAAATTTGGGGGAAAAATTATTTTATTTGAACCCGGAATTCCAAAAATTTAAATTTTAAGGCATATTTGCTTCTTATTTTTTAGGCCCTCAAGCAACAAAACTACATTTAGGAGCTGTTTGGTTTAAATTACTCAATTATTATCACAATAGACATCATTAACTATATTATGAGTATGTGCTTTGATGATTTCTCCTAACATGTTTGGTTTAGTAATAGAATAGATATCAATCTTTTTAAAAGAGTTAATGAATTTGATAGAATAATATTTTAAAAAGGAATCATAGAGATCTCAATTAATCACTTCTATTTTAATTAAATGATAATGATAGTTATTTGTAAAATATTAACAATGGATATCATTACTATTAACATCCATTTTTCTATGTGATTTCCTAAACCAAACACCCCCTCGGAGTTTTTAACGTTCCGCATACGTATAATTTTGAGAATTTCAGTTTCCAGTTTCAATCAACTAGCCAGCTTTGGCTTCGAATTTTCCTTTTACTTACCACAATATTGTTTGTTTCAATAAGATGCTACTAGTAATAATTAATTTCTCTGAAAATGACGGTAAGGAATTCTTCAATTCCATGCAATGAAACAAAACCCTCAAGTTAGTTTCCAATGAATCTATCTTCTTCCGAATTTGCAAAGCCAAAAGTCTATTATTTGCAATTTTATTTGCTTGTGAATAGAGAAAAGAAAAGGGACAGATGATGACGGGCCTTGATTTGATGTGAGAACGAACACTGGTTGCAAGTTGAAAAATTGATCAAATCAATAATTTATTTTGCGCTGTCTTTTGCTTGACCTTTTATTAGGCCACAAAAACTTCAATCCAATTGTTCAGTTAACCACGTTAATCACATGCACCTATAATATTTATGCATCTGGCAGCTGGGCAATTTTTTTGTTTTTTGTGATATCATTGATAGCAAAAGAAATATATTGAGATTTCCTTTTCTATGTACTGTTGGGCGAGGATGCTGATCAATAGAGAGAAATTAATATCAGATTTGAAGAAAATAGTGGAGTTGGTGGTCCTTACAGGGCCCGTGACGCCATGAAAACCTGAGATGATAATGATTAATGGCAGCATACATGTGCAAGATGCAATGTACTTTCCATTTTTTAGGAGCGGTTTTGAAGGTTAAGTATGGTGCTTTCCTCTCTTCCATTCTAGATAGGATACGGAAGACTACCTCGTCGTAAGTAATCTTGTCTTATTTCCTAATTAATTTAGATTTAATGTGTATTTTACTTGTGTTCGCTTGCTTAGAAAGTTGAACCAATTGCAATGGAAAATCTTTTTTTCTTTCAACTGTTGTTTCAAATTTATTAGCAAAGGGTAAATATGAAAAATTTTTGAATGTACCTATTCCACGGTCCCACCTGTGTTGTAGTCTAAAATAAAGCTATATAAGTATATTTACGTCACTTTCTTATGTCAACATGCATCATAACACTTATGTGACACTTTTTTAAACCACATGATCTACAATAGTGTTACTTCATCTCCAGATAATATAATAATATATTTTAAACACGCTTAACTCATATTTGAATTCTGCTGTTAATAGTCATTCATAGGTAGACAATGTATAAGTTCCACTGGAAGAGCCAATGATTTTGAAATAGAATAATTTTTCATTCTTCCTAAAATTTTTATACTAAAAAAATATCTTGAATACTCAAAAAAAAAAAAAAAAAAAAACAAAGAATAAGGGTTGTCAGATACAATAAACATTGTTCGTGTAAATGTTTTGAACCATAAATTCATGAGTATATACCAGATTCATAATTCGCCACCCTTTTAGTGTTATCAATCAGGTGTCCTTTGATTTTGAAAAAGGACAAAAAAACAAAAGGAAAGGGGGAAAAAAATCCCGAGAAAGGAGGAGGATAAGAGATAAATGCAGTTCAAATACTCAATGTCAATTTTTTCAGTGCCAACTCAGTAACATTCACCTAGAATTGTCACCTTACATTCACATTATAATAATTATCTGATTTATCTCAAATATGATACGTGTTATGGGTAGACGAACAAATTGACCTTTATAATTCACGACGAGGTAAAGGCTACTATAACGCTGTTACTTAGCATTAAGATAGCACATTTTTTGGTCAAGTTATGCTAGCAATTGGAATACAATGTTGACTAGTAGTCTAGTATTTATTCGGTGAACACGCCAATATGGGCAAATTCTCTCCTCTGTCTCTAAAGAGAAGTTTCAAGTGTTCCCAAGTTCTTTTTATCACTTTATTCTTTCCTTTTTTTGAAACAAAATCATTAGCTACCTATACAGTCTTTGTGAATAATTGAAAGGCCAATAGTACCTTATTTTCATTTTTTTCAAGTTAAGTTTTGTCAAGTAACGCTATTATTGTTGTTTTCGTCTGTGATCTTTAGGAAGAAGAGGCTTTCTGGCATCTTTTTTATGAGGCAATGGGAGGTTAGGGTGGTAACAAATTTGAACAGATCAATGCTACTTTGGAACAATGTTTAGCTAAAGAAATTCTGGAGAATTATGCCTCTGACCAACTCTATTGTGCTACTCAACCAATGAACTTGCATTCAAGATTGATGTCCCAACTAGTCCTTGATCACAATGATGCCAAACCACCCAACTAGACTAAACTAGCATCGCCAAATCACGCCTTTTATGAAATCCGTTATGATGGTAGTTAAATTACTTTAATCTGTCAAAATCTATGACTAGCAAAAGAGATTCTTGAGATTGAGAATTATGCCTCTAACCAGCTTCACTGAGCTAGTCAACCAATTGGCTTGGAGAATCAAATTTACTGAAGATAGTCTTAGTGTAAGTTGAGATCAAGTATGTATTTTAGCATTTGCAGCTCTTCACACACAATTACCATATATACATTAACAAACCAAAAAAAGGGATAAAAAAACAAAAGAGCTTGCATTCAAATGCCCCACGAAAAGTAGATTGTGGTGCGAATTTGTCCTTGATCACAAGGATGCCAAACCAATCGGATTAATCAGTGGACAATTGGCCAAGACAGTTGGGCCAGACTAGCAGTACCAAATACTAAGTCCTCCTTTGTGACACTGTTTGGGCAACAAACACATGATTCATGAATACCACGACTGGACTACTAGACTACTGGACAAGCCTCTAATAGATGCTACTCAGAAATAGACAATTATTTTCAGCTGATGGGCACCTTAAAAATTATATATACGTTAATGAGTAAGAAATGAGTAGTTATGATCTGTAAGGCAGTAGTACTATTGGTCAGTCATTAAATATTAATAATCTTACAAAGCAAAAAAAAAAAAAAAGGAAATATAATTATAATTGATATTGCTGATTATTGATTAATTACCGAACTTATTATTACTAAAAAGGGAATGCCATAGGCGCCACAAATGGTCTACAATTATACAGCAAATTCCACAGAGGTCTTTTTCCTTTCTTTATTTTATATTCTTGAGTTGCACATTATGACTTAAAACACTATTGCCCAACACATATGCATTAAAATGCAGTATAGCATCCTTGCTTTGACTAAGATACCACGTCAACGGTCAAATCTTTTACTACATACCCACCATACAGCATCCAATACTTAGTATAAAAATCATTCACCTAATTCAGTTGAGTTGATCAAAACTAAGACTATACACTTAACCAACATATGGATATTAACCAAATAGTTAAGGAGTATTTGTTACTCGTTTCTGACAACCGGTTCAATTTTGGCTGTCTCAAATCTCCCTCTTCCATTCTTCCAAAAAAAAAAACAAAAAAAAAAAATCTCTCTCTTCCTCCCCGCCTGTCCTGGGAGATTTGTAGATTTACAAACCCATATGTGAAAATCTAAAATATTGTTATATAAACATAATGATAAATGATGATATAAGAAAGTGATGTAACGACAGTTATGCGAGTGGATCAGCACAATGTAAAATTTTTTGCCTATCTCTTGCAAGATATTAAAAATAAAATAAGGGTTAAAATAAAAAGGTAGACTTAGCTAGGGGTGGTAATTGGGTTGGGTTCGGATTGACGGGTCGGGTTGAGACTCAAATATAACAGTCAACCTATCAATCCGAATCCGACCTGAAAATAGCCAATCCGAACACGACCCAAAACGAGTTGGTTAGTTAATGGGTCAACCCGCCAACCCAAAAAAAATTTCACATATGCCATTATTAAGGAATTTTTTGGGTCAAACAAGTCGACCCACCAACCTGGTTGATCCGAAAACTCCCTTAATGTGAAGTTTTTTTTTTCAGGTCAAACTGGTCGACCTGAACCCTAACCCGACCTGATTTTTTTATTTTTTTGAGTCAGACGGGTCAATCCAATTTCAACCCGAACCCGACCTGTTTGTTTGGTGGGTTAATTGGGTCGACCCGATTCTGGCCTGAACTCGCTAAGCTTTGACCTAAATTCATTATTTTCGTATTAGATTCGTGTCGTATTTTCGGGTTGTGTCAAAAATTGTCACCTTAGACTTAGCCAAAGAAACATTAAAAAAAAAAACAATTTTTTTGGTAGGAAAAAAACAAAAAATAATTACTAATAATTAAGTAGGGGAAGAAGGAAGGAGGAAAGAAGAGAGAAATGCTACTAGCACGCGGTACGTGAGGCCCACAAGTCCAGCCCGCCAACCTCTCTCACTCGGTTTCTCTATAAATAATAGTCTCCTAAACCACCGTTTAGCCACTGCTTCTTCAACTCCACAACTCACATCCCACCACTAATAAACATATTGTCTAATTACTTTTATTTACTGTACTTTCCGCCGGCTGCCCAACCCCGAAAAATATTTATTTTAATTTAAAAAGAGAAAATGGACGTTCGCCGGCGGCCATCCAAGCCATTTCTCACGGCAAAACCCGACGCCGGCGAACAACTCACCAAACCCCAGAAATCCCAACTCCACCAACAACAACCTACGAAGGCTTCTGATGCACTGCCCTTACCTTTGTACCTAACACACGGGTTGTTTTTTACCATGTTCTTTTCAGCCATGTATTTTCTCCTCATCAAGTGGCGTGAGAAAATCCGCAACTCAACTCCTCTCCATGTGCTCACGCTTTCTGAGCTAGTTGCTCTCGTTTCTTTGATTTCTTCCGTCATCTACCTTTTGGGCTTTTTTGGTATTGATTTCGTTCAGACTCTCATCTCTCGTCCCAATCCCGACGTTTGGGACGTCGATGATGAAAACAATGAGCAGTTCATCATCGGAGAAGATAGCCGCAGTGGGACGTGCACAACCCTTGGTTGCGCCGTCCCACCACCCGTTATATCAGACAAGTCAATTCCCATTATATCCCAGCCGGCCGCGAAAGCGGCCATGGAGAAGCCCGCGCCTCTCGTTACACCACAGGATTCGGAGGAGGACGAGGAGATTGTAAAATCCGTCGTGTCCGGGAAAATTCCGTCCTATTCTCTTGAATCGAAGCTTGGGGATTGTAAGAGGGCGGCGGCTATTCGAAAAGAAGCTTTGCAGAGGATTACTGGGAAGTCATTGGATGGGTTGCCGTTGGAGGGTTTTGATTATGAGTCAATTTTGGGGCAGTGCTGTGAGATGCCGGTGGGGTATGTTCAATTGCCGGTTGGGATTGCCGGGCCTTTGTTGCTTGATGGTAGAGAATATATGGTGCCAATGGCGACAACTGAGGGGTGTTTGGTGGCTAGCACCAATAGGGGTTGCAAAGCTATCCTTGCCTCCGGTGGCGCAACCAGTGTGCTGCTGAGAGATGGGATGACTAGAGCTCCGGTGGTGAGGTTCGCCACCGCCAAAAGGGCCGCAGAGTTGAAGTTCTATGTGGAGAATCCAATGAATTTCGAGACTCTCGCCGTTGTTTTCAACAAGTGAGCAGTACTATATTCTTTTCTTTAAAAAAATGTTTTTTTATTTCTCATTTTTAAATTATAATTTTTTGAGAAATATATTTTGTTTATATCGTTATGAAGCATGTTTTATTTTGCTGAAAATACTGTAATTGGCCCAAAAATATTAAAAAAATAATAAGTTATTTAAAAAATTTACCAAATTTTCACAAAAAAATTTATCATTTTTTGCGTGATTGTGCATTTCAATTGAGGAGGCTTAGGTCACCGGGAGAAAGCGGCTTGGGACAATGAATTAATGGACACTTTTAGAAGTCAAACTTTACATGGGATGATGGATAACTTCTCTCTTCTCATACTTTAACCAAAAAAAAAAAAAAAAAGAAAAGGAAATACTTTTTTAGATTATTGAACTAGTAGTTTCTTTACTGCTGTGGTGGGGATGGTAGGTGAGGCTTAAAATACTATACGTTCCAAGTGGAGAATTATGACTAAAATGAGAATTATTTTCCTTGCACTATTGCATAAGTTGGAGATTTGTTTTACTTACTTCTTTCAACATTTATGTTCTTTTGACATTATCTTTGACGTTGATGTTGTCTCCTGTGCTTACATTTTTTGATGCAAACCGGAAAACATTTTGCTTTCTTTTTCTGAAATGAAATGACTCAATGAGACTTCAATTTCCTTTCTCTGTCCCATAAGTTGTTATTGTCTTCTTGACGGATAGGTGTTCTGTTATATTTTTTGGTGTTTCATTTACTTTCTTTTTTTGAAATGACTCGATGAGACAATCAATTTCCTTTTTTTTGTACCGTAAGTATTGTCTTTTTGGCGGCTTGATATTCTGTTAAATTTTTTAGTGTTACATTTACTTTCTTTTTCTGAAATGACTCCCTGGGATAGACAATTTCCTTTCTCTGTCCCATAAGTAGTTATTGTTTTTTTGGCAACTGGATCTTTTGTTATATTTTTACTGTTACATTTATATTATATTATCTAAGAGGATGACTTGTATATTTGTATATTTGTGCTCATGTTTCCTAGAAGAGAGACACATGTCAACTTTTTAGTTGGTGTAAGATGAATTTAACATCACAAGATGTAACAGATAACCTATTACCTTTTTGCCTGTAAGAGTCCTATGGCAAATATTTTCTCCATTACACTTTATCTTTTACATTTCATGTTACATTACACCCTTGTTAGGGTTGCACATATTCAATGAGAGTTTGACCCTTTGTAACTCCTCACTACAAGTGACATGTGTTAATTTATTAAATTGTGTAATATAGAACGGTAATGTGCAAAGTGTGACATAAGACCTATAGCCATCCTTTAGTATCGGGCAACAACATTACTAGTAATGTTGTTTTCTAAATTGAAGAAAGGAAAAACGATATTGATGTTATGTACTTGATACTCTAATTTTCATACAATTATTTAACTATTCTTTCCATTATGATACTATTAGTTAAAATAGGCCGTTGATATAACTTTTATTTTTTTGGGACTGTTCATGTGTACAGATCAAGCAGATTCGCCAGATTGCAAAGCATCCAATGTGCCGTAGCAGGGAAGAATCTATACATGAGATTTAGCTGTAGCACAGGTGATGCAATGGGAATGAATATGGTGTCAAAAGGTGTACAAAACGTACTTGATTTTCTTCAGACCGACTTTCCTGATATGGATGTCATCGGAATATCTGGTATTACTCCCAATCTAGAAATTGCTTAGCTTGTCAAAATTTTTTTATTAAAGCCAATTACTGTCACTAACAAATCATTTTGATGACTAGTGATGTACTCCTGATTTTTTGGCTTAGTCAATATGTACTAATCTCATTGCAATTGCTATTTCCTTGTCATGTATAAATGTATCACATGCTATATTGACCGTATATCTTTATATTATACATAACAAAAAAAAAAAAAACAAAGAAGAAAAAAGTAGTATAGAGATTGACGGAGAAAAATAGGATAGATGATCCAAAGTTATGTGCTACATAAGTTTCTGTATAAAGTAATTTTCTTATAAGCAATAATTATTTGAAATATTGAAATTCTGGCAGGTAACTTTTGTGCTGACAAGAAACCAGCAGCAGTGAATTGGATTGAAGGGAGAGGAAAATCGGTGGTTTGTGAGGCAATCATAAAAGAAGAGACAGTGAAGAAGGTGTTGAAGACTGAAGTTGCAGCCTTGGTTGAACTTAACATGCTTAAAAACTTGACTGGCTCTGCTATGGCTGGCGCTCTTGGTGGGTTCAATGCTCATGCTAGCAATATTGTCTCTGCCGTGTACATAGCCACGGGTCAAGACCCTGCACAGAATGTAGAGAGCTCTCATTGCATCACCATGATGGAGGCTGTAAATGATGGCAAAGATCTTCATATTTCTGTCAGCATGCCTTCTATTGAGGTATATAATTTTGTGCTACCTACATCTTTACTCCCTGGCTAGATCATTTCTCTTTACAAAATCGTATCATATTAATTAACTTATAATGTTGCTGCACTTCCTAATTTGATAATTTAGTGATGGTCAGATCCCAACTTCTTACATATCGACAGTTACGCTATGGAATACATGATTTAACGTGAGACATCCTTTTCAATCTTTTTCTTTAGAAAAAAAATAAGGAGGGGGGGGGGGGGGTGGGGGAGGGAATGAAAAGAAAAACGAGAACCACCATAAAGTTGTGCGTATGAGCACATTAAGCTTTTGAATAACTAAAGGTAAAGAACTTGTGGTTCTTGCCTGGCAACAAACTTCAAATAATTGTAAGAAACAAAAGTATACTTCTGAGATTCAGACGTTTGCAGAAATTTTATTTTGAAGTTTGCTGTCTCTAGGGCCACCATCACCGTGCATGTTGGTTTTCCTTTCATCCCATTATTCTTATCACAATATATTTCTTTTGGTCATACATATTTACTTTTATAATAAATAATTCGCACATATCTTTATCTGGTTACTGGTGAAATCATCTCTCTCTCACGCATGTAACCTTGAAATTAAGCCATGAAAACTTGGAAGTATCAATTAATGAAAGCTTTTTTGTAAAGCACAAAGCATGACACTATTCTACTCTTGCAATGCACGTGTAGTTTGGACAATTATCATCCCTAGAACTTTAAAGAACGAACTTCTATTTGCAGCTAGATCAGTTTTGTGATTAGTCAATGCATATATTGATTGAATGAATCCGTAATTCAGGTGGGTACAGTTGGAGGTGGAACCCAACTTGCGTCTCAGTCAGCTTGCTTGAACTTGCTTGGAGTGAAGGGTGCAAATAAAGAAGCACCAGGTGCAAATGCAAGGCTTTTGGCCACTATCGTAGCTGGATCAGTTCTCGCCGGAGAGTTGTCTTTGATGTCTGCAATTTCAGCAGGGCAGCTTGTGAAGAGTCACATGAAATACAATAGATCAAGCAAGGATGTGACCAAGGTGTCATCCTAGAGAGGGAGCAAATTGAAAACTCCCCCAAAGAACTCTTTGTTGTATGATAGTTTCTATAGCAAAAGCCCATCAAGAAGTAGTTTCTTCAATATGATAGAAAACTTTAAAAAAGTACAAAAATAATGGGGAAATTTCGGAATAAATTTGGGTTTTTGATGTACTAGTTGAATAGAAAGTGGTGGAATAAAAAAAAAAAAAAGGCAACAAAAAAGAAAAAAGGGATTGGAGTAGAAATGTTTTTGGAAAGGGGGGACAAAGGACAATATCAATGTGTCATATGGGGGAGTTAAAAAATGAGAAGAAGATAACAAGCCAAACAATATCTGCAGTATGTCGAATTCATTTAATCTCATGCGATACTTCTGGATGAAATCACTATTAAAAGAGATATCCTGGATTTCTCTTCTAGCCATGTGGAACGGTAGTAGTTGCCTAATTGCTACTGTTGGAAATCGTTATCTTTTTTATTTTTGGTGTCATTCATGTGCAAATTCTGGAGAATTACTTTTGTTTATTCTGTATCTTTGTTTCATTGTATTGTTAACAGTCACAATTAATTAGTTTGTAACTAAGATTGAAGCATCTCAGAAAATGGGATTTAGACCTCTCAACATGTTTTTTTTTCCTTTGTCGTATATGAAAGTGTTTCAATCAGATTCATTCAAGCATTCTGACTTGTTCATCACATTGATTTTAGCATCAGCACGCACATTAATCTATGTTTTCCATGGTGCATTTGGTTCTTTGGACGTGTTAACAACGCATTCTAGTCGCCCTCGCCCTCTTTTCTTCGATCCTGTAAGCCTACATTTTTTTGGTTTTTGACTGAGCGCTTCCAAAAGAAGACTTGAAAGAGGAATCGGTCTGGTCTGTTTTCATTTGTCGTATACTGCGGTGGCTTTCAGAAGCTAGTGGATTATGTACTTATTTCCACCTAATTTTTTTTTAAATATCTTTAAGTACACCTGCTGTCTACCATATTCAATAACCTAAGTATCCTTTGAAGATCATATTTTTTGACAGACTGCTGTGTTTATTTGATGTTGTTTCTTAAAAATGTATTTTTTAAAACTTTAAACACATTTCTCAATTATCGTTTTATCTTATATATACAGTTACGAGAAGAATTTTTAAAATTGTTATATTATTAATTTTTTAAAATAGTTTAAAAAATAACCATTTAATCGCAATCCTCTGACCCACAAAAATTCATGTATTCCTCTTGCTTAACTACTTCGTTCTTTTGTTGGACACATGGTTCAGCATGTGTATCTCAGACTATGAGAACTAAGAACAGACATGTATATGCAAATAGACGTAGTTAATTAGGTCTAATACAGTTCATTCGACAACAAAAAAATACTACAAGTACGCCTTGCAAATTTTATTATTTGGGCTAAAAATCCTCTTCAGATAATTAGTTTAAAGACCGGCACATTTATTTTTTAAGTTCATTTTCCTTAGAAAAATTGATAAAACTATCCATCAAATCAACCTAAGACAGTTAAAAAAAAAAAAAAATTCGACGCAAAAAGATATATTGGAATATGCCTCCTTAAATTAATGGTGTACAATAGTCTTACTTTCTCCCTTTCCCTTTTTTTTCCCTTTTGATTTTTGAGTCGTACTTCAAAAAAGGCAGACTTAGTCACTTGTATTTCCTTCTAAATTCTCATGTAGATGACTTTCAATTAGACTTTAGCCATGGATCAGGAATATTAAATCGATCTAGTCAGTGGAACCGGCGCGGACTTATGAGACCGAGGCCACTTCTTGATTTTTTTGGATATCTGTCACTATTTACAGTGCGCCATGAATCATATTAAAGCATTCAATTTTGACCTTACCAGTGATGATGGCAAGCAATATAACAACTTTTTAGCCATTTGACATTGTGCCAAATTGGCAATTCATTGCACATTGGACTATTAACTAATCTAGATTTAGATGCTAATATGATCCCTTTTTTCCACGCTTTTAACAAACTTGATTTCAATCTTAATTTTATCCGAGCTGCTGTATCCGAGTTATAAGTGAGAAAGTAGTTGTTTTCTCTTCTCAAACATCACAAACGGCCGAACGGGTCACAATATTTCAATTGGGAGTTTCGAAAATGAAGTTTGGGGGGACAGTAGTGAAACTATAGAACCATTTGCAATCTATTCTCTTATCCTATTCTACATAGGCAGAATTATGCTAGGGATGAAGATGATAGATCTCAAATCCGTTTGGCAGATTTTGTTCTTGTTAGGTAATATTTCATCCTTTCAATAGACCTAGGGAGAAAGAAGGGAAGGGGGGGCGGGGGGGGGGGGGGGGGGCCGCTGCTTGCGAAACTCTAAAGTGACAATTATTAATATTATTATTTTTTTGCCAAAAGTCAACTTGATTTTTATATATATTGAACAAAAATATGTATAACTTCCAGTAACTACTGGATCAACTGTGTCTTACAATACAGCATGGTTTCCTGCAACCAGCTTGGGAAAGAGTTTTCCCAGACAACATTTCCTTTCAAGCTAATAGCAAATTTTGCTACTTTGTTAGCTACTAAATTGTATTTTTCCTCAATCACTTTAAAGGAGCAAATGTGCACTCATAGCTTAAAACCCCCCACCCCAACCAAAATATATATATATATATATATATATATATTTATTTTAAGGTCATTGAGTTGAGAAAAGGTTTATGAGTTGAACAAATTAAGAATTTTTGTTTAATAAGTCAAAAGCCATCCTTTTAAGCTGATTTCAAAAGCATTTTGACGGCCAATTATAAAAGTATTAAGAATTTTAGAAGATGTTCTTGAAAATTTTTAACTAATAATTCTGAAACGTCTAAAAATGAAGACGGACAATTATCTCTACTCAATGAGGGATTTTTTTTTTTACCATACATAACTTGAGACGAAAATAAATGAAAGTAGAAGCCAAAGTAAAGAATATGCGCTTCAATATAGTAACTTTTTAGCTTAAAGAGAGAAGTAATCGAGAAGATGTATTTATAAATTCAATAAACCTCCACCATCATGTCTAAAAACATGTCTATCTATTAGCGAACATCTAATCTAACGTAGATATAAATATAAAGTATTTTCCATGTTTGGTAACCTCTTAGTGATACCTAATTTTTTTAGCAGGAAGAGAAATATATGTATTACATTTTTCTGTTATATGGAAATCACAAATTATGGGTCGTTCACGGTTTTCTAAGCCATTATGTTAAGCAGATATGGATTGAAATATATATTAAAATCGTCTGTGATGTCATGTTGTGTCAAATAATTTAAATAATAATGCTACTAAAAAGTGCACAAATTTTCAAAAAAAAAAAAAAAAAAAAAAAGAGAGTAGAAAGTAGAGAAAGAAGGCCATTGCAAACATGAGCTGTGACGTTCCTAATCTAATGGAAAATTCTTAAGTAGATCAAGTCTACGGTCCACCTGTGGTTTAAAAAAACGCCACACAAGCATTCTTATATTACCCCTTATATTAGCATGCGTCATTAAGAGACTGATATAGAATATTTATATAATACTCTTTTAGATCACAAAGTTCACAGGTGGATTTATAAAGTCTGTGAGAATTTTTCCTAACCTCAGTGCACCTCAAGTAATTGCAGAATAAATTAGCTTCTTAAACAGTGAAAATGACGTACAAAAGGAAGCAACGTTTTTTTTTTTTTTGATAAAAGAAAGCAACGTTTTGAACACTTCTCACACATTGCTCGTTGAATAGAATTAAGTTTTTGTAACTCCAATGCAATGCAGATACTACATAAGTTATGAATAATGTAAAATTCTCAATTTATACGTTTTTAATTATTGTCAGGGAACATGCTTTATCCACGAAGAAATTTGGGTGTGCTATGTATAACAAATCTCATATTATTGTTTTACAAGTGATAATTTCTTAAAAATGCTTATTAATGGTTTTAAAAAAAAAAGAAAAAGGATGTCAGACTGTTATTTTTGGAGTAGAAATCCCAACCCAAAAAAAAAAAAAAAAATCCTTCTCTGCCGAACTAAAACTGAAAAATCCCGCTTTTATCTCTGACTTGGTGGTTGTGAAAAGTTCAATTCCCGAAGTCTAATCAGAAAAGATATAAAATTTAAAAAACCTTCCACAAACAAAGTTCATCATATTTACCCACTTCAGTGTTTGTGGACCAATTACATGTACAGTGAGAGTGGTAGGTAGCATTTTGCAAAAAGTTGGACCTAACGTATTATTTTTTTAATTAACTATTAGTATTATATTGTATGTTGATTCATTAACGAGTGGAATGAGGCTCTTAATAGTGTATTGAGTGTGGACTCAAACTATTTTTATCACACACGATTAAGGATATAACTTCTAAATCTTAAATGTACAATATGTTTCCTCCTCCCTCTTAAATATCAAGTCCAGAGTTCGAAACCCTGATCTTGGCATGGAAAAGGCATCTTCCCCTAGCCAAGTAGCTGACCTGACCTAACTTGATTTGCTGAATGCATTCTGAGTGGAAAAGAATAGTTTTCCTTAAACAAAAAGAAAAAAAATGAAAAAGAAGAAATAGAAGAGAAGGAAAGTGTGTAAAATGAAGAGGAGAACAGGCTCTATGATTTAAATTGGTACAAAATGTTAAGATTTCCACTGGAAACAAAATCCATAAAAATTTACGGTGGGAGATACTCTGGTCCTTCTGGATTGTTGGAAAACTACGAAGAATTGGGTATAAATGAAGGCAAGCAAAAGAAAGAAGACTGGAAGAGGTAACAAAATAACTAAAAACTAGTACCAAAGTTTGAGCTGCAAGAATATCGCCGTCTGTGGGAATCGAACCCACGACCACGTGGTTAAAAGCCACGCGCTCTACCGGCTGAGCTAAGACGGCTCGGTTGATCATTAAACTTATATATACTAATATGTATTAGGGGCACGGTTCGTGTGGCATCCACTCTCAACCTGATCAAACTGACTTTATCGAAATATTTTATTTATAAATAATAATAACAGCTACATGTTTCAAAAAAATAACAACAACAATAACAGGTACGTATAACAATCTTAATCGTTTGTTGTTCGTAAGCTTTTTTTTTTTTTTTTTTTTGGCATGAGCTGGATAATGTTTTATGTGATCTTGAATTCTAGTATTCTAAGATATATTCCAAACGTTCAATCTGTTAATCAGCTCTTGGAAAAGAATTTAGTGTGCCTTTATTCTACCATTTGTAAATTGGATTTTTTTCCCCCTTTGACAAGAGCTTGATGATGCTATATAAGTGATCTAGAATTCTATATACTTCACTATATTTCGAATGCCCAATCAATTAGTAGCTCTTGGAAAGAACAACGTGCTTCCTTCTCGAAAAAAAAGTTTATTAGTCCAAATTCACACTAGTGCTACTAAAAATATGGCATCACGAATCTATATAACCTTCTAATCCTCGTATTGCTGGGCTTCATATTAAAGTCTGATAGAGAATCATGTTATTATCATTGAGTCTTGTTATTTCTTTACATTTGAGTGACCATCATGATATAATTTCTCTCTACTATTTGGCAAGGTGCAGCTGGTTTTTGGGCATTAGCAGCACTTTAACCATTACATAATCATTCCAATATTTGTTGTTAATAGACAATGTATAATGCAGGGTACAAGTTTGCTCTGCTTCCATTCCATCACATTCTTCTGTAACCCGTTAAAAGTACATGTTCTCTTTGGCTCCAGAAATGAAATCACATGCATGATGAAAACAATCTTGAGCTGCTGATACTTCGTGTTATCGGAGTATCTGCAAGCAGAACATAAAAAATTGAATATCATCACCGTTCTCCAATGAGCTATCACGGTCTAATAAAAGTCTACACGAATTGCCTTTCAAGTTTCATGGATGGTAAATTAAGCCATCTAACAATCCCCAGTATACAAGTGTGCTATGCACCATGCCTGCAGACTTGATGTTCTACTTTTACACTTCCATGATTTTAGAGCTATGGCATCACAAGTCCACAATCCCGTTGTGATATTTGACTGTATCTTCCTATTGACTTTGCTTACTACCAGGATCCCAGACAGATCAACCTTGTAAACATTAGTAAATATTGTATACCTTTCTCACGCATGCAACTCATGGTAGTTGAGACGCTTCCCTCTTTTACCAAGAAAAGCATACTGGAGTCTCTTTTGATGGTCATATTTTTTGGGAACTCCTTTCCCTCCCTCATAACCTAACAGACTGCAGACTCTGAACTGTAGCTTAAGCAGCAGTGGAAACAGAAGAACTGCAACATCTTCTTACCAGCCTACCAGAAAATATTTTGTTCTAGATAACTGAACAGTATATGAAAGTGAAGTGCACAGATTAGGCCTGCATTCATTTACTAACATAGATTCAACAGAACCCTTCAAGCTAAATCAACATCATCCTACCGGAACACAGAGTTTTATTCAAGATGATCAGCATCATACTCAGCTTCTTATGGTTAATTTCTGTTTGCCACAAAGATAATACTAACTCATACTAATGGAAAATTATCCTGATAATAAGTAAATAAGGAGAAAACAACTTGGAAGGCAAAACTCTCGTTTTGATTACAAGAAACTGTGGAGGAAGATAGAACTTTAGCATCACTACTGAATAACAAGAAGGGCGAATCCTTACTATCTGGACATATTGGTAAGAACCAGTGATCAATTGATCACAATCAAAAGGAGTCAAGTCAATCCAGTAACCAAATTCACCAATTACTACACGGTATTGCAATTTGTTCATGTTAAGAACAGACACAGAACAATATGATGATAATGACAATCAGTTCCAGCACAACAAAGTTCAGCTAGCATGCAAGAAAGGAGCTGATTCAAGAGCCAAACACTCATCAATAATGGCACGATTAACAGGTTATGGAAAAAATTAATGGCATACAAAGGATGCAAACCCTTGCACCAGTTCAGAGATTAAGTCTAAATCAAAACTGTCGCAGATGAAGCAACAGCGTCAAGATTTGCATTCTTGAGCCATTTAATTATCAACCAACGTGTACTACAGAAGGTGTGAGAGATTCATATCAAAATCCACAGCATAGCTATAAAGCACTATAGAATTATTTCATTTAATAACAACATATGCAGGTCTCTCAAACGGATTCTGAATAGTGGTTAAAGATATTTAAAATTAACAAATTCCAAGAATGAAATACAATTGATAAGGCTATGGAGAAGATTGCTTCAAGGAGATTAATCAAAGCAGTAATGTTTCACAAAATTTTGGCATTGGTTCCAGTACAGAAGTTATTGTAATCAATCAATCTTACCCTCCTGGGCATCAGTTCCCTGCAAATAATGTTCTGCATCCAGGGCCGCCATGCATCCTACACAATCACAGTAACAGAAACTTGTAACGCTGGGCGAAATGGATTTCAATCACAAATCATTATCAATCTATTTGACAATGAAAAGTTTGAATAGGAGGGAATTCAAGTGTTAAGCTGAACCATTAAAGGAAAAGGAAAAGCAAAAGCAAGGTAAAGAAAAAAGTAACTTCTATTTGAATATTTGTGTGACAGGTAGGATTAAACAAAAATTGAAAGGAATTGGATCATTGCTAAAATATCATCTAACCAATTCTGCCATAAATCCTGCAACTTTGCAGGGGAGAAAAATGCAGGAAAAGTATATTTCTTTCTGTATGCTTGAGCACAAGAAACACAGAATTGTATCCATATAAACAAAAATATAAAACTGCTTGATTCAATAGCCACACATGTCCTTGAGCATAAAGCAATACTAGATTGAGCATTAAATATAGAAAAATTAACAAAGGTATTTGCTCCTTGTCTTAGAACAATGGTTTGATTCTCACCATCTCCATCTGCTATCCCCACTTCTTTTTTCCACCCCCCCAAAAGGAAAAAAAAGAGCACTACTCGATTCCCATGAAATTTTGTGAGAAGAAACTACAAAAGATTGCCCAGCTAATATCTGATTTAAAATAAACAAAAGCTTGGCCAAAAGGGAAATAATTATGTTAAAGAAAGAAGGAGCTAACCTTTCAAATTATTCCAAAGGTTTATAGTAGTTTTCTCCACAGTATTAGAGTTCAACCTTGATATGTCATCATTTATTAGTAAATCATAACAATTCTTTGGGTTAGAAATCAATATTTAACCATCTCTATGTTAAGTTGCTTGAGAAAGGAGACGGGAGATTTGGAGATGGAATAATTATACTTGAAAGATTGTGGGAAAACCCTCGCACCTATTCTGAATTCTGGCTTAGAAATCTCCTGCAACTGATGGACTTTTTCTCATTAGCCTCAGCATATTAACAAGGACAGAAAAGGAAACAAAACAAATGAATGATCCTCCTCAAATTGTCTTTCCAATTTGCAATATATCTCTTTCCTCAGGATTGCAACATATTCTTACAGTAATAATCTCTCCATAATTATGGTACAATGCTTAAACCAGCTATAGCTACAAGGTGTTTATTAAGCTAGCTTGAAGAAAGCATAATCCAAGAACAACCCAGCCAACAAAAAGAAAGCAAAAAATGAAAAGGATGAATATACTATATTTCTTTACTAGAACATACCTAATTTCCATTAATCTAGATTTGATTTGTATGGCCAGCAACAAAACTAAAAGTCAACGCTTAAACAATTTTAGATTCCCAACTCAATCATGTTAATGACATAAACTAAACAAACAATAAGAATTAAACTAACCACATGGTTGTGTAAAGCGACTAAAGTACCACAGTAACCACTCCAATAGAAATTCAAAGCAAAATCATTCAAACATTTTCACTCTAAAATAATCAATCTCTTCAAAGCTTCATTAATTCCAAAAACTCTGTTGCACAACATTATCGATTCAAATAAACTGAACTACAAATTCAAAAGCTAAAAAAATCAAATAGCAGCAAAATCATCAGTTAAAATCACAAGCACACACAATCGAACATATGTTGAACTAACCAGTGCCAGCAGCTGTAATAGCCTGCCTATACTTCTTATCCTGAACATCACCAGCCGCAAAAACTCCCTTAATGCTAGTATGCGTACTCCCGGGCTTAGTCACGACATAACCATCAGAGTCCAGCTTCAACTGCCCATCCAAAAATTTAGTAGCAGGCTCATGGCCAATTGCAAAAAACAACCCATTAGCCTTTAAATCCGAAATCTCACCAGTCACTATATTCTTCACCTTCAAGCCCCCCAACAACTTCTCCCCATAAGCCTCCGCCACCACAGAATTCCACAACACCTCAATTTTGGGATTACTGAAAGCCCTGCTCTGCATAATTTTCGAAGCCCGAAATTCATCCCTCCGATGAATTATATAAACCTTAGACCCATATTTAGTCAAAAAAGTAGCTTCCTCCATTGCCGAGTCCCCGCCGCCGATCACGGCAAGGGGCTTGTTTCTGAATATCGGAGCGGCGCCGTCGCACACGGCACAGGCGGAAACGCCACGGTTCCAGAACTCGACGGAGCCAGGGAACTCGAGGCGTTTTGCGACAGCTCCGGTGGCGACAATGACGGAATCGGCGTCTACGGTCTTGGAATCGGTGAAGACTTTAAATGGTTTTTTCGAGAAATCGACTTTATTCACGGTTTCAGTAAAGATTTCGGTACCGAATCGAAGGGATTGGCTACGGAATTTATCAGTCAGCTCGATTCCGCCGATGCCGTCAGGGAAACCCGGGAAGTTTTCTACTTCGGATGTGGTGGTGAGCTGCCCACCGGGGGCGATATCGTTGGCCATCCATCCTTCAAACAGGATCGGCTTAAGCTCTGCCCTTGCTGCGTAGATTGCCGCCGTGTGGGCAGCTGGGCCACTGCCGATTATGCAGAGACGGGTTGTCAAGGTCTCGATATCATCCATTGGTGCGGTTCTTCTCCTACCGGCGGCGGAGGCGGTGGTGGTAGAAAAAGGGGCTACGCCGATTAGGTTGCGGCCTTTTTTAAGCGTGTTTAATAGTCTTGAAAACCAATTGTTGTTCATGTGTTTGTGTTTTTGTCTGGGAGACTATTTACATGTGTGGGTGTAAACTGTAGAGGTGCTGAGGTTGGGAATGGGTTGGCGGGCGAAATGGGCGGGCGGGTTGAGAGGTTTTGATTGTGTGAATGGAAATTTAGGCGCCAAAATTTGGTGTGAAAAGTCCGAAAATTTGACAGGAGAATACAGGTTGGGGAATTGAATAAAGCTATGACAAAGAACGATGAAGACAAATGAAGAAGACAATTTTGTTCATTCCATTACATTAGAATTCCACAATGATCCAAAATAGGTTCTTTTCTTTTCTTATACATAGAAATAAATATTTTTCTTCTGGTGCAAGAAAAGGACAATTGACATAGAAGGATTTCCTTTTGGGTTTTCCACAAGTTTTCCCAAATATATTTATATTCTCTTATATCTTTTTTGAATTGCAATTTTTGGAGGAAAAAAAGAAAACCTTATCATTGGTTTTCCATATACCAACAATGGTGATAATTTCATTGTCATGGATACCATGTTTGTGTATTACAATTCTGAGTTCTTGTTTGACTGTTAAAAAGAATGTTAAGTACAACTTCTAATTATGTTAATCTAGACACATTTAAGGATGTTATTATGCATGTTTTCAGTTGGAAATTCTATGTTTTTTAATTTGGTGCGTTACACATCTTGTATTTTTTAATTTTGTTTAATTCGGATTGCATAAGATATTTTGACGAATTGATAATTTTTTTACATTTGCTTAGCTTCTCAAAGTTGAGAATTGAATTACACACATATACAGTTAAAAAATGTTTAGATTTATGTATATCAAAAAAGTTTAGATTTAGGCAGTGAAATGCTACCTAAGGACAATTTAATATCAAATATGTAACTTGAAGGGCTTAATATGAGCTTTTTTCATCGTGAAGGACAAAATAGGATTGTGTATTAAAGTTGAGAGACAAAATGAAGCCATGCATCAAAATAGAATGATGAATCGAGTAATTTAATTCTTTTTTTTTTCCACTAGGTGCCTTTAGCCTCATCATGTTTTTGGCATATAATAGTATCCATTAAATCTATTTGGAAGAAATATTGCTCAGAAATGATTTAAAATCAAATATGAAATTTGAGGGACTTAACAGGAGCTTTTACAAGATTGAGGACGAAATAAAATCATGTAGAATTAATGAAGTCATTTGCCCTTTATGGTTTCTTCTCGTGACCATGGCATTTCGTGACTGTATCTCGTGTTACTTTTTGAACGTGAGTGATATTTTCTTTTTTTGTAATTCAACAGTTTTTTTTTATAGTTTTTGAGTTTTTAAGAAGGATGAGACTCATTTTTGCTCTGGATCTACTTTCATAGTAAACTACATAAATACTAAAGAAACAATCCTGTAACTAACAATGGAATTCTACATAGAAATAAATTGATCAAGACCCCATGCAATATTCAACTCCCAATTTTTTCTAGATATCCTAGCACATTCTTCTTAGCATAAGCAGCACAAATATCTTTTACTACACCTTGAACAATCTAATGTGGCCTCAATAAACTTCCACAGGATACACCTTGGCATTTCTGGCTCTCCACAAAATGATAAATTGTTGCAGCATGGGACAGTCTTTCTACATAAGCAACTTGAGTGATTTTCTCTAACAATTCAAGTTCTAGGACTTATTCTCAATAGATAGATTATGATTCTTATAAAAATTTATTTTTGAAAAGCTGAAAATTAGTCGCTCTTAATTTTAACTTAAAAATCCAAAAACTGGGTAAAAAAAAAACTGTTGAGAATATTAGAAAATAGATTTTTCAAAATCATAAGTAAAAGTAGTTGAAAATAGGCCTAAACCTGTGGCTGATTTCTTAGTCCAAACCAATTCAAGTTCCAACTCTTATTCTCGCCTTTGATAGATAATTAGCGGACGAAAGAGTTAATTAGATAGTAGTTTTCCAAAACTCAAAGGGGTGTTAGAGTAGAATGGCCAAACATCATGGGCAAATATATAGTTAATTTCAAATGATTTTGATCTACAAGGACTCTGATCTTGATGATCTTAAAATAGCTCCTACAAAATATCCCACCATATGAGAATTAAGTTTTTTTTAATAAAAGATTATTAAATTACACTAATAAACTAGCAAAAATGCATTGTAGAATGACACATAAAGTCATATAGATTTGTTGAGAATATATCTAACTAGTGAAAAAAAAAAATTGAGGTGCAACTCTATTTAACTCCTAAATCACTACAACATATACACATTTTAACTTCAATCTATATCATTGCAGTCCCTTTTGTTTGAGAAAGAAGACCTAGATTCATATCAAACTCCATTATGTGCCCAAATTTTCATATTTCTTGACCGTTGGTCATCTATCAAATATGCGACAAGGATTGAAAATGATGATAAAGATTCAAAAATCTCTAAAATTAAAAAAAAAATTTGATAAAAAACTTCAACTAAGAAATCCCAAGAAACAAAAACTCCCATCAAAAGTTGGAGAGATTCTTAGGGGATCAGGTCTATGACCCACATTTGTAGACCTTATTATTTAAAAGAATACCACATAAGCATAATATGTATGCTGACGTAAGGAAGTGATGTAAAGATACTTATGTGGCTTTATTTTCAGATCACAAGATCTACATGTGAGGCCCAGGACTGAGTCTATTTAAAAATTTATCCATAAGTTGAGAAAAAGAGAAAAAAAACCCACAAGACTAAAAATTATGGGGCTATAAATAAAATAAATAAACTGAAAGTGGGCAGGGGAGGGGCATTCAATCAATTGACTGAGTCATCTTACCCAAAAGCCACTGATGGAGCTGTGAAGTTTGGGGATAGAGAGAATGTGAGATTATTTTTTTTGGAAGAACAAATGAGAACCAAATTAGCTGAGTTATAAAAAATAATAATAAAGACAATATTCATAGAATGATTAGACACATTGGGTCCATATATTTCTACAAATTAAAAATAAAAAAAAAAACCTTTCAAAAGTTTTGATCATCATGAAGACATTGCGGTTGAACTTTCCCAAAGTTTGAATACAATGGCGCCTTTGGTTTATCTCACCATCCTTTTCCTTACATTCTCTCTCTTTGTAATTTTTGCAAGTCAAACTAATTGTATCAGGTTAGTTGGTTTGCACAATCTTTTGAATCTTCATTTCCACCAACTTTGAAACAACCCTAGATTGAGATTGCCACCCCACAACAAAAAGATAATGAAAAATATATGGTACCCCAATCTAACATCATCTGCATAAACATCACAAAATAAGATGCCAACGCGTTAACTTTCATTAATTTCTAGATATATTCTACTACTAAATTACTAAATTTATCAGCAGAAAAGTCCACCAATGGCATATCCAACCTTCCTTAGGAATTAGTCCAACTAAAAACTACATACATAGGAAGCTCAGAATTCAAGAACTCACCGCCCAGATTTGGGCTCTATAGTTTACATATGCTCTATGCTCTGTAATATACCCTATATAATACAAAAAAGGTTGGAATTAAAAAAAAAAAAAAAAAAGAGCCAAGAAGTTCAAGTCAACAAGAAAAGGCAAGAAAGAAAAAACAAAGTAAGAAACCACTATCTTGTGCTTTGCACCAACATCTTTTTCTTTCTTTCTTTTTTTTTTCGGTTTGAAACTTTGTTGGGAACTTGGGATCCTCGGATTCCCTTCTATCTTTGGCTGATGACTGGATTTTCATCCATGGAGATAGAATTCCTCTTGATAAAATCCAAGCAATCTGCAATGGCTTCAGAGTAGAACGAATTTGTTCGTGCAAAACCTCGCAATCTGCAGTCATCCATACCATGGTAGGGCCGTTCCTCCTTCATTGCCTCCAATTTTTTCCTACCACTAGTGCTATCTCTCTTGCAGCTGCTACTTCTTGCAAGATTTTTTCTCACTGATTGAAGAGCATTTCCATATGAAGTTCTCCACTTATTGAATAGTTTCAACAAGTACAAGAACTTTGTACGTAATCTTTGAACTGAAAATCTCCTAGGATTTATCCGAAAACCTCGGATTCCATGGCATGAAGATGATGACGACTTCTTGCTTCCAACTCTACTATACCCCATATGACTCATGGTTTCAAGAAATGAGGAAAAACCCTAAATTTTGTTTTGAAATTCTAAGGCAAGAAAGGTACTATAAATAGGTTAAACGAAGAAAAAGAAGAAAAAGTTTTTCAAGTGGGAGATACAAAGGTATTCAAGCTGTTGTTGTGGAAGGGAAAGGACATGGAAAATGATGATGGATGGTTTTGAAGATTCTTAAATATTGGTCTTAGCACTTATGCTGAGGGATTTTCAATTTTGGAGGTGGAATAATCAGCGCAAGTACTGGGGGACAAGGTAAAGAAGAATTGCAGAAAAAATAGTGTCCTTTCACAAATCAAGTGACTAGAGTTGTTGTAAGATCAGACCGATATATAACAAAGTGAGTAATTGGGGCTGTCATGAGTTGACATGCAATACCCAAGTGGGTATATTAAGGAGCAAATAAAAACCTGATATGTTGTTAATCAATGTTTAACAACTTTGACTTTCATTGGCATCATTGTATGTTTTTCTTTGTTTTGGAAAAGGTAACATAGTTAGGTACGTAATGTTCCTTTTTTGACGATAGATTCTTGGCTAGAGTGGAGCCAGACATGAGCATTTAACGGAGAGGGAGAGGGAGAGGGAGAGGGAGAAGGGGATTCATATGGAAGAGTTCATTATCATTTTTTTTTTAGGGAAAAATATAAAATTTGAAATTTGTGGGCTGGTTAGCTGGCTTTGCCATTAATTTTTAGTTGTATATAATGCATAATTTTATAACATATATAACAATTATCATGGTATCATTCCGGAGAACATAGCACGGGTAACTACTTTACGAGAAAGGACACAACTTCTCAAAAAAAAACATAACGAAATGTTTTTAGATAGTTTGTCTTTGTCAGATGTTAGCGGAAAGTGGCAGTGCCAAATTGATTAATGAATTACAAAACAACATTTCACAAGTTTTTTAGTTTCATGAGACGAAATAGTTAGTGGTAGATGATCAGAAGGGGACAGGTCGGCAATGGAAACCTTGTTTAAAAATGAGAGAGAAGCAAATGACAATTACTTTCCCTAACATCTTTCTTTTCCTTTTTTTTTTTTTTTTTAAAGAATGCAGAAGTGCAATTCCCAAGTATTCCTGCTTGTTTCAACAGTCAACAACAGGAAAAACAAATGGAAACTCGTAATTTTTTGTTCATAAAAGTGATTATAGAATGACTTTATAGTCAAAAGTAAGAGAAAGTAGAATTGTAGGAACAGAAGCATTGAGTACCAAATTACGCGATAATAAGAGCAGAACGCCACGTGCTTGGCTATACTTGCAAAGTCTATATGCTAGATTTAATTGACTGCTTACAATTCTTGAATCTGGCCTTCGTGAAATATTAGGTATGGTAAGGAAAGGAAATATATGTGGTGCAATCAGCTAATCCTAATTATTCTTACAATGCAAGAAATGCTATGATTCAAAACCTTCGAAAGTAATTAATGTGTCCCTGTTTTCCCTTCTTAATCCGTGTGCTTCCAAGTGTTGAAGCCATTCATGAGAAATGACTGAGGTGGCATGGCAGAAATTTTCAAGTTTTAGGTTAGCTAGCCATGGTTTCTGGAGGAAAAAGAATTAAATTTCCAAATAGCAATTAGTCAACGGTGAGCAACCAAAAGAAGACTGGTTAGCAAATAGCATGTCATTTTTGTTGGTCATAGCTAGAATTTATATGAAAAAATTTTAGCATAGTTAATTACATAGTAATGAATTATGTTCTACCAAAAAGAGAAAAAAGAACAAGCATGTAATTACTAGCACTAGTAGCACCCTTCAAAAATCTATTATGTTGAAGTACAATATCTTGATAAAAATGCAGTGGAGCAACTACTACTTAATATATATTTGTTTTTCAATAGATAGATAATTACCAATGGAATTACCTTTACGAGTATGGTCACAAAGTAGAGCAACACACTTTAACCATTACGTTATTCTAATAAGAAGAAATTATTTGACTTGAAATTACAATTACATGATCTACATATGAGTTTATACATAAAATTTATTTAGGTATTTTCTCATCCCTATGCTCACTTTTTTTTTTTTTTCGTGACTAGAGAACCCGTAGCCGCTACCCAAGAGTGTGTACTTGGTAAATCCTGCCCTGTGCAATAATCTGCAAATCACATGAAGAGATAAACCGCACTAGGCAAGTCCTATGCGACGGGCACATGTCCCAAGAAAGGTTCGAACCCATGGTAATAAGATGGCATTGCACTAACTTCACCACCTCGGCCAACTCAAGACCTATGCTCACTTGTCCCAACCAACTCCGAATTGGATTGCTTAGAGGTTTTTAGACACCTTCAAACAATCAAAGAATTTATCTTATTTTACATTTCCACTTTTAAAGCTAAGAAGCTAATTAAAGGGTGTGTCTAAAGTGGCTCTGGAGGCTCTTATAAGGGCATGGAGACAGAAGACATAGTATAGACCGCTACTCAAGTTGGCCAAAAATGCTGGCTTCTTTGTTTTAATCGTCATTGATTTTGAATCTATCTCCATCTTATACACTTTATATACAACACAAACATTTGAGTCCTTCTAATATCTTCATTTGGTTCATCAAATATTTTCCACATTCTTTTCTTGAATAATTTCCCATGGCTTCCTTCATTTCAGCTTCAGCTGCCCCATCAGCTACATTCCTGTGCAGTGCTCCTAGAGAAAAATACGCCGTTAGGCAAACATGCTTCTCTAGCATTGTAAGCTTGAAGAATCACCTTGACTAATTATTACTTAATGACTCTTATTTGCTGATCTCTGCCGATCCTGATTTGGTGATATTTGCTTGTTAATTGCCTTAATTTTCGCAGTGTGGTCCATCAGCAGGTGGGCTAAAACTTGTGCCTAAGATTCAAATCTCAAAGTCAGCAACAAAATCATCGCCAATTTCTCATAGTCTCAAGACTAGAATTTCATGTTCAGCTGTAGGTTTTAATTGATACTATTATATAATTACCAAAGTTGAAACTGCCAACACACATCACAGATACACTTGTACCTAAACACATTAGTTATTAGTAGCCTGAGTACTACTGATATTTACAACAAGTGCTTTTCTGCTGCAGGCGTCTCAACCAGAAACTCTAGAAATTGTCCAGAGTACAATTGCAAAACAACTTTCCATTGATGAGGTCACTGTGACACCCCAAACCAAATTTGCTGACTTGGGTGCCGATTCTCTTGATACCGTACGTCCAAAATATAATATGCTTTTTCATACATTACTAAAGATCAAAAAAATCAATTTTCAAAGAAAAAAACCAACAAAATGCATTGTCCTATCTTTACTGAAGAAATTTAATTAGTTTAATCATATCTAAATGGCTTGCTGTAGCCATCTTTGCTGATAAAAGCAGGAAAGTCTTAACTGTCAAATTGCTCAATGCTGAATGGTACCCATTTTTGATCCACCGGACTTGGTTCCAATAACCACCACCAAACCAAGCCTTTAAAGACAAGTAGTGCGGGAAGTCAAATGTTTGAACTCTATGTTTCATAAAAAAAATCTAACTATTTGCATAATATATTCCATTTAGTTCAATAATAGTTCACTTTCCATAAATTTTCTGAGTTTAGTTGGGCTTTTTTGTAAAATAAGTTGGAAGTATGATAGAATATAATTAACGGTTGGCTAAAAAAAAAAAACGAAAACAGAGTGGTGCCCGTTTTTGAAATTATGATGATGGGGAAAAACAGTATGAATATTGTAAAATGCAAGAATTGATACTATTAGACGGGCACTGAATATGGCACTCAAGATGGACCAAGCGAAAAACATTAATTTGAAACCAAACATAAGAATCTTCAAATCCCATCAATTGTAGTTGTGTCAAGAAAAACGTAAGAATTAATAGCTCTGATTTCTTGATTGTTAAGGAAATGTGAACAGGTTGAAATTATGATGGCCTTGGAAGAAAAATTTGGAGTGTCAATTGGAGAAAGTGGCGCTGAGAACATTGCAACTGTTCAAGATGCAGCTGATTTGATTGAGAAAGTGAAGGCAGCTTCAGCTTAGGCGAAATCAAGAAACGTCAACATAATCATGGAAGAGTACGATTGCTGATGATTTTGTTTTCTTTTTTCGGCCTAGCATTTGGGATTTGGTTAAAATCCACTCTGAGATAACTGATGTAACAAATTTGGAAATTCTTCCATGTTCTTTTTTTTCCATTTAAGAATTACAAAATAAAAGCAAGCCTACATATTGGAATTTCTTCTCAAACTTCTGTACTACTACTTATTATTTAGAGTATTATGTCCTTGAAAGGCTCGGATATCCTGTTTTTACAAGAACAGTAAAAGCAAATTCTACTGCAATTTTGGTTTGGTACTTGTATAAAAGTGTGAAAATTTATTATTCAGAAGGATAAAAATGGCAAAGAAATTTCTGGTTTACAGAATTGAAACTAAATTTATTTTTAACAAAGAAGAATACACTGAAAAGTTTTTTCTTTCAAGAGGAAAGCAGCCCTAGTTTATTAAAGATAAAATTTCTACTATTTGGGGAGTGTAGTTGGTACTTTAGCACTGATATCTTCTACACTTTTTTTCCTAATATTAAATAAGACTTGATTGATATACTTGTATCAATTGCTCAAAGATTTGGTTAGTTTTTTTTTTTTTTTTTTGCATTATGGTTTTGATGTAACCACGTAACCATTCGCATAAATCAGATCACTTGCAGTTTAGCTTCTAAAACTCATCAGAATACTTCTATCACGCTTATTATTTTCTTATAACAAAATAGTTAATGCAACTTAGTGAACTCAATTACATCGCAACTAATCAATATACTAGTATAAGTAAAAGTTACCATACAATTTTGATAATCACAAGTGTTTGTATAACGGTTGAATTATGGCTAATGTCATACAAAGAACGAATGGTTAAATGAGAATAAGGAGGGCGAGCTCACACGAGTTGTTAATTTAATCTATAAATAGGAGGGACTTATATAAATTGTCAAAATTCTACTTATTCTTTGCAAACTTATTCTGTACACCATAGAATTGTCCCTTGGAATAGCCCTCTTCTTTTTTAATTATCTTAATCTATGTATAATAAGGGAGAGCACAGCTTTTGACATATTCGTCTCTCCTTTTCTTTTCGAATTTTATAAAATATTTAAATTAGGTTTGGAAACTGTAAAATAACTATCCATCTACCAACAATTTTATTATCATAGAATCTTCCACAAATTTATCCTTAAAAGAAATGAAATCTCCATAAAAATATCTATGAGATTTCACACACATATTAATCTTTTAATTCCTAGCTTCCAATTTCAGAAAAGTTGGGTATAGCATTCTAAACATGTAATCTTTGTTGGGCTTTAATGAGTTTAGAATTGCATTTAAGTTTGTTCTGATTCTTATTTGAGTCAAACTTTAATGAATTGGCTTAACATACAATTAGATATTGCTCTTCTTATCCTATGTAAATTTCAATTTTTTGATGTACAACAGAGTCAACCAAGTTGGACCCTCCCTTGAGAACTTTGGTGGACACTAACATTGCTTTTCATTGGTTTAATTAATTAATAAATGAATCCCAAATGAACACTTTTCCCATCCGCATCAATCCGATCGTTTTTCAAAACTGGAGTTTATGCTCCATTGTTGCATAATTATGGGCTCAACAACAAAATTTGCATATACTAAATTTTCATGACTAATTATAATTATACCTGTTGTTTAATGAGTAAATTACATGAAATCCCTTTTATAATTTGGCTAACTGGCAAATTATTCTCATGTCTGCACTTTATATCTTATGGTTTGGATTTGTCAAAAATTGATAGAAACAAACAATCGTAATGAAAATATACAAAAAGTAATAGCTATCTATATATGCATAAGTAGAAAGATAATAAATTACAATTTAAAATTTTTAAAAATTCTACTAATGTTTTCAAAATCTATTAGTTCTCAGATTTGTAATTAATTCTTCAAAAAAAAAAAAATCTATAACACAAGGAAATAAAGGGTAGGTTTTCAAATTATAGGTAGGTAATTATTACTCCTTCAAACCCAACCACAGAGAGGTTTTTGTGTAATTTATCCTTGTTTATAATGAAATTATTTTATCACTTACCACACAAAAATTAAAAAAAAAAATTAAAGAAAAACTAATGAACAAGAATCCTGGTTGGCTCTGACAACGCACTACACCACCACCACCGAAAATACCTTCCTAAACTTCTATTATATACTTTCCTCTCCTGTATTCTGGCTTCTCCCTCAAGAACCCATCCATCTCAAAATCCTTAATTTCATCAAAATTCTACAAAAATTAATTATATAGAATAGAAAAAGGATAAAAAAAAAGGAAAGATTCTCACTTTCTTGGCATCATGTTATCAGACCCCACAACCAGCTCCAATTCCCAACTTCAATCCCCGCCAGAGCCGCCGGCGGGGGCGGCGCCAGAGTCGGCACCAGAGCCGCGACCACCAGTATCTTCCGATGATGACTTCTTCTCCTCAGCCTCAGTAGCCTCCTCCTCTTCCTCCGAAGACATCCAGCACCCCTCATCACCTCCACCTCCGCCGCCGCCGCAGATCCCCATTTCATGGCCGGAGAATGGGACCCTTTGCCAACAGTGGGTCAATGATTTAATGCACTCGTTCGAGTGGGCTTCGAGAGTTGTACCCCCTCAGGAGTTCCCTTCTGTTCTTCCCGTTGAAGTATTTGATCGGCTGATTTTATCCGCATCGAAAATCTTGCATAAAGAGAAGAATTGTGTGAGGATTGATGGCGATGAATTAGGGTCGGCTTCGAGGGTTGTGGTCGTTGGAGACTTGCATGGGCAGTTACATGACCTGTTGTTTCTATTGAGGGATGCAGGATATCCTGGGGAAGATAGATTTTTTGTGTTTAATGGGGATTATGTTGACAGAGGAGCTTGGGGTCTTGAGACTTTCTTACTCTTGCTTGCTTGGAAGGTAAAGAATTCAAAGATATTCCCTTTTTTTTTTTTGTTATTTTATGGTTTTGAGGTTAGAATTTTGTATCCTTTTGGGCAAAATGGTAGACAAGAATGATAATCTTGAATGCTGATCATTCACTGCCTTTTAAGTTTGAGGTTTTGCTTTCCAAATTTTGGTAGTTTTGAGGTTAAATATTGGTTCTTTTCTTGTATAATGGAGGAACATAATGGTTACTATGAATGCTGATAGTAAAGTAGAAATCTTTATCGTCACATGGTGAAAGCATTACGTTTTGGAAGGCGAATTGGACGTGGATGGTAAATTGAAATTGAACTAGCTTGTTTGCACCAACAATGCAATAAACTTACGTCATGATTCCTGGAATAGATGCTAATTAGGAGATTCATTTATTTCTATGTGGTTCCGTTTGACGCGGTGGATTCATATATAAGCACTAGATTGTAAAGATTTGTATGTTGTAGCATGGAATATTGTGTTTCTTATATTTGAATGAGTCCTGGTTATACACTTCTTTTTCTTATAGAAGTAGTTCTTATGTTTAATGATGATTTCCTTGATTCTACTACAAAGTTATATTGTTGTTTATGTAGTTGTCTACATATAATCGTCCTTTATGTGGGTAAAAATTTGGATTTCTGATTCTTGGTTCCTTCAACCAGTCAAAAGAGTCCCAGACAAGTTTAAGAGTCTGGATGTCTGATTATGTGTTTGATAGGGTTCATATTAGTGTTTTGCTATTTTTAATGATGTTAGTGATGCAAATATTAAGTCAACGGCATTTCCTAATTTAGCTCATTAGCTGCAGTTTAGGGGCTTTACTTTAAACCAGTTTTATTCATTTGCAAATGAAAGAAGAACACTTGAAGAACAGTGATGTAGGTGGCTATTCTTTTTAGTTCAAAACATAAAAAGTGGATGATATGTTTCACTGAGCATTAGGAAAATGGTAGATTGATTGCATGGTGGTCTCAATTAGCCTTGGTTTTTGTACCTGGATATGAAATGAACTTTATTATGGATCAAACTCTCATATTATCAAAGTTAGTCATACAGTATAACTTTGAAGACAGAGGTGCGGTTCAAAGATATTGAGGAGCAGAAGTTGGTAAACAACAGAATAATCAAGTTTGATGTTAAAACTTGTATGTGAATTCTATTTATCAACAACTATACTGAAATTTAAGTTTTGCCACATCACTGTTTTATCTCTCTCTAAGTTGGATAATAAACTAGAACACCTACTGCGATTATAGAGAGTGACAATGTTGATAATAGATGTTTCATCATTTTATGGTGGTTGAATGTTTTATGTTGCTTTTAGTTGGAAGGAGAGGCAAGTAAGGTGCTACAAATTGCTGCTTGATGGGTCTCAAGAACTGTAGAATCCTTTTATTCGGACCATATACGGGAAATTTAATCTAACTGAATCCTTGTAGTTGAATAGGAGGTTTCTTACCAACCATCTCTGACATCTAGTTCGGCTATGGTATTACTCTTGTATCTATATTCATTAATGGCATTTGGGACATCCTCTATTCTTTTCATCTTTTGAAATTAGAGTCCTTATATTTGTCAGACCCATTCTTTTCCAGATTCTCATTATAGGGTTTTAGTTTCTTCTTTGTTTTCTCTAGTTGTGGATTAAGTGCCTTGTCAATGTTTGATTTCTTTATTGTTAACTAAAACCGGAGAATATAATTATATTATTCATATGAGATAGCTATTTCTTCTCATGCTATATCTTTTATCCTTTTTTGCTGGTTATCATACCTTGAGAATCTTGTATTTTGGGTTGAATGTCATTGCTTTTATCTGCCTTCGTAGTTTTACTTCTTTGAGTAATGATTGAAAGAAATTAAGCTCTCCCAAGATTGGTGAACTTCTACACATTTGCATTTTTTCCAATGGAAGCAGATGTTTTTGTTTTAGTTGTCTTCTGTACCTTTATTACCATGTTGGTTTTTACTTATTTTATTTACATTCATATGTTTTTGTTCATGACTGCCTCCTTTGACTATAACCTTTCGCATCTAAGGTGAGTTTAATGTGGTATTGAGAAATAATGTTATTTAGAAAGGTGAGTTTAATTTGTTATAACATCAATGACTTTGTACAGAAACTTTTAGTTTTATTAATGGTTTATGCCTTTTTTGCTAGGTGCTTTTGCCACATAGGGTATTCCTTCTTCGTGGAAATCATGAATCCAAGTATTGTACTTCAGTATATGGGTTTGAGAAGGAGGTATTGGTTAAATATGGAGAAAAAGGAAAACATGTCTACCGCAAGTGTTTAGGATGTTTTGAGGGACTTCCTCTTGCTTCCATCATTGCTGGGCATGTTTACACTGCCCATGGAGGGCTTTTTCGCAGTATTCCAAGTACCCCATCAAAAAGATATAAAGGGAAAAAGAACCGAAAAATAATTGTCAACCCTGACTCAAATTCATTATCTCTTGGTTCATTTGAAGAGCTATCGAAAGCTAGGAGATCTGTTCTGGATCCTCCTTGGGAAGGTCAAAACTTGATTCCTGGTGATGTTCTTTGGTCAGACCCATCCATGAATCCAGGTCTTTCCCCCAACAAAGAAAGAGGCGTTGGTCTTTTATGGCTTTTTAGACTGTACCGAAGAATTTTTGAAAAAAGTTTGGCCTAAAGGTGATTTATTTATGATTATATCTTCCTTTTATGTGATCATGTTATGTTGATTTTTTGCTATTTAGATTCTAGAGATTTTGCTTCATATGGCATTATAGTATCTCATCTTTTGTTGCTTTTGCTAACCTGTGAGAAGAGGATGTTTGCATCTTCTTCTTTTGTGGAAGATATAATTGCCTGTTTATGGTAGGTTATCTAAATATAGTTTTAGCTTTCTAGACTTTAACTATATGATTATTAAAGTTGCGTGTGATTTCCTTTGCCTTCATTTGTCATATTTTGAATTAAGAATGTAATAGATAATGGAAATTGTTTGGAGTTGTATTTATATCACTTTACTTGCTTATGAATAGTTTTATTTGTTGACCTTTATCTTCATCAAATTGTCTTTTGTCCATTTTTAAATTTTGAACCTGAGACTATGACTCTTGAAAAATGCTGGTTTATTGACAGGTCTTAAGGAAAATTTTATTTACTGTTCATTGAAGTCTTTGTTTTGCTTCCTTTGTTGACATTATTGCTCTGATAATATGACCCTTAAACGTATTGGTCTCTGGACAGCTCTGCAAGACTGTGGTTATGAATGCCCAATCCTGTCTGTTCTGCATGATTTCCTTTACCTTTCTGCCTTGTTCCAAAAATCTCTGGTGAGAAAACAAAAATCAAATAAATGAAAAGGGAAAAGAAAACAAATAAAAACAAAAGAGAACTGGGTGCTCTTAGAATATGCTTTATTCAGAAGTTCAATGTCTTGGATTATTATCAGTTTCACCTTAAGCGCTCATTTGTATGATTATACTGTATGAGACAAGAACTTGTAAGGATTCTACTCCTACCACTTTTGCCTTTCCTTTGAGCTGTGCTAAATTATTGGTTTGTTGAAAGACAAGGTTCTTCTGGCGTTATATGTTTGTCAAAAGAATTTATGGTTTCTGTTATTTCTCTCTTCACTTATTTCCATATGTCTCATATAAAAATGTGATTTGATAAACCTGTGAGGTTGGAACTCTAACTTGGGCCATAATTTTTGCTACCCCAGCTTATCATCAGATCACATGAAGGTCCTGATGCTAGGGAAAAGAGACCTGGACTAAGAGGAATGGATGAAGGGTACACCATAGATCATGTTGTAGACTCCGGGAAGCTGATTACAGTCTTTAGTGCCCCAGACTATCCACAATTTCAGGTAACTCCTTACTTTTGTTATTTCCATTTTATTCCCAGAAGTGTGTTATGGCTCTGTAGTTGCACATTTAGTTTGTTGTAAATATTGCTGCTTTCTATATCTGCTGTTTGTTTTTGTTTAATCTTGGATTTGGATGGTGGAATTCCATTTTGAGTGTATATGACCTAAGTACAATGTAATTGATACCTGCGCTCCCCAAGTGTGGATCTCATGCAAGAACTTAGTATTTTCACATACTTGACTTGACAGAAATTGCAAATTCAGTTGAGCTCCTTTAGTAAGGCAGATATTATTTGAAATTTCCTAAGAACAAGATGTAGCTGCGCCCGTTTTTGCAGTTTCCTGTTGAACATATGTAGTAATGTTTTGGAAACCGTGATATTCCTTCTAGGGAAGTCTTGGAGTTGGATGTGATCCAATTACTGCAGGAAGATTCTTGTTAAATAGGCCTCTTGGAAATCTATCATGGCCCAAGGATAGTATTTTTTTCTTTCTCCCTGATAAGGTTCATTATTTTCTTGTCTTTCTTTGTGTATTAGCAAAACTGGTAACATTAATGGAATTGGCTTGTCATTGCAGCTAAAATTTCTGACTATCAAAACCTATTCTTTAAGGTGTTCATAAAGAATGAGTTTATTTTTTTTCTTATTGTAAAGATAGATTAGCAGGAGGAAGGAAGCTGTTAACAATTCAAAGTGCTTAACAGAATAGGAAACATGTACATATACATGGTTCTCAAACTTTGTATGAATAGCTAGACCAATCCAAATGTGAACTGCTGTTATTTGTGTTGAAATCTTTGATGCCCCTTTTCCAGAAACTTGAGGACCTAATGACATCCCTATAAGAACTCATCTATGTGGTTTTTTTCCATTGGTCATACATATGAAATAAATTTGCTGTGCCATATAGATGAACGAAGTTAATTTCATGTACTTCTTGTAAAAGAGAATACTGGCGTGAAGCATTAGATGCTTTCTTCAACTATTATCACTGGAGGCTTCTAGGATCAGAAAAACTTGAAGGACTCTAACCACTTAATAGGGATCTTTGCCTCTTAAATGTTGCGCATTCTTGTTATTGATGTCACAAAGACTATGTTGGGATTATAAACATATTTCTGTGGATGAAGCTGATATATGTGGAAAATGAGGAACTAATACAGTGCTATTAATGGTTTTCCTTGCAGGCAACAGATGATAGATATCGGAATAAAGGAGCATATATTGTTTTGGAACCCCCTGATTTTGACACTCCAGTTTATCATAGTTTTGATGCAATTGCTCCTAGACCAGTGGTAAGCAAAATTAATTGGCTACGTGTGACAAGAAGAAAAAATGTTGATGCTCGTCATTTTACAGGTTTTGCTCTCAATGCCTACAAGTTTGGCTCTTGATAACAGATAATAAGCTTAACAAGGAATTTTAAACTTCTAGAGCAAGGATCTTTTCATGGATTTAGCTGTGAAATTGGGATTTGAGTTCCCTTTTCTAGATGAATTTTGTTTTTATCAAACAAGAAAGAGTGTAAACATTGAGTTAATTGTTGTGGCAGGTGAATCCTTACTATGACTATGAAGATGTGATTGATTCTGACGAAGAACTGGACTTGGCATCGATGGTACCGGCTACATGAAGTTCACCACCAAATGTTAAATAATTATGTACTTTAGAAGTATTTAAATCTCTGTACATGTTTGTGTTAGTGGTTCTTGTATTCTCTTATGTCTACGATTTTTTTTTTTTTAATGTTTTCTTGGTATTAGTTTCTGTGTTTGTACGTTGCTCCAGGAAGCTTGCTGCCCCTGCCAACGTACAATTTTGCATGGAGTTCTATACAGGGAAATACCAAATAGCTTGGAAAGTTTTGTCAAATCTATGTACATCATGACATTCTTCTTTTGAAATTCTGCCTGGTAGAATATATCTGATCTCGTGTTCAAACATCTTTTGGTCTCTTTCTGGAGATTGGTGAATCCATACTCTTTTGTATATGTTGTATGTTGGTGGATGCACGAGTCCTCGTGCTTTAAAACTGTCTTGTGCAGTCAAAAACTAGCTGAGTTGCAAGGGTGGGTGAAGAAGGTTTAAAGAGTATCTGAATAAAACAGAACTGACTCATCATGGTTGCTGTGGATTTCAATTGTCAGCCATGTCGATTTGTAATTCCATCATGTCTGTCAAATTGATTTGTAATTTTTCTTTTTTGTTAGGATTTTTGTTAATTAGCTCTTCTCGAGATCAGGTGTGTTGAACCATTCCTTCAAATTACTGTCTATGGAAGGATGAATTTCAAGTGCTGTGGTTCTCATCAAATTCGCTTCTTTGAAGTGTGAGAAACTAAAAACAATTTTTACATTATTACCATATTTCAAGAAACAATTATTTATAAACAAATATTTAAATGAAGAGAAAAAAAACAAAAGAATTTAATGCGAATTTGTGGTTTATAGAACCTTCTAGTTGCTGAAATTGTCTCTGCCAAAATTAGCTCTGACAGTACCAGGCTACTACTTATATTTTTCCTTTACTTCTCCTATTTGACTTCGACTCATAAATATATAATCTAAGGGGCTGCTTGGTATATGGGAATCGGAATCAGGAATCGGAATGAATCCCTTATAGCCTGCTTGGTTGGAGGGAATGGGAATCGGGGAATCGGAATCATTTCTGAAAATTTGGGAATCCTCCATTCCCGACTAAATTGGGGGGAATCGGAATCATTTCTAAAAATTTTGCAACTTTGACTTCTTTTTTATTTCTTATTTGTTTTGTTGTGATAATTATTAATAAACATCATCATTTATTTGTTAATTAATAAAATTAGATGATTTAGGATCATAAAATCTTCAAAAGTGAATGATTCCGATTCCGATTCCGACATCCAACCAGGCAAGGATATTGGAATGAAAAACTTCATTCCAATTCCAAAGTGAATGATTCCAATTCCGATTCCGATTCCGATCTGCGAACCAAGCGCCCCTAAATGTTAGTAATACCCAAAATCTTTAGAAACACTCCGATAAGGATTGGAGACTTGATGTCCAATAACTTCTTGGTACAGATTCAGAGTCAAGATTTTGTAGATTCTATTAAACAGTTAGAACTTTACTTTTCACTACAGTCTCACGTTACGGAAGAAACTCCTGGTTTTCATTAGAAAATTGATTTTGCAACTATTCAAGACTCGAATTTTGCTGCATTTGAGTCTCATAAGGGTATCTAATTCTCAAATGTTAAGTTAAAAAAGCTATCTGGGGCTCCATGACTACGAAGGAACAATATATTAGCTTCTCATATTTAGATATGAGTTACGCTTACCAGGTGGAATTGAATATCTCCTTCTCAGGTTGATCTACAAAACCTTTTTCAAATCTTTTTCAGTAACATTTGAAAAAGTTTTGTCTGACAAATCCCATCCGCATTTTCATCCATTGAATTCATTATGACTTTCAAATTGGTAAAGTTGTCAAGATTACCTGTTTTCCTGTTAAACTTAATTCCTAGTCTTGTCACTGAGAAATAAAATATTCACCAATTGAATACTGCTGCTGGGGTGGGATTGTGAGAGGAATTTTCAGCAAGTCATGGAAGAAACTTATGTGGGGATTGATGAATTGTTATGGTGGCATTGATGCTATTTTCGGAAGCATTATTGATTGCTGTAGCGAGTTTATAACTTGCTGTTGATCACATGAGTATCTAGTCTGCAATTGCACGGCACCACGCACCATTTGAATTATGTAAGTTGAATCATCCCTGTGAAAGCTGAACTATCTTTTGATTTTGTTATGGTAACTGAAAAACTAAATTATTGCGGTCATATCGCGGTTAGGAATTGGGAAATGGAAACCTAGTTACCTGGGTTCTGTAGGGGATACATGGAAAGGAAAGCAATTGGATGGCTTTGGTGAGACGGTTGAATGTAGACCAATAAATGACTTCTCTGTTAAGTGCCAAGGTAGGATATGAAAACTTGTTGCACTGGAAATCAATATACAGCTGACCAAACAGTGGCGAAAAAATTGCTTCATTGGATATTTTCAGTGGTTAATCCCTTAACTACTTCAAACAATTATGAGTTTTTGCTGTAGAACAAGGAGTAAGAAGAATAACAAAATCAAGTTCAGATGTAATTAAACATTTCCAAAACCACATATAAATAACTTTAAAATTACTTTGTCTTTAGTTAAGCAGCTTGTGTCCAGCGTGTTCTTTCCTGCAATTTTGTCTTGCAGCTTAATTGATTCCATTTCCACAACAAACATTGTCTCTCTGTAGGTTATCTGTTCATCATTTACTAGTTCTAGTTGAAGTTCATCTCTTCCTAAATTCCACTATTGATCCATTTCTGGTAAACTTTCTAGTTTCATGTGCCGGTGGTTCACACCATTGAGTACCATATCACTTTTATTATTGGTTCTTACTTTGGATAATTGGATGGATACTTGTCAAAATTAAAAAAACTCCTCGACTGTTGCATGGCATGGCCTTGTCATTGGCTTTGCTGTAGGTACATAAAAATTCTGACGAATCTTAAAATGGTTATCATACCTGTTTCAGTTATTTCGCATCTCGTGAATCCTTAAAGAAAGAAAAAGATATTGATTTTTCTTGTAGTTGTCAGGATTAGTCTTTCGTTTGAATTTCTTTATGTATTTTGCTAGAGAAGGAACTTAGAAAAAGATTTTGCAGTTAACGATACCAAGTTCGTATGATTTTAAAATTTGATAGTAGAATTATGCAGTCACATGTCAGTTGTTGCTGCTATGTCTAACTGATGACCGCTGTGAAATACATGAAAAAATGGACTTGTATTCTGAAAAGGAAAGGGATGATGGGAGAGAGGTGAAAAAAGTTTTTGGTCATCGTAAATAAATTGGCTGATCTTGGTTTAATCGGTTTTCAAGAATCAGATATGAAGCCATGACAAGAATAAACAGTCGGCACAGCAGGGCACGTGTTTTCCTTGACTTTTATGTAATATTGTAATGCCAAATTCAACGAAACGGTGACTTAAGTATGAGAACAATGTTATGACACCCTGAACTTCAAGCAGAATTCCTTGCGAGTATATGGGGAATTTGCCAGTTATTATCATCCAAGGAATTTGCGGCAGAGATGCATAACCCCTTTGCAGATACATTTTCCTGCTCTAGGAATGGAATGGCTTATGCATCCCTCTCTATGTTGTTAATATGGAAAGTTTGTACGCAACGTCCATATTTGAACCAAATATTTGATTCTTGAACTCCATGTATTATTTCACTTGCCATATTAGTTTGTAATGATTTTAAAAGAAAGCATTTTTTAGAGGGTAGAAGTTTGTTTTCTGTGGTGACTGGGAAAGCTACGCTGACAACTTATGTAGCAGTCTAGCAGAGGGAACTGAATTTAAGTTGAAAAGATTTCAGAATATATATGGTTTCAGCTTTATCAACATCCATTTTCATCTTATTTTCCAGATATGGGCTGTTTTTGTCTGGTCTTATGTACACAAAATTAAACTTATATATGGAACAAAGAGTGATGAACATCCAAATTAAATCCACAATTAGTGGAAATCAGTTTGGTGAAATATATTCCTTAGACAGCTCCACAGAAGAGTTGCTTTTTTCAAAAGGTCTGAGAACAGAATTGAGGAAATTGCTTTTCTGCCTCGCATGAAAAATGAGCAATTTGGATCATTTTCTTTCCAAGTTCCTTTGTTTGATTATGAAGCGGGTTAGGTGAGCCAGAAAACCATCACAGTATTTACTCGTTGTATAATTTGGCTGTGATGAGGGAGTTTGTTCTTTGTCCAACTCCTTGCTTAGATAAATCAGGCAACCAAACAAATATGTAGTTCAATGAGTAATCCCTATGCTAGACTGTCTAGATAAATAGAACATTTGGTCCTGCTTTTATCACATTTAGCAATATATCCATGTAATGCACATGGTCGAGGATGGGTCATACATTAATTCATAAAATCTGTAAACGATACCTGCTAATCTACTTGATCGACTGGCTTTGTAGCATTGAAGAAACAAAAATTGTTCGGCCAATAAAATCCAGAGTTACATACTAGCATATGCACAGTTTTCAACCTTGTACTAAAACTATTTCTGTTCTTTCCATCTTTCCTTTTGAATGGGGGAGATTTAATAACAAATACTTCGCTAAATAACTGCAAGGTCATTTTGGTTCTTATGTTAATCTAATTTTCCAGCATAACTACCTCTTTCCAAAAACACCAGACAAAGAAAAGAAAGGAATCAAATTTCTTTCAGCCAAAAGCTCAGACGAACAGTTTCATTGATTATTCTTTTATTTGATATTGCATGTTGGCATTTTTCACGTGGCATCAGATTTTCTCATAAGATGACAAAAAACTTTTGAAATTATTTGCAGGTGCCATTCAAGCAGCGTTTAAGAAGTTTACGTGGACATATTGACCAAAGTATATTCCTGTCACCTTCAACGGTAACTGCGGTAGGATCCTGATGCTTGTTTTTCCTTTTCTTTTTCCTCTCTAAATCATTATGCTTTTGGTGTTCACAAAATAACAGAGCCTACTCTATCCTGAGAATTCTGCATCACTGCTGATAATCCAACTATTTTACACGATATTCATGCATTTTTAGCGAAGCTCTAATGTTCTTCGACTCATGCACAAAGGACAATCATCATGAACTCTAGAATTAAGAAATCAAACATGTATCATGTGACTAATATTTTTGGTTTTCAAAGTAAAACCAATTACCTGCTCTAGGGAATCATGAATTCTTGCAAACGTGCTTTGCGAGTTATAACAATTACAGGAGTGAATAATTGTTTGAATTTTGTCCTTGTCTGTATTTTGTCCTCGTCTATCCAAATTCAACTACCTGTTTTGAAATCATGGCCAAACAATTAGGTGAAGAAAGTTTTAATCCTTGGTTTAGAACTCATGGAACCATGTCATGTATCAACAGTTGGTATCTGATTTATCAGTTTTAATAATTGTCCTTTCCTTGTACATTCTCTTGGCATCTCATCAGTAATTTGCTTGTCTTCTGTGTTGAAGGTTGTTGGTCTTTTCATTGGAGTCTCACATGGGATCCTCTGTGCCACTTTTTTCCGGTGCTAATTGAGTGCCACTTTTATAACAAGCTCCTATTAAGAGATAGACTCCTTCATTTGAAAATTAAATTACGTGATGAAATTGTGATATTACGTGGTTTTGAGAGTGACACCTCTGTTGTGTGGAAAGTTATGGTTGGTGAGAGTGCTCCTAGGTGGAGAAAGTTTTTATCATAAATCCTGAAATACGTTGAACCTTGTCATGCATCATCTATCGGTTTCTGGTTATCAGTTTTAATAATTGTCCTCTCCTTTGGACATTTTCTGGGCATTTCATCATTAATCTCCCAGTAATCTTCTAGGGTATCATTCCTACTCTTAGTGTATTCAATTTAATAACAGGCTTTGGTGAAAAATTTTGTTATTCTTTCTTTGATTGACGAATCTGAAGCTTGAAACTGTGACAGATTTAGTTTGGCTTGTCCTTTCTGACTTGCAATGGTTAAGAGCCAGGTAGACTAGGTTGCCTTTTTACCTTGAGATCATGGGAAAGGAAGCTCAATATGGGATAAAAATTTAGAATAACGTATTTCACTTTGAGAAACCACAATAACTTAAATTTTTAATGATAATATGATGCAGTCAATTAAGCTGTTGAGCATCCAATATTTGCTGTACCATGTTAAGTAACATTAGCATCCCAAAGAAACAGAATGAAAGATTGTACGGAAATTCATCTCGTTGCCTGTTGTATAACACATTTGTTGCAACATATTAGAGGCTTGTTGGTTATTATAAGACTAATCTATATCCTGGCATCAGTTCTTCCCTTGATATGCACTCAAATTTCTATGTTTTACCATTCCTTTTTCTTTTGAAACTGAAACTCTATTACTTATTAGACCAGGATTTGGTGAGATTGCATCGGTAAGCCACTTGTTTGGGAAGATGTTTGTTATTTTCCGTATCTAGGGTGTTCAGCTTGGTTGATTTTTCCATGTATTTATTGTCTAGTGAGCTTAGTTTATCAAGCATTTCCAAAATCATTTCTACGTATCTTGGCCTGGTGAGATCAGATACTTCACATCACTTTGTTCTTCCGCAGTTCTCTGCTTCAGTATTCTGTTCCACCTGCAGTGACCATTGGTAGAGTTTATTGCTTACCATTTTACTTTTTTTTTCCTGTTGAGCTGCTTAATATAAACCCAACGACTATCCTGATATCACCGAGCAAAGACTAAAGTTGTTCAATTTGCATGTGCTCTTTCTTCTCGTCTTGGTATATGGATTCCATCTTGGAGCTCTCTGCCAAGTTAGCTTGAAAGCTCTTTTTAGGGACCAAGAAGAAAATGCTGGCATTCTGAAAGCTACCTTTTTGGACTATAACGAGTGGTCCAGAATTCTTCATTCCAAATGGCACTTCAATTAGACTACCCACCATATAGTGGTCCAAAATGTAACTTGAAAGTAACTCAAAAATAAATTCCCATGTTCATGGATCATCAATCAGTGCTTGCATATGCTCTGTGGGACAATTTATTTTTCTGCAGTGGACCGCTAGCATTGCTCCATGATTTTTCCATTGAAAAGTCCATGCATATGCTATGTGGCCTTGTCTCATAATCTTGAACCAACTCGTGAAATTGTTTCACCATCTTGGCATACCGATATAACTTCTAAAGTGTAACTGTTCAATCTTTTGTTGATTCTTCATTATTTCCAGAAGTAATTCACTTAAGAGTTCTAACCTTAACAGAACATTTGCCTATGCAAGTATCCAGTTGTTTTGTGTCACCGTAACTCAGTTTGCAGTGTTGAGAACCCCAATTCCTCCAAATTCTGACATAGATTCAATATATTCTAAGGGTATGTTCTCAACAAATTCTGATTTTAGAAAAATTAAAAGTTAGTTTCTCCTAATTTTAGCTTAAGAAATTCAAAAGCAAGTTGAAAAAAACAGTTGAGAATATTACAAACTAGATTTGTCAAAATTAAAAGTAAGGCAAAAAAAAAAAAAAAAAAAAAAGATGTTGATAACAAGCCTAAATCCCTTTTGCTTTTATAAACCTCTTTTTGCATATTTGATCACATGCAATTGTCAGTTAAGAATCATAATAAGAATCTTTATGAATTATTGTACACTAATCTGATTTTTTTTTTTTTCTGTTTGTTTTGTTTCAATTGAATTTTGCAGGTACAAACTAGTCAGTTGGTTGAAGTTGTTGAGACTGAATGCTGTGTCAATGTCTTGAAATAATGCTAGCCATTTGGGCAAATTATTACAGGCGGTTCTTGTCGTCATATCTCATATCTCCTGTATTGTTGGAATGTAATCATGGTAACACATGGCCATGAAACAGACAATTTTCTTGTAGACCCATTTTCCGCTCGCTTTGTAATAATCAAATTTTATTTTAACTCGTAAAGCAGCAACAAAATCCTCAGTAAAAAGATGATGATTTTTTCCTTTGTAATCCTCTTGTTTAAACATGGACTAAACTGTAATTAGCCGACCATTTCGATGAAGCGTAAATGTTTATGGAGTTGACGTGTATTGAACTCAATGACATATTTTTTATCGATTTGAGATTTTCTTTTAACTCTACTAATGAAATGAAAATTTAAAATTTTTCTTGGACAAACTTCTCTTGTCAGTTTCATCTTCAATTGAAGTTCGAAAATCACTACGGACTTATTCTCAATAGCTTCTGATTTTATAAAATTTGATTCTAGAAAAGTTAAAAATCAGTAACTCTTAATTTTAGCTTAAAAAATCTACAAACATAGTACAAAAAGCAATTGAGAATATCACAAAATAAATTTTTCAAAAATCAAAAGCTAAAATCAAGTAAAAAAAGTTATTGAGAACAGGACATACAACTTTTGCTCTTAATCAGTTTGAAGGATATCACATACTTTTCTTTTCTTGGTATAAATAACAAAGTAAGTGCCATTATTATTACCCAAGATACTTTTTGTTGCTTTTATTTGCAATAATAGAAAGGTTAGTAGAGGTTACATGCTGATAGATTGCAATTTAATTTAGTTGGCCACTCAATTATTTGGCTCCATCAGGAAGGATAAACTGGCTATAGTGAATCGAACGTCATTGACCATCCCCCCCCCCCCCCCCCCCCCCCACTCACTTTCAGGCATGCAAAGCAGACGAAAGAAATGGTCTCCCACCAATAATGTAGGTAGGTCAACTTTGGTGCAATTGCTGGATTTCGTACTATTATTATTGATGCAATGCTGTCCACTCTCATGCTTTCTTGACAGCCATTATCAAGTGATTATAGTTCTCGAGAATTGCAAAATCGTATGGATCCCATCTTTGTTGTGTTCATCTTCATATCATGTGATGACCTTCACCATCCATGCTATGCTTTCCTCATGATCAATGAGACATGGATCATGAACTTTTTGGAAGGACAAGCAAATGTGAAAGGACAATATCCCTTGTAACATGTATTAATTTGTCTATATTCATGCTAACTAAATTTAGATTAAAATTTTCAAAGTTTTAACGAAAAAAATAAGATGTGTAGGGTAGATGATGTTTAGATTTGGACATGAGAGTTTATTGCTTTAGATCATGATTAATTTATTTTCTAATTTAATTTGGAAACCAAGATTGTGGAAACGATTTTCTGACACCTTTATCTTTTATCTATCACCAAAACAATTTCAAGTTCAAGTCAAGCCCTAAATAATTCTCAATAGTTTGTTTTGATAATTTTTCCATACTAATTGGTGGAGGACTATGTAGGTAAACAAGAAGATATTTGCCTACTTTATAACTCAAGGCAAAATGTTGAGTTTATATTACACTGTCTTATATCTAAAAAGACTTTCACCACCAACTCTATCTAGGTTACAACCTAATATCTCTCAAATAATGATAGCAATAATTCACAAGAACGGGTATATGTCACTACCAACTATGAAAAAATCTCGACATCTAAGGAAAATTAAGAGTTTCTTTTTTTATTAATAATTTTTTTGCCAACATCTTTTCCTAACTATTTTTTTTTCTTCTCTTTTGCAAAAACAAACTTTCACAAGATAATTAGCATATTTATTTGTGAAGAGAACAGTGGGAATCATGTTAAAATTAGAATTGAGCCAACAGCCTAACATATAAAAATTCATTGGCTTCTTTGAAAAAAGGAAGAAAATAGTAAAAATATACATAATTACTTTGATGTTGATATGGGACTAGCTAAATGCATGTTGATCTTCAACAACTAGCATGCATGCATGAACAACATCATCCACAATAAATGAAGGTAAGTTTTAATGTGAAACCTTGAAGATTGAGAAAGGTATAGCAATTAGAGGCGTTATTAGGTGGATCGGGTTCACGGTCTCACTTGTAAACTTAACGATAAATAAGAAGGTCACAAATGCTCAGTAGGTCTCACCGAACTTGGTTGGCTCTCCTAAATTCACGAGTGAGTTCTGTAGATCCATCCACTCCAGGAAAATTTGTGGCAATTATTACCTTTTGCTTAATGGAACAGAAGCTTAAATTATTAACTGATGAAAAGACATGCACTTAATTAACTGCCTTTCAAATCAAGGGGTTTTGGCCATAAGAAAATAAAGTATGTCGTGGGATCTTATTGGCCACGTGCTGATTAAGGATTTCATGACTTTTAAACTAGATCAGAAATTATTTATTATTCTTAGTACGTAAGCGAAAAGTCACATTAAAAAAACATACTTAAATAGAATCAATTGGTTTGTTGAAGAAGTTGGAAACCTTCTTCTAGTACTACTCACATCATACGAGTCACTTTGAACTATAAAATATTACTATACTACAATTTATTATTATTATTATTATTATTGTCATCATCATCCCTTATAAAGGAAAGAAAAAAAAAAAAAAAAGAACTCCAAGGAGATTCTTGCTGTCTTGTTTGCATCGTGATTTGATTTAATTGTTTATCTCATTTTAGTTTTTCCTTTTATTTTCACCAAACAAAGCCTATTGTAAGGGGTTGTTCTTAAGTGAACCAGGTTCACTTACCCCACTCGTGTACCCTTGGAGAAAAATTTTATTGTAAGCCCTTTCCTTGTGCTTTGCCTTCAGAATTAATTAGGTTCATTGCATGGGCCCTCACGAGGCGTCTTTAAATTGAAACCTATTCACATACTGGTAATGGACCCACAGTCACAATTAGTTGCCCCACTCCACTCTGTCAACTAGTAGTTTATTATTGAGCCATTGTGCACGTGGTATATGTATGTTGTGCCATCACATCACGTATCAACACCTGAGAAGATTTTTTACTTTCCTCTTCATAGAGAAAATATTAAATTGATCAAAACATTTTGTATATGTAATACCTTTTATATTATCTATATTAAACTGAACATACCAATTTTTTTGCTTATGTTTACTACACAATTTATAAGCATAATCGAGTTATTCAAATAACTAAAAAATGTTGTGATGTCGTAAATTTTGTCAAGTGAATGATAAAATTTGTCAAATGAACGGGAATTCCGTTTGAAGTCTGATTGTGTCGGAAGATCAAATATCTATTTTAAAATTTTATATATAACTAATCAGATGCAAATGGATCCCTTCATCAACTGATTAATAATATTGTGAGTTTATTATCAATTTTGCCCCATTTTTACTTGTCTAGAAAGTTTTTTTTTTATTTGGTTAAATTTTGGCCACATGAGATGTCGACAATTTTGTATCACAAAATCAAACAGAGTATACGGTGGCACAATATTTTGTTTTCATGTCATGCTAACATGAGTGCTTTATGATTGATCAAAGTCACTTTTGATTGCAGTATAAGGAAAGGTGGGGAACCAATGAATTATATTTATTTGAATCACGAAAACGACTGCTAGACTCTTTTATAGTTAATCTTTACTCTCTACCACATATTTATTTTATTACACGTCAGCAATTATAAATTGATAGTCAGAAAATGTAAATTGTTCTTAATATTATTTGGAAATAGAAAAAAAAATGATAATCGCTTCAAGTGGACACATAGGTGTGGTAAAAACAACAAAAGATATACTATATGAGAAAATTAATATATGTGTATGTGCACATTGTGATGTACAAATGTAAATTTTGTGTAAGTTATTTCTTTAATGATGTAGAAATAAACTACTAATTTATATACTCTTCCAATCAAGAAAAGTTGGATCAGAATAGTGATTAAGGGAATGAAAATTTACCCTTATTTCTTTTGTTCTCATGTTTAAAACAATATATTACTTGCCTTTATCCTTGATTTTATTTTGTATTGGACTTATATTATATTATTAAGTGTTTAGATTATTAGATGATTTGTATAAAGTAAGGGGACAAAATAAACATTTAAAAAAATTTGAGAAGGCACAAAAGTATAAATCACTGCAAAAATATAAAGAATAAATAGAATTTTTAAAGGTTACGTCCATGATCATGGTGTTCACTTCCAAGTTGAAATTATATCTTACAAGTACAAATAACAGCGCGCTTGTGAATTCTCAGTTTTAACGTTGTACATCGTATCTTCGGACTTTGGCTTCGCTAAATTGCTCTTGTCTTCCCCTTCGCCCCCTTCTCCCAAAAAAAAAAAAAAAAAATACTTTTGCTAAGTAATAAAATTATGATCCTTTGCACCCTAGATTTAATTTTCATTAATTTTATGTTCAAACCTTATAATCTACCAATTTGACTTGAACAGTGGTTCTAGATACTTAGGGTTTGCTCTCAATAGCTTTTGATTTAAAAAAAGCTGAAAATAAGTTGCTCTCGATTTTAGCTTAAAAATTCTAAAAGAATAGTAAAAAAAGCAGATGAGAACATCACAAAATAGATTTTTTAAAAATCAGAAGCTAAAATCAGGTCAAAAAAATTATTGAGAACAGGCCTTAGTATGATTTTCAACTTTAACTTTATAAATTTACCAGCCGACCATCTTTCTTCAGCGCATAATTTTCTCCCAAGAACATCAAAGAGGTTAAATTTGTAAGCTTAGTTATTGCATTTTTCAATTAAGTAGAATTTGGAGTACAAAGTAAAATTATCCGGAAAAAAGAATTACAACATTTTCTATTTATGCGGTTGTAACTCATTTTCCAATTTCTACTTTTTTTTCCCTCTTTTTTGAGCATGAAAAGGTCAATGGTTGTAGCAATCAATAATATTCAAGATAAAATAAGTAATACATATACTAAAATCTCAACAGCTTAGATCGTAAGATTCATAATGCATTCTAGACAAATGAATGTGCATGTCATAATTAATCTGCATCAATTATATGTCGTTTATATATTGACAACCAAATTATGTCAAGTGTTGAAAACGAGTGTGACTTCCACAGTTGAGACGACCGTGATCTTTCTTTTGCGTTTTGTGGACATCCATCAAGTATTTTGGAAGCAACCGGGGGAGAACGCAGCTCGTGAAACATTAATACACAAGACTCTAAAATCGGTATGACTAAGATATCGAAATGTATGAGGAGGGGCCAGCACACTGCTGCTGATGTTTCCTCAGGAATGATGCCTTTGCCACCTCGCTTGTTCTCATGATTTCCTATTAGCGTTAAATGGTGATGCAAGAAAATTAAGTCGAGTTTACACCTTAAAAAGAAAAAGAATTAATGGTGATAAATTAAAGGATATGTAAAACGTGGAGATGAATTTTTCAGCCATTGATCAATGTATGTGGTGTGGACTTCGATTGCACCCCATGAAAGAACTAAAGGATATGTAAAACGTGGTTGGAGAAGGACTTTCCAGCCAGTGACCAATGTCTGTGTGTGTGGTGTGGACTTCTACTGCACCCCAGGAAAGCTCCAATTTTAGGCTATGTTAATTGACTGCATTGGAGTACCTGAATAAGCATAAATTAGTGTCGGCTGATAATTCCGCATTTTAAGGGCAAACTATTTTGTTTTGGTAGCAGACACGTATGAAATTGTACATAAATTCACACCAAACCTCTTTGCATGATTAATTGAGCTTAATTGGCTGTTTTCTTTCTAGGCAGTGAAATCAAGTGGCTAGCATGCATTAAGGTCAGTTCCATAGTACACTTACCAGCATTATTGTGTCAATTTATGCTCTTCTTCACAGATCAATTTCAAGAACTTTAATCATAGCAACTTTTTCTTATATTCTCTTTATATCTGCCAGTTGCCCATTTCATCAACTCTACTTTCTATCGGCATACTTTTTTTTTTTCCCTCTCCCTTTGTTCATGATTTCTTCCGCACTAGTTCATCAAAGTGGAATAACATCTTCAAGCTCATTTCAGGTTGCTCGTAGGCTTTAGCTTACACACGACAAGAATTATTATATGTTATAGAGGAAATCATCAAAAATTAAGCGCGATTGACGCAATTCACTTGAAAGTAAGTTTTATGTTTAATATTGGCTCTTTTTTTTTTTTTCCTTTTTATAATAAGTACGGCATCTGACACAGAAAATTAACTGAAGCAGGTGTCCTTTAATACAGAAGAAGCTTCCTTTCCGGGCAGAAACACTGCATTTTGAGGTCAGATATACTATCATACATGCATGCTCGTAGTATCACATGCAATTTTGCTAATTGAACCAAAAAAACTGACATTCTGTTTTGGCATCATGACTTCCTCTCTGAAGTCTGAACATCTTCCCACTTATATAAATGATCATACACAGATCAAGGCCTAAGCATCCCCTTGAATCCAATTCGGGCTGTTCTTTGCTCCATCGTGTCATTGTTTTCCTGTATAAATCCTCTGATTTTGATCTTGTAGAGAAAATTCCAACTTCATATTATTCATGTTCATAATATTAGCCTCGGGCAAATGTTTCATGTGACCCTAATTTCTATGCCTCTCTTACAAATGATTAGATATTTATTAAGGCGTGCCCTCCGATGACAAAGCAGTATATATATTTCGCAGGAGAAATTCCAAGATGGGATTTGTAGACTTGTTCATTGTAGCACTGATTCCTGTCCTGAAAACAATTCTTATTATTGCTCTTGGCTTAGTCCTCGCCTTGGAGAAGGTGGACCTCTTGCGTGACACTGCAAGGCATAATTTGAACGATGTAAGTAGAATGTATATGTTATGGTTTTTTAACAGCATTTTATGAAATTTGTTACACATTTATATTGCTACCGGTGATAAAAGGCTGACAAGATTAGCTTTCGCTAATGATTGGACCAGCTCGTGTTTTTCGTCTTCACTCCTGCTCTAGTTGCTGACAGCCTGGCAGACACAATCACAATGAGCAGCCTGATAAAATTGTATGTTCATCTTCTTTTCTCTTATAAATTTTTTGCATTTTCTTGAAAAACTTGGTTGTATGTTTAACTGTTGGTAAATGACATTACTTTTCGTGTGTAGATGGTTCATGCCAGTGAATATTCTTCTCACCTTTATGATTGGTTCAATACTTGGTTGGATACTTGTGAAAATCACCAGAACTCCTCAACATCTGCATGGCCTAGTTATCGGTTGCTGTGCAGCAGGTTACATTACAACTAGAAAATCTATGTGCTACTACTCTACTATATAAACAGTTCAGGAAAAAGAATTAGCTCAATGCATGTATATTCATAATGATGTGATCCCAATTCCAAAGTCAATATTGCATCAGTAGATACCCCATTGCACTGGAATCAGAAAAATCTATGTGCTACTACTGTACTACATAAATCAAGTGATGATCAGAAGTATGGTTGAAATGATAAAAAAAAACTACTGTATAACACATGAATGTATTGAACTATTTTTGAATTCGTCTATACAGGGAACTTGGGAAACTTGCTTCTCATCATTATTCCAGCTGTCTGTAAGGAAGCAAACAGCCCATTTGGAGATTCATCTACCTGTTCCACAAATGGAGAGGCCTATGCTTCCCTATCCATGGCGGTAACTTTTCTTCTTTTATTTGTGTAATAAGAGTTTTTTTTTTCTTGCCGGAGAAAGGGGAAAGACACTCAGCCTTTTTCACCAGGATAGTTTCATGAAAACTAGATAAAAAACTTAGGCGCGCTCGAGATGAGAATTTTATGAAATATTATATTGTTTTATTCATTGATTAGGACTACTCTAATACCAGAATATTTATAAAGGTAATAAATCTTAAGAGTTAAAAAACAAAAAATAAGGGAGTAGAAAAAGTTACCAAAAATTGACTAATAAATCTACTGCAGTCACGGAACATCTGTGGCACGTTATAGCTCCAATGAATTGGACTACTTTTATTGAATATATCCTGAGACCAAACTATGAGTACTGTGTTCCCCTGTCCCAGTATCATGTCCTCCTGTCCACATCAATTGTAGAAAATATGGAAAATTGGGAAATACTAGTAAAATTTTTTATTAAAAATAATAAACTTTTTGTTAAAATTTACCACTTTCTACGAAAGCTTTTTTTTTTTTTTTTTGGGGGGGGGGGGGGGGGGGGGGAGCTTGGTGACGGTCGAGCATTATCCATAAATGCATAAATCCCATTGGCAATTAATGGAATATCTCAGTCTATTAGAAAATCTATATTAAGTGATTATCCACCCCTGAATCCCTGAAAAGCCTAAAACACAGCATCATTTAATTATTTTTTAACAAAATAACTAATGCCAATAACAATTATTTGTTTTGTTCATCTAATCATTTTGATCTATTCCTTTTTTTTTTTTTTTTTTTTTTGGTTGGTTTCTTTGCCTGAGTAGATAGGGGCTGTGTTTATCTGGACCTACGTCTATAACATAATACGGGCATGTGGAATTCGAAGCGTTGATCCCAGAATTATCAAACAGTGTTCTGGGCAAGGTGCAGAGATAGTGCCAGAGAACAACATGGAAGAAGCATTGCTATCAAAGGATAATGAGTTTTATCATGATGCATTTGAGCCTATCGTTGACATTACTGATTATTGTGAGAAGGTTCCTCTCTTTTTTTCCCTTATATATCTTCCATAGAAGCATTTGTCCTTTCTCTCTCACACCAGAGAATGAAAGAAACTAGTTTTTGGTAGGTAATGCTTGTTTCGAATATATTTCTTCCTGCTCACTTATCCCTTATAAACTGTTTCTTGTAGGCACCGTTGCAAAAGAAAATTAAGCAGCAGCTGAAAATCTTGGCAGCAAAGATGAACCTAAAAATGTTGTTTGCACCGTCAACCGTTGCAACGGTATGATCATGATTTATTAATTTCCTAAGGAACTTCAACGTATCATTTTATAATTTATGTACAATGGAGGAATTTCATCTACTCCTATTCAAGAAAATGAGTATGCTAAAAGTTCAATTCAACCCAAGAGGAGGGGGGGGGGGGGGGGGGGGATGACAAAAGAAAAGGCCGAAATTGTTGACATAGTTAAACGTTCAAATACTTGTGCAAATAAAATTATGATAAAACAAGAGTTACAAAGCATGTTCTTGAATTTTACCCTAGCGAAAAGTGGATCATGATCGTGCAAGTCAATTTGTGTGACTGGTTGATGCAAAAACATGTGTTTTTTGTATATAAAAATTGTAAAAAAAGTTATTTACATTTTATAATTTCATGTGCATATATGAATATTTTATTCTCGAGTGTTTTAATATGATTTTTTCTTGTCGTGTAAATTTGTTCACAAAAAATCATCAAATGTAAAAATAATTTGTGCTTTTGTAAACGGAATAATTCCATAAACATACTTTTGAGTTTTCTGGCAATTGTAGACAATACCCCTATAATTTCAAAAATTATACATACACGCCTATTTCCATAAGTTTTGTAATGAAAAACCCAACTTGAGAATATATGCCAAAAATATTTATTAATATCCTAAATACCCCTCATAAAACTTTTTTTAAACGAATAAAAATTTTATAAAAACCTTATTACCACCACCATCCACCTCCTTTTCAAATTTACCTTATACTCAAGTAAATTCTCAACTCCCTCTATTTATGCTGGCAAAAGCTTGCTAAAAGCTTCCCCCAATAAGCCAAATGATTTACTTTTCCCCACAAATCCCAAATCATTACCAACCAACCATCTTCCCTTGAACCCAAATTCAAAATCGACCATTATATCAAAAGGTCCCTCCTCCTCCTCCCCCCTTTCTGCACCTTCAAATGCTAACCCTATACAAATTGAGCCTTCACATAATTTCCTAACCACAAATACAAATACCAAATATCACACATATCAACATATAGAAAAGTCATTATTGGATGGAAAAGGAAGAGAAAACAGCAAGGTTGTGTCCTTTCACGCCCACCATGGCCACTGATGTTCTTCTTGAAAAATCACAACAATTGCATATCATAAAAATGTAAAAAAAATTTAGGAGGCTATAATTTCTATTGATTAGGCCTTTGTAAAGGGGTTGATTGGCTGCTGGGAATAGAGGAAATTGTAAGAGAGAGAATAGATAAAAGTGACAGAGAAAGATTGCATCATGAATGTTAATATAAAAATATTATTTTATGAAGGTTATTATAATCATTTTGCGCTATAAAAGGAAGGGTCTGTTTGATTCAAATTCCTCAATCACTATCACTATGAGTATTATTAACCCTACTATGAGTATTGGTTTTGATGATTTTCCCCAACATGTTTTGTTTTATAATGCAATGGGTATCATTATAAAAATAATTGTTTGTTTTATTAGAATGACTTTCAAGTAAATTTTAAAATTTTAAAATCTTTTATTTATGATATGCATATTTTTTAGATTTCTTATTTTGTATCTTTGTAAAGAAAATTTCTAAAAAGACTTCTTCAATTTTAAATATAAACATGCTTTAATTTGAGTTTTATGCAAATGATAACTTTAAAAAAAAGTCATTTTTATTGTATTAACAGAAATTACTATATATATATTTTTTGATTTTAGTTCAAATTTTTATAAAAAAAATTGAATGTAAAAAAAATTGTTAAATTTTTTTATAAAATACTAATAAAAAATATTCAAAAGACAAAACAGAGAGAGAGAGAGAGAGAGAGAGAGAGAGAGAGAGAGAGAGAGAGAGAGAATAGTATATCGGGGTGGGTGACTCAAAAGATATATTTTTTTTAGTCGGTGTATTTTTGCCCTTAATCATAAGGGTTAATAGGTTTGACAGAATAGTATTTTGGATGGAATCATTAACACTCCAATTAATCACCATCATTCCCTTTAAATGATAGTAATAGTTGTTTTATAAATCTCAACAATAGGTATCATTACTTATAAAAATTTTTTCTCCTCTTTGATTCTCTTAAACCAAACACCCCTAGGCGTAATTCTCAAAACGTAACGGACTGTTTATAATTGTCGAAAACCTGACGAGAGGTTTGTGAAATTATACCTTTGTAAATCAACCACGGGCTTTTGTAAAAACAACTGGCCCGCAAAAAGTACATGGGCTAGATTTGCTTGCTACTATTGTCACCGATTGTTATTTTTTCGATCGAGTCTGATATTGACACATATCATATTTTGATGAAATTGGCAAAAATTTGCCTATGCCATTTATTTATTTTGATGTGTAACAGATAGTTGGACTTGTCATTGGTGCGGCCTCTCCCTTACGAAAGCTACTCGTTGGTGACGGTGCTCCTCTTCGTGTGATAGATAGCTCTGCATCCATGTTAGGGTAAGATCCGCTACTATTTTGCCTGAAATGATTGAGAATTCCTCTTCTGAATTTCCCCCCATATCCATCATTTTGCTTCCTATGCACCATTAATTTCTTATAATTGTGCATGCAAGCATATTCAGCCAAAATGTGCTTATCCCACACTAGAGATGTAGCGTAACCAACCAAAAAGTTGTCTTGGCTAGCAAGTAGATATGAATTCAATTCTTTATTTTTTTTTCCATTACTACTACAACTAAACATTTCAAAATGAGCATGAGCATGAGCATGGTATTATTAACAAAATGACTTATTAAAACAGTTGGATCGTATACCATATATATTATGCAAATTACTTTCCTTCTAAAGCACGATCGAAAGGCCTATAATTGTGTTTTAGGCGGCAGTGTCTTTTCTAGTGTCATATTCGACTAGAGGATAAAAGAAGCAAACCAAGAATGGTGAAAATGTATTATTGTGCACTGTTGACATAAATATCTTGTCTATGACTGAAGGGAAGCTTAGTGTGTCAAAGTCTTCATCAGATGTAATTCTTTGAATGATGTGTTTTTTCTTTTTTCCCATGATTAGTTTCTTAGTGCTATGATATTGTCTGCAACAGAGATGCATCAATACCAGCCATGACACTGATAGTGGGAGCAAATCTCCTCAAGGGTAATCATAAATCCTTTCAAAACTTGTTCTGTTGTTTTCAGTCTTTCTTTTGGATTCAAATCTCCAATTTTTTTTTTTTCTTAAGGTTGATATTTCAATGAATTACCATGATTTATGTGACAGGTCTTAAAAAATCTGAAGTTAGCGTGTGGATCATAATAGGGGTACAGATAGTCCGTTTCATCTTAATGCCTCTCTTAGGCATTCTTGTCGTTAAAGGTGCAGTTTATGCTGGATTGGTTGGATCAGATCCATTATATCAGTTTGTCCTTCTACTGCAATATTCACTACCATCTGCAATGGCAATAGGTATTGTTCCATGGCAATCTTACATTTTCTGCCACTACTGGAACTTCTAACTTGTGACTTGGGTACTTCTTTTGCTTTTTGGTTAATGTCCAAATGGCCCTTTAAACTGGTCAAAGATTTCAATTGAGCCCTCAAGACAAGAAAGAATAAATTAAACATAGATAACTAATTATAAGAACTAAAACCCATTAATCAACAATGACAACTACAAATCATTATTTTCTGTTTTTTTGTGTGAGGAAATGAGCATTTCATCATGAATTTGATCCCCGAACAATAGACATGAGAATAATGATTTCTGTCCACCTTGTTGCTAATTTTATTTCAACGACTTGTCAGTTACGTACCCTATTCTACTAGAGGTGGCTTAGAAGTACATTAAGTCGTATTAGTATTATTAATCAGCAAATTTTTAGAGCTATATCTCAATCTATTCTTGTTTCATCTTCCCTGGTAACTTGCAGGTACAATAACCCAGTTATTTGAAGCTGGTGAGAGTGAATGTTCTGTTATTATGTTGTGGAATTATGCTGTGGCCTCACTGGCTCTTACACTGTGGTCAACATACTACATGTGGTTTGTGTCTTAAAATTCAATCAACATTTCTGAGGGTTCACACATGCCTTGCCAATTGTGCAAAGCGAAAAAGGAAAAAGGAAAGGCGTCAGAAAAGAAAAAGAGAGAAAAGACTAATTGTTTGTCCCTCCAATTGAAGTGAGTCTACAGTACGTTTCGACTCATTACCTATACACAACTTTAGGTAGAGATTCTTTTGGATTGCTGTTTTATTTTCCCTTTTTTTTTTTTTTGGTTTTCTGATTTAATTTTTTTGGATTCTTCAAATTCTGAAGTTGAAAGTCTTGATATGTAATATAAAACGGCACTCAGACTAGTTATAGTAATATATAGAATGTTTTGTAAATTCAGCTTTTTGATTGCGGTAACTTTTTATACATTTATGCTGTTAATTCAAGATGGTGTCGAATTTGTAGAGAACGCCAGAAAAATGGTCCTGTGTTAACTGAAAAGCCGATGGGAAAGAGCCCACCAGGGGTTTCGGCCCGTGAAAAGGAATCAGAGTAGCAGTGATGGATGGCACGATTCTTACATGGATTGGTTCACGGCTTTACAAATAAACTTGTTGTTTAAAAAGAGAATCACCTGAATATAGTAATGCATGCTAATATATAAAAATGATATAAATATACTCATGTGAATTTTTGTATATCACAAAGTTCAAAATGAGGCACAAACCAGTTCTACGTAAGAATCGAGTGCCCCTTTCTGTTGCCCACAACAGGTCAAAATAGCTTTCTAAGGCCGCACCGGAAAATCTTGCGTGGCTTTTGTCACTTCCTAACCCTTTCTGGAATATCCCACATTTTCAAAAACCAGAGGCTATCATTCTTTTGGCGGATACATAACTAAGCAGTACAAAATTCTAGATGCTAACTCTCCAATATAAGTTGCTTTCTAGATGCACGACAATGACACTATCAGCAAGGACGTCATGCGCTTTTCCTCCTTGCTTGTTGATAGAGCAAAACACAGTGCCTAGCTAAGAATTTTTGTCCAGTGAACATACATACGTTTCACTACCTAATCCTAAGCTTTTGCTACATATTGCTTCTGGTCCTATGTAGTAACTAGTAAGTAATCATATCTTGGAAGCAAAATTTTCAGTGTCTAATCAATTCTTACACAATAAACAGAAGCAAAAAAATTCTTACACAATAAACAATTCACAAAGGCACAAATTAGGCAGGTAATTAAATTGCATTTTCTTGCTTTTCTTACTGAAATCTGCTGTTTATGCTGCTTATAGTATTACAGAAATCTGTTTATCAGTGTTAGTTATGTCAAATTGCTTTACAATATTCTACTGAGTTAATGTTTAGTGTAGACTTCTTCAAGTTAGAACAAGGACTAACGAAATTGTCTGTCGGTAAGTGTCTGAATTTGTTTATTCTAATTTAATGTTTTCAGTCGGCAACAAGCCCGCTTGACCATTTGCCGATTTTTATTCTCTATTTATTTATTCTTGGTTATTGACATTCACTAAACTAGAAAAGGTATACGCATTAATTTTCTCTCGACACTTCCCACAGGAATTTAATACTAAGCTGGTGGTTTTTAGCCATCATTCTGACGATTCATATTTCATTCAGACTGGGAGACAAATTAATATTTAGCCATCATTTAGCCTACCCAAGTTTGTGAGAAGAAAACGCATGGGAGTGGCGTGATGGAACATTTCATTTTGGTATGCAAAAGACTTTAAGCATTCTGCATGAGTAATTTTATTGGTCTAACATGGAGTAATGTGCGTAATAAGTGCATTGTATGTCGACAAGTTAAGTCAAAGTTTATGCCACATGGTTTTTATATCCCTTTACCTGTTTCTACACAACCTTGGATAGACATCTCAATGAATTTTGTTTAGATCTACCAAGGTCACAAAGTGATAAGAATTAGCGTATTTGTTGTAATTATAACAAATGAACTTTGTAATGAGAATGAGCAACTCGTAAAGCAGCCGTTATACCTGTGTAATGCCACAAAAAATTATGCATGCCTTTACTGCACTGCAGGAGGAAAAGCTGCATTTATTGTCACAATAATTTATAGGGCCCAAAAAGGTTTTCTTGAGGAAGAAAGCTGATAGAGAAACTAAATTTATTCTAATTCCTCTTTTTCTCTTTTATTCTGTTTTTCTGTAGGTGTTGGAGTTCGAAATTTTGCAGCAGCTTTAGAATGGGCCTCCTAGATTTATTCGTGGTCGCCTCTGTGCCTGTTCTGAAAGTACTCTTGATTTGTGGACTTGGTTCATTTCTTGCTTTAGAACACATAGACATCTTGGGAGAGAGCGCCAAAAAGCAGCTCAATAATGTAAGCCTGAACCTTATTTTTCTCATTCTTCTTGCATAATTAATCAGTATTATTTTCCAATTTTAACACAGTTGTTAATTTTGTGTCAACAGGTGGTATTTTTCGTATTCAATCCGGCACTTGTCTCTAGCAATTTGGCTCAAACAATTACCTTGGACAACATAATATTGTTGTGAGTACAGTTTAGATCACTTACTTCCACATAATTTATTTGATCTTGCTCTTTGAAGGTAAAATTATGGAGTTCAACAAACGTTTTGTTGTGTCTGGTTCTGATTTTCAGTGCTCGTTGACTTAGTTCAGATTTAACTTTCGATAAGTATATACATTTAGGTGGTTCATGCCGCTTAATATCTTTCTGACATTTATCCTTGGCTCATTTCTTGGATGGGTGCTTAACAAAATCACTAAAGTTCCTCAACATCTGAAAGGCCTTGTAATAGGCTCATGTGCAGCAGGTTAGCAGTATTTAGTATTTCCGCAACTTGAATTCCTGCACATCTGCTTAGATACAATCAAGAAAACCTGCTAAATTTAACTAAAGCCTGCAGCGGAAGAGTCTTGGTATAAAGCTTAAAAGTAAACCTTTTTTTAAATGGTGGGAATCAAAACCAGTAATTCCTAAATTCTCATTGCTTCACAAATAATCCGCAAAATACTGTCTGTCAGACATTTTCTCCATAAAACATCATTTTTCTTCTGAAAACAGAAAAAAAAATGTTTAAAATCAGGAAGGTGCTTGAAAGGATTGTGTCTCTTTAGATGTTTCAGCAATTACTAAAAGATCTGGTAACACTGGAATGCATAACAACAGCTTTCTTTCAAAGGTCAATTTCATTTTTAGTGTAAGATTAACTGTTGCATACCACTTCAAAGACAGGTAGTTGGCGTGAGTATAAAACTGGCCTATCTGAAACTACTTACTTTTATCCTCCCATAAATAAATAAATAAGAGGATTTGTATTATGATTAGGAAACTTGGGGAATTTGCCTTTGATTCTCGTTCCAGCAATATGTCGTGAAAAGGGTAGTCCATTTGGAGCACCAGATACTTGCCATGTGTATGGGATGGCTTATGTTTCTCTTTCTATGGCGGTATGCATCTCAGACCCTGTACTGCATTTGTTTTTTCTCACAAAACTAGAAACTTAAAAGATCAACATCCACACGTTGGTCAGAACAATTTACCTCCCAAACTTGATAAGTTTTATCCGATTACATTATTAAAAAGTGCCATTGACCATAAATAAGTTCATTGAATAAAGAATATGAGTTTGTAATTGTGCATTTGGTCAGCATCTAAGAGGCTCTATGCAAATTTTTTATGGAATTTTTTTTAGGGGGCAAACTGAGTAGAGTACGATTTGTAACATATATACTAACCGTGCTTTCTTTTATTATATCTCAGATAGGAGCAATTTATCTGTGGTCCATTGTTTACAACATTGTTCGCGTATCATCAATTAAATGTAATGAAGTTATAAAGGTGAACAATGCAAACTCTGATGAAGAAACCTCAAACTCCCTTCAAAAGCAGTTAATCAACAAGGTTGATGCAGAAGGCACATCTGCCATGGACGGTGAAAATGAATCTTTGCTGCCACGTGCTAAAGTTGACAAGCAAGGAAAGGTCAGCCACTCTGTAGCATTTGATTGTGGATTATAATTCCAGAGTATGTGCTTTCATCACTGCATGATATCCTTGCGATTTCATAATTTTCAATATTTCATTGCAGGTTTTGATCACAGACAAAGTTAAGAAGCAAATATCATCATTTTTCAGAAACATTAATTTGAGGGCCATATTGGCACCTTCAACAACTGCAGCGGTATACTTTCAAATGTCTAGTAATTCTTCATTGAACCAATGTAGAATTAGCATATAATTTAGTAGTCCTAAGAACTAGTAGCATCAAACTCACAAATGAAATATTTGGTCATCCTGTCTTAGGTATTTTCTTTACAAGAGGTGGGGCAAACAATTGGGCAGAACTTGTTTCAGTTAAAATTGTAATGACCCAAAGATGTTCGCATTTCTATCAGCATCAACCCAAAGACCGTTAGCCACTAGCCTAGCACACATCAATAACCATTATCTGTTAGGAAAACGAAAATGTATAGAAGTAGAAGTTTTTGCTTTTGTTAAAATTTCTATTGAGTGCATCACCAAATTCAACCTCTCTTTCAAGAATTTAAACCTTCTAAAGCTAGGCCATGAAAAGCTTTCCTTCTGGCTAAAACTTCCTCAATGATCTTCATAGCCTGATAAACCAGTAGTTAATTTAGTGAAACAGAATCAGGAATGCATGCAATGGTTGGAATTGGAAGTTGCTTACTGCAACATGAAAGTTTCCAGGATATCTGTATTGAAGTATTTTCTCATTTAGTTATTTATCTTTGCAGATTGTAGGATTCATCATTGGATTAGTGCCCCCAATACAAAAGTTAATGATTGGAGCTAATGCTCCACTTCATGTAATCCAGGATTCTGCTTTATTACTGGGGTAAAAGTACTGCATTGTAACATTGTCTGGTTGTTTCAGTCGAAATCCTATTTATCTTCACTCGTTATTCACAACTTCTTCATAATGCTAAAATTTCATTGTCAAACGGCCTGTTTCAGAAAAAATATATATCAAAATTGCTTTAATAGTCAAAGGAATTTTATCCCGTCAATGGGTAATAGCTAACCAAATTTTTAGCTGATTGTGCATTAGCATCTGATCTTTCCAATTCCAACTCCTCCTTTTGTTGTTTCTGTTGGCAGTGGTTACTTAAGTCATTGAGCCATAAGTTCCCATGTTCCTTGTCTACTCTGTTATTAATTGCAGGGAAGCAGCAATTCCTATGGTCACATTGATAGTAGGGGGGAACCTCCTTAGAGGTACCCGTACCACCTCTGTTGAATCTATTCTTTTTATGCTTATGATTTAGAGCTACTTGACATTCACCGTTGCTGTATTTAACGTTTTATCCAAACTGCATGTTTTATTTTTTAGGTTTAAGAGGATCAGGAGTCCAACTTTCCATCCTTCTTGGGATCATTGTTATTCGATATATATTCCTGCCCCTGATTGGAGTTTTGGTAATTAAAGGGGCAGTTCATATTGGCTTTGTGCGTGCAGATCCATTATATCAGTTTGTTCTTCTGCTGCAGTATGCACTTCCCCCGGCTATGAACATAGGTACTTTGATTTTCTCTACCCCATTCTGAAGTCCTAGCTCCTAGCCAACAGGAAAAACCAAAACAAATTACGTAATCTAGTTTTCAGTTTTTACTCCAACTCGAACTTTTTCAATTGGTCATAAATAACTTCGACATTTTTGGTAGTGGAATTCAAGTTTTTCTGAACTGACAATATTGTCCATAATTCGTTCGAATTAGCATTTGTGTCTTTCGCATGACCATATCTGTTTCACATGGTTTTTTTCATCTCTTTAACAGCTTTAATTAATAATTGCCATTTCATGCACCATTGGCTTGTGTGTTAGAGAGGAAAGAAACTCTCCTAAGGATTCGATGAATTCAACTGAGGTTAATTCAAAGTGTTTCATATTTGGCAGGAACAATTACTCAATTATTTGGGTCAGGCCAGTCTGAATGTTCTGTAATTCTGCTGTGGACATATGCTGTAGCATCAGTTTCTCTAACACTTTGGTCGACCTATTTCATGTGGCTGGTTGCCTAGTATCTTGATTTTGTAGATGACATGATATTTGCCGATTGTACTTTTTGATGCATTAAGCTAATAAGTACTACTTAATTTGAAAAACAATCAAAGCATATCCATTTGTAGCATAAATACACAGGAGATTGCGCATGTTCTCGCACACAGAGAGATAGAGAAGGTTCCACCTTAGACCTTTTCTTCAAAAACCTGAGTCAAATATTCAAATAAGGTTTTTTGTCCCCTTCCTGTTTTAGCTTTATGGTTGGCATAAAAGGTTTCTTTGAAATTCTTTTAAAATTCCATTTGTGCACTAAAAGCTTGTGCATCTTGCATCAAGTACTCGTAACTTTTAGGAATGCATGATTTAAGCGCATCTGGTACAGATTTAGTTATCTGAGCAACTAAGCTAATACTTCAATTTTAACTTTGTTGACTAAAACGAGATTCTTTAAATTTTAAGGGACTGTTATACCAATGTCCTAAAAAAAATGTATAGTTCAACGAAAACTCAGCTAATGCAAACTGAAATAACTAAAGAAGATCAGCAGCCTGCTCGGTGCTAGCAGTTACTTCTTTTATACGTATCTGCTGGCAATACTTGGACTGCAATACTTTAGATTTGAGAAAACACACAAATACAAGGAATTTCCTAAATAATTCTCAGTTGAAGATCAGCATAACCAACCCTTCCTTTATGCCTTTCAAAGAGATCTTGTAGTGCTTCGACAAACTGCCGATGTACTTCATCAACCTTCATCAAATTTAAGTCATAAAAAGGAACAAAAAAAAAAAAAAAAGAAGATTTTGTGTCATTTTGCGAAGAGCATAAACCTGAAATTTCTTCCAGCTAAAAGAAATTAAAAATGATTGGAAAACATGATTCACATTTTTTGTTTCTTTTCCAAATGCAACTTCATAAAACATTGGTAGCATTTTGAGAGCTACCAACGTCACTTGGTAATGGGATGACAAAAATGAGTATTCATAATTCTGATTTAGAAATGCAAGCAAAATATTTGATATGCCAAGAGCCCAAGTTGGTGTATGAGAAAGATACCTCTTCCATAGTGGGTTGTGGATTTTTTTCGAGCAGAATTGGCTTTCCAACCACAACATGCATTGGACGCCTGAATGGTATTGGGGTCCTGCAAAGATTACCATAAGCCAAATAATAAACTTGTAGCACATTCAAAGTTGCTAGAAATCCAAATAGTTCTGGCAACCATTTGCTATTGCTTGTTGTCAAACCGGGTTCTGGTGAAAATATGTAAAGGACCCTAAAATAGCAACATTTGAACACATGAAAACTAAAAAAATGATAAAAACATTAAAGCATCACTTCGCTGTTCCTATAACTAAAAGCATATCTTACAATTTCATTGGAACATACCCGAGAACGCCCCAAAAAACAACTGGGGTGAACTTTATAGCTCTAGAAAGTTGCAAGAACCATTTCCCTTTAGGTTTCCACCATTTGTACACTTCTGCCTGCGTATGCAAATAACCAACGAAAAGATCAATTCCACAACATGTGTCAAGTGTTTTAGAACAAAATTCATTACAACATCTTTAAAACAAAAAAAAAAAAAAAGTTTCCGGCTACTTGATCCTATGTGCTAATTATCTAAATATAATTACCTGACCAAAGCAAAAAACTGGGACCAGTGGCTTGCCCGTTTCCATAGCAACCCGTACAAATCCTTTTCTTTTTTTGAGGAAGAGATTCTGCAAATATAGTTTTAAGGTAATGCCTTCAACATATGTGAAATAAAACCAATCTTTATTACAAGAAGGAATGTGAAGTTCCAAAACTTAACAATTCTAACAAGTGATAATTAAGACACACATATTCACAAGGCAATGATAGTGTATATTATTTATATAAAAAGAACAAGTGGAAAAAAGTTAGAACCTCCGAACCATGCTCCATATAATACGTTTCTTGTGTTCCTCCGGGCACTATGATGCAGCTGTAGCCAGATGCCAAATAAGAAAGGAAATTTTTCTTGGTTGCTGGTTTAAATCCCATCCATGTGGCTATATGCCTCAGGAATGGTGCAAAAAATACCTGAGCAAATTTTTCATCATCAAGGAAAGTCATGCCTTACAAAATCTATGAATATCAAGTACTTAAGTATAATTTACAAGGCTGTCGATCTTACAGCACTAGTCCCAAGAAATTTGATCTTTGGGAGAGGCATGAAGCCTGTGAAGTTGGAAAGTACAATTTCCCCAACTGGCACGACTGAATGTGGCTCGTAGCCAAAAACTGCAGACACAAAAGATCTGCTTCATGATCTCAAACTAGGAAGACAAACAAGCTATTGCCTATTTCCACCTAGAATTGCTTGATACAAAATTCCAATACCAGAATTCTGCTCTTCTTAATGAGAATATGTTACTATAGTAATTGACCGAAAATTCCAAGCACTGTACCCAACCCCCAGTTGTTTTACATCTGACAACGAAATTTCATTAAAATCAGTAAGAAATTTACCATAGGCCTGATTAGGGTCAAAGGCTTTATAGTCCTCCACATACAGATTAACCGGAAAGTAACCGCAAGCATTCTTACATATGTACCTGAAAATATCACCAAGTAAACATGAAATCTCTGTATCAATAGTGAAGACAAAAGTAGTAGAAACTACAAAAAAGGAAAATTCACTCCAAATTATTTTCTGATACAGCCCGTTCTGAAAACATTATACTACTTCTTTCTTGATACATTATACGGTCTTTTGTCACATTATCTTTTCTTTTTGATCCCTCTTATAGCCAAAATTCACAGAGCAAAGCATTTAATTGCCGAATCCGAACACTATCTTTTGTTATAAAACCTTCAAATTCTATGTTTTACAAACTACAAGAGCTAATGATATGATCTCTCGATTATGATAGAAACCATAAGTGTATTAGGGGGTCCCTTGAACTCTGAAAGATAGAAAGCATAAACTCAGAAAAAATAAACAGTGATAAACCTTCACCTCTTTTCCTTGGACTCACAAAATATTGCAGCATGTCTCATACATTTCCAGGTGAAAAATGCCTTTTCTTTTGATGGTAATCCATGTGAAGTTAAGACATTTATTTTTAGTGATGATGATAGTATTTTGTTGACCTAGAATTCTGTTGTTTGGATCTAGCAGGTAAACAATTGCTTAAAAGTTCTATATGCTTTGGAAAATACCAGTAGCATTTCCACCTACAATTTATGTAGATTCAGCGTACGAAAGACCCAAAAAAAAAAAAAAAAATCCCTTTGGAAGACTGAGTTTCTTGAAATTATAGTTTTAAGTGCTTGTATTAAATATTAATCCTTGTACATCTTAAAAGCGTACAAACGCTTAAAAGTTATAGTCCACGTGCAGATTGTGGTTATCCCTCGAGGAATTTCTCGCACAATACCATTAAACAAAGAATTGTGAAATTCTTAAAAAAAAAGGAATTGTGAATATTCATATCAACCTCGATAAATTTCGTCCCCATTTGCTTCTCTCGCAAGTTGGAGCAACTAAAAGTACAATCAGCAATCCTATTACCCTGAAATTCATAATCACACATTCAAACACTTCAGCTTCAAACAACAACAAATACAATTTAAAAAGAAAAATCGAACATACATACATACATACATACATACATACATACATGTGTGTGTATACATTTCCTATAAATTATAGATAAACACTAAGAGAGAAAAGGGAACGAACGCTATGGCATAGGAAAAGGAAAGGATGATGAAGGAAGCCAAGACAATAAGGATGACAACATGAATGATACCAAGCCCAAGTACAAGGGCCAAAATGGCATGCAGAGTACTGCCTGGAGCTGCCTTGAACTCCATGGCAGTTGACTCAGTCCCCGGCGCTGGCCGTCTATGATTCAATTCTCCGATTGCCTTCTCCATATAAAGAGCTGACGATTAAATACGTACATAAAACCAGACTGTAATATTGCATGTTATACGCGACAAATGGATACTCCTTAAAATATAGACCTAAAAAGCATGTGTGCAATCAATATAGGACTCGGGGGTAGCTGAGCTAACGTAAATGCCATCGGTTACTGACCATCTGCTGCCCGGAACCATTATTCAAAGATAATAATATGATGTGAAAGCCGCCAACTTCTCCGGTTTTAAAGTCTCTGGGTACTGGTGCAAAAGGATTAATTATTTTAAAGGGCCTCCAAACTATTTCATGTGACTCAACTTAGTTTTTAAACTTTTAATTGTGTCAAGTTAGTCTCTCAACTTTTATATTAGTGTTTAATTGGTCCTTTATACTAATGAAAGATAAAATTGTCTTTCTATTTATATCATATTATATTTTTTTCTCTCATTTACCTTTTATTATTTTTCTTACATTTTTTATTTTTTCCTTCTACTCTTTCTTTATCCTTATTCACATTCTCAAGGAACCAATATTAACTTTTTTTTTGGGCAAGCTCACATTCATTGATTTATTTGAAAAGTTTAAAGCGTTTTTCATTATTATTTATGTTTGTACAAGGAGGACGGATAAAAGAAATAAAATATAAGAAAACTTCAAAAAATAATTTAAAAAAAGGATAAAGTGCCTAAAATAATTATCTAAAAAATAGTTAATTGGTCCCAAATGTCAATTAATGACAAAATTATGCATTTATTGATATTTTATATTTTTCTTTTTTAATCTTTTTTTGAAGTTCTTTTACATTTTATTTCTTTTATCCATCCTCCTCATCTACATCTCAAAAACAATGAAAACACACTAAAATTTTCAAATAAATCAATCAATTTAAACTGAAAAAAAAAATTGATATTCAATTGGGTTCCTTGAAGATATGGATAAGAATAGGAAAGAAGCAGAAAGAATAAATGAATAAATAAATAAAAAATGTAAGAAAAATGATGAAAAGTAAAGGAGAGGAAAAAGTTATAATAAAAGGAAATTTTGTCATAATTGGTATTGATGACCAGTTAAATACTAATGCAAATATGAGAGACTAAAATAACACAATTAGAAGTTTAGGACTAAATTAACGCACACGAAATAGTTTAGAAACCAGTTGAGTAATTAACCCAAGTACAAAATTAGGAGTCCAACATATCGTGTGCTAGAGCACAATGAAGAGTTCGGCGTAAGTGTACGTTAGGACAGAGTAAAGAGTTCGAGTAACATAGAAAGCTAAAGCAAGCCATGAAAGACTGGTTTTAACTGTTATTCTTGATCTGGTCACGGTAGCATTTGGTGGGTTTGAAAGCTTTTCCTTCTTAACGTTCTTCCCAGAATTGTAGTCAGGTTCCTCCCGAAATCGTAGAACCAGGTTCAAGTGCAGAGTGAAAGAGTCCGAGTCGTATAGAAAGTTAAATTAAATCATCCAAAAGGCTGGTTTTCACTATTGTACTTGATCCTGGCATGGTAGCGTTTGGCGGCTTTGAAGGCTTTTCTCTCTCTACTTTCTTCCCAGAATCCGAGTCAGGATATTCCCGAATTCGTAGAATCAGGCTCTAGTACAAGAGCAACAATGGTGACTATAAACGAGCTTAGCTGAAATTTTGTTAATCATTGTAAATGTTCCATCCTTCATTATCAACCAGCAAAGCTAACCGTGAACTGGACCGAATGGAGTGCTGGAGTCTCGTTTATCACTGTTAGGCTTCTTCATTTACTGTGTGGACCAAATTGAGAGTTTTGCACGGCTTGATGTGATAACCCATCAAAGCTAGAAAGAATGGAAAAATATCTGGGTATGATTTATTTATTATTTTATTTGTTCTAAAATTACTCCCATCTGTAATTTTGTAAAACATTAATTGTCTAGAAGTTGGTCCCTTCTCGTTCCATTAGGAGGGGTAAAAGAAATACATCATGAATATAAGTTCGTAATATTGTACCTCAAAAAAAAAAAAAGTTCGTAATATTGAGAATTTATAAGAGTCGGGACCAAAATCACATGATACAATCAATGTCGTTGGAACAACCCTCACAAGACAAGACTTACACACTTTTAATTCAACCCAACAAACAATAAGGTCATGCCAACTTCCACCATTATTAGCTGAATATAGAATAAGGCGATATATTACACATACGCAAACCAGAAAGAAGTGTACCAGCTAATTGGTTTGAGTTTCCAATACATATACGCAAACCAGAAAGAAGTATACCAGCGCATTGGTTTGAATTTCCAATATATGTTACGTACATGAATGTCAGAACATAGGATAGACATACATTAATAATGCTGGTGGTAGACTGGCGTACCTGTCAAGCAGCTGTAGTATTCTTGAGTAATTCCACGGAAAAGAGCTTTCAAGGGTCAGAGATGAATTCTAAATTTCCTAAAAAACACTCCAAAAAACCCCCATCTAAACATCTAAACACAGCCCTAATTTCTAGAGAGGCTCCTTGGTCCTTAACAGCAGTTTCTTGAGCTTATCTTTGACTTTCTTTTGTGTATATTCGATTCCTCAAATACACTTGAAGCAAACCATCGCGAACAAAGGAAGAGAGATTTCTATCTACTTCTGTATGTGACCTTTAACTTGATGTACATAGATACAAGGCTTACTTCAAAGAATTTGTAACTGCAGATTAGCATAACCAACCCTTGCTTTATGCCGTTCGAAGAGATCTCTAAGTGCTTCAACAAACTCGGCATGTATTTCCTCAACCTTACATTAGATTTACATGAAAAAGAAAAAGAACTCAGATCCATGGGATCCTTCGCCAATTCAACACAAATAACAAGCAAATTAATAAAAGAAAATGTGTTTTGATCTAACATCTCCCAAGAGCAATATAGAAATGTAAAAAGTATAGCATTGACTTCTTCATCTATTCATCAATCCTCCTGTTTTGATTCCTTGCTAATGCAGGTTACATACCAATTCATTGTGCAATTAAAGAACAGTAATATTGTAAAGGTGCTAGCCATGAATGTTACTCTGATAATACCATGCAATATTGCAAAGGTATACCGGGAATAAACATTCAGGAGAACATGGACAATCAAATTGTTAGTCTTTCACCTGATGTAATCTTTGGGCCTTTTCATCACCACAGAATGTAAAGTTAGTTCGTAAAATGACTTTCAATGGAAAATAAAGTTCTAACTTCATTAATTTCTGTCAAAGAAGATAGATTCACAAGGTAAACAAATCTTGATTAACTAGTCCGTGATCTGCTACTCATTTAGTGCATGTCCTTTAAATTGACATGAGTTCTTTTGGCAGGAAACACTTTAGTTTTATACATGGCAAAACAAAAACACGTACACTTATCACCAGATGGTTATGAAAGTACCTCTTCCATGGTCGGTTGAGGTTTTTTCTTGACTATAATTGGTCTACCAACAACAACATGCATTGGACGCCTCAAGGGTATAGGAGACCTGTGAGAGATGACTATGAGCATAACTCCAAGTGGAGTCACTGTCTAGCAAACATATCAACATATACAGAAAGTAAGCTATCTAAGAACTGCAATGACGGAGATAAAGGATCATCCGCATATCACGTTCCCAAGAAATAACTATATTATTTTCAAAAAGAATTTTATCATGGTTCATGCTAGTTTAGACAGTAATAAATCCAATGTACCATGTTTAAATAATAATAAGTTACTAATATAATCTGATTAAATTAAGTCTTGCACAACAAAAGTCTACCCACATGCAGGATACATAACTAGAAGTAATATCATTATTTGGTCTGACATACCCCAGAACACCCCCGAAAACAATAGGTGTAAATTTTATTGCTCTAGAAAATTCCAAGAACAACTTCCCATTGGGCTTCCACCACCTGTAGACCTCTGACTGCATCAGAAATAAGAATCAAGAAAATAAGTATACATTCATTCAGTGACATGATACAGAAGCAAAGCAATACCATGAAAGATAGCCCATGAGAAATAGTGAATGAAGGACATAACTTTTGGCCATATGGTATGAGGCAAATTTAAAATGCTTTAGCAGCATAATCAGTATAATTTTTTAGGCAAAACTAGTGAAAGCAGCAAAAATACTAGGTCAATTCAAAGCCAATGATGCTGATTTTGCTATGCAAGAAGTACAAAACAAGCCAGAGCAATTGGATGAGGGTCAGTTACCAAATTCTTTTGGCAAGTTCTTTGACAATTAACAAATGATGCCAAATACCCAGTCCTTTCAGATGTCATATATTCAAATGAGAAATATACATGAGTGTGTGTGTGTGTGAGAGAGCGAGAGAGAGAGATTAGCTGCATATGCATGTGCAAGTTTAAGAATGAATACCTGCCCAAGGCAAAAAACTGGAACTAAAGGTTTGCCTGATTCCATAGCAATCCGTACAAATCCTCTTCTTTTTTTAATAAAGGCAATCTACAATGAGAAACTAAACAATGAACACAAGCTAAGGAAATATAGGTACAAAAAGAAGAAAGGAGGGATTTCTGGTTCAGAAAAAAATAGCGGGTGAAGTAGGATAGGATAAAACTTCTGGAAAAAAGGACTCTGTCTTAAATTTTTTGACCCTCCAGTAAGAACACAAGGAAGGAATTACGTCATTGGTTACTGTGCAATATCATCTCATACATTTCTATAAGGCAACAGAAGGAGAATAATTTTGTGGATAAAAATTGACTGCCTACACCAATCTTCTTGTCTAAATACAAAGCTCATATTTTTGAAAACTCGGTAAACTATGAATTACTTTATGTATATTTAGAAAGTCATATTTTGAGGCATTCAGTGGAGAATGAATGAATATGGATAGCATTTGCTATTTGAACATCATCAGCATTGCTATTTTTTTCTCAATTGCCATTGAAGTTCGAAAGTATAATGGTGTTTTATAATGGTTAAACCCATGTTAACACTGCAAAGCTATGAAGAACACCAAACCACATTAAGTTACTTGAGAATCATACACAGCAGATCCACAGCCACTATATGAGTTGTTGAGTTAAAAGATTAAGTGCAACATCAAACCTCTGAACCATGCTCCATATAGAATGCCTCTTGAACTCCACCTGGTACTATGATGCAGCTATATCCAGATGCCAAAAGGGAAAGAAAATTTTTCCTTGTTGCTGGTGCAAGTCCTAACCAGGTCCATATATGCCTCAGGAATGGTGTGTAAAAAACCTGATCCAAATTTTAATCATTAACACTAGGCATCTCCTAGAGAACTTGAGGAACTAAGTTCGTTTTAGCTTCAAGGAATGTCATTTAGCTAGAAAGCAATAGGGTCTTACGGCAGTACTTGCAAGAACCTTGATCTTTGGGAGAGGCATAAAACCTGTAAGGTCAGCAAGTGCAACTACCCCAATTGGCCAAACAGAATGTGGCTCATAGCCAAAAACTGCAGACAAAAACATCTACTTTATCATTTTCACTGTAGAAAGTGCTGGAAAAAGGTATACTGCAACCCCCCAAAAAAATAAAAATAAAACAAGAGAGCGAGAGAGAGAGAGAGAATCTTTTTTACAATTTTTTTTTTTAATTTTGGGGCAGCTTAACATCCTCATTGGAATCAAAATTAATGTCTTTCCCTGGCTAAAATGCAGAAAATCATCTACAAAAGTCAAATTTTATCCAATAAATTAGAGAATTTCCAACACAGAAAATCTATGAACAATTAAACTATTGAATCGTTATGCTATTACTTGTAGATCAAGTCATGGTTTTACCAGCAAGAGTTTTGGTTTTTGTCCAAAATTATCATAATCTGTTGAAGTGTCCTTTACTAATAAAATCATGATTAGCTTTTCAATTACACTTCTACAAATGTTCCAGCATCTACCTACTAGTAACCATCATCACCACCCCGGTTATAATCATTAACACTAAAGAGGATGAACAACTTGAAACATAATCTTGCCATAAAAGGAAAGACAATTAACAACAGGAAAAATTACCATAAGCCTGATTAGGATCAAATGCTTTATAGTCCTCCACATACAAACAAACCGGAAAATAACCACAAACATGCTTACATATATACCTGCCAAAATTAGAAAACTCTCAACTTTTGCATGAAATAATCAATAAAAAAAATATTATCCAGCATATTAAATCAGAACTGCAGATTTTGAAATTAACCTCGATAGTTTCCGTCCCCATTTGCTCCTTTCATCAATGGGAAGCACCATGAAAATCACCAGCAATCCAATTACGCTGACAATTTTTTATATCAGGACCATGATTTCAATAATTTCACAATAAATAAACATTTATAGAGAGAGAAAGACTGACGCTAGGGCTTTGGAGAAAGGGAGGAAAATGAAGGAGGCGAAGACGACAAGGACGTTGAAGTGAACAGAGCCGAGCCAAACTACCAACGCCAGAATCGTATGAAATACTGAGCCTCGAGTTCCCGTGAACTCCACCGCCGTCGACGGCTCCGGCGCCGGCGAGTGTTGACGAGGTAACGATAAATCTCCGCTCTTCTCCGTCGCCATTATTATAACAAAAAAGCTGCTGAATGAGTGGAAGAAACCGGACAGCTTTCTTTACTTATAGGCCAAAAAATAAAAGATTTTAGAGAACGGTGTCGTCAAGTAAGGCATGACTAGACTATTTAGATTTACCTTTTTTGATAAACAGATTGAATTTATAAATTTTTATATTAATATTCCCTATATCCAGTTTATATTATTACTCGTGAAATAAAATACAATTACAAAATTAAAATTTTAATATATCTTTTATATTATACTATTTTGTAGAATCTTTTTTTTTTTTTTTTACAAAAATTAAAAAGAATGAAGTGTGGATAAACCACCGGTGGAATATGTGATGTTATTATAAAAAATATAAAAAGTTGTCCTTTAGGTAAAAGAATATGTAAAAGGTTATGCTTCCAAATTTAGTCATGTTAAATAAAGGTGACAATAGGACAGAGAGAATAAGAGAATGTAGCTAGTTCTTGAAAGTGAGATTTGGGTGATGGTGATGTGAAATGCGAGATTGGCGTGAACTCAATCGTATTTGAATTTGTCTCGCCATCACGATCAATCTCTTTCTTTGTGGAATTGTTGAGCAGTTGATTAGTGTCGTCTTTTGGCGCATTCCAAAGCCATTGCTCCAATCCCATCCGAACTACAAACCAGTTCATATGCATAATGTTTATTTTTTACCATCATCTCAGTGTTATTTATCAGGAACTGCATATGTTTTATCGTCTCCTATTTATAATCTATTGCTACTTTAACAGTTTTGTAAATTTTATAATCTAAAAAAATGTTACATAAATATAATAATGTATATTAATATGAGAAAGTAATACAAGAATATTCAGTAATTTTCTTTTATATCACAAGATCTATAAATGAATTGAATCAAGAGGTACCTTCACTATTACTTTGTTTCAATGTTTCAATGTGATACTTTTGCTTTGTTGCTTTCATTAATGGTAAAAAGAAATAGTTAATTTTTTATTTAATTAAAAGGGTATGATTAAATAATCTTTAATACTTAGTTTACATTTTTTTATGAATGCACATCGAATGTGTCTCCGTACGTTTAATTTAAACCTCTCCTCCTCTCCTCTTTAATGATTGAGATAATTTCATAAACTTCCCTGAAGTTTTTCACAATTTCACTTAGTATCTCTGAACTTTCAAAAATTATATCAACCTCCCTTGATCATAGAAAATGATCATAAAAACCTTAAAATATTAATAAATCAAATTTTCTAAAACCACTATTTTTCTTTTCCTTACCCTTCTTAAATCTAGTAGGCCTTTCTTTTTGTCTTTCCTCAATTTGCTTAAATCCAAAATTAAATCCAAGCAAACTTTCTCATCCCTTCCTCAACTATTCCTTCTCGTTGTTTAACAGCCTCTGAGCCATAATTAACCTATAGCCGTAGGATTCTCAATTTGCCTTAAAATGAACAAATTTTGATTTTTTTTTTGTGAAGTTGAACATGAATGTTTAAAAGGGATTAGACTTGGGGGTTGATGGGGAGAATACGAAAAAAAAAAACAACATTTATTATGGTAATAATTGAATTTTTTTTAGATTAATAAAGCTAAAAATTTTTGTTTTGTATTAAAGACTTTACTAGTACAAACGGCTAGACATCTTAAGACTTTAGTAAGTTGTATAAAATGGGGAGATGGTGGGGATGTAGAAGTTTTATGGTTGAGATGATGGATAAAAATTAATTTGGAGAAAGTAAATTAAATATTAGCTACATGAGGACATTTTAGGTATATGTAAATTTTGGATTAAGTTTTGTTATCAAAACAGTAATGTTAGGGAAGGTTTATGTAATATTTGAAACCTTAGGGGCACTAGGTGATATTATCACAAACCCCAGGGAGGTTTTTAAAATTATCCCTTAATGATTACTGCTCCAAGAGTACTCATATGCACTCAGATGATTGAATCACCCCGATTTTTCTTTTTCTCTTTGTTCGATCACAGTTAGAAGTTTTATTGTAATTTCTTAAAATTGATTTCTTATAAAATTTTCGAACTTTTCGATTACATTTTGAATGATTAAATGAAGGCTCGCCAGTTCTATTTCTTGAAAGCAGGTAAAACAAATGCTTATGTCACTTGAAACGTTTTTAAAAATTTCCAGTGATATTTAAAAAAAAAAAAAATCCAGTGATTAATAACGGTATCCTAGCTTTCTTCTTCTTCTTCTTTCTAAATACAGAATTACGTGCAGGAAATTGCTATATGCTGTATCAGATTTCAAGTAAATTCGGATGCAGTCGAATAATTTAGAATTTTTACTATTCACTTCACTTAGTACACTACGAAATCTTCTCATTTTTTTTTTTAATAAAACCTATACTATTACGATTGGGAGAAAAAGAACGGTGCTTATGGGATTCGAACTTCCAACTTCTGAGGTGAAAACATGAATGTTCTCATTGATTTAGCGCAAGTTTCTTATTTTATTATTTTGATACGTCTCGGTCAAGGAAGTACAAATTTTTCGGAGGCGTTCGCGATAGATATTCCTGGTATTGCAAGCTCGCTTCAGTCCCCAGACAATGCAAAAGAGACAGAGAAATTATAGTTGGACTTGTTCCCTCTTCAATGGCTTCTTCTGTAAAGTTAGATCAGTTAGTCTATTTCATTTCTTCTTTTTGCATCATCATTACTAGTATCATTATCTTGTAAACTGATAATCTTGATTCTTGGTTCTAAATTCCAGCAGTTGCGCCACGTGATTCATTTTATCATAACTTAGATGATCCACACAGAGCACTAGAACTGTGATTTTTGTTTGTAAGTGAAAGAAAAAACTTAAATGATCCATAAAACCATGGAATAAAATATCTCGATTTAGTTGACTTTTAAAGTATCTACGGAATAAATGATCCATAAAGATCCGCCTTGTTAGTGACTGAATTAAAGGACGCCGAACACTAGTAATTAGTTCCAGCTATGTTGGTCAAAAGAGAAGGAAGATTATGTGATTAACACTTCGCAGAAGCAGAGCGAAAATCAAAACAATGGAAAACTTTCTTTAACCAAAAAAGAAAAATTAACTATTAGACGATATCTGAATCTCAACATTTTCCTTGACAGGTTTCTTGGAAATATTACAAAAATCCAGAAGATTCAAATGAACTTCAGAAAACTTCAGTTACATCCCAAATGGAACCGTCCCAGCCAATTTCTGTAACCTTTCTTTCTTTGTCTTGTGCCATTCTTGCGACCTGTCTTCTTTGCATCACTTGCTAAGCCAGATTCCCGGTCCTGGTCCTGCTCCTGGAGATTGTCCATATTAATATTATCAATCATTGATCAGTTTCGTTCCCAGCGAAGTTAAAATTAATTTATTTAAAAAGATTGTTAACAGTCAATCTTACTCTAACTGCAACAGGACTTTGACTCCCATGGAGAGTCATAATAACAGCTTCATGATTTTCATCTTGTTTCCCTGAACCTGTAGATGATTTAAAATCTGCATGATCTAATTTTTCAGAATCTGGAACTGTCGAAGTACTCGACTTTGATGTGTTTCTTTCATCCATCTCTAAGCTCAGCTGCCAACAAAAGAACAGGTTTTACTGGTTAATAATCTCAAAGAATGAAGTAATATAACACAAAAAGTTATTGTTTAAACCTGTAAAACTCTGTTCTCAAGCATTGTTAGTCGCTCCATGAGTGTCCCCTTGTACTGAACTTCCTCCAGAGCTGATGACAGAGTTTTGCATTGATCTTCTTCTTGTTTCCCCTTTTGTATAACAGGATTGGATGAATACCTCGCTGAAAAACTATGTTTCTCTTCCAGAAGCTGCAGCTGCATCATTTATACATTTTTTGCAGTTAGGAAAATGACCAATTTAATACTATTTACAAAATTATGACTACATGCAAAAAATGAGCCAAAATTACAACAAAGAGTTGTATTATTTGATATTGAAGCATCTAGACGTGAAATAATCGAGAAAAGGAAAAAAATTTAACTAAAATTACGAAAAGGGATAACGATTTACTAGTCGATCAAGGCGGTCTAATCTCGGGAGAACAGGAGAAGGCGAAACTGGTTCTAGCAATTCTTGTTTGTTCATAATGTTCAGCAATTGAGGTCTTGTCTATGGTTGTTGTTAAAAGTTAGGACCCTTGACCTTGAGTACCCCTATCTTTCTATAAATGGAAAGACATATAAATATCTATCATTTTATAAAGATCAACTTGTGGCTTACTGTTTAATTATTAATTGTTGTATGTGTGAAAGAGGAGAAATCAAATCAAGATGTGGACAGAAGTTCTGCAGTGGCAGCTCACAAGAAGGGAAGATGTAAATGAAGCTGTTGCTGCAATTTTCAATACGTGCCAATAAAAGTGGTAGTGAATGACAACCACCACGCCACACTCTGTTGTCACGTTCTACCTTCTTGATTATGGGAAAAATAACTAATTCTTCTGCTTTTCTTTATTCTTATCTGATGATGGGCTATGATCAAATATCTCAACCGCTTCTCCCACACCACAAAATCACAAAAGTAAGTGGATGTTTTCAATTTTTTCCCTTCTTTTGGATGGAAGGACACGATAAATGTATAAAGAAAATCAAATTTTTTAATAGGTCAAGAAATTTATCACACGAAGAATTTCTTTCAAAATACGTGATTTAAACTAGTATTTCTAAGGATGTAGGTCTCCCAAAAAGCAATTGTAATAATTAAAGGATGATAAAAAAGAAGCCATGGTGACAATTGTATCTTTTTCTCTGTGCCATTTTTCTTTGAACCGGCCTACTTTGCAAAATCCTATCAATGCATCTAACAAACTTTGGCCTTTTGTTTTCTTCCTGATTAATGGGAGGAGTATCTTCAGCTTTTCACTTCTCTGAAAACAAAGTTTGTATAGAATTTGAAAATGAAAACTTCTGTTTACTGAAAATGATGGGATTTAAAATTTATCCATGCGGTGCCAATTCCTAGGAGAGTCTTTTTTTCAAAAGCAAATTTCATAGGAGATTTAAAATCAAGATATTGGAAGTATTATTGAAGTCATTATCAAGTATGAAGCACAAACCAAATTCAACCAAGTTTAGATAGTCCCTAAGAAACAGGTATTACATTATACATTATTGTTTTAGCAAAAACGCATTGGTGACACCATCACCACCTATGGATTCTGCATATCTCACACACTTACTGGAAATTAGTCTAAATGCTAGCCAACCTGAGTCTTCCAGAGAATCTAAACTTAAGAAGAAAACCCTTCAATTTCTTGGAACTTTGAACTGGGATTGACCTCAACAATTTGATAGTATACATATTTTCATGAAGAAATTTTGTATAAACTTGGTCCACATGCAGTCATGAATGCTTGTAGAAACTTTATCCTTTTAGAATGGTACAATTATTAACTTGAAGCTATAGTTCACAGTAGGATTAATCCAATTCTATTTGTGTGTACAACTCGGCAAAGGACATTGTTAATAAATCTCATGTTTAACAAAACGTTAGACGACAACTTTTGATTCAAAGTAGGTTTTTGAGTTTTGGCAAAACAAATGATATTTTTAAATAATTGGCCAATCATGTCAAAATTAGCGTTTGGATTGCAAACCAAAACGCTTGATCAAATGGTTTGAATGTGTTGGTTCAATTTTAGCGTATTACGTGCTCCTTTTTTTTCTTTTTTTTTTTTTTTGTTTAATTATGTTATATTAATGACTCATTTTATCTTTGATTTTTTTTGCTAATAACTAATTTACAAGGTGCAGTATCACTATCCCCTTTGTGCATCTTGTATGCATCAACGATTTTCTAGCTTGCGTCGTCACTTGGGATGTACGGAATTGGGATATCAAAGGCTTAGCTAATTTTCTCATGTTTGAGAATTATTCTTAAATTTTGGTACTAGTTCGAGAAATTTGAATCACTCAGTTTGGAGTCATTTTGGATAGATCATATATTCACATGCTGGATATTCGACATCAAACGTAAAGTTGGTATAAGTTTTTATTTTTGATGTTACAAACAAACAAAAGATATGGATCTTATCTTATTTGGTTTGCTCCCATTATTTTACCTCCAGTTAACAATCCTCCATATTAATTCATTGAAGTGTTAATATTCTATGCATTAGGAACACTAGGAAATTCATTTTTATGTGGCATGCATATGAACATCTTTTCCAGTTTGACGTAATTATGTGACACTAATCTAAAGATATACTTACTCAAGAATAAATTGAATTCCATGTAACTAAATACGCACTCATAGGGTATAAAAGATAAATCGAATTCTATAACCTCAATTGTCATCAAGAATATCTTTTCATTTTCAATCTTGAGATCACCAATCGTACAAATTTAATGAATTTATTTACGTTAAAGGAAAACTGGATTAAAAAGATACAATATGTCCGCGTCTGTGTCTCCTGAGTGACATTGGAGCGATTTAATTTTTGTTTTTCCTTATTTGGAACTCTTTGATAGCTCATACTCTAAACAAAGTAACTATGCCGATTCACATTGATTCATGAGCTTTGTGATCCACATCAAAAGCCTTAATCAAGCCAAATGTGATGGACATTGACATCCATCCCCCAATCAGAACTCTGATTGCTGATATTTTTATGGGTGAACCACCAAGAAGGGCTCCTAGTCCCCCAAACAACGCCAAAGCAATGGATGTTACCACCATTACTACCACAATCCTAGTTCTGTGTTGAGATACCACCACAGCAGCCACCAGAGGAATTGCCGATCCGCAGAGAAAAGCCAAGGCTGATGCTGCCGCGGCCTTGAATGGATTAGGCATTGCCTCCTCTTTGCCATCATCTTGCTTTGCCATGGTTAATCTTGCATCTGTTACCACAACTTTCATCATTGGAGATCTTGAAGGAGACAAAACATGGGGCAAATCCGGCCCTGGTTGTATAGCTGGAGAGAATTTCCCTTGTGATGACTCGCTTTCACTGACCAGCTTTAGAAAAGGAGATCTGTTTGGAGTAAATGAAGCTTCAGTCAGCTTATGTTCTACTGCAGATGGATGAGCAGGAGGGGAAATTTGGAGTTTAATGTTATCATCAATTTCCAAGTCGTGAAACTTTCCATTTGAACAAGATTCGTCAATCATTGATTCTTCGATGTCTCTCTGTGTTGACACAGAAACAAACTCTCCAACGGCCATGCTGCAGGCTCCTGCAACAGCTCCCGCAATTCCAGAGATGATCATGGACTCCCGGTCGTCTTTTGCTGCGCCTATGCCAAGCATCAGGGATGCAGTCGAAAGCAACCCATCGTTTGCGCCAAGAATGGCTGCTCTAAGCCATTGAGCTCTCTGCATTCTCTGAATTGCTTTCTCTCGTTTAGCTGTTGCAGGAAGCTTATTTCCAGAATCAGTTTCGAGTGACAGAGAAGCAGCCATGTTTACAAAGAAAGTTCACAAAATGGAGTGTGGTTTTCGACTGGAAAACACACTTCCTGATTCTTATCCTAAAAGTCTGCACGCCACACTCTTATCATGTGGAAGCAATACTTGTATGATAATATATACACGACCCTGTCCCTAGCCAGCATTGTCCAAAAAACAGAATTGTTCTAGGCGGCACCGGAGAAGACTCCAAAAATTTAAATGTCAAATTAGAACGTCAAAGCCTAAGACAGCTCCTGAGGAGCCAATATTTGAACTTAATACAAGCTTAGTGAGTACAACTTTGTTAACGTTCTTATCCTATTCCTACAGAGAACTACAGCATCTAGAATGAAATGAAAATGTATATCTACACACAGGGAAATTGTTATAAGACAGCATCATCTGAAATAAATACCTTAAGTAAACAACTTATCGAAAGCGTCTGGACAACTATCTTTGAGACAAAAATTTGGACAGAATTCCACTTTTAGACAAATCATAGAAATATAAATCAGAAGAATTATAGTCCTAAAGATAATATTTGTTGACCACAAGATCACGTCTCTGTGCTCATATTAGAATTGTCTGTGAAAAATTTATTTGACTGCGTATATTTCAATTCCAATTTTACACACTTCAAAATGCCAGCATACCAGTCTGATCTAATAGTCAGATAGTTTCTTAACTTTGTTCATCTTGATATTGAAAACTGAAATACTTATGACAATCTCGGTGATGATGGCCATGAGATCATGATCATAAGGATAACAATAACAACAATAATAAGACTCAGTGCTATTAGGATCAGTTCCTGAAATGCTCTTCCATTTACAAATGAAATCTTTCCAACCAATGTAACTTCTTCACTAATCAAACCTATTCAGCCACGTTACAACAATCAAAATGCTGATCCTGTTTCTTTTAACAGGCTCTTCTAAGTAGAAGATAGATTTCAGTTTATGATAAGCACATACAATCAGCCCACAAGAGACAAATCTTAAAATGGTGACTGTGTTACAAATTTGTGCTCCAGAATTTATTATCTAACACGTCCTTAGCTGCTATGGCTAGAATTTTTACTCGGTAATACAACTTTCATCTTCATTATTCACAAAAATGAGCAATAAGTTCATGCTCAAGCTTGAGATGGTCAGCCAAACACACCATGGAAGACCGATGTTTAGAATATAGCATCTAAATGTGCCTTCCATTCACATGCAAGATTAAGCCCAATAATTTCAAGCCTTTTGTACAACTCCTATAGAATCAGCTATAATAACGTGGAAGGCAGCCTACATTGAAAATCATACTCTAAATATATAATCCTAAAGATATCCATCCCTGCGGTCCTGCTCCTCTGCCTCCTTGTTGGCAACTTGAACAGATTTGAACCAAAGGAATGCCTGGATATAATAATTCATATTCGATTAGCTGTAAAGTTTAAGATTCAAGTAATTTAGATTATCATGCTTGCGATATTAAGCTTGAAATACAGTACAAGGATATCAAAGACCAAGATCACCCTCCCAAGCAATTTGAGGAGGTAAAAGCCTGAACAAAATGCTAGCCCCACCCCCCCCCCCCCCCCTCCTTTCTCCTTCTCTCTCACGCTCTCTCTCTCCATCGTCCCCTCCTGTTTGGACGAAATAGTAAATCAAATAAATGAAACTTTCTCTTGGACCAAATTCCCGTACCAACGCAAATCTGTCAGCAATAGAGGCGGTAAAATATGTAAAATGAGTTGCATTAGTGAAAAGGAAAAAAAAAAAATTCCAGTTACACTTTCTTGTGCCTACGGACATGGTATAAGACAACAACATTTCCAAATCAAACTGCTTTTATTCAAAATTTTTAATAATCAGGCAGAACTAACTTAAAACATCCACACATGACATAAACCCCTGACTTTATCTGCTTAAAATACTTATATTATGATCAGAACTTTTCTAAGACCAAACAATTGTTCTTATATGAAAAAGTTCTCCAGTTTCTACTGTATGCTATTGCACAAGTACATGATAAAGTGCAATTAAAAAAAAAAGATTAACTTACCGAAGCTGGGATGCCAGTAAAAGCAAAAAAGCCCAGCAAAGGAGCATAAAAAACACTATCTGACTTCACAACTCCAAAAACAGGCCTTTGATTCACATACTCAAAAACAGAGCCAATCTACACCAAACCAAAAAGAAAAACATCAAGATTCAAACATTATCATCTCATCCTCAAATTCCACACCAAAAATGGAAAATGAAAATCAGAATTCAGTTTGCATTTCAAAAATTTAAGTCTCTACAGCAGCGATGGCAGTGACAGCTGAGGCAAGCAAGTAAACAAAGTAGGGAACTTCAAAGCTAGAGGAATCTTTCTGAGCTTCATCACGGGCCCATGGAGGAGATTCATCTGAGCCGGGCTGAGCCCAAGAAGGAACTGAAGGGTCATTATCTTCTGCATCTTTCTTAGCAGAGCCATCTGTCATTGCCAAAACTCTCAGCCTACCAGTACTGTGAACTGAATTTTTCTTTTTGAGGCCATTCTTGAGGATGAAAAATGGTAAATTTGGGGACCCAGAAAGTGGAAATGAAATGGGATGCCATGGTTTTGATGAATGGATGAGTGAAATTGAGTTGCAAAGAGATAATGAAGCCAATGTAACCATTGCTTTAAAGATTTTGAGAAGAATGAGTTTATGAAAATATATTGAAAATAGAAAAGAGGGATTTTTTTTTTTTATTTGTGGGATTTTATTCAGAGGAAATTGGGAAGAATTTTGAGGAGGAAGGGATGGTTCAGGTTTATCCACAAAATCTGAATTGTCTTTTCCCTTTTCAGATGTTTGCGTTCCCTTTTTCTTTTGGTTTGAGATATTTTTTAATTTTCCGCTTATTTCAGAATTGATTATGAGAAAATTTTATAGAAAAATTAGCTTTTGAAGAAAAAATTAGTCACAGTCGGTGACGAAAAAGAATAGGGGAAAAAAAAAAGTGATGATCCGTTAGGTAAAAGTAAAAGAGCCCCCTTTGTCAATTCGTCACTTGTGTATCGCTTACAAATTCAGTTTATTTCTAATTCCTTTTAAGAAATTAATTTCTATACATTCAACTATTTTTTGATTAAACAGATGGATTAAACACCCATAAAATGCTTAGGATTAGTAATTATATTTTCGATAAACTGGAAGATGATTAGAACCTGCTGGTAGAAAACGTCACTGAATTTTTTTAGTGACAAAACTTAAATCCCTCCGAAAGTAAATAAGATCCTTAGTAAGGATTTAGACATGTTATCAGTGTACGACTTCTTTACCATTTGAACCAACATGATTGTCCGTACAAGTATAACTGTGCCGATTAAATGAGAAAATTCTTAAACAAAACTTTAAAAAAAAAAAAAAAGAGTGAGAGAGAGAGAGCGAGACACTTCTTTACTCTTTTTTTTTTTTTTTTTTTTGAGAAATTTTATTCTATTACAAAGAGAGATTTAAGAGAATGGGATAGTTGAAATGGGGGGCCTCCAGCTACTTCTGTAATGTGCCTACATATAATCGAACTCCCGACCATTAAAGTGAAGTCGTAAAATTCTAACCGCTTGACTCACAATTCGTTCCTCTTTACCATTTGAACCAACATGATTGTTCATATAAGCATGACTATGCTGATTAAATGAGAAAATTATTAAACAAAACTTTTAAAAAAAAAACAAAGAGAGAAGGAGAAAAAGAAAAGCGCGATATTGGGAGTTGAATAAATAAAACAATCTACTATTAACTATTTGTAGGCTTGTCAATGGATCGGGTCTAGACCCGGACTCACCTCGAACCAGTTATTTTTTTGGGGTTCGGGTAGATGTATAATTCAGTTTACCCAGACCTGTTTTCTTCTAATAAAAACGAATCTAATATAGAATATTCAATTCCAACATGACCCGGACCCGTTAATATAAATAAATAAATATAGATATATATATATATACATATGTATGTATTTTTTGTACGTATTGAGCTTTAATGGTTAAGTTTATAAATTTAGGCTTGACTTTAATGGCTAAAAAGAAACAAGTGGGCTTTAAAAAAATTGGGCTTTTCAAATAAACAATGGGCCTTTGGACTACTAAAGCGAAAGGGTTTTTTTTTTTTTTTTTTGCTTGATTCATTGGAAGGCCTAGCCCATACGCCTCTGGTCTATCCGACCCGGACCCGGACCTATCGGCTCCAGGTTTAGACCCGACTTGTGAGACTCGTATACGGGTTCGGATCTGATACATTTTTCCTCAAACAGGTCCCGATCCGGATCTGGGTCTGGGTCCAGGTCCGGAATAGACCCGTTGACAGTTTGATCAGTCATCAAAATTCTCAAAAATGCTTATACATGGCCCACTGATCCAATCGCCTTTGCATAGCCTAAGATGATCGGGCTTCTTTAACGTTGAGCCCCGAGCCAGTCTGAAAAGCAAAAGGGCCCATCTTAAAAGAGCGTGGACTGGTGATTTGTCCATGGATTTTGTGAATATTGCACAATTCCAACTCATGCTATCACTTTTCGTGAAAAGTTTGGGGAGAGGGGTTTTATCGGAGACTTTGTTTTTGTTTTTTTGGTGGTTTTTGGCATATATTACATGCCCCTCGCATAGGTTAAACGGATGTAACACAAAAGAACCTGGAATATTATGCATACATTTTTACTTTTCAGCGTGATGAGGATAAATGGAATCAAGAAAATAGAAATCATTTTTTTCGAACAAAAAAATTTGCTTATTTTTAGCTACCAGGTTCTTTTGTGTTACATTCGTTTAACCTATGCAAGGGGCTTGTGCGTTGAAAACGAACTAATGTCATGATGGCAAAACCCATAATTAACACCGAATTTCTTGGTATTAATGATAGTATCATTAGCATTTCAGTATACATTGTGCTTTACTAATGACCAACATAATAATGGCAACCGTTACCTCTTTAACCATCATCATTCCCTTGACAATATTCGCACCAAAATAACATGAACAAAGAGAAAAAAAAGAAAGGTATTGGACCAGTGGAAAGTGTGACAAAAAGTCTTTTTCAACACCGAAAAGCATGTAGTAATTGTCAAACTAACACACTTGATATACATCACATAGAAAAACTATAAAAAGTAGCGGTGGTTTGGTTTCTTTTCTTGAAGATTTTGCCTTTAGTTCCTTGGCGGATTTTTAAACAGCAGCCGAGCAAAGTCCACTAGCTTTCGGAACAATTCTCTCTTGCAACTTGCAGCTTCTACATTCCTTAGTTGAGTTGGTTACCACAAAATTTTTAAAAGCTAAGTAAGGTGAGAGTTCAGGGATTCAAATCCTTCCTCCTATAAAAAATACAAATGTGTGCCTAATACACCTGTTTTGTCCGATGGTGGTTCAGGCCCCATCGGTTCTTTGAGGCTCAGTTGGACTTCTCCCTTCAAGGTAAGTTAGAAGTATATATATTGATAGTTGCAAACTTGTAAATAGAGAATTTTTTTTTTCGTGTGACTAGTTTGGATAGGAATTTGAAGAGATATGCGCATATATAAAGTATAAATAAGCAAGAGAAAAAGAGCCATTATGCAATTAGCCTTTTGTCTATTATTTCACTTTGTCACAATCTTTTGGGTTTTCATTTTTAAAAGAACAATAGGCTCTAAAAAGTAATAAACATTGCTTGCGGCACATTCTACTCTCATTTCATATTTTTTTTCTTGGAGAACAAGCAATGTACTATTCCCTAGTCACATTATTCTTTTTGTCACTCATGGCGATTTTCCGGTAAATTTAATAATTTTTAAGGATTTTACTTTTGCATAACTTTTAATATTTGTAAGAATTTCGAGTCTTTACATTGTATTTTTTTTTTTTTGTAAAACTTTAATATATTCGATTATGTTCTTGAACATTTAAAAAAATATAATAAATTATTAATTATGATATATTTTAATTAGTTCGACTAGAAAACTGGTAAAGGTGTCAAAAAGAATGAGACTAAGAAAATATCATTCTTATTTATGATAAACTATTAAAGATCTAACATTCTACCTTGCCAAGACTACCATATCCCACTTGCGTGACTCTAATTAGGACGCTAAGTCGAATCAAATCTTCTATCTAATTTTTTTGATACATAACTGTGTCTAACACAAAACTATGTAATATTACTAAATGGAACAACATAGTTTTATATACTTTCACATTAACGTGGCGTAGTTTTATATTGGACACGAAAAAAAAAGAATTGGACAAAAAATCTAGACTGCACTAAGCAAATTTTTTAATTTTTTGTTTGAGTTATGTGGTTCAGTATTTGGTCCTACAGGTGTAATAGTGAATTATCATCCTAAACTTTTTTCTGATTTAATTAAATAACCTCGACTAATTTATGTAATCTAGAATCCGTAATGGACCACATTTGTTGGTAAAGAGTGAAGACATGCGCATGCAAAACCAGAGCTAAGGAGAAAAGGCACGTAGTTCCAGGGGAATATGCCCCTCCATTTCTGCCATAAATTCATAGCCGTTTGCCCGTGAATTTCATGTCACTCCCCCAGAAGTTCATGTCCATAAAAGTACTTGCAATACTTTTATTAGTTTTATTTGGTTACAACACCTTAATTCTAAGTATGAATTAATTCACGTTACATAGAATTTTTTCGCTAGTTTTCACTTTATTTTTCAATGACATTGAAAAATAAATTAATGAATCTATATATATATATAGTAAGTTACGAGTTTAATTCTGAGAATAATTTACTTTGCTTGATTTAGAATTAATTGGTATTAGTTTCTGACATACTTCAAACGACTTAGGTCAATAAAGTGAAAGGAATATATACAGCTAGTTACCATTGCTTGAAAAGAATAATAAATTGACTAACATGATGCTAACACTTTTCACCTAGTTTCAAAAAAAAAAAAAAGTACTTTTCACCTCGTGAGTTTTGCACCGCTAATTGTGTGAAGAGCCGCTTACCATATATAGTAGTAGAAATATTGTCGGCTGGTAAGTGGTAAATGGCCATTTTCTACATCTCTGTCTTGTTAAAAGATTGCTTTAAATTTAGGGTCCAAGAATTTTTGGGTATGCGCAAGTTTGTTGATAAGATGATTTCTTTTTCTTGTGTTTTGAAGGTTGTTTCGCTGTTGTTTTGTACTGTTTTGAGGGTTGTTTTGCTGTTGTTTTCTTTGCCTTCTGGCCTTTCCCCGTCGAAAATGACCAGTGTTTGTCCGTGATGTGGAAGAAACGAAAACAACAAACCAGACAACTAGCAAATGATGTTGCTGTCAATTAAAGAATTATTGAACCCAATAAAACTACCTTAAAATTCTTGTGTGTGTTTTCCTGTTTATAAGGAAGTTTTTTGGTCCAAATATACACTGTTTTCATGAGTCATGACTACTATTCCCAGTGACTTGTGTTAATGTTAGTTTTAGTATGACACCAATATTTCTTTAAGAAGGAAATATGATATATTCTACGCTAAATTACCTTTTCATTAGTTCTTAGAATACGTGTTTTCTGCAATCACTATCACTATGAATATTATTAACCCAACTATGAGTATAGGTTTTGATAAATTTTTCTAATATGTTTGATTTAATAATAGAATTTGTATCATTCCTCCTAAAAAAGTTAATAAATTTGACATAATAATATTTTTGAGTGGATCATAGAGACACCAATTAATTACTTTCATTCCTATCAGAGGATAGTAATAGTTCTTTTTCAAACATCAATAGTGGATGTCATTATTATTAATACTCATTTCTCTCCTGGATTTCTCTAAACCAAACACCCCCTTAGACTCAAAACTATGAAATATCTATTGTGTCAAATCAACTCGTGAAACTTTTTTTTTTTTTGGTCTTACTGCTATTTATCGTAGAAGTGCTTAAGGGATTTATACTTGAACTTGTTTTTCTAGAATTAACATATAAATTTATCATGTAGCCTATTGTGGGAAATTCCGAAAATTAATTTTATGAACTGATAGTCGACTAGGATTTTGTTAGGCATTTAATCAAAACCAGTTGTGTTATGTGTACCAGAATGACAGATCCCTCAAAAATAACGGCAATTACCCTCCTGATTTTTTTTCTTTAAAAAGAAGTCAATAAATTATATAGTTTAAGGTACAAAAAGTAAATAAGGAAGGGTACGAAGACAATGTGTGGTGGAGATTTAGCTGGAGGGAGCAAATTGCAATTAAGGTATTATCTATGATGAAACTTAGTTGTATTAACTTGCATCTGCTAGCCACGTGTCCCAGAGGTCGGCAGACCCTTAATGCCTCCTTTGCCACAGGTGAGGGGATCAAATTCATCCTGCGACAATTAGAAATTTAAATTTAAGAGGGAAGTGGGCAGGTCCGCAAGTCAAGAATCAAATTTACCCTACGGCAATTAAGAATTTGAATTTAAGATGGGGCAGGCAGTACCAATTTGGAGCTTCACCCAACATCGAAAGTCTTAAATATTATAAATCGGCACAAAACGCATCTCAAATAAAAAAAAAAAAGAAAGACAAAGATTGTCATCACTCTGATGATTGTATAGCTTCCATTGGGCTATCCTTCTCTGGATGAGTATATATTGTTTAAATGAATTAGGATACCACAATGATGATAGGGAAGAGTATCTATACAATAATTGAGTTGATTATATAGCTTCCGTTGGGCTATCCTTGTCTGGATGAGTAAATATTGTTTAAATGAATTTAGGATACCACAATGATGAAAGGGAAGAGTATCTATATAATAATTGGGTGAAAAATCTGTTTGATAGAGTTGCTAATCGTTTTCCCACTAATGTGAATGAGCACTAAAAGCTAATACTAATAATAATACACATCATCATCGTCACAATGCAATTGATAACTTGGACAATCTGATAGGGCCTCATGATGGAACATTTCTACATTTAACTAAATGCCAAAAAAAAAAAAAACTTGTTTTGATTGGTTGTTTGTTTATGATTAGAATAGAAACATTTGCAAAAGATTGGATATCAGCATCAAAATAATAGTAGTGCTGACAATATTTGCTGTTGATATACTCTTGATGAACAGCCTAAGTCATCATTGTTATCCATTGACGTTAATTTAGGTGATTATACATTTCTATTAACATGACAGTTATATGAACAAGTGAAATCTGTCAAAGTAAAAATTTGAAATACATGAGAAGAAGTCATATCATCTGTTTCTATCAAATCCTAGATTTCACTATAGCTCTAAAATCGGAAGAAAATGAATAACAAGGACATTAAAAACATACATACTTTTTTCAGAAAAGTGGATCCGGGAAAAAAGAATTGAAAATCACAAAAGGATAATAATAATTGAATATTAGTTCGATAATGAAGGACAAAAACTCCTAAATTATATGGTAATACCTGCTTCTCATAATAATTTAGCGTTTATTTTCTTCGCAAATAACATGCAACCATGCCCAAATATCTTAACAAAGAGGTAGATTATCTTACCACATAAAAAATTAGTGAAGATTAGGTTATGAAAATCTCAATTGTGGAGCAAAGGAATGTTTTAAGCATGATGATGACAAGAAAGAAAAAATCATTAAGGAGTGGGATAACATTTCCTCAATTCCACCAAGTTATGATGCTGGATACCTGAGATAGGTTAAGAGGAACAATATTGTTACGTGGTGTATCGCTATCAATCACACTTTACTACACAAGTATGATAATTCTTTTTTGTTTTATAAGTACTAAACACGTAAGACCGACTATCATTACATGGTGAAATGCAATTAGTAATGTTGTATTAATGTTGTATCACATGAAATGCCATGTGATCTATATTGACAGTGAAATACCTTTTTGTGCAATATAACTAGTATTTATTCATATTAATGATTTTGACATAATGAGTGTGTTTGTGACCTGTAATTTTTTTTTTAAAAGGACTTGACAGGCTAAAATAAAAATAGCTGCTGATAAATTGATGAGAAAAGCGTTAAATCTGGCATTTCGCCAAATTCACATGGCCGTTCATCCACGGTAAAATAAGATTAAACTGAAAAAAAAAAAACAAAGAAAACATGCTGTCAGTTTTAATTAGTAGTGGTATTTAATTTTGTCCGACCTTGGGTATTTGAGAGATTTCCAAGAAAAATCTTGTAACTGTCTGTCCCCAAGAAGAAAAGTCGATTGCTTGCTCTGCTGGCTGGTTGGTTGGCTGGCTGGCTGTAGGCTGCCTGCTGCTGCGTGTACTAGCAGCAACATGGGAGCGGAGGGCCTCGTGGTTGGTTCAGTTAAAAGCAAAGCCAACTTCTGACGTCCACGCCACACCTTCAAGGCTTCATCACATTCTCTATAATCCCACCATCTCTCACCAACCTTTCCCGTTTCAACACTTCTTTTTTTAACTGTGCAAAAACAAACACAAAATCCCAACAATTAATAATTGGTCATACAAATGGAATCTCCCATCCTATTTCACCAGTCCCATTTAGGCCCCCACTAGCTTTGAGGAGGCCATGGTTGTTTGAGGGCCAACTCTTTTCTCTATAAAGTATACTTGTAAACTATCAATCTCCCACTCTTTTTTGTTTTTCCTCTGTTTCAAATCATTCTGCAGCCTACATCTCCTCCTTCCAATCCCCCAAACCAATAAAAAATAGTGATAATATAGTACTAATACTATATTTTTGTCTTTTTTGTGTTTATCTTTCACTATAAAAAAAACCAATCTTGTTTCCCAAACTTCTTTTGTTTTATGGTTCATTAAAATCTTTTGCAAAATCTGGGAGAAGGAAATAAGAGATGGGTTCATCTTATTTTAGTAAAAGGAGTGTTCTTTATGCTATCTTTCTTTGTGTTTTTCTTGCTCAGATATGCCACTCTGCTTCGTCCAAGGTAAAGTAGCCTTTTTTCAAAAGCATGTTTTCTATAGCCGTTCATACACTGGATAGAACTGATATTTTTGAGGGTTCAAATTTTTGGACAATCTGTTTCGGTCATTTTTCTTCTTTTTTTCCTGTTGCAGTTGTATGTGGTTTATATGGGGAGCAGTGGAAGTGATGATCCTGATGAAATTTTGAGGCAAAATCATCAAATGCTTACAGACATTCATAAAGGAAGGTCTAGCCTTTCTCCTTTTTAACGATAGAAAGATGACCTTCTTTTAATGTTTCTCTGGATAATGTTAGTGTTCATATCTCATTTGAATGAATCAATGATGCTGATGCAGTGTGGAACAAGCAATGGAATCTCATGTGCATAGTTATAGACATGGCTTTCGAGGCTTTGCTGCCAAGTTGACAGAAGAACAAGCTTCTGAAATTGCCAGTAAGTTATTGCCTTTTTATCTTTATTGACCTTATGTGGAGTCACGATATGGTTTTTGTGACTTGAGAAATGATAAGGTCTTCACTCTTCAATCAATACTGGGCCAAGAAATTAATCATGCAATTTTGTATCTAATTCTGTTGGTCAAGCCAAAACAGAAAATGCCAGGACTTTGTATCTGTATTTCCTGCAGAAATTAATAATGCAGTTTTGTATTTATGTTGTGTTGGTCAAACTAAAACAGAAATGCCAGGAGTGGTATCAGTATTTCCCAATACCAAGAGGAGTCTGCACACTACTCATTCATGGGATTTTATGGGCCTCGATGAAGAAACTATGGAGATCCCTGGTTATTCAACCAAGAATCAAGTGAATATTATTATTGGTTTCATTGATACAGGTGATTTCTCTGTGCCTTTTGTTGTGTGCGTTAACTACTTTGATCAAGGAAGTATTCGTGCCTTAATTGTTCCTGTTCCTCTTCCAAAGACTAGCTGTTATTTGATTTTCTTTTATGTACTTTTCTAAGTTGAGAAACTTTAAAGATACAACATACCGCCTACAACTTGCTGTCTACTTTATTGCTGAGTAAATGCCACTGGCTTACTGGAAAAGGTTTAATTGACGTAAAATGCTTTTCTATTACTTAATATCAAGATTACAAATTACCTTTTCTTACTCAACATCATTTTTTGAAATAACTGGGACTTTCTTTTCCAATTATATGATCAGAGCAATGGTGATATTGTCAGTACAAGTTTATAATTATTGTTTGTCAACAGCTTCAGTCTCTTTGTATACTCCAAAGATCAATCTCACTGGACAGTTGGCCAACTATAGTCGGGTCTTGGGGGGAGGGACTGACAAATTCTACCAGATAATAATTTATACCCCGCTTATATTGCTTCACTACCATAGCACCAATATTACATGAAGTCCCTGTTATATAAGATGCTATGTCAAACAGGAATTTGGCCAGAGTCACCAAGTTTCAATGATGCTGACATGCCTCCATTGCCAGTTGGATGGAAAGGAGAATGCCAATCAGGGGAAGCATTCAATGCTTCGACATGCAATAGGTGTTTGTGACAGTTACCTTGCTCAATCTGCTAGTCATCCAAGTTGTATTCATGCGTACACTTGATCCTCAGAACTGGATAAATTTGTATTCCTGCAGGAAAGTTATAGGTGCAAGGTATTACTTTAGTGGCTATGAAGCTGAAGAAACCGAAGAAGCTGAAGAAGATTTAGGGAAGACCACCATGTCCTTTAAGTCCCCAAGGGACAGCTCTGGTCATGGCAGTCACACAGCTTCAACTGCAGCTGGTCGTTATGTGCATAATATGAATTATAAGGGGTTAGCAGCTGGGGGAGCCAGAGGTGGTGCGCCAATGGCTAGGATTGCAGTATACAAGACTTGTTGGAACTCTGGTTGCTATGATGTTGATCTTTTGGCTGCCTTTGATGATGCAATCAGAGATGGAGTTCACATCATATCACTGTCTCTAGGGCCTGATGCTCCCCAGGGAGATTACTTCAATGATGCCATTTCAGTGGGTTCATACCATGCTGTTAGTCAAGGAATAGTTGTGGTTGCTTCAGTTGGAAATGAAGGAAGTGGTGGATCAGCAACAAACCTTGCTCCATGGCTGATTACAGTTGCTGCTAGTTCAACTGACAGGGATTTTACATCTGATATCATTCTGGGAAACAGAACTCGTCTCACGGTAATGCCATATGCTTATTTTTATGGTTTGGTGATCTCAATAGTAATTCCTTGACCTTATTAGAAACTGGTCATTGAATAGGGGGAAAGCCTTACTCCACTTCAAATGAATGCCTCAGCGCAAATCATATCTGCTTCTGAAGCTTATGCTGGATATTTCACTCCTTATCAATCCAGGTGAAGCAAAAGGTACTTCGCTGTTGTACATTCTAGTTATTAATCCAGGGAATGGAAGCCCTAATTTATTTTCTTTTCTTGTATTTATCCTACTAGTTACTGCTTAGACAGTTCTTTGAATGGTACAAAGGCAAGAGGGAAGGTTCTGGTTTGTCGACATTCTGGAAGTTCAACTGAGTCAAAGCTAACAAAAAGTGTAGTTGTTAAAGAAGCTGGGGGAGTTGGGATGATTCTAATAGATGAATCAGACAAAGATGTTGCTATTCCCTTTGTCATCCCTGCAGCAATTGTTGGGAAGCAATTGGGTTCCAAAATCCTGTCTTATATCAACAATACACGGTTTGTTTCTTGTTTAGTTGAGATTCAAATTTTCTTCAGTAATTTGGATAACCTCTTCCTTAGTAATTACTATTTCATGTGGCAGAAAGCCCATGTCAAGAGTTCTATCAGCTAAGACTGTACTGGGATCACAACCTGCCCCTCGAATAGCGGCATTTTCTTCAAAAGGTCCCAATGCTCTGACCCCAGAAATTTTAAAGGTAATTCGTTTATAAGAAGCAGTGCAACCTTGGGGACAGCAATCTTTCAGATAAAACATTGTGGTTTTTCATCAAATTCCATTTGTCGTGTTGAAGCTTAATAATCTATCATTCACATCACTCGCATGATTCATTTTGATTTCTTTGACCTCCAGGTCACAGTTTGAGGCAACTTTTTTTCTTCTCACAATATGTTTTTACGTCGTTTGTTTTGCAGCCTGATGTTGCAGCTCCTGGATTAAACATTCTGGCTGCCTGGTCTCCAGCAACTGCAAATTTGAAGTTTAACATTTTATCTGGAACTTCGATGGCTTGCCCTCACGTAACTGGAATTGTGGCTCTTATAAAAGCTGTATATCCTTCATGGTCGCCATCTGCTATAAAATCTGCAATTATGACAACAGGTATGCTCCCAAGTCCTTCATGAGGAAACTCAAGCTCTATTTAGCCCCGTAATTTGGTTCCTCTAATCTTGTTTAGCACTTTTTTTTTTTTAAGAGCCCCCCTTCAGTTTGCAAATACACAACCGTGACATTAAGGCTATGCCAAAGATAAGTGAAAATACCATAAATTATGGATTTGTATACTCATAGAAATGCATTACTGACATCTGCAAATGCGTTTCCGTCTGAGATTAGAACATCATCTAACAGAAAAGAAGAGTTGAATAACATCTCATTTTATCACTGAAAACCATTTCATCTATAAATCTGTCTGAGATTAGAACATCATCTAACAGAAAAGAAGAGTTGAATAACATCTCATTTTATCACTGAAAACCATTTCATCTATAAATCTGACATTGCAAATATGAATGCAGCTACAGTGTTGGACAAGCAGCGCAAACCTATCACAGCAGACCCCCAAGGAAGGAGAGGGAATGCATTTGATTATGGTTCTGGCTTTATAAACCCTACAAAAGCACTTGATCCAGGTTTAGTTTATGATGCAAAGCCAGCAGATTATAAAGCCTTTCTCTGTTCAATTGGTTATGATGAGAGGTCACTTCATCTAATCACAAGAGATGACAGCACCTGTGCTCAATCATTTGCCACGGCATCTGACCTTAATTATCCATCTATTGTAGTCCCTAATCTTAAAGAGACCTTTTCAGTGACCAGAACTTTGACAAATGTGGGAAGGCCAAGAAGTATTTATAAAGCAGTAGTATTTGCTCCCAAAGGTGTCAATGTTACCGTTGTCCCTCAACGGATAGTCTTTGACAGCTATGGACAGAAGATAAACTTCACTGTGAATTTCAAGGTAGCTGCTCCACCAACGGGTTATGTTTTTGGATCACTGTCGTGGAGGAACAGGAGATCGTGGATAACATCCCCACTTGTTGTCCGAGCCATGCATTCCAGGATGGGACTGGTATTTTAGCCCCAGCTTCAAGGAATACACCTCAGGACTTTCTACTTTCTGAAATTATTGCAGGTATAGGCAAGTTAAAGCAAATGTAAATTGATAAGACATTTCCTCCACTATTGAATCCATAAATTCTTTTGAAGATAGCAAGCACGGGGATCTGTTTCTGTCTTTTGCCAGTTAGTCTGTTACGTAATTTCAGGTTTCTTTGCTCTAATTTCTTGTCATTATCTTTATCTTTTAGCTTAGTAGATTGATTTTTGTCAGAACTGCTAATGTCATGCACCCAATGATTGATCCGTACACAGCATATTTGCAATGTTACGACCAAAAAGCGTAACCTCCTCATGATTGTCTTCCTCTTCTCTTGTGAACCTAGTCTCGTTGACTCCCGATATGATGGCATGAGAAAAGATTTTGACTCACATTACTTTCTTGCAATAAGATGATTTAGCTCATTCTGATTCATACAATTTCTCAACATTTGGGACCGATCTTAACTTAGCATCTCCCCATTTCCGCAATAAGCAAATGTACAGTATTATGTTTTTTTTTTATTTTATAATTTGGTGGGGAAAGAAGAAAAGACAAAAAAATTTCGTTCTGACTGAAAGTTCACAAATTTATCTAAAAGCTCAGATAACTTCACTTGGTGTAAAAGGAAAAAGTGTGCAACTTCGTTTGGAAAGTTGGCTTTTGAAGTGTTTTTTTTTTTAAAATATTACTGTAACAGTTTTATCTAAAAAGGAAAAATTACTTTAGCAATTTTAAAAATTCTTCTTAATTATGTGTTTCTGAAATAAAAAGTTTGTTAAAAAAAATGTATATGAAGTTTTCATAAAAAGTGTTTGAAGAAACACAACCAAATAAATGGAGCTTCTCCAACTTAAGGCAGTGAGTACCGTTGCATCCAACATGAAGAGCACAATGAACCGACATAATCTGCTACATCTAGTGTCAATGTAACAATTTTGATTCAAGAACCACCGGCGCTCCAGCAGGAGGGAAAGATGTTTAAGGAGCACTACCAAGCCTAAACATAGAGTTGGAACTTAATTGTTTCTATAAACTGTATTATCACATATCTACAAATGGAACCACTGCCAGATAACAGGACAATCATGTTATTCACTGGGCTTGGGAACCTCAGAAGGATCAAGTAGGCCTTCTAACACAACAAGGTCATCTAATAGTGTTAACTTCTCTTCTTCAAGGGCCTTAATCTCATCTTCAACAGCTTTCAAATCCCTTCCTAGCCCAAAGCTCTCCTCCTCTAGAAGCAAATACTTGTGCCTCAAAGCCCGATAACCATTTCCAGATAATTGAGACGAGTCTGCCAATGAATCTGAGGTTGATTTGTCTGGATGTTGCGAAACTGCAGAAACTGCATTTGCCAAGCCTCTCTTAGATGGCTTCTGCACCATGTGAATTGGCAAAGCCTGAACATCTTGTATTTTCTTAACACTTTCTCCTTGTAATGGAGGCATGGAAGCCTTTGGCATTATGGGTTTCTTTTTCCGTGACTTAAGAACTAAAGTTTCATCAGGTGAAATCATCCTTTGATCTTGCATTCCTCGGCACCAATTGCATAGAACTACACAAAATGAAAGGAAAAGCATTAGTACAAAAATAGAAAAGCATCAACGGTGGCTCACAAGTTTTCAGAGCATAAGAATGCCAAATCGATTTGAGTATCAAAGACTATGGCTAATCATAGCTCTAGAAACTTTACATAAAGATCATTTTTTATAATATACAAACACCAAGAATAGTGTAGCTCTGACAGCTTAAGTCATGAACACCACCTCTGAACCAGTAACATACAGACAAATCATAACTAACAAATTCCGATGAACCTAGCATACAAGAACCAGAGTAATACTTGAGCATCATAGAGCAAAACACTGAGGGAATTGGCACTTCTACAATAAAATAGTATTAATGGTAGTGCTACAGCCCACAAGGGTATCATATTGTGTTCCCAGAAATACTTCGTATGACTGACTACCTTAGAGGGTCGAACTACTTATCTGGTAGTATCACGCATCCAAAATTACCTGTCCTTGACCATCTTAGAGGTCAATACTTTATCTGGTAGCCAAAACAAACTAAGATGCAGAAAACTAGCTTATAAAGTTAATGTATACTAGTTTCACGATCATATAGCTGTTTAGGGATCACAATTGTTGAAAAACAGAACTTTGGGAACAGCAGTATCATCATTGATTTCATGATCATGTTTTGCTGTTATTGCAATCGTTCAAGACTGGCACGCAATTCGGCCAGTTCTGTTCTACAGCACAAATGAGCACGAGTTATAGGTTTCCCAATTCTAGGTTTCCTGACATTTGTTTCATGGTATCATGCTCTCACTTTTCTCTTTAATATCTCTTAGAATTCTAGATGTCAAAATCAATTGTTAACAGCCATATATCTCAACAATAAAGAAAAAGAAACCTACTTACGAAGCCCCAAAAAAAGTCTAAAACAATTGACAGAAAGAAAATGAATCTCTAAGTACGACCGCAATACTTCAATCCATGGCTCTCATTCTTCAAAGGATACCTAGTGCAGAAAGTCTCTACACCTTCAGCATTTTCTTGATTGACAATTAAACAAAAGATCCAATTTTTTAACTCAAAGAAGGCATCCAGACTTAAAATCACCTAAACCCACAGCCCTAATTATTGAATCCGAAAGAATTAGATTATGAAAGTATCCAATTTGACCCCATATTGCACACTAACACAGCCCATGAAACCTTTCTCTCCCATCACAAAATGGGAAAAAAAACATTCAAAAAAAAGGCATAACTTGACAAAAAGTGATCAGCCCAGAAAGTATAACAATTCCACAAAGAGGATTTACTAATTTCAAGAACCAAGAACTAACATAACAGAATTACTAAAGCACTTAACCAAATCAAATAAACAAGAGAAGCAGGGTGTTCAATAATATAACAATAATTCAGAACTAGAAAACGAGAGAGCGACGAGTAAATAATAATAAAACAATGGTGCAATTTTAAGCATCTTTAACGTATAAAAAACAAAATTATTAGTTGAATAATTCTTCATTAAATTTACCAGAAATCAGCAGTAGAAGAAAAAAGGACGTAAAGGGGCTGCCAGTCGACAAGGGTTTCTGAAGAGGAACAAGCAACAAGCGGGGTTGATGAAGATGCAGTCCGACGTTAATGTCTCCGAAGGGCAAAGGGCTATCGAGTATGGAATTCAACGGGGAAAAGAATAGCGCTGTAAGACGCGCTCGCCAAAGGTTCAACAAATTTTCTTTTTCTTTTAAATAATTTCCCAATTTCTTAGTATTTTTCTTTTTTTAAAGGACATGAGTTGTGTGATTATTTTCTTTTAATTTCTTAAGGGGCAGCTAAAAATTTAGGGGGAAATTCTTTAAATTTCTCTTCATTACTCATTTCTATAAAATAAGAGAGAATAAATAAACAAAAGATTTAGTTTGCGTAAGTTAATTGAGTCAATTAGCTTCAAGTGATAGTTACACTATTTCTAAATTCATTAGATGAGTGGATTTCGGAAAATTGAAATGTAGTAGCCATGAAAATAAAAAATTAAGATTGTGATATGTAAAATATTTACTTCTCATTTGGAAAATCTCAAGAAATAGTTAAATTAACAAATCAAAATTCCACCAAGAAATCAACAACAACAACAACAACAAAAGAAAAGGGGAAAAAAGGGGGGAAAAGGCAAAAGAGTAGTTTAGACTTGAAGAATATCTTAAGATAAACAAAGAATGAAAGCAATAATCCAAAGGAATAAAATAGTAAATATCAACCAAAATGACAAAGATGTAATACTCCCCAAAAATTCAGAAAATTATTTTTATTCACTCAATAGTCAATACCAACCCAAGCACATACGTCTAAGCTACGCAGTGCAACAAATTCAACATTAAAAAGACTTGTGCAAGTGGGGATAATTCTGCACCCTTTCTATATAATTCTAATGCTTTGAATTCCTTATAAAACCCCAAATCCAATAGGGGAGATGTTGATAATTTGATGTCATACTACTAGTAATAAATATAATTATTACTGTTGCAAATAAACCAATAAATCCCGCGTATATACACATGGATTTTAATGTGACAAGAACAAGTCATGGCCTAGTTCCACCTTCGAAGCCAACACCATCTGAAGTTCTTGATCTCTCGGTCATCGACAGACAGCCAGTCCTACGTTGTAATGCTCGAACCTTGCATGTGTTTAGACATGCAAGTTCAGCACCAGCTCCAGCACAAGTCATCCGACAGGCTTTTTCTAAGGCTTTGGTTCCCTATTATCCTCTGGCTGGGCGTTTGAAATTAGCCCCGACCGATCTTCAGATTGAGTGTTCTGGAGAAGGCATTTGGTTTGTGGAGGCTAAGGCTAATCGTAGTCTTGAAGCATTGGATTACTTTGAAAATGCAATGTCTTTTTCCTCTGATACTCTTGATAAACTTTTACCTCCTCCTCCAGCTGATGGCCTAGATCCACTTATACTAGTGCAGGTAATTTGTGATTAACGTATAATATCTGATTCATTGATCATGTTACATTCCCAGCTACAACTAATTTCCACATCCGAGAGTAAAATGATGCTATATAAATCCCATTTTTCAGATAACGCAATTTTCATGCAAAGGGTTCGTGATGGGCCTAACGTTCTGCCACACAATTTGTGATGGACTGGGAGCTGCACAATTCGTGAAAGCAGTAGGGGAGATGGCCAGAGGCATTGAAAAGCTTAGCATTACACCATCTTGGAGCAGGGACTTGATTCAATCTCCATCACTTGAAGCTTACATCAAATCATTTCCGAATACTCTGTCACCCCTCCCTCCACCAATTCCTCCTTACCTATTGGAACATGTTACCATAGACATTCCTCTGGACGAAATCAATAGCCAAAAACAAAAGTTCCAAGATCAAACAGGCGGCCAAAAATGCTCCACCTTTGACATAATAGCAGCCGGTTTTTGGAGGCATCGGACGCGTGCCATTAGCCATAGCTTGAAGGAGGACGAGGAATTGAAGCTCGTGTTTTTTGCAAATTGTCGTTACCATTTGAGCCAACTCTTACCTAGAGGTTTCTATGGTAACTGTTTTTTTCCTGTCACCGTTACGGCCTCGTGTGGGATGCTCACACGAGCGTCGTTGGTTCAAGTGGTTAAAATCATTCAAGAAGCTAAATCTGACCTGGCAATCGAATTTGCCAGGTGGATGAATAGTGGGGTCGCGGATGTGGACCCCTTCTTACCGCCTCTTATCTATACCACGTTGTTCATTTCGGAGTGGGGCCGACTTGGTTTTAACGAAGTGGATTATGGATGGGGCCCTCCTGTCCACGTTGTCCCAATGCAAGGCTCTAGTGTCATTCCCGTTGGTATTGTGGGCACCTTGCCTTCTCCGAGAGTTGGGATCCGGCTGATGACGTGGTGCGTCGAGAAGGCCCATCTTGAGCCCCTGGCCCATTGGCCTACGGGCCTTTAAGACGATCTACACTAATTAATATCAAGACATTTCATATCAGTCAGTGCTTGTACCCATTTCTTACAACTCTAGTGAAAAGAAATTTGATTCCTTGGCCATGGGCCCATAATCTAGAAAAATAAATTCATTTTTTAAATGAAAAAATTCATACAGAGGGTTTTTTCTGTATTGTTCTGAAATAGTTAAGTGTTTTAATATCTTTTTTTTACCTAATAATGGTGATTTTTTTTACTTAAAATTATTGGTGGATAACCATGTGAAACAAATAACAATAAAAGATTATGTGTAATTTTTAGCCTATTTGTCTATTTTATAGCAAGTTTATCAAACCATTGATAAGTTAATTGTTGAGTACAGTAATTCATCTATGTTTAACTTTTTTTTTTTTTTTTGTTAACCAGAAAAAGGTATAGGAGATTTTTAAGAAAGGAGATGGTAATACCTGAACCCCGAATACTAAGGAGGAGTTATAAATCTCTAACTGCCCAAAACACATTGTTTGTTCCTAATTAAATATTGATATACCATATGCTTTCTCCTTTTAAAGGCCAATAATGTATTCCGTCGCTGCTGTTGAGAACAATTATTGGAATGAAACATCCAAGAACGTTCAGTGACTCTTTCTAGAAGCATAGAAGGAAGGCTGAGTAACACTGGTCAAAAATATTAATCTACAGTAAAAAGCTGCAAATGATTAGGAATGGCTTCTACATTTATTGCCCAGAAGACCCCTATTCCAGTAGCCACTCAGATTGTAGACAAAAAGTGAATTTCAGCTATAGGTGAAAATAAAACCTAACCAGTAGCAATCAATGTATGAATAAAGAAAGAGGATTGAAAGGGCCATTTGCTATTTCTTAACCTTGTTTGATCCAAGAAATCTGACCATGATCTTGTGCTCTAAGAACTGACACTACTAACTGATTTTGAGTACTTGTGAACAAAAGCCTAAATATTTTTCAATCATAGCAACTCAGTTGTACCATTCAGTTTTGTCTAGCATCTTTTTGCGCGATTGTGTTTGTACATTTTAAACCAAAATTTTATAGTTACAAAGTACTTTCGACAATTAATAACTATGAGTATGCCAATATCAATTTTTTGAAAATCTAATAGAAACTATTAATGAAATCAAACAATCATACCATAACATATATTTTCAACACTCGTGTTTCTCGTCTAGTTTTTCTTTCTTTTATTCAATAAAGTTTGAACTCTCCCTTAAATTAATTAATAAAAAACGAAACTCCAGAATTAACCCACAAAATAAAATAGGAGAGAGAGAGAGAGAGATTAATCAATCCTACTATGCAAACGTAATGATCACTAGGATTGAGGCAGCGGGCAAATTTTGACCCTGTATTAGCCAGCTAGGCAGCACGCGGAGTATTGTTCAGCCACGTTTTACTATCTACCAATAAGAATAAAAAATCACTTATTTTTGGCGGACTATGTAATGCCAAAAGTCCATCATCACCTTTGGGTCATTGGAGGCCCCAAAATTCCTTCCTCTACACATCCAAGCCCACACGTTCACTTTACTCCAAATTCTCTTATTAATTTTTTTTGTTGTACAATTGTGTATTGTATAAAATTATATTATATCAATATGAAATTAACGAAACCACGGCCTAGTTCTGTATTAGTCATAATTAAACACAAAAAAAAATTAAAATAGAGGATTTAAACCACACTTATTTAGTTTTGCTAACCAAGTTTTTAGAACTGTTATTGTTAACCTGGTATTTACTTTTGATTAAAACAAAAAAAAAAATCAACAATAAATTGACTCAAAATTTTCTTGACGTTGACATTGCTTTCTGAGAAAGAAGGAAGCTATGGTTAATCCCACAATAAACTACGCAATTTAGTATAGTAATTCACATAATTGCGTCCAAGACATGTATCCCATACGAGGTATAAACTAATTATTAACAAGTAGGATAATTTATAGATAACCTATTAGTAAGAGGACAAAGCACCTTTTAGGTACATCTTGGCTTTTGATGGATAACAATTTAGCTTAGTTTTGTTAGTTACGTGTTGACCTAACCATAATCAATGAAGATGAACATTATACCTATCCACTCTATTTGACTTTCGTTAAAGGGTAGGAAGTTTCCCAAATTTATGCAAGCATGATGCAAATTGGCAAACCATTTTAATTAGTCAATGACTTCTACCTCACATTCTATTCTTTAAAGGAAATATCCTAGCAAGTAAATTATATTCTGGTTGTATATCTATATGTGAATCTTGAATTTTTTATTTTTGGGAGAACCCTTTTTTAACTTAAAGAATAAATGTTGAAAAGATAGAGGAGAAAAGGTGTTTGACGTAGTTAAATAAGCAGGAGGTTTAAATTGAAGTGTACATCCATCAGAAAATATGTTTTGCCTGCCTAAAATCGTTTGCTACCATTCATATTTCTTTATCAAATCGGCCTTCTGGGTTGTTCAATTCTGATTTCTTAATCACAGCAACACCTATTTTAAATTATCCCCATTTTTCTCTGTCTTTTATTCTTTTTTTGAGCAAAATATATACTGATATATTATTGAAATGCAAAATTGCCTTTTTCTTTTCTTTTTCTTAATTTTTCCCACTTTTCGGAAAATTCTTCTTGGTATCATTAAAGGAAATACTAAAATTGCTTCTTATGGTCACGCATAAATTATCATATAAACGTACACGCTCACATTCGTTGTCTTCCTCCTCGCATGTAGACGTTTTCATGACAAACATTTTTTAATTTATCAAAATTTCAAACCCTCTTAACCCTTTCTCGACTTCTTCAAACTGGCCTCTGATGTGGGACATCTTTATCTATCTCCTACAGCTCTAGGGTCCTTTGTCTACATGCTGCTCTGCTTGTTATAAGGTACCCACCTGCAACAAATCTTTCTTCTGGATCTTGAATCTGATGTCTTTTGTCCTCATAAAAGTTCATGTGGAGGCTACGGCTACGGCCCACCAAGGACATTCGTTGTGTCCTTCACAAACAAGATGAAGTTCATCTTTGGGATAATTGCACAAACCTCTCCTGAAGTTTGTCATAATTACACTCACCTCCCTTCAAGTTTTAAAAATTACACTTACACCTCCTATGTCTATATTTTTCATAACAAATTAAGTCCATGTTAATGATGTAACTCAAAAAAACTAACTAAATACATTAAAACATCCTAAATTACTTTTAAATTGATCATCTCTTTCTTATTAATATATTTGTTTGTAAAATTTTAATAGATAAAGTAAATTTTATTTCACATTAGTCAAATAACTGAGTTTTGAAGAAGTAATATTTGGTGGAGATTGAAAATTTGAGGTAAGATAAAAATATTTTTGATATTTTTATGACTAATTAATTTATTTTTAAGATTTATTTATTTTTTTTAAAGCAATTAAGCATATTTTAAGGTATTTAGTTGGTATTTTTGGGTTGCATTATCAAAATGGACTTGTTTTGTTATGAAAATATAAACACAGGGAGTGTAAGTATAATCTTTAAAACCTGAGAAGAGGTGAGTGTAATTATGACAACCTCAAGGGAGGTATGTGTAATTATCCCTTCATCTTTTTTACTTTTTGACAAAGTTTAAGCTTATCCTTTGAAATAACAGAAAGCCTATTAAGTATCTATCGAGTACATGAAATTATTGATTGAACACTGCAGCAAAATATTCAAATTTATATACACCTATAATATATATATTTGCCAGTCACATATATTGTCTGTCTTCTTATCTCTTTGTTCTTACCAAAAAAAAAAAAAGGCTTATTTGTGCCGCCTAAATTCTTGTACACTATACACATGGGGTTGTTTTTTGTGGGTACTTTTTTGGTTGGAGAGAATATGCACTATTTTCTGCTTTACATGTGGGTTTGGACGTCCTCCCACCACTTGCTACATTAAAGAAATGCAAGTGAGTTTCATCTTCCATCGACAGAATAATCTGACAGCATGCATTTCCACCCTCATGGAAGTCTTGAATTAATTTATTAGGAGCCAATAATACCTTTCACTCTTTATTCTTGGAATTATAATTCTGCTCTTTTGCCTTATACTATGAATATAGCTTTACTTCTCACTCCTATGTAATACTAATAATAATACTCTCTCCGTCCCATTTTGATAGACTTGTTTTCCTTTTTCATCCGTCTTAAATTATAGTTCACTTTTCAATTGAATAATGTAATTAATTTTTAACTTTTCTAAAATGTCACTATTTAATTACTCTGTTATAAGTGAGAATGCATAACAAATCGTGCATTCAAATATCAAATGGAATTAATTTGACTTATGGTGTAATTTTTCATTTGTATTTAATGTAAATGTTTAATGATGAATATAAGGGTATTTTAAGAACATCATAGATTAATTCATTCTTTCAATAAAGTTAACTAACTTTTCTTAAATTGTGTGAAAAAACATGTAAGCCTATCAAAATGGGACGGGAAGTATAAACTAGCAAGGTTTAATTTGCCTTTAATCGTTGGTACACAACAAAGATCTTCAACACTGATTGAGATTATGTTTTATCCATTAAAGAAACTAATAGTTACATGTGAACGCTAGCTGCTAGAATAAAGTTCCGTGCAATTAACACTTTTTAATAAAGTATTAGTTAATGCTACTGTCTAATGCAGAATTATTGAAGTTTTTTCAATCGCTCCATTATGAAAAAGGGATTTGAACTTCAAATCTTCAGCATTTTAACTCTTTATTTTTTTTAGAATTAAAGATAGTTGTTTTGTGTAATGTTTTTGAAATTGAACCAACCGGTGAACCAAGAGAGTGGTTGGGTTATAGTCTAACTCGATTCAACCAATTGGTTCAACAAATTGATATTTGATTTTCTTTTTATTTTTTTTATAAATAATCGAATCGAACTCATGTCGGTTCGCAATCCGACCAGTCGATTTGGTCCAATTTTTAAAACACTGTTTTCTGTTCTCCACCGAAGTGTCATTTAAACCACCATAGCCAATCCCTGCTCCCAAAAAGAAAAGAAAAAGTCAAATTTCCATTGTCAACCCAAGAATCCTTCTGGGTTGAATTTATGTAGCATTACTTCCTCCTACGCGGTCTTTCCTCTTGAAGGAAATCCTTTTCCTTCTTTTCAAATTTTACGTCTTTCTAATTCTGGGGCTAACCGATTCAAACATTAAATTGAAATATAAAAGAAAATTTCTTTTCAAAACGAGAAAATGAACTATGACAATAAATTGGCAATAGAAGTTTGAATTAATTATTTATTTGTCGTTTAATAAAGACTCAATAAAAATACTTTCTTGTTAGTCGTATACCTTTCCACGAAATTACCAGGTATTTTCTCTCTTTGGGTCCGTAAATTAGTGACTTAAATTATGAATTGGTGGAAGATATTGTGGTTTCAATGAAGCAGAAAAATTAATAATTTTTTTTTAAAAATAGTAAGTTATCAGACGATTTCGTTAATTTAGTTTAAAATTTACTCTTTTTTTTCTTGTAATTTTGATGACGAAGCGTCGGTACAACATTGTGTATAATTTATGCTACAATTCATGTAGTGATGAGAATTCAATTAATTTCTGTTTACGTCAAGTTTTATTATTATTATTACTTTTATTTTTATCCCTGGATTAAATTCTTATTGACTTTCAATCCAGTAATTTTAAAATTTCTACTGAGTCTCTGCCTATCATATACACCCATGTATGCTAATTAATTTCATAAGAATTGGCCAACAGGATTAATTTATATTATCTTTTCCCGATAATTCATTTCTAATTAGCACCATTTCATCACGAAAGTGTTTGTCATTGTCAATGCTCTGCAGAAGATTTCTATATTTTGAGGATTAAAAAAGTTGATTTTTACAAATGAATATGGCATTAATTTGTTCCTTTTAAAACATAATTAACTTCACATTTATGTTCAATCGTAAGATGGAAATATCTTGTCTAAATACAAATATACATATATAACCACTTTCTTATATTTTTTTATTCTTTAAAATAGAAATCTTAGGGAACCAAATATGAAAATTTCAACTTGTAAATATTGAAAAAGGGTTTTGGCCTGGTGGTTGTGCAAGTAATTAGATGTTGATTTATGGAATTTAATTTTTATCAAAAAAAAAAAATTCTCTAAGGTAACATTTGATTTTTATCTTCAACTCGGTGGCTTGCATACGTAAAGCATTACTTCAGGCGAAAATTATAAAATAAAATGGTTCTTTCTTGTCATTAACAATTTATTTAATAAATTAAAAACATCTAATAGCAACTTGAGGTAAGATTATATTATACATGCATACATCAGAATCTTCCTAACCCACTGAGCACAAAGAATTTTGGATTCTTAAGACTCCAAAGAGGGTTGAATTTTCGCATTCTCATGTCAACTCATGGAAATTCTTTGCAAACAAATATAAGTGGAAAAAAAAATTGAAAGGAAATATTTATACCTGAATTTATAAAGAAACCAGGCTTTCATCTCACAACTACAACGAGTGGAGTGGCTAAAAAAATATTTATTGAGTAGTTAAGGAGCACTTGAGATTTTGACGCGAGGTATTTTTGAACAAAATTGAAGAGCAGTCTTTAAATTCAATTCTTAAACTCTTATAGAGTGAAAACACTTATTATAAAAGTATTCCTTCACTGAAACACGAAAATTGGAATCATATTAATAGTCAACATTGATCAAATTTTTTTAAGCTAGACATATATCTCACACAAAGCATAGGATTGATTAAGTAGACCTATAATTTTGAATTTAAATGAATACAATTAAACTCACATAAACATGCAAATATGTGCAATTTGTGTCTATGTGCATATCTTACAGAGAAATCAATATTTAATGTACTACTATTAATGTAATTTGCTTGAATAGTGACTCATGTGTATCACAAAATGAGATGTACATTTTAGTACTATTCCCATCCCATATATTTTCTCTAAAAAAAGAAAGACTTTGATCATTAATAACAACAAAATATCAGAGTCAAAAGGACAAAAGTTGTCTAATGAAATGTCCAACTAGGAAAACCTAAACAATGGCAAGTTGGCATGTGAAATTTTTCAAGAAAATTTGGAGAGAGAGAGAGAGAGAGAGAGAGAGAGAGAGAGAAGGGAGTCTGAGTCTACCTTCACAGAGACTCATATGCCAATTCAAAAGACTATTATTATTACTAATATTACAAATAATCAAAATAAAGTATATCAAAAGCGCAGGTTCCAAGCAATGCACTCTCTTCTCTATCGAGGGTGGCGACCAAACCAAAAACCTATTCAAACTTTCTGAATCTTCAACCCCACCATCCATTCATCATTCGTGTCTCTTCAACCATATTTTAATCCCCCCATGAAAAGCCTTTAGCCTCTCCCTCCTCTGCTTTCTTCTTCAAGAAAACACCTCATTGATTCCTTCCCCATTCTACCCAAGCCATAGCCATCACAAGCCGTCTTTCACCAGCTCCATTCTGAGTCTTTGGTCAAATGGGATTATTTCTGACAGCAAAGACCAGCAAAGCAACTTTCATCTTTCTTTGCTGCCTGTTGGCCATTTCTGAAGCTGAAAAGCTCGAAACATTCAGCAAACAATATGGTCAGCCCTTTGATGAAACTTACTATGATCACTTTATGGTTAAATACCCTTCAGGAATCAACAATAAAGCTCTTCAGTTAACCCCTGATACTTCTGCGCAAGGTTTCAATTTTACAAACCAATCAGGAAGAATCCTTCTGGAAAAATCCTTTAAGCTGTGGAAAGATGGTGATGAACTCTCGTCCAATAAAAGCAGGGTGGCTTCTTTCAACTCCTCATTTCTTATAAACATTTACCGGGTTAACAATTCAGCAGGTGAAGGTCTTACATTCTTGATTGCTCCTGGACTAGATTCGCCTCCCCAAAACAGTTCTGGTCAGTTTCTTGGCCTGACAAATGCTACAACTGATGGAAACTCCACCAACAAAATTGTCGCGGTCGAGCTCGATACAGTCAAACAAGATTTTGATCCCGATGACAATCATATCGGCCTGAATATCAATAGTGTCCGATCTGTTAAATCTGCATCCTTGACTGCCCTCAACATAACTCTTGCTCCACCTGGACCTGAACCAAGGTTCCATAATGTCTGGGTGGAATATGATGGGGAGAAGAAGATCATCAAAATCTACATTGCACGGCAAGAGACAATGGATGGACCGACCCCTCCTCGCCCCAGCACGCCCATAATAAGTTCAGATCTCGATTTGAGTAAGGTTCTGAATCAGGATTCGTATTTCGGTTTCTCTGGTTCTACCGGTGATACTGCTGAGCTGAACTGTGTACTGCGTTGGAACTTAACAGTACAGTACTATCAAAAAGAAAAGCAATGGCTGAAGATTGCTCTTGGAGCTGGAGTACCAGGGCTGGTGCTCCTGACAGGGGTAGCTTTGTTGGGATGCTATTTCTATAAGAGGCGATTGGCACGGTCGAGTTCGAATATTCTTGGAGCACTCAAGAGCCTGCCTGGAACTCCGAAGGAGTATGAGTTTAGAGAATTGAAGAAGGCTACCAATAATTTTGATGAGAAACACAAGCTTGGACAAGGGGGTTATGGTGTTGTATACAGAGGATTCTTGGCTAATGAGAATTTGGAAATTGCAGTTAAGTGGTTTTTGAGGGATAATATCAAGGGCCAAGATGATTTTCTTGCTGAGCTTACTATAATTAATCGCCTTCGGCATAAACATCTTGTTAAATTGCTTGGTATGTCTTTTGCGCCTTTACTCAATTCTATATGTTCATGTAAATACTGCATCCAATTTATATCTGTCCATTGGCCCGAAGACAAAATTGATTTAAGCTGCTTTTCTGAATCTTGTTAATTGTTCATACTTTTATTGTCTGTTTCCATCGTGAACTGATGCATTATCCTTTCCATAGATTCTAATTGATAGGCATGCGATTACTTTCATGTACAGGGATAATTGTTTCTGGCTGCTGATTTTCAATTTTAATGGAATTTAAAGCTATTTGAAAGCATTTAATTTTGTTGACTGCTGACTAGTGTAGAAAATAAATTTGATTATCTTGTTTAGATAAGTATCTTGCAATTGTGGTTGATGGATTGTGTTCATTAATCTAATCCATCAGTCTCAATCTGATCAGTTGGTGGTACAAAATAAGCAATTAAGCAAGATTTATTTGTCATTAAGAATTAAGACTAAATAGTTGGAGTAAAATCCAATAATAAGAAGACAACTACGGTGACAGAGATATCCTTACAATAAACTCTTCATTTATTTTTTAAGGAAAGAATGAAATTTCTCATGAGCTATTTGAAGAATATCTCCAAAAGTTGTAGAGATGAACTGACTAGAAATAAAGAGGTCTGAGGTTTTCAAGTAGCTTTCATTTTTGAAACTTCCAGCATTAATACTCCTGTCTTTCATGTTTTAGTTCCTGTCAAGCACCAGCCAAAATTTACCTTCCATTTACATAGTGTCCTTCCTTTGTTGGTTAATTCTATCCAAAAATCTGACTGGAAACATTCCCCGCACCCCCAGAAAACCGACCAATTGTCTCTGAATATTGTCACCTTCATATAATGAATTATTTAGGTCCACAAGAGTCTCAATCTTCCTAGTCCTTGATCCTATTATTCTTGCTATCCTTTTTTCCTTTGTTGATAGGCGGTAATATCACCGTCATCTCTTGATGTTAGTCCTAAGTATCTCTTTCTATGATATGGAATCGAATAAAAAATCCACAAGACAAATGGCGGGTTGCTTGGGAAGTCCCTGTTACCCGAAAAGTCTATTGAGGCCGCATGTTTAGTTGAGTCTATATTTCTTGAAAATTTTTGCCAATAAAGGAATAGTAAACGGTTCGCATCACAGTAAATGTCATGCTACATACATCATGGAAACAAGTGAAGAAACTTCCTGAGTGCAGCTCTTGCTTTGAATATATAATGCCGTTATTTATAGTTCTGAGTTTGGAAATTATTCTTCTTTTGAAAAGACCAAATTTAGAACCTGAAAATGACCTCTAACTTCAGCTTTAACTTTGGTTAAGTTCATTTGCTTTGACTCTTTACATGTCTATAGCCTGCAATTATTGTATATATACTATCTTTGATGTCATTTGAAGCCAATAAAAATTAACAGATGATGCATAAAATTAAATAACATAAAACAGATTGTCATTCATAAGTTGGGTTTCAGATAGAGTGTGACAACTGAAAATTGTTGAATACTTCTGAAGGAAATGAATAATCATAAAAAATAAGATCACACCTTCTGAACAAATCAATTGTATTGCTTCAGTTGATCTTTTGTATGTATAGATTAACGACAACAAAGCAACAAACAGACGCTAATAACATAGTTATTTCGTTTACAGGATGGTGTCACAAGAATGGGAAGCTACTACTTGTATATGAGTACATGCCTAAAGGCAGCCTGGACCAACACCTCTTTGTAGAGCAGGATAAACCCCCACTGAGCTGGGACCTTCGGTACAAGATCGTATCTGGTGTGGCCTCAGCCTTGCACTATCTTCACAACGAATATGATCAAAGGGTGGTTCATCGTGATCTTAAAGCCAGTAACATCATGCTGGACTGCAACTTTAATGCTCGATTGGGTGACTTTGGCCTGGCACGAGCTCTTGAAAATGAGAAGACATCTTATGCGGAGGCTGAGGGTGTACCAGGCACAATTGGATATATTGCACCTGAGTGTCTGCACACTGGGAAGGCGACACAGCAATCTGATGTCTATGCATTTGGGGCAGTCTTGTTGGAAGTGGTGTGTGGACAGCGACCTGGAGCCAAGATTGGTGGCTTCAATTGCTTAGTAGACTGGGTATGGTTCCTGCATCGTGATGGCCTCCTACTCCATGCTGTTGATGAGAAGTTAGGGGAAGATTACGTTGCTGAAGAAGCTGAGAGACTTTTGCTATTGGGGCTGGCTTGTTCACATCCTACAGCAAGTGAGAGACCTAAGACACAAGAAATAATACAGATTATATCAGGATCAGTGCCAGCACCATATGTTCCACCATTCAAGCCAGCATTTGTCTGGCCTTCAATGGTTCCAGTAGATATAAATTCTATCACAACAGACACTACTTCCATTACAACTTCCCAAGTTAACTCCATTACAACTTCCCACTTCAACTCAGGATGGAGTGAACAGTACCTGAGCAGGGAGAGCACTGCAGGATACACTGACCACTCCATGGTGTAGTTTCTTTTGTAAACAACTACGTACCAATGGGTTATGCCCTTTTTTTATTTTTTTATTTTTGGGTCCAATTTCTTATAGTTGTCTTATATCTTTTTTTTTTTTAAATATCTTTTTGGGGAGGAAATTGCAAGATTTCCGTTTATGTTTTCCTTTTGGAAGTTGTGGAGTTTTGACTGTACATTAGTTCCATGGTCATAGAAGCATGTACTTGTTAGTCATAAGTACTTTCATCTATCAAATTGTATATTAGTGTGAATGAACAATCTTGTTAATGCTTGGAAGATGAAAATTTTTTTGTTCCGAACTGAAAAGTTGTTTTCATCAAAGTGTGATCAAGGATAATTTTCTTCGCCAGCCTGTTTACAACGGTAACAACTCCAATGTCACTTGAAAATGTTAGTTCTTGTTCTAAGGAACAAACTATTAGCCATTGGCCAATGGCCCGGTGGCCAGGGCAGACCCTAAGATGTCCTCCTACTGAAGGTTAAAGGATCAAATCTCTCCTGCAGTAGTTAGGAACTTGGATTTAAGGGGAGGGGGTAAATAATATTTGGAGTGCCATATTCTTAATTGTATGTGGTAGGAATTAGGATTTAAGGGGAGAGGGTAAATAATATTTGGAGTGCCATATCCTTAATCACGTGCGGCAAACAGTTTAGAGTTTTATCTAGCATACTATTGGGAGCTTCATCCCACTTGTACGAGGCAAGATATATTTGTAATACAAATCCAACATATATTGGAAGTCTCACCTCACTTATGTGAGACAAGATACATTTGTAATATAATTGTGATTGCTCAAAAAAAGGCTGAATCACAAAATGCCCCTTGTAGTGCTGCATTAGTAGCAAATTGTCCCTTGTATTCAAGAAATATACAAATTATCCCCCTTGAATTGATAAAAGACATTTTTACCTTTCTATATATAATGCTTTGATAATTTTTTCTTTTTCAGGCCAAAACCTAAAATGTTTATAGCAAATTTACCCATAAGCGAGTAGAACAAAATGATAAATTAGAGAAAACTCTCAAACACAAGAACTACAAAAAAAGAAAAAAATAGTTTTGCTATTTTTGTTACTAGATTAAACTAGTCCTATGTTGTTTTGATTGGAAACACATGTTATAATTACTATATTTTTTTTATTGTTAGCACTAGCAGAAATGACATTACTAGCATTTTTTTATATTTATTTTAAATATATTTGATAACTTTGCAAGCTACTCGTTATATATCATGGGAAAAAAAATTATTCACTTTTTTTTTTCATACTTTTCTCACTTGGATACAAATAATAGGAATAGCTCCTAACAAAAACTTTTACAATTTTGAAGTCATGATTTTGAATTTTATATAAAAGTGCAACAACAATATTGGATTAGAGTAGTGGCCTTATTTTGTTCTATATAGCAAACCAACACGAATAGCAATATTGAAAATTATGAGGGTAAATTTGTCCTTATAAAGCTGAAAAGTATATGACGGGGTAATTTGTAACTGAAATAGGAGGTAATTTGTGTGTTTCACAAACACAGGGGGTAATTTGCTACTTATTCAACATTACAAGGGCATTTTGAAATGAAGCAAAAAAAAAAAAAAAAAGAAAGAATTTGAAACTATATATAATATGAATAAGTTTGAAATCACTAGTTTTAACCCTTAAAATTCATTGAAATCACTATTTTTAACCCTTAAAATTCATTCTCAAATCAATAGTAGATTTCAAGAACCAAAATCTCTCATAAGTAATCCAAACAACTATAAGGATTCGGGAAGAGTAATTGAAATCCAAATCTATTGATTCAAACGTATTTTAAAATCCATTGATTTTAACCCTTCAAATTCATTTTCGTCTAGTTGTGGATTTAAGATTCAAATCTCCCATGAGTAAATATAAATAAACCAAGGAGATTTAAGTGTACGATCTGAAATCCAAATTCTTCTATCCAAATCAACTCTATATATGTATTTCAATTCTTTTCATATTCCTCACTTGCTAAAAAATTAGAAGCACAAATAACAACAGTGTATCGTTCTCTTTACATTTCTATTTTTCACCCTTTCTAGAACCTTTCCCATTCAAGGTTCAGAAAGAGAGAGTGCTAAATTTGTTATGAGGAATGACAATATTTTTTGAAGTACTAAATCTCTTGCCAAAATAGAAAGTCCTTGGTTGGTAAATTAGAAGTATAATAATTTCGTGAATCAAAACACAATCCTCTTTACTTAACCCAAGGGATATTGGCACTCTAATTGATTCATATCTTTTATAAAGATTGCAAACAAAAGAGGGGATACCAATAACAAAAAGTAAATTGATATTATAAACACCCTGCAATATTTATGAGTATAATGGAAATCAAAAGCATAAACCACCTTATACATTGCATTTTGATTAGTGAAAATATTTTTAGTTAGGATTTGTTTACATCCCACATCGGCTTGGTGTAGGAGCCGAAGAGAACAATTTGCTATGAAAAAGGAGGGAGAGAAACTTTGATTCTCCATCTTTGCGCTTGGGGCAATGACGCAGCTAGTGAGGTTCTAACTGAGGCGCGTCTATTGCTGGTTGAAAACTATTTCCAAACCCCCTCTTTGGCCTGGGTTCGTCCCTGGCCATCGAGAATTTCTGGAAGGGCTCCCTCTTTGGGTAAAGCCCTACATTTCTAGTATAAAATTGCTTATATCAAAATCCAGTTGGGCACCAAAAATGTAAGTTGAAGGACTTGATAAAGTTAGAAGATTTGATACTAGTCGTTTAAAACCGGAATTCATGGCTTAAATTCGACCGTCATTGAAATCACGAATACAAAGCTAATTTTATGGCTTAAAAATGACTCAGGAACATTTGGCTTTGTTTGTTCATTCTCAAGATTTTACCTGAAACACCAATTTTATGAGAAATTTATATGGCTGATACTGTGATAAATTAAAGTGCTGCCGTTGCCGTGCAAATTTAAGTCAGGAGTAAATCAGTATGACGTCTTTTTTCGCATTCTCCAATTAGCCAGAAACATTGAAATATTTAAGTTGCAAGGGGGTGTGTTGCAACTGTTGTCAACTTATTGGCTTCTATCAAGATTTGGTCCACTCCAATGGAAAAATCTATGAAACAGAAAGGTGAAGATCATTATGGGTTTGATCTCCACCAAACATCAAGGCAGCAGTTAGTAATTCCATAAATTTGTGAACTAGCTTCGTAGTGTAATTTGCAGTAATTTTGTCTTCTGAAAATCAATCAGATGAACTTACAACTTGTAATGAATTTATATTTCTATGGCTACATGGTCTAAAAGAATGTGAAAAATCATTTCAAATTCATTAATATGGTTTCAGTTGTAACCGGTTAGCTATAATATATACATAATTTTCACTGTACAGTACTAATCCAAGACCTAATAAACTTTGCAGGACATCCTCCACAACAAAATTTTGAGAACATGTACTCCAGCCACCACTTGTGGCAGCAACACAAAGAAGCAATGTGTTGCTGCAGAACTGCGTAAAATATTACTGATGGCCAGGCTCTGGCCCCCTATTCCTCTGGAAAAAATTGTCAATGTTGGTCAAAACACATAGATCACATGGAATGGCGACCATCCGGCCTCTCTTTTGTGACTCTTTCTTCTTGGATCTCTTCTAGATCCTCATCCTCCCCCTTTTGACCTGCCTGCTCCTTCCAATATGCCACAAGCTTCTTTAAACGAGCCACCTCCTTCGATGAAATATTTTTGCTTGGATCATTTATGATGCACCGAACTCTCGAGGCATACCTGTGTGACATGGAAAATAATGACGTTAGAACAAGATTATAATAATAAACACCAATGTCACATTAAAAAGACCATTTATGCATTTGAACTTTACGGCAACCATAAGGGCGAGAGCAACTTACACAAGAGAATTGTAAGTCTCATCTAAGTTTGATTCAGCAGGTGAAATGTTTACAAACATCAATGTTTTAGCATTACCACCTAGTGAATCACTCATCAACATGGTTAGCTTGTGATTCCTATAGGGTGTGTGTTGGCCTCCAGAGGACAGAGCACTAATAACATCTCCAAGTGCTGAGAGTGACTTGTTAATACTCTGAGCTTCCTTCAGTTGATTTCCAGAAGAGCCAGACTTCTTAACCCTCTCAGAACCAGCAAGGTCAACAAAACTCAGCTGCAGAATGGAATAACAAGAATTTCAGGTATCAACTGTTGCATAGCAAGATGCCAAAAAACAAATGACAGACGCACAAAAGTGCACAATGTTAAAAGAAGAGATGGCAGGAAAACAAAACATGCCTGGTTTAATGTATTGGGATTTACTACCATATATAGGAAAGAATCCACAACCAATTGAAAGACCCATAGTTTAGATATATTACGCACTCTCATCGACAACCCCTAAAATCCTAACGAAACAAAAAGCCAAAAACTTTACCACAGTTATGAATCAGATCATAATACTACCCACTAGTTTAATGATTTTCAGCCTTGGGATAAGCTAAAAGGAATCAACAAAACAGAGGATACACCTTTCTCTTTTTAATTAAATGGTCACAGCAATGGTGCAACGGAGCCTTGTCTGTTTAACATAAGACAACATTAAGGTGATACTGATATTTATTACGGGTTCAGCATATTCCTAGAATAGAAGACTACAAAAATTTGTAGCCAAAAGCCTTTTGTGATTTTCCAATATTCAGATTCCAATGGGACTACATTCATTTCCAATGCACACAGGCAAGCGTAACACCACTGAACTACAAGAGGCTAGTGGGACATAAGCTCTACCAGTAATACAACATTTCCAGCTTGGTGTGTTCCTCCTCCCAACCGGAAGGGTAGTGGGCACGTAAGCTACACCTCAGAATACATCTTACGACCCCATTTTCACTGACCCTGTACCATAATCCAAAATTATTCCTAAGGCAACTGTAAAATTGGATTACCAACCAGATTTTACATAACAAACTTTTAGGAACATAATTGGCAACCGGCAAACAAGCTATAAATCATATTTTTATCCGAAACAGCTTGTTGGAAGATGGTCTCTAGCAAAAGCAATAGTTTACTAGGCAATAAAATATTTGTAATTATCCACAGGTATGCCTTCATAATAAAATAAAAGTTTTGCCTAAAAGAATTCCATTTCTTTACTATTTATGGCCTTGACAATATAATGTTTTTACTAGGATTGGAGAGTTAATACCTTTCCTCTAGCAACAGACTGAGTCTGAAGGTTGGTACTTTCAATCACAATTGAAAGAATAAGATGAGATCTTGAGCTCTGTTCATTCATCAAAGTTTCCGTTGTATGCCGTTGTTCAGATCCCTTTTGCATAATACTCTTAAGCTCGTCATATGTTGAAACGGGTACAACTGTCACATTTTCCACAGAGACCATACCCTACATATTCCAATATTGCAAAGAATGGTAACCAACTGAAAAATAACAACTCTCTAAAAGAAAACTTTTCAACATGATCCTAGCAAAATTTGAAAGAGAAAATATCGCACACATGAATATGCCAACAATATCTTAATTACAAAACCAATAACATTTACCTTTGAATCCTTTTTTATATCTAGCTTCAGACGCTTTGCCTGCTTGGGCAGCAAAAGATCTACAAGTGTGTCTTGGTATAACTCCACCATGTAAGCCTGCATAGAATTCGTATTCAGTGACATCAGATCAACAACAGCACCTTCACTGACTACATGATATTTCATTCAGGTTATATCAGCAATCCAATAGAAAAACCAACACACAGAACAGAAAAATATTTTTGAGCTATCATTCTGACCTTATTGAGTTTTGAAAAGTATTTACCTTCAGGGAAAATGAGAACTTATTAATTTCCCGCTTCATAATTTTAAAGAGTTCAAAGATTGCACGAGGAGTAAGACCCAAACTGCTATCAGATCCATAAATTGTATATGTCTTTCCTGAACCAGTTTGTCCATATGCAAAGATGCAGACATTATATCCATCAACAGCAGATTGCACCAAGTACTACACTCAAAAAGCAAAAAGAAAATGCTAAGGCAATGCAACAATTGCACCAAAAAGAATACTAGAACATACAATCAAGAAATTTAAGAGCACACAGATAACACCATTTTTATATCAAGCATCACTCAAACTTGCCTTAGTATCCTCAAATACATCATCTTGAGTGGAAAAACCATCAAAGACTCGATCAAATATGTGTTGTTTAGTTTCTTCCTTCCACAGATGTTCAACTGTGAATTCATCAACACTTGTGAGCACATTCCTTTCCTTCTCAGCAACTTCTTTTTCACTAAGAGGCCTTAATCTGCAATATACTCTGATCTTGCCTTTCATATCTGAGATGTTCAAAAGACACTTTATATGACTTTTTATTTTGTTTCTCTTTTTTTTTTTTTTTGGGGGGGGGGGGGGGGGGGTTTGTTTTGGTGAAGATACAGGCCCATTCAAAATTTTGTATCTCATGTCTGAATCTGAAAAATAAATGAGCAAAGAAAGAAAGAGAGTTCTACCTTCCATCATGTTGAAATAACGTTTCCTCAACACTTGTTCTTCTTTGTATAGTGCCTCCATCTCAGCTAATTGGGTTCCTTGCATCTTTAAGATTGCAGCAGTTTGCTCATTCTTTCTATCAATATCCTTCAAAACAAAAGACAAAACAGGAGAAAAAAAAAACAATGATTATTCTGCTATAAGTTTCTAGGTTTATGCAATTAAATTTCTCAGGAAACTGTGTAACTAATATTAGGCACATCAAGATTATCATGAAAAACAAGTACCAAGATCAGTACCTCTCTCATTTCTCTCAGTTCCTCCAGTTCCTTGAGATTATTTTGCAATGCTGACAACTCAGCATCTTTAGTTGAAAGAGCTGTCTGTGTGATTGACAATTTCTCAGTGACCTCTTCTAACTTCTTTTCAAGTTCGGAGACTTGATAACTCAAACCCATGCATTCTTTTTCAGTGTTTTTCTGCAGAATTTCAACCTACATTTTATGAAATGCAGGAACCAATAAATCAAGCACAGACAGAACCTAAAATTTGTCAGTCTCAAGGATGAAAATCAGACCTATTACCTCAGTTTCCTTCTTTTCAAGTCTTGAAATTCTCTCCTCCAAAGAAACTTTTTCACCAAGAAGTTTCCTCTTACTCTCTTCGGCCACGTGCAATTCCAAAGTTCGTGATTTTAATTCATCTTGTATATTGTTCAAGATCTATAAATAAACCACAATATCTTTGATTACAAATAACATCAGAAGCCACTAAATGTTATCTTTACGAGCAAGAGCATACATTTTTGCTATCAAACATCTACAACCATGAAAATAGTTTTTCACATTACAACTAGCACAAAATATCATGCACAGGTTTTTTCCATGGAGTTCGGTCACACAAAAAATTCATCAATCAGCCTAACAATCATCTATCAAACCATTGTTTCAAATATGAAGACATAATATTTGCTGCATCACCTGATTATTAGCTTCCACCGACTCCTTTCTGATATTGTTCTCCAATCCTTGAGTACTTAACTTTGCAAGTTTCAGCTCCAAGCTCCTTTTCTCCATTAGTGCAGCCTATATGTAATCAGTATCATGAGATGGAACTGAAGATCTTAACTAAATCTCATTACCAAACAATAATAGCAACCTGAAGTGCTGAATCTTTTTCATCACATAATAATCTCAGTTTATCTTGATCACACAAAGCTTCAGCCAAATTCTGCTTCTCAGATCTTGAAATCTTTTTCAAAGTCTCCAATTCTTCTTGCATTGCCATTTTTCGTTTCTTCTGTTCATGTAAATCCTCAAGCAACTGTATTGGAAGACCCGGGATTAAATTTAGAATAGAATGCAAAAAATAAAAAGATAAATTTAAACCTATACAATATGTGAACCTCTTGAAAACAGCCTACTCAAAAAACTGTATGATTTATCTAATAGAATACTAATTACAACTACCAGGAACAAGGAGGAAGAGTTTTTTTTTTTTTTTTTTTGGGGGGGGGGGGGGGGGGGGGGAGTACTTTCCATCAAAGATAATTTCAATCCATATAAACGATTTCTAAAAATACAGAAAGAATCTAAGGTCATGAATGCTTATGAGCAATGTAGAGTCCGATCAACGTATGATTAGAGATCAGAAGGAATCCACTAATTCCTAAACCAACCCACACAAAATTTCTTTTCAATAATCTTACTCACTTGATTAGCTTTCTTTTGTGATTCTTCAAGAGCTCTAGACAAATCCTGAACACGTTTCTCATAAGCATCTGGAGTTGAAGGTCTGTGATTATTAGATGAAAGATCTCCATTAACCGAACCATTGGCGGCAGACCGAGCTTTAGAGTACCGGCGTAACATCACGTCATTTATATGTGTTTGAAGAGCAACGCAGATTTCCTCTCCCTGCATTTTTTTGCATAAGTCAGAGATGGACATGGTCAACTGTTTAAAAAATTGCAGATCACAAGTGGGTTAAATTGTTAATAGAGCTTCTGACCTGCCTAGTCTCAAACTGAAATATATGCAAAACACCAGCAACTCTCATCTTAAAAAATACAGCAGTATTGCTGCTTCCGAATTGCATTATATCTTTCAACTCAGCTGAGTGCAAATACTCTTTTGGGACTGGACGGAAAAAGTGAACCTGCAGTGAATGAGCAAAAAAGTTCATACTTTAGCATCTGTCATGTGCAATGGAGATATTTAGCACTAGTTTCTGGAAAAACTGATAAACACATCTCACCCCACGCTTATTGATGCCAAGTAATATTTTTCCTGGTAGAAGACCAATTGGATCATCAATCTTACGAACAGCAAAGAACACTGAATTACCATAAGGAAGCGTTCTCAAGATCCACAAAAATTGTTGTCTAGCATCATCATTTGTCAATTTTTGCTACACAAGAACAAAGAACTCTTTAGGACAAGAGGTAAATTTTAAATAAAGGTTCAAAAGCATATTGATAAAGCTCATTATGAATTTAGAAAGATAACATACATAATTATAAAAATCTGAAGAAAAAGCAAAATACACACAGATTATTCAAGCTCAATTATAAGATAGCATATAACACTTGGTTTTTGTGATCATCTACAAAAGAGTAAAAATAAAAATAAAAAAAAACATAGCAGAGTGCTTTTGTTTTTTTTTTTGACATAACATGCATCAATCAATCAGTCAATTGACAAAAAGAATAATAATCCACTTTTAACTGATGTCAGCACCTTCTTAACTCTTTTTTCCACGATTGTTTGTAACAACGACGAACTGGGGCACAGAGCAAAAGAAGTTCCTTAACTTTTTCAGTTCTTACCATTGTCTGGTAACGAGAAAGGACATCCAATTCCCATTCTCTTTTTGCTCGAGTGATTGCAATTTGTCTTGGTAAAAATCGTTCAAGAAGTGATGTCCAGTCACTGTAAGAGTAAACAATTCAGATGAATAACCATAACATACAACCTTAGAAGCTACAAACTGTTGGATCAAAAGTGGCAGAAAGTTCTTGCACACAACATCCAAAAGAAGAAAATGAGGACAACGCAAATATAGAGCAGCCAGGAAACACAATGTGAAACAAAAAAGGCAGGTTGAGAATAAGAAACTGGACTAAAAAAAACCACTTACGTGCATGATTCAGGGCTATCAAGATATCCAATCTCAACCAAAATCTGCAGCGCAGACAGCTGGGCTGCATCATCTCTTCCAACAGGATAGTTACCCAATATATAATCATGTTGCAGCTGTAACAATAGAACAGTGCAATAGTTGTTAGTGTAAAAAATGAACTCCATTTTGAAACAGATCAACCAAATGATTAGAAATCCATTTAACAGAATTACAGACTTGAACAAAGGACAACTGCACGAACATGGGGTCTGTAGCAGCCTCATCTGTCTCACGAAACAACTTCTTCTTAAATGTCAGTTTGCAGTGCAAAATTTCTCCTTTGCTCCGATCCTTTGATGCCTTAAAGTCCGCCAGTAAGTCACCAATATATTTGTTGTCATCCAAACCAATATATTCCTCTATATCAGGAAAAAAATTATACATGAGCAGATAATAATAACAGTTATTCGAAGAAAATTTTATGGCAAAAGCAGGATAAGTACCATTTCCAGGATCTGGTAATTTAGAACCAGTGACAACTTTACGGCATTCAAACAGGCTGAAGCCAGAATATGATGCCAATTTAATGATCCCAGCAAGCTCCTAAGTTACACATCATTGGTCAAAAAGGGAAAGGTGCTCCTGGCAAACAAAATAAATAACTGGTCCCCATGCAACAATAAGACCACAAGTATTCTTTTCATTTCACCCAAATCACCAATAAATCACACGACAAACTAAGTCTTAGAAAATGCAGGTGCAAAACACCAACAATTGGAGATTACAAAGTCAAGCTTGGAAGAAGGGTGATTGGACGTGATGGTTTGTGATTGTTGTGATTGCAAACTAACTGCCTGAACCCCATGGTTAGCTACACATGCATATAACACTAGAAGTTTTATGATACCTCAACAGCATCAGCTACAGTTGTCGTCATGTCATATGTGATTTCCTCGAAAGTTTCATCCAGGAAAAACACTATAGTTGTAAGCTTTTTACCAGTTAAAAGAGCTTCAATCTCTTCCCAGCCAGGTATTATATGCCTAGGCCCAGCCTTAACAGAACACTTTAAAGCATTTAATGTATTCAATGCTAAGACTTGAACTTCAGAATAAGCAGTCGCTCCATGAGCTACATTGTGGATGCATTCAGATAAATATCCACCAATTTCTTTGCTAGGAGGCATGCAAGATGCACATAAGTACATCAGCTCCCATGCTTTAATTAGACATTGCCTGTAAATCAACAAAACAACTCAGACAAAGAAAGAAGAAGAATGAAATTTTGCACCCTATATATAAGGAAATGCTGCATATACAAACCTGTAAGGATTTTTCCTGGTTTGCTTCAAAATTTGTACAAAAAGTTCATCTCGAAGCTCAGAATGCTTCAAAGCCTGCTTATATAGTTTACCAACAAGCTCAATTCGTTCATCTAAACTTGCTGGAGTCACTCGATCTGAAGAATCAACTCCCATATACTTCAAAATAATCTGGAATAACTTCGTTGCCCTACCGACCAAATCACCATTTATTCTCAGCAGCGAGGTTGGTATATGATCCTGTAAAAGGTTACAACTTCTCATCAAATCTCTAAAGTACTTATAATGTAATCCTCAAAATATTATATAATTACCTTTTGGAAGCAGAGCATGTCCTCAAATGTGAACTTTTCTCGAACTTGAGACCCCACTGATCTTTTAGAAAAGAAACTCCGTTTCCCAGAAGATTGAATCTGCTTTTGCATAGCCTTCAAAAACTCTTCCACCTAGTCAAATAAATACAACCAAAGAAGTTAAATTGTGTATGAAATTGATCAGCTGTCAAATATTGTAGTGAGTGGTTTTTCATAGCATATTAGCAATAAACACATGCACAATGATTAAAGCGGAAGATAAATGCTCACTTGGAATTTATCAATCAAGGGTATAGCAGCAGCGAGTTCAGGTGGAAGAGCTGCAGACAGAGTTTGCGGTGTACTGTGGAAACCGAGAAACACAAGATTAGTCTTGTCCACATTTTAGCTCTGGAACGGACACCAGTACTTAACCATAAGATACCTCTATGAATGCAGATATTCACATGTTGACTAAGGTAATTGAAGAGGAACATGAAGCACGGTAATTTAAAAGCATGAAAGCATATAATAACTAAAAGAAGAAAACTGGAAAGAGGGAAAAATTAAAAAAGGAAAAATAGAAAAATTAAAAAAGGAAAAATGAAGGACGGAGAAGCTAGGAACATACGGTGGTGCAAAATTAGATCCATCACTGCCATAATCATCCCCGTTGGAGGCACCAAAAGAGTGGTGAGAAGGGGTTCCAAGACTATTGCTAGTATCATGTGAAGACCGGCTTGATCTCATATTCTGGGACATCGCCGATTGCATATCGGAAGTCATTACATTCTAGTACCTCAAAATCCAAATTTTGACAGTATTTGCATCCAACCACCCAAGCAAACAGCTAATTCCAAACCTTCCCTCTCCTTTTTCTCGTTTGAACAGTGACACTTCGTTTTTGTTCTTTCTCTTCTCCTTTTGTCCTTCTAAAATTCAATTCTTGATAGTTTTCAAAACTGTTCAATTATCTGAAAAGTTGTCAACCCTGATTTCAGTTCAGAATTCAGAAAAAGAAAAAAAAAAGGGATTTCGGATAGTGTAGCAAGAAGCTAGTATACACAAATTTTAGATCAGAAAGATTACGAAAAGTCAGAAATTTGAGACGAGATTCTTATCCTTTGCATACAAAAAATTTACTTAATATAGAAAACACAAAAGAACCCAGAAATGCAAATTATCAAAATCAAATCCAAACTCCAAAGCATTGGTCGAGAGATCCACATGAACCAGGGTCAAAAAAAGAAGGGAAAAACGAAAAAAAGGGGATGACTTCAATATTAAAATGAGTTGAAACCAAAAGGGGCAGATCAAAACACGAAATAAAAGGGAAGATACACGAAAAAGTAGTGCAATAGTAAAAGATGCAGCGGCAGGGCAGGGCAGGGCATACGATTGAAAATTCAGCTAGACAAATGAACAAACACCTAAGAAGCATTAGGAATGAAAACATATTACTAGGATTTTGAGTACTACCAGAGAAGCTGACGACGGTGATGAATAAGTTGTTGACGCAAATCTTGGGATGGATGAATGGATGGATGGAGGGAATGTGGGTTGACGAGGTTTGTCTTAGGAGTACTACCTTAAATAAAACAAAAAGAACTTCTCCCTCTCCTCTTTGTTCTCCCACCTATAACTCTTAGTACAAAAGTACAAGCCGGAGAGAGAAAAGAGGGAGTGAAGGAGGGAGAAAGATGGTGCGAAGGTCACGAGACCTTTTTCAAAAAAATAATTTCAAGCACTTTTTGGAAATTACACTCCCCTCCATATAACATATGAAAATTTGTATGCATTATTTTGTATTTATTTTAATAATAATTTCTTTTTTATTTTTAGGGGTTGTCTGTGGGGAATTTTGGTGGATTACTAATTTTTAACTTTGTTTGTAATGAATGGTGGAAATCCAGTTCTAGAATTTTTTTTTTTTGCCAAAAAATTTTTTTGTACTACTACCAGAAGAGAAGAAGCGGGTGCACTATACACCAAAGTTTGAACCTCTAACTTCTCACTTCATTTGCTTTTAAAAACTTAATAGGAATTACTTAACTTGGTGATTATATCTTACTCAATTATTTGATTGAGAAAAAAATTGTATAGTCTCTCGTCGTAAAGGCAACAAATACAGAATTCAATAGTCAAGTGAATTAATAAATAAATAAAAAAGGAATCTTGAAGCTGATTAGAAGGGGATCTGTCAAATTTTAGGTAGATAAAATCATGATAAAAATAAAAGAAAAAGATATATTGCAATTATCTTCACAGCTAGAGCAAACACAGCTTTTACTACTCAAACCAATCAGAACTTGAAAGCTAATGGAAGGTTCAGTAGGCGAAGTCCACGCACCACATGGACTCATTGATTGATTGAGACGTTGAACCATTTTACCTTTTTTTGTGGGCATTTAAATTTGGTACCAAAATTTCATATTGCAATGTCACGCACCCTCTTCAAATGTCTTTAATGCAGCTTCAAAATCATACTCCGAAAAAGAGAGCCACTTAGCCGAAGGCCCAATGGTTAGGGGAGCATTTGGAAAAGTTTCCCTTCTGCAAGTTGGGAGTTTTAACCTCACCTGCAGCAGTTTGTTGGTATTAAATCTAAAGGATTACCATAGTGCTTCTTTGGTTCAATAGTAATTTAGTCTCTATTGGCCCCTCAGATCCAATTGGACCATTCCTTAGAGTAGGTTAGGAGTAAGTTAGTATATTGAATCTTGACAAAAAAAGAAAAAGAAAAAGAAAAGTTAAAATGAATAACCCAAGTTAGAATTGAGTATTTAAACTCAATCTATATATTGGTTTATGTTACTTAATATTTCTAATGTGAAACAGAGTATTATAATCATAAAGTTTTTTTCTATCTCAACTTAATTATGCAGTCCTAAGTAAAAGAAATTCACTTGAAGTTTAAAGTCTACAAAATTAACAACTCGTGAAATTTCAAAGGTGAGAAGATAATATGCTTAGGTACTAGAAAGTAAAAACAAAATACGATGACACCATGCATTGCCCTAGAATGCGTGTTTGGTTGGGGAAACCATACAAAAGAAACATCCTCATTCTTGCATTGGAAAAGAGAACAAGAAAAACAGAAAGACTCACCTCAGATTCTCGCTTGCCAAAGATTCGTTCGAATGATTTTTTTTTTTTTTATCTCGTTTGCACATGTACCAAAAAAAATTATAAATAGAGTCATTCCTTACCTTAAATTTTCATTGTAATTAATTTTCTCACCCCGTCTAAAAGGAACATGTGTTTTAGTCCATTAACGTAAACAACCAAAACTAAAATCAAGCATGTGAGATGTAATTTACAGAATCAATTTAGTACTTCTTGCAAGTTTTATGAAAACTCACAATCCCATGAAAGAACATTCTCTTGGAGGATGAAACAGTTGACACAGAGAACAAATCTCATGACTACACGATTACCTCAGCAAGATGCAGGCCATGCCGGCTGGAGTTCTGCATATAACTTCATCAGGTGGAGAAAAGAAATGGGGGGAATCGAAATGATTTTGTATTAAATAAACTCACGAGATTTGTATAATGACTTCAATACTACTACTAAGTCTTCATCCATGAATCATTTATTTTGTGTAAAAAGTTGGCAGTGCCAAATACAACCAACAGCTTAAAAGTGGAAGGGAAAAGTCTTGAGGATTTTGTATTTATGGCAAACATGAAAAAAGTGGAGGAGCACCTGTTTAGACCAAACACTAATCAGATTGATTTTTTTTTTTTTTTAAGTATCCAATCTTCAAATTGGTACTATTTATTATTGGGGCCACAAGATTTGCTTGTCTACAAAACATCAAGACAAATATATTCCTATTAAACCAAAGCCCGCTCGCATCAGTAAATTGATAATATAATTTTCAAATCAAAGATCTTGGAAGGAAATTTTATGTTCCTTGGAGAGAGACTCAAAAGAACAAGAACGTAACAAAGAACTCAGTTCCAGTATGTTTTCCAAGAACACAGAAATTGCTCAATGGTTTTTAGTGTACAAAATAAATGTTTGTACGTTTATTTGCCGTACAAATTTCGGGGATAACAAAATTTTGACTGACCCAAGAAACAAAAACTTTTTAGTTTTGGGCCAAAATCGTTCGCAACCATTGGGATGGATGATGGATCTACTTCGATGGACAAACCCGGGGTCAAAATTGACATAAATTGTATAGGTGGAACTTGAAATTTAATTGTGAATGAGAGTTGGCTCAATTAGTAAGGTTAACTTTTTTTTTTTTTTTTTTGAAGCAAAGTAAGGTTATTAAAGAAAGTTTGGGTGTTTAAATCCTGCTATCAACATTCTCTCATTACAGTAGAGTTAACTTGTTTAAAGAAAATTTGTGTGTTTGAATCCTGTTATCAACAATATCTCATTACAACGTTAAATTAAAATCTTCTTATTAACAATATATCATTACTATGGTAAATCGTTATATATACATCAGCAGCCTACATAATATCAGTGGGGTACGTTTTTAGGGGCAATGTTTGCTTGTTCCAGTTATTTACCATTCTTGTTCCAGTTATTTACCATCAGGAATGTTTTCTGATCTTCACTGATTGGTTCCAACCTACTACGGCCTTCATACTTATATAGATCAATTTAGTAGCTTTTGCTTTTAGGAAGCTTAAAAACTCTTCCTCAAATTGTATCATGAATCATTTGTCAGACTTCAAATTGTCTATCACCACTCAGTTCTTTTTTCATGTTAGAAGTTTATAGAATGCAATTGTGTTTGAGTGTGAACCAAATTTACCATTGCCTTGTTCCTCCAATGAAAGCACAAAATGACATTACCTCTTGGTAGCGTGCAAAAGGTAGGATGTCACATACTAAGAAAAATTAAGGTGACACACATAGGGACACACAAATTTAACAGGTATGGCTGTTGTCCTTTCCACCTAAAAAAGAAAGAAAAACTATACTTTGTCAATAAGAAAAGGTATAGAAAATGGTGGGGTGATTAAAAAACACCAAAATAATAAATAACTAAAGGATCTAATCAAGAAAGTCGTGTTTCCTTACCTGATCAAGAATATGCTAAATCAACTCAAATCATGTAGATATGCTAAACTTGGTAAAACTCGTTCTACAGAGTATTGGTTTCATAATGCATAACATAGACTGATAGTCTGATAAGTAATAACATAATACGACACTAATATCCACATCATTTCTAGTTGAGGATAGAAGGAAAGGTGCATCTTCTGTTTGTTATTTGTCATGTCAGTAAACTAATCTAACAAAACTTTGTCAGTTCATTACTCGTTTAGTTATGATTAAAACCCCAATAATATTGAAAATTAATTTGATGGGGTTTTAGTTTTTGTAGAATGTTCGATTTAGTTTCCTAATAGGATTGAAGCAAAAGTAGCAGCATGTTCCACCATGTACATAACAATCAGTATGTTAGTTAGCAACTTTATAGTCTTGGATCAAAACATTGCATGTTTCTTACAAATACTTGTATATCATACATGATTGGACAAAAAAAAAAAAGTCAATATAGTATAGTGGAGTCTCAGCCAAAAAAAATGAGGTAATATAGTGACTTATGTGAACTTTTGGAGAATTTAATTGAAAATAGTTCATAATCCTCCTTGGTTGAAGAAAATACAAGTGTACAGATGCATAAATGGTAGGACATAATTAATCAGAACTTCTTTTTGTTCTCACAAAAATGATGGAGGATACAGGGTAACACTGGTTAACAGACTAACAACTCGACAGTGGAGCATCATGAAAGGATTAAACATTGCAACACCACAGACACATCATAACAAACTTTTGATCACATAGCAGTTCTGGAAATTCTTGAAGTGAAACTAAAACTGTCTACAATGAATACAAGAATGGAGGAAGAGCAAGTGAACTGAAGAACAAAAGTGTAGATTTCCTGACCAATGCTAGCGTCAGCAACAAAAACATAGCTATTTCTAGATTTTCCTGACCAATGCTAGTATCAGCAATAAGAACACAGCTACTTCTAGCTATTCACTTCAAGTTAAACAGCTATCATATGATGATTTGGTGTGATTCCTAAGAAGGGCTATTGGAAAAGGGGGGGAAAAAGCAGCAAACAGGAGTATGTGTCTGAAAATCCCAGTAGAAAAGCAGAAACAGAAGACAGATCCTACAGAAAGTATAGATGTGTATCTATGCATATCCATTCTTTTGGTCAGGCCCTTTTAGAGTGGTGGGAGATGGAGATTGTCATTAATTATTGAAAGTCAGTTTGTGTTGAAACAGGCAGTTTCTTAGAGTCTCAAAACAAAAAAAGTGAAACACTCTCATCTTTTGAAGTTGCAAATAAACGTATCTTTCATCATTTAGATACCATTTTTGCCGTTTCAAATCCTCTATCCCCAAAACTCCTTTGTCATGCTCTCATACAGATGCCATCTACATTTATTCATATATGCATTTACCAAAATAACCTGCAAAGTTGTGATTTTTTTTTTTTTTTCAAAAAACACCACGAATAAATACGCATGGTAGCTGCATAAGAGTGGGCCACAGAGATAGAGAGATTGTGGGGACAAAGGATTTAACGCGCATTTGCACACCTAATGCGTCTCCACTTTCAGCATCAGAGGTGATCAGAGTTCTTGTTGCATAAACTTTCATATTCTCTTAACATTGATTACCCTGCCACTTTGAGGCCTTACAACTAGACCAAAGATTAGATAACAAAAGTTTTAGTATCAATCAAACTCAAATTCAAGCTTACAAGGTTTTCACATGAGAATCAAATGGTTCTTTGTGGTATTAACTTTGAAACTTTCGTTTATATTCAAATTATTGGCCTAAATTGACAAATTAATCTCCAAGTTAGAAAAATATAAATAACATGAACAAAATTTGCATATTCAAGCCTCTAAAAGCAATCTAAAGAATTCCACCTGTAAGAAAGTGCATCAACAACACCATCAAAACTATCAAACCTGGAACTCACCACATCAATGCCAACTCCCAATCTCTCAGCACCAGAAGCTGTAACTGGACCATGAGCAGCCACCAACATTCTAGGACACCTCATCCTCATCATCTCCCAATTCAATCCCAACTCTTTCAAGCTCTTCAAAAGCCCTTCAACCTCTGCAGTGCTAGTAAACACAATGGCATCCAATCCACATTCCTCTTCAGTCCTCCTCACCACCTGCTCAGCACAAAAGGGCCCCACCCACCGTGACTCGTAACCATTAACTCTAACAGCAATCCATCCCATCTTAGCAAGATCAGTAAGGAAATTAGGCACCACAGGTGGTTCCTCCAGGCCTAATACCAATGGAACTGGACACAACACTTTTCGTCCATGGCCTAATCCCAGTGACTCAACTAGACTTCTAGGTGTTGAAATCGGAGGAATCAAGACTTTAATTCTGCCTGGATTTTCGCAAAGTTTATTAATGAAAGATTCATCCAGGAGTTCTGAGTCTTTGCCTAGAGCTGAAACTATGAAACTTTCACCATGTGAGGCTAGTGGGGGTGATTGGATATTGGCTAAGGCTTCAGTGAAAGCTGTGATTCCAGTTCTTGAAGTGAAAGCTACACCTGAGAATTGTTCAAGATTGAGATGATTGTTGGAATTGTTATGGGGATTGGAGGGAATTGGATTGGATAGGTAGAATTGGATGGAGGAGATGGTTTGTGGGGTGGTTTCAACAAGGACAGTGGGACACCAGAGGGGACACCAGCCCTTGAGTTGGATGCAGTGTGAGAACCTATCTGCATAGTTTTTTGGGGTGGTGAAGGCAATCAGACGGCTGCTGTTGTTGGTGGTGTTGGGAAGTGCTGCCATTAGAGGAAAGGGAGGATGCTGCAGATTTAGGTCTATCATTTGTTCATCATCATTGATTGATAACTGGAGACAGGACAGCTCACACTTTCTGGGATTTAATTAGATTATCATCCGACACAGTCACATTGAATTTTCTTGACTAGGTTTAGACAACACTACATATCCACTTTTATGGCTATACAATTTTTTAAATGATGTAAATCTAGGATTGTTTAAGGAAGAATATAAAACTAAATCCACGATATATTGGTGCATCAATTTTATATAATTCAAGAAAAGTTCAGTTTTGGGAAACAACAAATGTTTATTGCTCTGGATAATGTTTTAAGAAGGCAGAAAAATCAAGTTCACGTGTAGGGGAAAAAAACAGTTCCGTCAACCTATTTTCAGGAATTTTAGGGTTAAGGAAAACCAAATATACCCGGAGGGCAGTTAGAATTGATCGGTTAAGTGCACTGGCGAATGGTTTTGAGAGTTGCCCTTTTCACTCTTTTGCTACTGGCTGATTAGGCTTGAATTTTTTGTAGCAACCAGCTGAAGTAGAATAATGTAAAATGCACAAACCTCATTATCCTTTTGTTTTTTTTGTGGTCGAACGCCGCTTGGGAATTTCTAATAGATGCTTGTGCACTAAAAGATCAACTCGAAGAAACTTTGTCTCATCTCATGTGATCCCACTTATAAAGGTTTGCCTTGAACAAGACATGAGGTTGATCGTAAAATGACACAATGAAATTAAAATAGAAAAAATATTAGAATTATCCAACAGTTCTCTTTCTGATCAGCACACAAGAAAATTGAGATTGAAGGTCATCCAAATAAGGACTATGCGTTCGACATTGCCTCTTTCCCATAATCAAACATTTATCTCCCTGGGAATGCACAAGAATATCAACCCCGCACGTAGTTGTCCATTACCAACTGTAAATGCAGGCTGCAAAATTTGCGACATATAGAACCTCCACTTGGAAGGAGTGCAACGGAGATAACCTACACCAATCTGCATACCATAACTGGACATAAAAATTCATTCTAGACCTAGCACATTAATAAATAAGACAGGGTGTAAGATGCCCGCCAAAAATGCAGCAAATTCAAAGATAGGAACTTTGAGTGCTGCCATGACTAAATGTACTCCACAATGATCAGGGTTTGCTTCTTTGACTTTAGTTCGGCAATTCAGATTTCCCAAAACTTCGTAATCTCTCCATCACGGTCCAAATTTTATCTGATATAGATGTGTACAGCCATCTTTGTGCTGCCTCATCCAATCCACATGGTTTCAAAATAGGCCACTGGGCACCGGAATTACTTAAATCCTTTGAACGCAACAATGCCATCTGCTTCAGCTTAGGCAGGTCAAATTCTATGGGCTCACCAATTACAATGTTGATGTCCCTGTTGCATAATGGTAAAAGAGGTCTTCTCCGAAACATATAATTCTCGGGCATCACCTGAAATTTAACAATAATTAGCACTACATAGAACCAAAACTGAAAAAAACAAGCCGCAGTCATTTGGATCAAGGTTAATTCAGAACTGGTTTCATAAGTCGAAAGGTTCCATGTTTAAAATGTTATTCCGAAACACAGGATGGCATCAATTCCAAAAGTTAGATATTCTCGAATCAAGCTCCAAGTTATGGCTTAGCATCAGCAGCATTAGCCCTAGCAGAATTAAAGCAGATTCAGCTATTGTTTCAAGAAAACAAATTATGTTAGCCAAATAATTATGTCTGCTTTTATGTACACCAATCCTCACATCTCATCCAAATATACAAGTTTATATTTTGAAGTTTGTTTCTAAACCCATTAACACGCCAATTAACATCTGCTCACTCTTCTTTAAAAGATTTTACATTGCTACTTCTTGAAAAGGAAACATTGCAATTACTTAGCTGACTAACTGAAAATAGCAAGTAGATCAAGCCAAAGGGCCTGCATATTGAATCACACAAAAATCTTTCATGATCACCAAATGGACAAAAAATTCAAACCACGTGCTCATAGTGCGCAAGCACACACACATTTATGTGTCCACAAAATAGTACAGTAATGTATTTGTAAATTGGTTAATAAAAAAAGAAAGGAGTTCATGCTCTGAATGAAGCACTTCAGTCATGCTATAGAAAGAGATGCCTTTTTGAATACCTAAAGTGCCACAAATGAAGAAGGAAGATATAGCCAATGACACATTCGATGAAACATTTTCATAACAAGAAGAATGACCTTTTCCAAACCATGATGAAAAATTGGCAAAACTATTGGAGTTACAGGGGCACGAGCTATGAGACTGGCAGTTCCCCATTTTAATCTTCTTATAGGTGCACCTTCTTGACACACTTTGCCTTCTGGAAATGTATGCAACTGTCCATCAAAAAAGAAGAGAGCTTGAGAACAATGACAACTGTAATCTTGCTTAAAAAATACATTTGAAGAGAAAATGATAAAGACAATTAATGACAAATTGAACTAAATCATTCTCATGAATATTTGCACGAGTTGACTTTACTTCAATAGCAATACACTTACATAAAACGGTCTAGAAGGAAAGGACAATTCTCGGTGTGCATCATCAATCATGTAATAAATCCTAGGAGTACCATGATATGATTCAAAAATCTTAAAATAAGCAATCAATAAACTAGGATTTCCAAATTCAATGGAAAACGGTGGAGGGGTGAAAGGAAATTACACTCGTCTTACTTGACTGAATCTATAGCAATTCAGATAAACCTTGACTAGTGGGTGACATCGGCCAAAAAAATGTTTTGTGATTACAGTAATACTCTATTAATTGCTGTACACGAGGCAGATCACGGCAAATGCAATAGAAGGCAAAGAGTAAACTGTATTCTCTTTTTCATCAAGAAAAGCTAACAGGGGATGTTAGTGTAACTTTACAAATAAGAGGGAAGGACCCATAATTAAGATTGGCATTAGGGATATTGGTCTATCTTATCTACAGAATATACAGGCTAATTATGTTGCAAGAACAATGATCAACAAGCTATGAAACAGTCAAGTCCAACGAACACCATAATTAAACAATATAAGACGAAGTGGACAAGAATGGATAAAAAAAATCAGAGAAGAGATGCGAAATCAAGGGGGAAAAGATGCAAAAAATGAGCCCAGGGGCAGCACGCCCCAAATCAGAGAAGAGATGCGAAATCAAGGGGGAAAAGATGCAAAAAATGAGCCCACGGGCAGCATGCCCCCTCCCCCCTCCTGGGGCGGGGAGTGTGCTGCCCCTGGAAGGCTCGATCTTTAGAAAGACTTTCAATAAATATTGTGGCCACAGGAAAGTAAAAGCATATACTCCTGACATGCATCAAGATACCACATGTGAAACTAAAACAGTACAAATAAGATAACATACCCAAGCTCCATCCCTCAAGCGATCAAGAGCTTCATTCATGTGATCCTGATAGATCCCTCCTCCTCTTGTTATCGGTATACATTTCCCTGCAAATATACCATGAGAAAGAAGCCAACTTTTATTAAGTGATAATGAATATAGATGAGAAAATACTCAGGTCATTAACAAGGGAACCTTAAACACCTTATCAACTATAAGTGCATCATGTGGAATACAGCTTTAACGTGGAGTATTTTTGCTTCTACATTGGAATGGTTAATGTATTCTAATGTGCATAAAAAATCCAAAACCACACTCATTAGCGTATAGTCCATTCCGTCATGAAGAAAAAGCATAAACAAAGGTCCCTAATCCACCATGCATATTACCTGGATATGACCTAAACAGCACAACACAGATCATCTTTACCTCTAATATACTAAAGACACTACATTTTCAGTCTTGCTCATTTCTTAAATTTGCTAATCTAGCAACCTAACCTTCTTCAGCAATCTACAATCATTTCACTGCCCCGGAAAATATCACTTTCCAAAATAACAACTCATCTTCACTGCCTTTTATAAGCATTGCTAAGCAAAGTTTACTAAACCTGCTATCAACCGGGGAAAGCACAACATAGTGAAAATATTGGACTGCTTTTAGATACCACGCAATTTCTTTGGCCTAAAAAGCATAGACTAATACAACTAAGCCATTCAACTTGATGTCTTTGGAAGTTAATGAGAAACCATGATCAAAGATAGTTGAGATGAAAGACAAATATGTACAATGTGTGCAGTAAGTAATTAAGCACACATATATTCTAACAAATTCTCCTAAAGATCTTTTACAAGTCCCAGTTTTCTCTCAGTAAATGAGGACTTCATCTATCAATTGCTATCGAGAACAAACATCCAAGAAAGGAAGAATGTTCGACATAACCAATTGAAGGGTTGGTCTTCCCGAAAATGTGCAGGAGACACGTCTACTGCACTAAATAACATAGAAATTCCTTTCGCAGTTCAAACATAACAGATTGAGTTTCCCCCAACAAACATTCCAATTGGAAATTGAAAAAAATGCAAAAGGAAAAATTAGCCTGAACTAACAAGATATTACACACCAAGTCGGAAAAAATATGACAGCACCGTATTTTTAAAGCATATATCTTCAGCTGCTAGTACCCACCGTCCAAGTCTTACATCAGTAATGGGGAAACCTTTGAAACCCCACATGACAGGGTCATCCAACCTGCAGAAATTGAAAAGGAAAACCTCATAAAACAAAATAAAAGCAGTGATCACAACAATGTAGAAAACAGCAGACTATAGCAGCCCAAGATTTTCTCTCCCTCTCTCTCTCTCTTTTTTTTTTTTTTGGGAGCTATAGTAGCCCAAGATGTTATTAACTTATAAATAGACTAAAGAAATCAAATCAACCACAGTAATCTCACTCCTTATGGTCTTCCTTCTCAATATGTCTCATTCAAAAGTTTCTAAAAACTAGTCAATAGGTGTCAGACAACCACAGCATTGTCCACCCCAGCCAAATGCTAAGACCAAAACTGAAACTCGAAATGAATGATCCTTCATTTTCAAGCGCTCAACGCTGAAAATTTACATCTTTTTCAAAGATTTTACAGCATTAATGGTGCAAAATGATTTATTTATCTTCCTTAGAACAGCATTAGTACTCAATAATAGCTATATTCACAGGATATTGCAAACGTAATAGTACATCGAACTAGGAAATTTCTTCAAGAAAATTAGCTCAAATATAAATGGGACACAAATAAATATCAAAATCCTTAAAAATCCAGCTAGCAGAATCCAAACATGGGCTCTAAACGAAGCAACGAACAGTTATAAATTCCTCAGAAAAACAGATCCCATATATTATTTTGCTGCAATCCAGAGATAAATGAAATATAAAGAGAGGAAGAAGGGTGGGGGATGGACTGACTGACTGACGTGGACATGTGGTTGCTGACGGTGAGGAGAGGGACGCCGGGAGGGCGGGATCGGACGAGGCGGATGAGGGTGTCGGCGTTATGGACTGTGGTGGTGTTGAGCAGATTGGCCACCGCTTTTGCAAATGCTCCGACTGTCAAGAAAACAACTTTTCTTGGTATTCCTGTTAGGTGGGTTCCTCTTGCGGCCCATTCCATTTCCCTTTCTTCCGCCGCGAACCAGACGACCACCAAAAGCGACCGCGAGAGATCGACAATTTTGCCAAGTGAAAGTGAAACCAAAGGACTTTGGTCTTTGCACCCTACTAACTTAATTTTGAATTTTATGCTCCCATACTTTGCTCCCTACTAACTCAATTTATGGATTTTATGCTCCCATTTGTTTTCATGTCGTTTAAAAGGAAAAAAAAAATTCATTTTGTTGGTACGTAGAACTCATTCATTCATGTATACTTTCTTACATCCGCAGTGACCAAATTCTATTTATATACCCCTTTAGATATGAATTTAATATTTTAAAATCAGTAATTCGATAATTTAATACTGAATTTGTATATATCGGGTGATTAAATGTAAACTATAGTTAAATGGATAATGCAAAACTTTATGGTATTTGACTTTCTTGAATTTTATAAACTAAATTACATACATACATATATATGCGTTTATGTGTGCATGAGTAGACACGCACATGTACATTAGTGTAAAGGTACATTAAAAATTTTACAGAAGTGACATCTAAAATGTTTGCATGGGTAGACACACACATGTATACTAGTGTAAAAGTACATTAAAATTTTGATAAAAGTGACATCCCAAATATTTGAAGCTAACCGCCTTCAAAAGTTCCCAATCATTATCCGTGAGATTTTCATACATATAAAAATCTTTCAAGCCACTGGGCTAACGACCTAGTAGTGGTCCCTCCCTGAGATTTTCATACATATAAAAATCTTTCGAGCTACCGAGCTAACGGCTCAATAGTAATCCCTCCTTGCTACAAATCCTAAGATCAAATTTCAAAACTTGTAGTACTTAGGAGTTTCAAGGGAGAAGAGATTTAAGTAAATTCGAAAAGTCATTTCCTCAAATTGTGTATGACAAATGATTTAAGTTTCACCAAACACATTATTAAGAATCTCATTTCACTTGTGTGAGGCAACAATCTTGTAATACAATAATCATTGATCAAACAGAAAAAAAATTTCCATATTTATTTCTGCTTCCCCATTTAAATATTGGTAATTATGGGGGTCGGATCTCTTTGACATCCACGGAAAGACATCCGACATCATTAAACATAATGTGTTTGTCAACGCTACTAAAATTAACGTACATGCTTTTTTTTGGCAATGATGCTGTCTTCTTTCTGCATGTCAGATTGTTTTCTTCTTCATGTTGTCTGAATTTGGTTTCCGGTTGTCAAACGATGGTGCTGTCTTTTTTTCTGCAGTTACATCGTAATCTTGTTAGTCTTGGTCTGAATTTGGTTTTCTGTTGTCCAGTGTAAGACTAGCATTTTCCTGCCTTAGAAGTCATAAAACCAGATAGTAGGGCTAGCAATACAACTACATTTTCTCGTCTCCTCTTTACAGTACATAAAATTGGATTTACTAGGATGTCTGCACAAGTTTCTTGTTTTTAACCTGGTCTAGATCACATATTGTTCATCCTTGTCACTTCCGCTCACTAAAAGAAAATTATACCTACCACAACAGAATTATAGAAAGCACTACGCATACAAACACGAGAGCGTGATCAAAAGAGAGCGTGATCAAAAGACAGACAGGAGGAAAAAAATACAAAAACATTTGCAACCTTTTTGGACGGTTCATAATAAGTGATTAGTGATAACTGCCTCTCAGTATTCAAGTGATCCTAAAGAGGGAAACCTAGCGACAATATCTCGCCCATCACCACTGCCACTGTTCATCCTCTCAGCAGCAACACGACTCAAGGACTCAGCCTCTTGCTTTCCCAGTTTTTGCACATCCTCCGGGGAGAGGATCTTGATATACCAGACATTATTCACAAATGCCCTGCACGGATTGCATATCAGAATCCAAATAAGGACTGCCTATGTCAACGTTTACCAATAACTAAACATGAAGAGACAAGCAAGAATTGATATGCATACCACTCACGGCGTCCCCCTTTTTAAAATAACCAACCCCACGGCAAAATAAAGAAATAATACCAGACACAAAAACTGGAGCCTAAAATAACTATATGTTGCATTTTATCCCCTACAGGATGCAGGACCTTGGGTTTTTTACCTTTTATTTTTCTTTTGGAAGAGTTGGGTATGTAGCTACTCAAGGAATCTAGAGGAAGTGTTGATTGTTAAATACTTACTCCCATGGGTCGTCTCCAAGGAGAAGCACATCGTTCTCCCTGTCGACAAATACAAGCTGCCAGCCTGATCTTTGAGGGTCTTCAAGCAACCCTTCGATCCCAAACATCTGACCGAGTTCCTGTCGCAGCTCATGATAGCTGTTGAACCGGCTGATGTCCAATGACCTCCCTACACACCCTGCCTTGTAGACCTGTATGTGCAAATAACATTAGTTGGTCAGTGATCAAATATAAGTAATGATAGTAAAAAGATCTGCTTCATAGTCTCTACTCTCTAGCTAGCACCTTGACAAATGTGCGGGTCGGTGTAGGTGAATCTTTTCCTGCACCAGGTAACAACTCAGAAGAGTGCTGCACAAAACCATATAAAGAATTCTGAAAGCCTGAGTCCCCTAATGGCATAGAGGACACACCAGCATCAATTGAAGAAGTACCAACATTGGAGACCGTAGTTGGAAGCAAAAGAGCAGCAGAGTCAATGTTGGGACCAAAAAGAGCTTGATTCTGGGCATCCAACCCACAAGCTTCCTGCTCGCTAGGAACATCTTTTCCTGGATATGGGGGAAGTGACACTGAACTGGAACAAGTATTGACGTGTCCATGAGAAAATTTAGATGCCCAGGATTGTTGAGGTGGCTGCTCATTAAGCATGGTCTGAGTAGTTCTGGAGAAGTTCAAAAGATTGCTACTTCCTTCTGAACATAGTGAGCCCAGCACATTTTGCATGCTGGAAGGAGCTATGGATGCTGAAAATTTAGTGTTTGGATCAGTGAAGTCTGATTTAGAAAATGAAGGGGATGGTATATTTGATGGTTGCCTCTGCTGGAGCTGTTCATGTTGGATTACATATGCCTCCTGAAAAGGGTGTTGCTGTTGCTGCTCTTCAGTTTGATTGTTCACTTGTTGCTGCTGTGTCCTATTCAGGTTCTCTGATAGCATTTGGGTTTGTGGAGAGAGTATATGAGGCATTGATTCCTGGATTGCTTGCTGCTGCTGCAGCAATGTATTTTGGCTGCCTGCGCGTTGAAGATATTGGACAGGCGGCTGAAACTGCAACAATTGCTGTTTAAGCAGATCTCCACTTCCAAAATTTTGGAAACCTGCTGCCAGCATGGCCTGGTACTGCTGATTGAGATCATTTTGGAACACTGTTGGGTCGATCCTCTGCTGCATCCAGGGGAACATACCAACTGATGGAAAATTCAGGGAATGAAGTCCTTGCTCACCAGTCTCTCTTCTCATCCAATTCATGCCATTAACAGAATCATTACTGGCATCTGTAATAAATAACACAGGTTAAAAAGCTATACAACACAATGCAAGCAAATGAATAATCAGAGGTGGATAAACAAGAAGAAAACAGGCAAAGGAAAACATGGGGTTCGTAGACTAATATCACACAGAGCCACTCTAGGCTGGCTCTCACCATCTGTTGACTCATCCCACACCAGCCAATCTCCAAAGCAAAAACACACTTAAACAAGAAAAGATTATGAAGAGGGATGGACCTTAAGCACCCTTTATCAGAAAAGAAAAGCAAAAGAATTTAGGAAACAAAATATAACGTAACTATTAATCATCTAGCACCTTGAAAAGAAGAGGCTCCTGGATACCAAGGCCTTTTCAATCTGAGGGGAAATAATGATGGATACATGGGAAAGGTAGTCAAAGGCTCAATCTCCCATAGTGAGACTCTGGGCTGCCTCTCACCAGCTGTAGACTCATCCCAACCAACCTAGAAGATTCAGGCAAATGAAACACAACAAAAATCAATGCACAATAATTTTTGACAAGAAGGGATAGCAACTTCAATGATGTAATAAAATACTGGAGTAGCCTTTCTAGAGCTAGTGGCAAAGTATAAACCAACAAAAGTTCAGGCAATCCTACAAGGCTGTATCAACAGAAAGGTTTGATGAGCGTAGATGATTAAGCCTTACAAAAACTACACGTGATTCTCACAGATGCATGACTGGCTAATTCACAGCTTCATCCCTCATGTTGCATAGGAAAAGGATCTGAATAAAACTTTCAGCAAATGCAAGAAATCCAATATTGCAGAATATAACCTTTTTGTAGTCTCTGTAGATGGTTTATATTTATGACTACATTGGACCCATGTAAAGAAAGACACATTATCAATGTGAGTAGCATAGGAATAAACTCCCACAGAACCCACCCCTCTGTAGGGAGAAGCACAAAACATGCTCAGAGATCAGGCAGAGAGGGTTTTGTCACCTCAGCAATGACTACAACCAACAATAAACTACAGCTTTCCAGGGAGAACCACAATAGCAAGCCCTGCTCAGAGACTGGGTAGGGAAGAGATCTGTCGAGTTGGTTATGAGGTACGTCTGTTCCTGGATCGTGTCAACAGCAAACACCTTGCTGCCAAGAAAAAGGCACTGCTCTAGACAGATCAACTTGTTTCATCCAGTAGACGTCTGAGGGCATCTTCTTAAGACATCACCATGCTGTTTTAGATGGCAGCTTAAGGAGAAGTGAGATATTGCTTTTTAGAGGGTTCTCTTCCCAACCAATCCCAACACCACCAAATTAGGAACAGCATACAGAAAGAGGACCTTGCACAGTTTGTGGCTTAATCACCTGAGGATTCCAAGGACAGATAGCATATGGGTGACCAACAGTACAGCCATGTGCTGCCCTTGTGCATTGCAGCTGCAAATAGAGGCACCTATGTGGACAACGGTGACATAATTCAGTTCAATTCGTTTTAAGTCAATTACCCTGCAGTTGTAGCCTACTTCCCCAGCATACAAATCGTCTTCCACTAGTCTTATCCAGTTATCTTGCACTTCTATAGCTTAGGTCTCAAAAACAAGAGGTTCACGTCCTATTTTTAGAAACATTTCTAGAACTTGACCTGCAAGCCCTAAGTTGATCCTAATTAAGGCTAAATATGGTTCAATTCCAAACCAGGTCAAGGCTTTCATTCCAGAAGTGAATATATAATTAAACAACAGGAAAGCCTTTCATTAGGTGAAGTGCCAGTTATCTACCCCCTCTTTCCTTTCAAAACCAAATCAAGGTAAATTTATTATACTACATGGAAACCCAATTGGTTTTGAATATATATTCAGTTGTAATCGAGTATGAAGACATATTGACCCCTAAGTCTCAAACTCAAGAAAACATTGAGAAAATTCCAAAAACACACCCCGTCAACAGCAAATCCTTGTACCAGAAGCACAACAAATCAGGCTAGATAGAATTCATAGGGCAAAAAGTTCCATGTTATTTTTGTCCAGATAAAATCCAGGCTCTACATCACATTCCAACAACTGATGCTAGGTTTGATGTGGCCTTTTACAAAATTAACCTCATATACAACTGTTGCCACTGACAACTGCATGCGTGAGTAAACCAGTAATATTGGTCACCCAACATTGAACAAACCAATCAGGCTTACAATCTTGTAGCATTGTCAGACATCATTTTCAAATTCCCTATGATGGACTATTGGTTCAAAAATGATCCACAGTTGACAAACAAAAAGTCAAGATACACAACTAAGCAAGATGCTTCAAGTACTCACAGACAAGATTGCATATGCAATTAGGAATCCTGCACACGCTTCTACCTTTAACCCACTCCAATACACATATACACACGTACACATGCAAAAAACAAAGTGAGAGAACAGAAAGGAAAAAGAAGGATGAGCCAAAAAGTGAAGCTTTCATAAAACTTCTAATACTTATCTTTCTGAAATATGTCATATTGAAGAGAACAGGAGCGGCCAGGAACAGCCCCATCAAATAACAAAATAAAATCAAATTCTCACAGTATTAAAAGCTCATGTTTGATTGATTATTCAATTTGAAAGAATACATTGTACGCTCATTTACCTTAACAGATCGCCAGTGGGAATTCGGCCACCGAACTTGGTCTAAGTCACCGATTCCAGTAATTGTGCCCATGTACCTAGAGAGTTCAAATAATATTTGCTTTATGAAGATGAAATTCCCATGGTACACAAGCAGAGGAAATTATATATCATAGCCACAGCAGAAAGACAGGACATCACTTACAGCAAGAGAATAATCTATCTAGCATCAAGGTAACATAACTGAATTACAACTTATTTTTTACCAAAGATTCTGAATATTTTAATTAAGCCAATTGAGGATTAAGAATGATATGCACATGCCGCTTATGAATTCACAATAGTATCAGGATGCATCATGCAATGAAGTATTAAGTATCACCAAAACACTACAACATTCACAACAGAAAACGAGGTTAACAGTGCTGTACCTGCGGACACTTGATTCTTCGGTTTCAAACAGCATGCGGAATCGCATCCCAACAGATACACGCGTATGATAAACAGCTTTAACATACTTCGAAAGAGGTATGACAAACTCAGATGGGCTGGCCCTGATGTATTGAGTATGTTATTAAACAGAGAAAGCTAGAAAATTCAAAATTTTATTATCGATTATTCACCTCGGATTGTAAAAAATGGTGAAACAGCTATTAGTAGCGGCAGCATGAGCAGCGGCAGCAAGCAGTCCAATGTGCATGCTATCACTTGAGAGCACAGAGGATGGCATCACAGTTTGAGGTCGAGTGGCACGCCGAATTCCCAAAAGGAGCTGATTTTTCTCATTCCTAATATAAAATTGACATAAGATGGCAAAAATTAACGTGCTTCCGAGCTTCCAAACATAGGACTTAAAAGATAAAACAAGAGACAAATAACTCATACCAGATAAAAAGAACAGAATCTCCAGCAACAAGCCTCTTGGCGCTGACAAAGACACTCCAGCCAGTAGTAAGAAGGTGCCTCTTGGGTTGTCCTGCATAAGAGCAACAAGGGGGAAAATTAGACAAATAGTCAAAAGTTTATCTTCAGGTTGGTTGCTCCCAAAATAGAGCTATTGCTCAAAGACAGTGTAATACATTTTAAGCATTAACCCCGTCTTCAGTACATTAATAGTTAAGCTCCATATAAATGCCCTCTGTCAATTGCTCTCATAAGCAAAGGAGAAATCATAGGACTATTTAACAAACAGACCAACAATTTCAAACGTCCCAAAAGGCACAAGTCAAAGGCCATTCAGTCAGCAGTAGTGGATACATAATCTCTCCTGTTGGCAATATTATACCTCTTATTTTAATTATCTGATCAGAGACAAAAGATAAGGACAAATACACCATTCTTCCAAGATCTTTACCAACTTTTCAAAGGAAAAAAGAGCCTTTTTTTTTCAAATAAAGAAGTAAAAGAGTCAAAACTCCCAAAGTCTTTAATAAACATCATATTACCAGTTCAACTTGTTTCTTATCTAGAGGCTCTACTTCTGAGAATGGTTGTGTAAAGTCTTTAAACCCCCACCACATGGAAGAGGCTTAATATTGAGAGACATGGCCATGCCTTGTTCTCTATGTTAAAATGCTAATTACATTATGACTTAGAAGGTTAGTTAATTCCTGCTGGCTTCGTAACTCTATAAAGAAAAATCATGAAATAGACCATATGCCAGAAGCTTATGGTTTCTGCTCCGCTTCATTGACTTTGTCAATCAATATAACCAACAAGGAACTCAAAGCTTTGCCAAATCCCAACGAAAACTATACTACTTTATTGATCAATTGTGTAATTATATTGCTTCTTCAGAAAGAAACAACAAAAAGTTGCTATGAGGAAAAAGTTTCATTAGATTTTATGACCTATTTTCTGAAGTGAAGGAAAAACAAAAAATGGAGAAACTGGATAAAAATGGTAACAAGCCAGATACCTCTATATGGTTGCATTTTGATCACAAACGGCAAACTTTAGGTGCTTACCAGTATAGGTCAGAATTACCGCAAATTTCATGTTGCACATCGAGTTATTATTGAGGAATTGTAAACATTTACAGTAATATGTAAATGGTTTTCCTATAGTTATTATTTATAACACTTAGTCCAAAATAAAAAACCAACAGTTTTCATGAACGACTTTAAGATACCTTTGACAATGTCAACCTACAAATAATCTACTGATTCAGATACTTTGATGATGCAAACGAACAAAAAAAATTGCAAACTTGCCTCGGAAGATGTGCCTGAACTTCCATTCAACATCATGGAGATCCCTTGCAATAAGCTCCTGTGCAGGTGGTGTTTGCGAGAAATCCTAAAATCCCGAAGAGAAAATAAGAGTATTATCAGGGGTAGGAGCTTAGTTGAACTGCATATAGCAGATAAAAAGCACAATCATTACCAGAGGAGGAAAAACTTTCTCTGCAGCACGACGAGGAACAGAGAATCCCCCATGTGTACTTGTATCACTTGCTGTCAATGTCTTGCAAAAATAATTAGTTGGTTGCCGGCTTGGAGTCCCCAGCTCAACGGGGAGATATGTATCCTTTTGTTCTTGCTGTGTAAACCATAATGATCATTTTTTAACAGATGAGAATAAACAATTCATTAACCTTAAGCTTGTCAAACCCACTCATAGTGAAACATAAAGAAGTACCGGAGACAAGGGCTGCAACGTCATTTGCGCATATACTTCATCAGTTTCAACATCTGCCTGAAATTCCAGAAAATGAACAATTCAAAACCAACAAGTAAACTTAAAGACACTTTAAATACAAAAATAACGAAACTCACATGCATTGTAACATTGTGGAGTTGGCAAATCAATTGGGGCGGCAAGCTCGGATAATTCGGTATGTGAGCATCAACTTCTTTATTAGTTGTGGCAGCAACCTGACTTTCAATTCCAGTTGTGGTCCATTAGTACTTATTCAAAGATAAAAACTTTTGCACTTTCCATACATCACTTTCAACATAAAGATTAAGCTGGAAATATCAAATTTTAGTAAAATAGACTAAAATAAAGCACCTGTTCGCTATGGCCCTGAGGAAAGTAAACCACTCGGCTCCCTACCGTCGGTAGGGACACCAAAGGACCAGCACAAGCATGCCATAGCTCTGAATTCAAACACTTCTTCTCCCCTTCCATAATCCAAAATATAAATGAGGTAAAAAAAAGTTGTTAAAGACTTGCAAGAGGCAATTATGCTTTTTAGTTACAAAACCAAAAAATTAAAAGAAAATACAAATCAAAGACCAAGCTCAATACAAGACTAAGCTCCTAGCCCCTCTAAAATAAATAAGAAAAAGGAAAAAGGCTAGACCAAAAGGATACAATTGAAACAGAAAGGGATGAGGGGAAAAAAGAAGCAAAGACGAGAGATAGAGCTTAGATACCTTCATGAGCCTGCTGACCCAACCCTGATGTTGAAAGCTTCATCATTTTTTCCACCCCCTTCACTTCTTAAATACAAAAAATTATACTTAAAAACTACAAAATTATAGCAATAATCACCGACAAATCACTCCTTTAAACCCTCTGAACTAACAAAACCACCACTTTCCAACCAAAATACTTTCAAAACCCTAAACCCACTTTTCCACACTCCCCCACCATTTCCTCTCCAATCTCCACATGCATTTCTCCTCAATTTCCCTTGCATTTCACCCAATTTCCACCAAAATTCACCAAACCCAGAAAAACCCAAAATTCCAGCTGATCAACAACCCTAAAACTCCCCCAAATTTTCAAGAAAGATTAAAAATTTCCTCACACCCACATAAGCCCATCATCATCCCAGCTCAGAACACTCCTTTTCTTCCTCCAAACACTCCATCAACACCTCAAAAAAATTCCAAAAAAAAAAAGAAAAATAAAAAACCCAGCAAACAGAAAAGCTGGAGCTCAGCTGCAAGCTTCAGTAAAAGAAACCCTTTTTTAAATATAATTTTCTAATAACAATAAATTAAAGAGGAAAAAATAGAGAGAGAAACAAAGATTGGGGAGAGAGAGAGACAGAGAGTGAGAGTGATATAATATCTCACTTTTTATATAGGCAAGCCGACCAAGGTCGACCTGATTGCAGTAGAAAGAGAAAGCCTAATAAAAATAAAAATGTGTGCAAGAGAGAGAAAGTGATAGCAAGCTAAGCCCCCTTCAATTCAAGTCCTCCTTTATCTGTCTATGGTCTTTTTGATCATTGATTGAGTGGAGTCAAGTCGCTCATTTTATCAACTCACTCCTATGGAGCTCGAAGTTTTGACTCAATTTTGAGTGCTCGGTGAGTTTGAGCACATCAAAATTATGGTCGTTAGAGTCTCGAATCGGGTGATATGATTATTAGAATCATAAATTTAAATTCTTATATTCGTTAAATATTATTATGATTTTTAGATTGATATGTTGGGTTAAATTTAATTTTATTTCATTTTTTTTTAATTGAGATTAAGTAAGTGATCTTTCTATTCGCTTTCCTCAATTATAAAAAAAAAAAATTATGGTAGTTAAACTATTCTATCTTGATTTTGACTTATTAATAAATCGAATAAGTTCAAATAAAATGAATTTATTTGTATCAAGTTGAGTTAGATGGTTCACAAAATCCCAACTATTTAAATTCATATGAAATTTTATTATATGTAAGTTAAAATAATATCAAATTTCAATTCAAACTCAACTTTTAAATGCTAGATGAATTTAATCACTTAAAATTTATTTGAGTTAATCATTCAATTTTTATTTATACTTCTCTCTTTTAAAATAATATCAAGCTTGAGTTAAAACTCAACTTCTAAATGCTTGATGAAATATGTCAAATTGTACTAAGCTAAACTGTAGGAATCCGACTTTGTTCGCTTATAATCAAATCAAAGTAAAGTGTATATTTTACAGACACTTTTATAATACACATAATAAGTAAAATTTTAATAACACATATATGAATCTCTTTATTTGTAAATTAAATTAAAAATTTATGTAAATTCGTCATTATTATTTTTATTTAATTATTAACTATTTATATGGTACAAGGTTGACACATCTTTGTTACTGTACGTCTCGCTCAGTTACTCTTTCTCACTATCTCTTTCTTTCTCTTTCTTATTCTTTTCTGGTCTGCCCGTCAAGCAGAGAGAGAGAAAGTGGGCGTTGGGGAAAAGGTGAATGATGACCGTTGATAGAACTGTACTGGGGAATCTTAGCCGTAGAATTGAGAGGAATGATGTGACAGGAGGCATGTGCCACCATCCTTCAGTGGTCGTTGTCAGAGTAGTACGGACATCAATTCATTACCATATTCAAAGTACCCACACACCTCATAAATTTAACTATTGGACTATTAGTAGAATGAATGAATTTCCCGTGTCTGAATATGTGCCTCTCTCTCTCTCTCGCTCTCTCTCTCTCTCTCTCTCTTCCCATCCATAGGCGAATTTCCCATCTTCTCCTGTGCTTCATTAACTTGTACACCCTCCATCAATTATTGTACACAAATTTTTCGTGGCAAAGTTTAGTGCGTGATTTTTCTTATGATGCCGAATCCCACACGTATCTAATTGTATCTATCCAAAATTTTTGATACCATTATTATTTATAACACTGACCCCCTTTTCAACTTATTATTTTGGAAAGATCTGTGTGACTTGCTCCATACCGAAAGTTTATTTGAGGCGTTCTCGTATTTTTGTTAACAATTAGGGAGAAAAAAAATAGAAAGATCATTTACTTAACTTCAATTGAAAGAGTAGGCATTCTTGTATTAACTTGCATTTTCACATTACTCTTGCTTAATTATTGAAGTCGGGATTTTGAATTTTTGCAATGATATAAATAAAATTATGTCTCAGTATACACTAATTATTCTCATCTTATTATGTTAGTGAAGTATGAATTATATTTGTGAAACTTTTAATATCGAACAGTTAATAATTTATCTATTGAATATTTTTTACTTGAAAATTCTTAGAATTTAATGAATCATCCCAATACCATCATGAACATGAAGTACTTTTTGTCATACATACTGAAAGACCAATTGAATTCTTTTGTACATCAAGGCGGAATTAAACTAATTGATTGGAGGGTATGGTTAGGGGAAGATAATTAATACTTTGTAATTTATAAAAAGTGGAACTTGGCCTATTTGGGTAAGGTGACATGGTCCGTGCCCTTGAAGCTATAGAAGGGGGACCAGAGTTGGTCACACCGGTACTAACACTACTACTATATTCTTTGGCTGAATTTCATGATAGGCACTATCATTCTGCTTTGAATGAAAGGGATTTTTCTATGATTAACAGAGAAAGGAGGTCTTGTTTTTCTTGGAGATTATTGTTAGTTAGGCTTATCCATTAAACAGAAATATTCCACCACTCATCTTCCAATCTTTTTTGATTAACTGTGCATAAACTATTGCTACTATTTCCATGTTTTTCATGCTACTACGTGTATTTTTAATACATGTACCTGCATGTACGTAATGCCTATCGAAGCAAAGAGAATTACTAGTATTAATTTTTTTCTTTAATATTGAGTAGTAGTTGCTAAATTTATATCTTGTACTTCTAAGTCTACCTGTTTTGAATAAATTTTGTTGCTAATGAGTCTCTAATACGAGAGTTGTTCTTACACATCTCATTAGATGTTAGTTTAACTTACTCTTATTTCTTTCACGGATATGTTACATAGTAAAGTATTTCGATTTTATTGAACTGTGACAAATTTTAAAAACCATAACGTATCTAAAGTGTTTTAGAAAAAAGATGTGATAAAACCAATTGAACTACATAGGTGAAGCATGAACAATTCTATGTATTTAAGTGATTTATTTCCTTTATTTTTTTTTGAGGGAGTGATTTATTTTCTTAACCATCTAAAGAAAATTTGACTTGCAATGTTTTGCATAGCAAAGTCCAAGTGTGATTCGTTACTTTAAAGTTGAAAGTCAGTTGTTGTAGCCTTCATGATTACATGGGTGACCTCGTTCCATGTGCTTAGTCCTTGAAAATCATACCATATCAAAGGACACTCTTAATAAAACTTTCCTTCGTTTCCTTCATAAAAATGAAAAATTGATTCCATTTAGGGTCTGTTTGTTTGGAATGAAAATTATTTTTTAAAAGATATTTGTAAAATTTTCTTTAGTGTCAAACATTAAAAAATATTTTTATGTATAAAATATTTTCTAATTTTTCTTTTTTTGGTTGAAAATAACTTACATACTTAATGAATGTAAGTTATTTTCCTTATAGTTCAAAAGTGACAATAAACCTTAAGTACCTACTTTTATAACTTCAATTATCAAACTAATTTTTAATTTTAATTCTTATCAACTAATTTTTTCATAATCTTAGGCTCCACAATAATATTATTATTGTTATGTATATTTTACCATTATATTATTTTGAAGATTAATAATATACAAAAATCTCTAGTTAACTCTAATTACTTATCAAACATTTATTACAATTGTTATTAGTTTATTTAACTCATATTAATAATAAAAAAATAAAGACATCAAAAAAATTAATTTTCAAAAAGTTTTCACATTGTCATCCAAACACCAGAAAATCTTAAGGAAAATGACATTCTCCACGTAAAATGTTTTCTTAGGAAAATAATTTCCTTAGGAAAATATTTTACACCCAACCAAATGGACCCCGAATTGTAAGACTAAAAGTAAGATTAATTTCTCAAACACTTTGCAGGACAATTGCGAAAAATCCACTATTTAACTTGTTTGTTATAGATCTCAGAAATTGAGCAACATTTTTCAAATTGAAATCATCATTTAGTTATTGAGCCATGTAATTGGAACGATATAATGCAATGCTTATTCATGAAGGAGCATAAAACATTGGCGGCATATTTCAGATTTTGCGATTTCTTAAGCTTCAAATTTGGTTTGAAGAAAATGAAAATAGTTGTTATCTTTTAATATACTAAAATGACACCGGAAAATTTTGTATACTGAAAAGATAAAAGAAATTATTGTCATGATTTTAGGTTTATGTTATGATTTTTCACAATATTATTGTCGGTTTAGTATTAAAAAGTGAAGAAAAGATAAATTTTAACGCTTATATTATTCCATAAAAACATAAAATCAAAGGTTGAAACATAAAATAGATAAAATAAAAAATAAAAAATAAAAAATAAAAAATAAAAAATAAAAAACAGAAAACAATTGTCATTTAAACGTAGCGTTTAAACATCCATAAAAGAAATCAACATAATTCCAAAGTTCATAGTGCATAGTCCCCTAACTCCATCCAAGCATGAATCCAGTGGCTGATTCCACCATCAATGGATTCCTCAAAGTCCCCAAAGGCCATTCCTCTGATTCCTTCACAAGACTCTTCTTTTCATAGGTACGATCAAACGTCTCCATCTGTACAATTTCTCGTACGCTTTTAGCTCTCCCCACTCCCACAAGAAATCAAAAAACTTTTCCCCATATCCTCCAAAAAACAATAAATCAAGATTGCCCAAAACCAAAAACATTTATGCCCCACCCCAGATATAATCATGTAATGACCTAATTCAATGATCCCCACAAATATCTCTTAAGTCATATGTTTATAAATCCTACTATTGGTACCAAATTTTAAGGTTTGATTTTTTTTATTTTATTAGTACTATGTATAACGTAGTATCAGTACTTGTGTTAGTATTATGGTGACCCATTTTGCCTCCAAATATTTAAAATCCAGTTACAAAGCTCTTTCCCTCCTGGACAAGTCATGCTTATTTTTTCCTCAGCTCAAGCAAATTCAATCCCACCTGATTATCTCCGGCACCATTGCCGACCCTTTTGCTGCCGGGAAACTTCTGGCCCACTTTTTAGTCTTAGAAAAATGTGATCTTTCGCATGCTTGTGCCCTTTTTCGCGAAATTCCTAACAGGTCTACTTTTATATGGAACACCATGATTAGAGCTTTTACTGAACAAAATCAGCTTAATGATGCTGTTTTATTGTCTAAAGAGATGCTTAGAAATGGGTTTATGTACAATAATTACACGTTTTCGTTTGTTTTTGGGGCTTGTTCTGAGATAAAGGATGTTTCTTTGGGGTTAATGTATCACACCCATGTGATAAAATTGGGTTGGGATGTTTATGATTTTGTGCAGAATGGTTTGATTCATTTTTATGCTAGTTGCGGTTGTTTGGAGATTGCTAGGAAGTTGTTTGATTTGAGTGAAATTCGCGATGTGATTACTTGGACTGCTGTGATTAATGGGTACGTGAAATGTGGGAACATTGGGTTTGCAAGAGAGTTGTTTGATCAAATGCCAGAAAAGAATGCTGTTTCTTGGAGTACTATGATTAATGGGTATGTTCAAAGTGGTTTCTTTGTGGAGGCTTTGGTGTTGTTTAATGACATGCGAGTTGCTGGTATCTGGCCTAGCCATGCTGCAATTGTTGGTGCATTGTCTGCTTGTGCTTTTCTTGGTGCTTTAGATCAGGGTAGATGGATACACACGTATATGAAAAGGAATAAGATTGAGTTGGATGGAGTGTTGGGGACAGCCCTTGTTGATATGTATGCTAAATGTGGGTGTATTGAGATGGCTAGTCATGTTTTTGAGGAGATGCCTTGTAAAGATGTGTTTGCTTATACATCTTTCATATCAGGTTTGGCTAATCATGGTGAGAGTGCAAGGGCGATGGAGGCATTCAAGAGGATGGAGAATGAGGGTGTTAGGCCGAATGAGGTTACATTTATTTGTGTTCTCAATGCTTGTAGCAGAATGGGGTTGGTGGAAGAAGGGTTGAGAATTTTTGAGAGCATAAAAGGAGTTTATAGGATGGAGCCTGTGGTTCAGCATTATGGTTGTTTGGTAGACCTTCTAGGCAGAGCGGGAATGCTTGAACAGGCCAGGAAAGTGGTGAAAAGGATGCCTGTGGAGCCTGATTCCTATGTATTGGGAGCATTACTTAATGCTTGCAGTGTTCATGGTGACATTGATTTGGGAAAAGAAATGGTCAAAGGGCTGGCAGATCAGAGTCTTGATCATGATGGAGTTCATGTTCTTTTATCAAATATTTATGCAGCTAATAACAAATGGGATGATGTGGAGAACGTTCGGAAGGGAATGGACGAGAAGAACCTGAAAAAGGTGCCTGGCTGTAGCTTGATTGAATTGGATGGAATGACTTTTGAATTTGTTGCTGGAGACAGGTCTCGTGTTAAGATGGATGAAATTAGTTTTTTGTCACTAGTGGTTGACAAGCTCTTGAAATCTTTTGGGCTTAATGAACTTGACATTGGCATAGATTAGGTGATCCAACAGCAATGCCATACTTTTAAGTATACCGGGCTTTCTAAGCAATGGGTAGGATTTCCTGTTTCTTCTCTTGCTCATTTGGCTGTGAGGTAGAGCACAGTTTTTAGAATCTGATGAGGAGCGAGCATTGTGATCCTTGTTGGATTGACAAATAGTGCTGTTTCTTTTATTCTTAATTTATCACTATTTTATCTCTGCATTTGTTTCTTTGTTTTCATTGGTAGTGATCGAATCCCTATTGTGCAACACGTTAGGATGTGCTTGAAAATAAGCAAGGCAGCTTGTTGAATGCAAAGGTTGGCCCAACCATAGCATGTGGTAGTTCAAAAGTATAAAACAGTTGAAAACACTCGGTAAGTCCTGGAGTCCAATGCAGTTGTTTGCAGTTGAATCCTTTCTTCAAGATGCAACTGAAACTTCTGCTTGTTCTATGGCACATTACCTTCGGTAGGCTGAGAGATGTTATGAAGCAGTGGTAGAATCATCAACTCAAGGCAAATTCTTTAGTTGCTGAACCCTGGATCCCTCAGCTAGGTAACGGTCACTGCAGCGACGGATTTATCAGAATCCTATCAAAGTTAACAGCTACTGTTCTAGTTGGCTGCATGCACAACAGTTAAATTCGATTATACTCGGGAAAAAATAACTCATATTCAAGAAATAGTTTTTCGGGTGTGAAGTCTTTCATTCTCAGTCTAAGTCATAGCTGGTTCCAATATGCCAGAGACACGTCTCCTCTAGTCCCTAGCAGTTCAGATCATGGATAATCGTTGGTAAATAAATTTTAGAATAACATTATTGACCTAAAGCATTAATGGGTAATAACTACAAGTTTTGCAATCATCACGAGGCCGTCCTTGTATTCAGATAGGCTTTAGCAATACTGAGTTTCAGGTTCAAGCTATGAGCAAACATTTTAGTTGTAATATTGCAATCTCAAAAGAACTTCATAGTTTATCTTTACACGAATCATTACTCTAAATGGCAAGAGACCCAGATGTTCAAGGCATTGGAAATGTGGCTTTCTGGTATACAATCCGTTAAGTACTTGGTATCCCGAATTCATCTTTTCTCCTGCCAGGTCATTTCCTTTGAAATGTTTCATTACTTAATCAGTTCTTTAATTTGAGACATGTGGTCAATGCTTGGTAATTTGCTCGTAAAACTTCTTTTGCTTCACTATGCAAAAGAGCTAAGCATGTAATGTAGCTGTTTTATGGGCTTTTGGACCTGTGATGATCTGCGCAGTAGCTGCTTTCCTCTCCTCTCTTGTGGTGGGGGGTGGGGGGGGGGGGGGGGGGGTGGGGGTTGGAACAGAGGGAAGAAAGAACCAACTCACTGCAAGCAAAGTCCAATTAGGGGGACAAAGCAACAGGGCATGACAGGCAATGCGTACGTATCAGCAGCTGAACCCATCTAACATTGCATTGAATATTCGGTCCTTCTATCATTGCATTCAACACCTAGTATGCCTACTCAACGCTACTCCAGTCAGCAATTGCCTGGATGGTGTAGATTTGTGGGTTCTACTTTACATCCCCTCTCATTTATCCCCTACCCCTTTGGGGTTTGATTTCAAAAAAAAAACCGCCTAGTATGCCTATGATGTCTGCATTTTGCCTCCCAATTTCTGGTTTTATCCTGGTGACACCAGCCTTCTCTTTGTCAGCTTTCAATTAAAGAGGCATGAATGGAAGGGAATTTGCCATAGTCGTATGACTGGCTATTTAATCCAGTGTTACTGACTCGTACAACTTTTCTAGGGTAAAATAATTGGGTAGAATTGGTCAATGTGGACAATTGTAGACATGTTATAAATTTAAGAGCAATACAATATTGGTGATATAGATATCACTCATTAAAATTTTTCTTACATTATCATATACATAATGATTATGTAACTCCTTAATTCAATAAATGATCTATAATTGAACTCATAAATTAGACCTGCTTAAGTTTTTGCCTATAGATAGCTACATCTAATCGGAAACTTTGGCTTCATAATAAGTGGACTTCAATCGGTCCAAATCTGTGTCCACCTTAATGTCATTATTCATACATGTCTTTTTTTAACCTTCTGGTTGAGTTCATTACAGTAGATAATGTCATTAGCGTTTGTCTATCAATGTTTACTCTGTTCATTAGCAGAGTAGAAATTGTTGAAAGTGCAGTTGCATATTGTTTCCAAGAATTCACTGTTGAAGGTCAATTTTCAAGGAAGTATTGGAATTTCCACGCATAAATATTCAACAAAAATTAGAATCTCATTGTCTGCTAAGAAGCACCACTCTTACCAACATAACAACAATTGATGTTGGATCCATCATATTGCTCAACTACAATGAACATTGTAAAAGGAGTAAGCAAACAAGATTCTTGAACAACAAACATTGAATACTTTCCAAAAATATCTTCGACATGATGATGACTGTCCTCCAAAAGTTGAACGTTCCAATCATGCAATGCTGGTTAGACGATATTGTTAAGTTGGAGCTGGAAAATTTTGTACATCCATCATCATTGCATTAGATGCTGCTGGGGTTTGGTTTAGTTGGAATAAGCAAACATCTCCTTGTTTAATCTTGTTAGACGTATAAAATTTACACCAGCCACTGCTGCTCAAGCAGAGAAGACTCTTCATGCCATTCAACTTAAGTTCCATTGGCACGTATTCTCCGGAAGGACAGCTGGTGTTGCAGTCAGTGTGATTGGCTCTCACAAAGTAAAGGGGAAGATTCTGCTTACATTGCAAAATATTCGAAGAACACAAGAAAAACAAAAATATACATGATAGACCAATAAATTGGCATTTATAACAGGATCAAAACACTGGAAAAGAATACACAATTATTTTGCAAGTAGCAAATAGAGCTGTAACGAGCCGAGTCGAGCCGAGTATTGCCGGTTCGAGCTTGTGTTCATTTAATAAACGAGCCAAGCCGAGCCGAGCTCGTTTATTAAACGAGCTCAAATTTGTATTCGAGCTCGGCTCGTTTAGCTTCACGAACGAGCCGAACTCGAGCTTTCATGAGCCGAGTCGAGCTTTGTTCACGAATAGCTCGATTCAAATAAGTATAAAAGTGTTATTCGAGCCGAGCCGAGCCGAGCCGAGCCGAGTATCTCATGTTCGAACTCTTGTTCGTTTATTAAACGAACGAGCTCGAGCTCGCTCGTTTAATAAACGAGCCAAAATTTGTGTTCGAGCTCGGCTCGTTTAACTTCACGAACGAGCCGAACTCGAGCTTTCACGAGCCGAGCTGAGTTGTGTTCGCGAACAGCTCTGTTCGTTTACAGCCTTAGTAGCAAAGAAACATTAAACCAGTCCACAGTTTTCTGCTTGGTTACAAGAAAAATTGAAATAGATCAATATGCCCGGAGAAAACTCACCATGAAAGAATAGGGATGATTGATGTTGCGTTTTGTCATTGTTTTCCTGAATTGACGAAAGTTCTCCCAATCAGATAAAAATTCTTTTTATGGTTGTCCTCCTAATGGCATGCAAGAAGATAGAACTTCAGTTGTTGGTTTTCCCACCAAAATAAGATTAGACTGTACCTAAAAGATCAAGTGTTAACGTTTTGTGTACTTTTTATGAAAGAAGTGTCATTTAGCTCATATGATTAGAGTATTAAACATAAAATATATCTTTTTCATTCTAATTCCTGACTTATGTAACTTAGCATTTAGATAACTCGTACTATCTTGCCAAAAAAAAAAAAAGATAACTCGTACTAGTAACTTGTTAATCATTAAAAAGATGACTTGAAAAATAAAAATTATCCTTCTTTTGTCTAACATTTAGCAGCTCAAAATAAATTGTATGATGACTGTTATTGCCACTTCTTCTTGTGAATATTGAATTGGAATGACTGAGGTAGCTAAAATCTGAAAGTACAGAATCAACTTACTTTTATTACTTCTGATGTGCTCACAATCACCTGGTCTCAGGAGTGTTTCCACTTTGTGTGCTCCCAAGGAGAGTCTTTCTCACAGGTACTTGAACCAAACATGGTAACCTCAAAATACATGTTTCCTGTATGTTCAAATACTGCAAAGTATCTCATCCTCAGTCCATGTTCCTTCACAAAACTATCCCAATCTTTCTGGAAACAAAATAGATCATCTCTGTTTTCATCATTTCATTAATTTGTACTAAAAATAAAAATTTATAAAGCTTGTGGTGTTTAATTCGAATTAAAACTTGAGCTCTAATTATGATACAAGTTGAATCGATTTCAAACTCCATGAGCTTGAATTCAATCAAATATACCATCTTAAGGATCATGTAGAACCCAAATGTGGTGATATCCGAAATCAACTCGTCTTGTTTACACCCTACTCCATATAATTGAGGACTTAAAACCAACTTCCTATTACAAATATATAATGTTCAAGGGCTTCAAAGCAACCCGGTCCAAAAAGCATTCCACCAAGTTCCTTGTAGTTCGCAGTTAAGAAAAGCATGCGAATTTGCCACGAGAAATTAGAACTCATATTTTTTACAGGGAAAAACAATCCACTGTTAAAAACCCAATGGAAGTGAACCGAGTTATTAAAAAAAAAAAAAAAAAAACACACACACACACACACACACAAAATGATTCCCCATGGCGGGCCCTTGAATTCTTTTCCCATGCCTATGCCATTTTGGTTAAAAGAGGTCTATCACAATAACTAATATAGCTACATGATGAAATTGCATTAGCAAAGACGAGAAACACATATAGCATAGGTTGTCTTCACTAGACGAATATCACACCTCTTAGAGGCTCATTGATGTACTTGAGTCATCAGACAGATCACACCAATTTAACAGGCAGACATTCCAAAGAAACCCAAACCCTTCAAAGCCCGGCATTCAGCTGTTCCACGTCTTGTAAATGGGACATTTTGAATTGAGCATCTTCTTTCGCATTCTGGCCCCCACAAATATGAAAAGGTTAGAAAAAGAAAGGGATAAAATAAGCGCACGGTTCACAATTTGAATCAGAGCTGGAACCGACATGCAAATGGAGTCTAGCATCATCTTAACGCATTAATAAGCCACATGGTGACCTGTACTTCTGGTGAAAGACGTTGCAGGATATCAAATCAGCAGGATAAAAGGTTAAGAGCAGATTCTATCTTCGAAGAACAGATAACAATAACTCCGACAATAAAATCATAGCAATCCACACTGACAACACCACAGACAGATTAGCATTTAAAAAGCTGGAAAGGAAATGGAGGGGAAAACCACTCATTCTATCACTGAAGTTGTGGAAAGTAGGTAACCGTAAAACCAAATAATCAGTATGTATACTATGCGTGATGATAAATCGAATGATAACTAATTCCATAACCATGATTTCTTCTGTGTCCCTCAATATGTTTGAAAAAAATAAAAAATAAAAAGCTATGCGAGGATAAAATTTTTTACAATATCTTTAGAAAAATAATACTCTAGATATTTTTTGGTACATATTTTTGTGAGAGAAAAACCGTAATTGAACAATCTGAAAAATTATTTTTTGGGGAAAATAATGCGTAACCAAACATGCTCAAAATTACTTAAATTAAAACTTCAGAATTTAAATAGCATTTTCCAGATACGAACAATCTGATAACTGCTCAGTTTAACTATGCCGAAAATGAATTATAGCACGCTACCTAAAAGTTTTCTAACCTCAATAACTTACTAGGTATGCAATAAGGTCTATTTGACACACCGACACCAAATTACTACACAGACTAAAAAAAACAACTCAAAACAGGATATTATGATCCAATGACCAATCTACCAAAAGTTACATAATCAATACAGATGTGTAAAAGGCATAGTAAAACTCATCAAGCTTGCAGCATTATTTGCTTGATCACAAAATGCCAGTGTCAAAAAGCTTCCACTAGTGTGACAAAAAGATTTAACAAACTCCTCTAACCACATTTGAGTATAACCCATAAAGTTCACCTTCATGATACCAAAACGTATGAATTATCATTTATTTAACCTGATGAGACCCTGATCAGACCCTGATCAGAGTAAGAGAAATATAGCAAGTACATATAACACTGATTATCAGGTAACAAATAAATACCAAAAATTCAGCTTTAATCACATTACACGATCCAAAACCAAATTAAATAATTCAATTCATTAAACCAAACCAGAAGAGTTCACCATCATGAGGCACGCTACACCAAAAAACATATGAATTATCACTTATTTACCCTGCTCAGAGTGAGGGAAACATGGCAAGTACATACAGCACTGATATACAAGCAACAAATAAATCCCACAAAAATAGCATTAATCCATTCAATTCCTTAAACCATATTAACATTCACTGACACAAATCAACAATATATGACTAAGAGTGTACACATGCAACAAAGAAATCCACAAAAATCAGCATTAAACGCATCACAGCAAATGAAATCTCACTAATCAATTCAATTCATTAAACCATACTAACATTCATTGACACCCCAATCAACAATATATAACTGAGAGTGTACACATATGATAGATTAAGTAAATACTTAACAATTAGACACAGAAGTTAACAACTTCAATGCCCCTTCAATCAAAACCCAACACTTACAAACCCGACCTATCAAAACCCAAATAAAATCAATATCAAGCAACCTCTTTCTGCTGCGCGAAATCGAGATTCTTCTTCTTCACCACTTCCAAATCATCAGAAATAGCAATATACCCGATCTTCTTACGGCTAACAACATCACCCTCACCGCCATAACCATCATCATCCTCATCAGAATCATCGGAATCATCAAAATCAAACCGGTGCGGCGAAAACAAAGACCATATCAAAAACATAGTCGCAGCAGTTAATGCCCCACATCCGACCCCAAAAAGCAAAGCACCGACAACGCTCATGATATCCTTAGTCCGATCCCTAATCGAACTCCTCGTCACCGACGAATAACTCCCCAGCGGCATTACCAACGAAAAGTCCGAGGACCCCTTTTCCTGCTCCTTCTCAGCCACCGGTACTTTGTCGAGGTAGTGAGGGAAAGGGGTGGTGCGGGTGCGGCGGAGGGAGAGATAGGAGACATGGGGGCGGGTTTCTCCGCCGGTATTCGCGGTGGTGACGAAGAAAGTTAGAAATTTTGGAGAATACGCGTGGGATTTTGGGAAATTTGGAAAAATTTCCCAATTAGGGTTAGGGTTTTGAGGGGAGGAGGAAGATGAGCTGCTGGAGGTGGTGTAAAAGAAAAGGGTTTTACAGGGTCTAGCGGAGGCCGTAAGGGTGATAAGAAAGACGGAGAGGAGGAAGAGAGAGACAGTAGGGGTTGCGAGAGTCGCCATAAACGAGTTTCAGTGTGTGTTGTGCGTGTAATTGTTGGGTGTTGACACGAAATGGAAGTGCCTTCCGGTTAGGTAACGGTCAGGTGAAGGTAGTGAAGACTCGAGGAGGGTAATTTGGGGATTTTCTGTCTCTTTGACAAATGGAGATTTTTGATTTTTTTTTTTTGAGAATTTGAATTGTGATGCTTTGGGTTTGGGTGGTGGTGATCGCAGTAGGATACATTAAAGGACAATATTAATTAGGGTTAATAACACTTTGCCCCCTCTGAACTTAGGGGTTAGTCACACTTTATCTCCCCTGAACTTCAAATATATACACTTTGCCCCCCAAAGACTAGTCAAAGTTAGGAATTCAAAAAAAAAGTGAGTGTTATGACATTATTGCCCTTTTACTAATGAATATATTTATAACTTAATATCATTTCTTTTCATTTTTAAAAGATTTATATCTTCTCTATTGTATTAATTATATAAAAATATCAAACTAAAAATTTAAAGAAAGTTAATATTTAGTTTATATCTTTGAAATTTTCCTCTTAGATTAATATGTACTTCTATATATGTTTTGTTTAATTTATTATCCTTTAAGTCAAACAAAACCGATAAATAACACGACACTAAAATAAATTTAATTGTCAAATTTTGTATAAAAATGGTAATACCAAACTCATTTATTTGAACTAAATTTTTATCATTTTAAATTATTTAAACTTTTGGACTAATATCATAGTCATTTTTATATTTATCAAATTAGTTCAATATGAAATTTTTAATCAAAGAATTTCTAATCATTTATTGTTTTGGACAAAATATTATATTTTTTTGTTTGACTTATTTATTCTTGTTTACCCTAGTACTGTATAATGGGCTAACTCTTCTTTTTTCCCAAAATATTCTTTAATTAAGAATTTCATATTGGAATAATTTGATAAATATAAAAAATGACAATGATATTAGTCTAAAAGTTTAATTAAATTAAAATGATACAAATTTAGTTCAAATAAATGAGTTTGGTATTACCATTTTTATACAAAATTTAACAATTAAATGTATTTTAGTGTCGTGTTATTTATCAGTTTTGTTTGACTTAAAGTATAATAAATTAAACAAAACATATATAGAAGTACATATTAATCTAAGAGGAAAATTTCAAAAGATATAAACTAAATATTAACTTTCTTTAAATTTTTAGTTTGATATTTTTATATAATTAATACAATAGAGAAGATATAAATCTTTTAAAAATGAAAAGAAATGATATTAAGTTATAAATATATTCATTAATAAAAGGGCAATAATGTCATAACACTCACTTTTTTTTTGAATTCCTAACTTTGACTAGTCTTGGGGGGGCAAAATGTATATATTTGAAGTTCAGGGGGGTAAAGTGGGGGCAAAGTGTTATTAACCCTATTAATTAATTCTGTCCTCCTTAATTAATCTAAACTTTCGTAATAAACTAATACTTAAACGAGAACAAAACAGATGTTTGTAATACAGAATCTCGAAAACAATTGCATTGGGTTGTACCTAATTAATTAGATTTACTGTTAAAATGATACATACGCTATAAAAATTAGCTTAATATTAAGTTTCCTAATAAACTTGATAAGATTTACTAGAATAAAGTTTATCTAAAATTTGCAAATATAATAGATTTTCTAAGTATGCTGGGTAATATGTACAAAAGAGCAGTAAGAAACCTATGAACATTAACACTTGAACTAATTTTATTAATCATTTATTATTTATTTTCTATAAATAAAATATTAAGTACATATAATTTATACTTCCTAATAAACTTTTTTTTTTAGACATACTAATAAACTTTTTAATTCGATGATTATCAAATTTTCAGGTGTACTTAGTTTAACAATTTTTCGTGTCGAATCCTGATGCGTGCATGGCAATGCTCGTCTCAATTTTAGGAGCTTCATCACTTATATCCATTAGCCAACACGAATTGGGAGGTTTAAAGGACTCACATCATGATCTAATATCAAGGAAATTCCTCAACTTCGTCAAATATTCAACTACTTAGTGTTCAAGATTGAGGCCAAAGTCTGAGGGAGAGTTTGGTATGGGAAAAAAGGTGGAGAATCGCACCTTTTGACCAAGGCCAAGCCTCAAGTCGTGCCACAACTTTGGTCACGGCCTTCATCAGAAAACTATTTTGGACGAGTTGAGCGGGATGAAGCCTCTGATTGAGGCCCCGAGGAAGGCCGCCCTGCAGCCTTGCCCACGGCCTTCCCCAGAAATTGTTTTATGCGTTTGTTTTATTGTTTTACTTAGTTTTCGTTGTAACTTTTGATTAATAGTATTAGACGTGAAAAGTTACAACTAGTTTTTCACTTCGGTTAGAGTTTTACTAGCAATTTACTTTCTATATTTGTAATATGCAACTTATGCCTATTTAAGGGTTGATTTCATTTGTTAATAAGATAGATTATTGTTCATTGAAAAACAACATGTGTTTTTGAGAGCTCTCTCTGAGTGCTTCTTGGGTTCTTGGATTAGAACCATTGTCGGTTTTATCGGGGTGATCCCGTGGCGACCAAATTCTTTTGTTTAGAGTCAACTTTAAATTGGTTTGATTTTAATCCTTAGTTCGTCAACTAGAAATCTACCCACATCGTTGTGTAGGGGTCTAGGTTGCTTCTAAAGGGAGGAACTCAATGAGATTGGGAAAACTCGAGGCACAACCACTCCACGTATTAGTGATTTTGGATGGGTTCCGATTTTGTCAATAGTTAACAGGTTGATTTACCTGTGGTTCAAGACGTTCTTAGCATTCGTGCGATCTATCACACATCAATTGGTATCAGAGCCAATTCCTTGATCATCTAGATTTTCCGATCCAATTTTTCCACTTAGAAAAATTAGGATATATCTTTTTATTTTACAATCCGATTGGATAAATCTCTTGATTTTGGGTTTTGTGTTTTTCGTTGTTTTTCTTCGTTTCTTGATTTGTTCATTTTCAAGAAACATCAAAGTTAGCATCTTTTGTGTCGTTTATTGATTTCTTGTGGCAAGACTACATATTTTTGTTGATTTGTCCAAATTCCTGCAATTTTTTTGCATTTTTATGTAATTTTTCTACCAAAAAAAAAATTCTAGAGCTCTTTTGTCTTGTGTTCTTGATTAGTACCTACCGTTTGTGTCTTGTTTTAGTTGTGTCCCATTGTTAAACCTGCAGATCTTATTGGATTCTGGTTGTTTAGGGTTGTTTTAGATTTCAAAAAAAAAAAAAGTCACTGTTCATAGTTACTGTTCAGAACTATTCATCGTCACTATTCACTGTTACTGTCCATGTCGAGTTACTGTTTATCGTGATTTTTGGTCCAAATTTATTTGAGTTTTGTGGTGCTGAATTTAGTGTTGTGAGTTGTTGGTGATTGTGGTTAGAGAGAGAGAGAGAGAGAGAGAATTGCAAGATTTAAAAAAAAAATTGAGGAGGAAAAAGGCAAATTAGTAAGAAAAGTCGAAAAAAAATATTTTTTTGTTCGTATGAATTTCTTACAGATCTGAAATATGGCTTGGACAAATGACGATGCGAGGTTGTTCTTGAGCGAATTCCTTGACCAATGCAATCATTTAAATAAAAGATTGGATCGCATTGAACAAAGGGTCCGTACTTCAAGAAAGAAGGAGAAGAGACCAGTTCAATCAAAGGATTCTAAATCCAATTCTCATGGAAGGCTTTATCAAACTACTTTGAAGTTCAAAGGAGATGATTCACTTGCTAAACTCAATGACATTATTGATAGTCTCTTGAGTAGATATGAAGAAACTCTCGTAGTTGAACAATTAGAAAAGGCTGGAAAAGTTGATGGGGAGGAAGTGCTATCTTTGGAGGAGCATAGCAACCTTTCGGAAGCACTAATGAAGGAGAATCCTACCATTTGTGTTGAGGAGTCACTACAGGAACGTGGTATCATTTTGGAATCCCCTCAATGTGTTGTTCAAGACCTATCTCTTGAGATCGTACCTTGTGCTTTGTCTACCTTGGGTGACGATTCGAGGACGAATCGTTTCGAAGAAGGAGAGTTTGATGCGTGCATGGCAATGCCCGTTTCAATTTTAGGAGCTTCATCACTTATATTCATTAGTCAACACAAATTAGGAGGTTTAAAGGACTCATATCATGATCTAACATCAAGGAAATTCCTCAATTTCGTCAAATATTCAATTACTTGGTGTTCAAAATTGAGGTCAAAAGTTTGAGGGAGAGTTTGGTACGGGAAAAAAGGTAGAGAAGTGCACCTTTTGACCAAGGCTGCGCCTCAAGCCGCGCCACGGCTTTGGTCACGGCCTTCATCATAAAGTTGTTTTGGACGAGTTGAGCGGATGAAGCCTCTAATCGAGGCCGCGAGGCACGGCCTTTCCCAGAAATTGTTTTATGCGCTTGTTTTATTGTTTCACTTAGTTTATTCGTTGTAACTTTTGATTAGTAGTATTAGACGTGATAAGTTACAACTAGTTTTTCACTTCAGTTAGAGTTTTACTAGCATTTTACTTTCCATATTTGTAATATGCAACTTATGCTTATTTAAGGGCTGATTTCATTTGTTAATAAGATAGATTATTGTTCATTAAAAAACAACGTGTGTTTTTGAGAGCTCTCTCTGAGTGTTTCTTGGGTTCTTGGATTAGAACCATCGTCGGTCTTATCGGGGTGATCCCGTGGCGACCAAATTCTTTTGCTTAGAGTCAACTTTAAATTGATTTGATTTTAATCCTTAGTTCGTCAACTAGGAATCTACCCACATCGTTGTGTAGGGGTCTAGATTGCTTCTAAAGGGAGGAACTCAACGAGATTGGGGAAACTCGAAGTACAACAACTCCACGTATTGGTGATTTTGGACGGGTTCTGATCTTGTCAATAATTAACGGGTTGATTTACCTGGGGTTCAAGACATTTTTGGCATTCGTGCGATCCGTCACGCATCAAATCCTAATTACATGCTTTTGAACACTGAATGAAAATAGTCATTAATCTTTTTGTGGTAGATGAAGATGATCAACAGCTTATCCTTGAAGTCCTTAAACAAACCAAAACATGGATAACTCCTTTTAATGAGTTTTGAATCATATTATTATTATCTAGTAATTCTTCATATATAGCACAATTCATTTTCTTATGCATAATGGAAACATTAGATACTACTAAGTGACTAAACCTTGGTTTTTAATCAAGTTTAGAGTAAATTAAAACTTGTACTCTATCAGTTATAAATTTTTCTTTGCTAAAAAAAAATGAAAATTATCTTTTGCTAGTTGTATTTCTCATGGTTTAACAATCTAAACGCATCTGATTCAGTTTTATTTTAGTAGAGACAACTCAAACTCAACCAATATTGCTTTTAATAAAAAATTAAAATTCTATTTTGTCCTTCAAATTTTAGTAGTGATATTTAATTTAATATATTCTTGTCCGCTCTGCCCACCCTCACAAACTTTTTTTAAGAATTTTCTATTTGTTCCTTTACATTGTACAAGTTTTCTAATAGACTAAATACTAATGTACTTAAATGCTTAATAATATAAGACAAACCAAATACAAGATAAGATCAAGTCGTTTGAATAAATCAAGAGATATATTGTTTTTCATCATAAGAAACTAGAAAAAGAATAAATTTTCATTTTTTTATTGCCATTTTCTTTATTGCTATTCTTAAAAAATTCTGTCCTATATAGAAAAAGTTAAGTGATATGGACAAAAGTGTAACTTTAGCTTGAACATTCAAGTCCAACCTAGAATATACATTCCAACCTAGCAAGAATGGCGTCCAAATAATTGGACTTCACTGCTAAGTCTTTAGCTACAACTTGAACCTGCGAAACCGGGACATAACAATTGTTAACATTTGACTTCATTTAATGTTTTTTAGGATTAATTTCAAAAACTCCCGCTAACGTTTGATCAAAGTTGCAGTTTATCCCCTAACCTTTAATTTTTTTTCACTTTACCCCCATTTTAGTCCACATCATCAATTTAATGTTTAAAATATTATGAATTGACAAAGTGCCACCTTATAAATAATTTTTTAAATTACAAATTCTTTTCTACTTTTATCTTTGCAACTTTATAGTTAAAAAAGAAAGAAATTGTCTAAAAATTTTTAAAACTTATTGCCCCTGAATTTATTTGATAGGCCTTAAATTCTTATCATACACTAAATGCTTGCCAAAAACTTGTGTTTAATAAATATTACAAGAATTGTGAAGGTTGTCCCCAAAAAATAAAAGGAGTAAAGTAAAAAATATAGATTTTTTCTTGATATTGTTTAGCGAAAAGGTCTTGATATTTTTTAGAGTAAGGATCTTAACTTTTATGGCTAGTTTTAGGAATTTTAGACAAAAAAGGAAAAGAAAAAAATTGTGTTGTTTAGGAGTTTAGAAAAAAAAGGAATGAATTTAAATATATACATATATATATTTCCATTTTATAGTTATTGATGGAAATTATTGATAATTTGAAAAAAAAATTGTTTAAGAGGTCGCATTTTTGTCAATTCACAATATTTTAAATATTAAGTTGATGAGTTGGATTGAAACTGGAGATAAAGTGAGAAGAATTAAAGGTTAGGGGGTAAAGTGCAAGTTTGACCAAACGTTAGGAAGATTTTTTGATATTAGCCCTGTTTTTTATTAGAAGAAGAGTATTGGACATGACAATTCTTAACATTTAATTCTTTTTATTAGAAAAAGAGTATTATTGACAATTTAATATTGTTTCATAAAATAAATAATTCGCACAGATATTGCATTTGTAATATGTACATAGACAGAGGGGTAAGAAGGACAGGAAAAATATGATTAAAATAGAATCTTTACCCGATACAAAAAATAAAAAAATGATTGTGTACAGTGGTTTTATCATTATATATTACATATCAATTAATGATATATATAACATCTTGTTATTAATTTCACCTTTAAAATAAAATTTTGCATTGTTTTTACTATACTTAAATTTTAATATTCCCCCAAGCCCAAAATCCTGGTTCAATCCCTGGATATTGCGAACCATTAGAATCCCCTAATTTGCTGGTCATTTCCAACTTGTCAGCTCCTCTTATTGGATATGCAGGATGTTATTATTTGTTGGTTTGATATTGGAAATCTTGGATGTTGTATGGATATGGATTTCTCATGTGTTCTCAGTTCAACAAGAGGCATATATGTTGGTGATGTAAAGGTAATCCACTTCCCGTGAATTGCAAAACATACACCTCATTTTCAGTAGGTGGGGATCAGTCTAAAGCTAATGGTGTCGTATCTTCATGTCTTGAATGTGTCTTGAACATGGTTCAAATGCCAACTCGGTCGAGTCGGAACCAGATCGAAGCTAGGCGGTCCGATACCGTTTTGATTCCACTCAGAGATGACGGACTCGCCTGAAAATCGGCAATCTCGATAGACTCAGACTGATTTGGCTGAATCATTGTGAATTGGCCCATTCGGGACCGATTAACCGGATCAACTCGGACCACACAACCAAACGGTAAAGAAAGAAAGAAAATTGAAGTGATTACTCACCTAACCAAGGTTGATCTTTTGGTCGCCTGCTTCTCTTGATTATTCAGCGGTTGGGGGCTGATTTTGGTTGGGTTAGGTTTGTGATTGGTGGGCTGATTTTGGAGTTTATGGCCTGTGATTTGGTCCGATTTTGATGGGATGGTGGTTGAGGGTGAGTATGGTTGCGGTGGTGGTGATGTTGAGGCTGTTGGTGGTGTGCCAGTGGTGTGACCAAAGCAGTTGGAGATGAAAGCTGTCTGGATTTAGAAGAGAGACAACGCAGTAATTTTTTTTTAATCGAAACACTACGTGCGCAAGTTGGCATTTTTCTTAATTGGGCAATCTACGCGCTTGAAGCGCAGAATGCCTTTTTTTAACAATCAGCATGCATCGCGTGCTGATTGCCTATTCCTAATTGTCTGTGTCTTCGCATGTGTATATCTGTATATTATTGTTGTGATATATATATAAAAATATTGTTTAAATTTTAGTAAAAAAATACTATAAAAAAATGAACTAATAATCATGCAAACAAGTTAATAATGTAAATAATATTTGCAAGTTACTAACATAATCTAAATAATTAATTTTCTTTTGTCAAATATCAACTCATCACTTGTAGTACATTTTAGAGATTTTTTTACTTATTTTTTTGGTAATTTTTGTTTAGCATAATTTTTTTTGATATTTTGAATGATTATTTATAATTTTTAGTATATAAATTATTTTAAAATGTGCGTCTCGTCAAAATTGAGATCGATACACTGAGTTCGATGTGGAACAATACACACTACGACCGCGACCGCGACATTTAACCATGGTCTTGAATGGTAGGAAATTGTATCAGCTCGAGTATGGTGTGCCGCCAGTGGTTTTTCTCGCCAAAGTTCAAGGAGGAACGTGCACTCTCGCTGATTCTGATCCAGCTGAGCATGTTATCCATCGTGCTTAGGAACGTGCAATCTCGTTGATGCTGATCCAGCTGAGCAAGTTACCCATCGGGCTGAATTTCTGCTTCAATATGGTTTTGGAGGGTATGACATTTTCAAGAATAACGGCGAGGATTTTGAGATATATTGCAAAAACAGGATTGCCATATCAAGTGATGCATTCTGTTGTTCCATAACTTCTTCAATTTAGTTGCTGTTGTTCCAAAACTTCTTCAATTTAGTTGCTTACTGCCGCAATCTCATGCCTAACATTTGTTTTCTGAACTACATGGTGATCCACATGTTGGGTACCTGTTTACTCATGTTATTAGTTGGTATTTATTTCATACAAAATTTGCAATATTCACTCTGTTCTGCTAGAATTTTATCGTTGTGGAACATAGAGATTTCCCTATTAGACTCTGATTATTTCACCCCAACATCCCCCAAACTCCAACCGAAGTAAAACAGGAAAGATTGGAAGAACAAAGGAGGCAATTCGAGGCGATAGATGCAATCAGAGTTTTCATAGGCAACCGCTTGGGGTTTACCACTGAGTGTTAGTGGCTGACAAAAAGAAATGGATTGAAAAGGTAACACTTTTCGTGAAGACAGTACCCCCCCAGTGCTACAGGGACAGGTTCTGGTGTTGGATGGAATTGTTCAAACGTCCTGCGTTCCCATTTTCTGTGGTGATGGTGTCGCTGCCAGTTCGACGAAGAGGTAGCATTTCACAGTAAGTGCTGAAGATTCGTCAAGGCAATGAAGATTGGGAGTAGGTGTACACTGGATTACCAACTTGTATGTCAGGCTTTTGTTGTTGGATGCGAGGAACTACCAAACAGGGAAGTCACTACTCGGGAGAAATATCTTTTGGATTCCACAACAGAAAACAGATTTTGCCCTTTTTTTTTTTTTTGTGAGAAATGTGGACTTTGGTATATACAACTTGAAGGAATACCAGATAAGTTGGAAAGAGCAGAAGGGTCCCTGATAGGTACTTCATCGGTATATACAACTCGAAGGAATATCATCTAAGTTGGAAAGAGCAGTAGGGTCCCTAATAAGTACTTCATCTTTTGTACAGATATATGCTGCATATACCTCTTTCTGTTCAAAGTAATTTCCTAGAGTATTAGAGATCTCAAAAAATCACTCGGAGGTTGATGATTTCAAAGACCATGAAAGGGAAATTTATATTAGCAAATTGTCTCTTTCACCTAAAATGTCAAAGATTTATTTGTACCTGATCTCATTCTTCTCTTTAAGTCGTCTTCATTGCTTACGCCAACTTAAAATAAGATACATCAATCAGCGTTTTATGACGGAAAAATCTTTTTCTAAAGTTATTAACTCAATGCTATTGTTTAATCTGTAGTTGTGATGCGCTAATCCCGCATATATGCGCTTTCTGGATCATAGAATACCACAAAATATTTGATGACTGTTAGAATACGACCAGCAATGTAACGATCGTCAATTTTATAATAAGGTTCCTGTAATATCTTGAACAAGACATCAAGATTTTTTTCCACCAGATCTACCTTCTGAACTTAACAAACTGCAAAATAAAAGCCTTATCCCATCCACTTCTAAGATCTAGCCAAAAAAATTTTAAAAAAAAATCTATTGGAAGAAAAAGTAAGAAATATTCCAATTTCTTAGTGAAAGTTTCAATTCCCAGGTTAAGTATTGAACATCAAATAGGACTAATTTAACATTGCTGATTCTTTCTAATAAACGGTGAGATGCAACTAAAGATAAATACATCTTTGTTAGGAAACTCAACCTGAGTTGACTCAATAATTGATCTTCAACCTTCTACAATCTGCTTACCTTTGAATTACCAAGAGCCTTGGCCATTTCTCTAAGCACGAACTTCTGAATTTTCCCAGTCGAAGTCTTGGGAAGCTCTTCTATAAACACTACAGTCTTAGGCACCAAATACTTTGGCAATTTACCCCTACAAAACTCAATCACATCCTTCTCCGTAGGCTTTTGCTTTACATCAGCCTTCAAGCTCACAAAAGCACAAGGTGTCTCACCCCAAAATTCATCAGGCCTTGCCACCACAGCCGCCTCATTCACTGCAGGATTCATATACAACACAGATTCCACCTCAACACTGCTCAAATTTTCACCCCCACTTATGATCACATCCTTTGATCTATCCTTAATTTCCAAGTATCTATCAGGGTGCATCACAGCAACATCACCTGTATAAAACCAACCATTCTTTTTCATACATTTTGATGTCCCTTCAGGATCTTTAAGATAACCAAGCATAACACATCCTCCTCGTAGCACAACTTCTCCAAGAGTTGCACCATCCCTTTTCACGCTCACTCCTGATTCAGGCTCAATCACATCTACTTCCGCCATTCCAATTGTCCTCACCCCTTGTCTTGCCTTCAATCTCGCCCTATCAGTGGCGGGTAGTTTGTTCCATTTATTCTTCCATGAGCTATAAACCACTAGACCTCCTGTCTCAGTCAATCCATATCCATGACTAACTTTAAAACCCAATGCTTCAGTCCTAAATAGGACTGCAGCTGGAGGTGGTGCACCCGCGGTTAATATTTGAACAGGGTTCTTGAGTGGTTCATTCAAGGGAAAATTGGATATCATGTTCAGCACCACGGGTGCACCACACAAGTGCGTAACATTGTGTTGGCGAATTGCTGAGTAAATCACTGCTGCATCGAATTTCCGTAAGCAAATGTTTGTTCCACCAACTGCAGCCATGCCCCAGGGGTAGCTCCAGCCATTGGCATGGAACATGGGAAGTGTCCACAAGTACACTGGCTCTTTTGGAACTGACCATTCTATTAAAGAATCCACTGTAATGATGAATATTCCGCGGTGGCTGTGAACCACCCCTTTAGGGGATGAGGTGGTTCCAGAGGTGTAATTGAGTGAAATTGGATCAAACTCAGATTTAGGGCACACCCATTTGAAACCTGGATCTCCCTTTTGTACCATAGTCTCATAGGTGCAATAAAAATCAGTAAAATTTGATGGTGGGGATTCATCATCTGTGATGAGAACTAATGAGGGCCGTTGAGAATTTGGTGGGAATAAAGATAAGGCTTCCAAGACTAAAGAAGCCGATTGGTAATCAACAAAGATGAGTTTTGACTCACTATGATGGAGGAGGATTGAAACTGTGCGGGCATCAAGACGAAGATTGATGGTATTGAGAACTGCTCCAGCCATAGGGACAGCAAAGTGGGCTTCATACATGGCTGGAATATTTGGTGCCACAACTGACACCACTTGGCCGGTTTTGATGCCTAAAGAAACAATCGAAGAAGCCACCCGGAGGCATCTGAGATAGGTTTCTGACCATGTGTAGGTTGTGTGGTTGTAGACAATCGAAGGGCAATCGCCATAGACTGTGGCTGCTCTTTCAAGAAAACCAAGGGGTGTAAGAGGGATTGAGTTTGCTGGTCCTGGCTTTAGCTGATCCATTGGTTGTTTGTTCTTAGTTTCAGTGTTTATGTGTGACTAAGAATCATGATTTGGAGTTGGGGTGGTGGATTCTGTTTAATGAGTATCTCTGATGAAGGATTTGTTTTGCTGAGAATTTGCTCAATTTGGCATATTTATAATTGTGAAGAGTTGAGGAAATCTCATCTACGCTACCCCATGTACCTTTTGAAGTGAAAAATATTTAGGTGGACTAAATCTACGGGTGGGTTTGGGTTGTGGACTCTTTGGTTCACCTTCATCTGCATCAACTAAAAGTGAGTCCTCTATGGGTTTCTTGTGAACCTCATGTGGACCCTATAATACTTTTAATGAATGTGACTGAAGATGAATCACAGAATCCACAGCTTCACCCGTAAATTCGACTCACCTAAATATTTTTACTTTTGAAGTCCATGGCTTTACTTGGTCGCATTAGTCGTGGCTGTGCAACAAATGTTTCTGTTGTTTTTTTTGGGTAGCAAATGGTAGATTTTTTTCTTTTTTTAAATTTCTAATGTAGTATTAACGCTTTGGATTGCATCAACTGTTTCCTCTGTTTGTTTTAGCATTGTTTAATCTTATCCCATTTGCAAGGATTAGAGGGCTAGTTGCCACAGATATATAACTCTTAATTTTTTTTTTCTTTGTGTGTGCAGTTTTCAAAGTTTTGTTTTCAGAGATTTTAATTTGAATTGTACAACTATTAAATGATAGGGATTTTGCCAATTTAGTTCATCACATTTCCACCAAAAACATTTTTAGTCCCTCATATTTAGGATCAGGCAAAATAGTCCCTTAAAGATAAAAAAAAATGTCCCATTGGTCCCACGCTCATCTTTGCTCAATTTTCCAACAAAGTCAGGGACAAAAATGGAAACACACGTTTCTCTCTCTTAAAAAAGTGAAATTTGCCAATTTGATCCTAGACAATCATTCACGAGTGCTTGTCAATGGATTTGGGATTTGATGATTTTGAAATTAAAGTTTTTGATTTTGTGAAAATGAGAGAAATTGGCAAATTTTACTTTTTTAATAGAGAGAAATATGTGTGTTTCTATTTTTGCCTCTGATTTTGTCAAAAAATTGAGTAAAAATGAGCTTTGGGACAAATTGGGATACAATTTGTATATATGAGGGACTATTTTGATTAATTTTAAATGTGAAGGATTAAAAAAGTTTTTTGTGAAAACGTAAATGTCCAAATTGGCAAATTTTCCTAAATAATAATTACTCAATTTAAATAACAAATTTCTTGTTGAATGCAACTTGATTAGATGCTAAAGAGTGATGATAGTCACATGCTAATTTAATTTAAATTGTACAATCATTAAATAATAATTACTCCAATTGAACACAATCGTTCAACGTTGATCCTGGATTCCTATATGGTCAATCCTCGTTGTTCTCCCGGTCCAAACTCCAATCTCCTCCGAGTATGTTATTGTGGTAATAGTTTTATGTAACTGGATGAGTGCTGCTGCCGGTTAATCATATCCACTCTTTTTTCTTTTTTCTTTGGAGGCAGACTTGACGTTATCCAAATATGACGCGGTAATAGGTTTCCTCTTTTAATGTTTTTTTCGAGATATGTATTTTGTGATCAGAACAAGAGTCACACATATAAACTAACATGTTGAAATTCTTTTTTTTTTTTTTACAATTGGAAAAAAAAGAATGAGGAGACCACTTACTCAACCTCAATTGAAAGCAGGAATGAAAAGTAAACCTAAACAAAAATGTAATTTTTGTGAGGTTCAGTTTAGGTTAACACGTCGAAATTCTTGTTTAAACAAAAAATGTGTGGACATGTACATTTTTTTGACTTTTATGAAAGATAGATAGAAACTCCATGAAAAAAATATATCATTTTAAATGATTAATTTGCATATCACGCCTTTTAAGTAGACTTCCAAGATAAGGAGGTAAGGTCATTTTTGTCCTTTTCTTCGGCTGGCTGAGGCATGGATAGAGACAGCGTCCCATATACTGGTATTTTAGTAATGCTATAAACTACGAAGTTCCACATACTGTTTTAACTTTTTAGTTTTCCTACAAGAAGTTGCGTATGGAATTCTAAAACACTTGGATATGGAGTTGGGCAACTAGCTGATTTTGTTTCTCATTAAAAATGTTTTTGGTTCGTCATTTTGTCATCTAAATTGATTTTTGTCTCCGACTTAAGTTATTAATTTTACATTGAATTTATCACGTCATTCTTTGATCCTGAAAAATTTGGACACAAGGTTTGATTAACAACTAAGTTGGGATCACTCTCTGTTATGTTATAATTGCGCTAAAATTATTATTTATACCAAAGGAGGATGAAATCTTGGAATAACTATACTTTTTCCAATATTTATATTTGGAGCAAATCCCCAAAAGGCCGGGGGGGAGGGGGGGGGGGGGTTGGAAATACAGGGCAATCATATAGTTCCGTCAACCATCGAGTGGCAGTTACTGATACAAGTTTATTTCCAATTAGATTATAGAACATTTGCTAATACGCGGATAGGGTCTTATTAAATTTAGACAATGATTGATGAAAAGTTTGAGCATGAATAATACACAGAGAAATCGAACAAGGCTTAGAATGGCCTGACTTACTTGACCAATTCAAATCCCCAGTGCCAATTTCCCCGTGCCATCTCATCTATGAATGTAAGGTAGCAATTTCTGATGAATAGCTCTAAAGTAGGACTAGAAAACTGATACTAAAGATCTGAATTGCTGACTTTACTTTTTGAAGTTTGATCATGTGAGCCTTATTAAGTATCACGAACAATCTTATCAAGAGTTTCTCTACTCATATTATATGAGATTTTTCACCGTTTAAACAGTATAGTAAATTAACGTCACAAATTCAATTGTCCACTTGACTTTTGTTAAAATGAGAGGAAAAGAAAATTTATCCCCTTTTCTCTATGACCCAAACTAGGGAAAATTTTTAAATAAACTCGATTCATGCCCACACTGTGGATCTCATAGTCTAAAATAAAGTCATGTAAATATTATTACATCAGTCTGTATTATTATGCTTACGTGACACTCTTTTAAACTACGAGATCTACAGTTGAGATCATGAATTCAATCCATGTAAGAATTTCCCACCACACGACCTAACTTGGACACAAATTGTCAGTGCAACTGTTCCCACCCCACTCTGCGTGCAAGCGATAAGATGCGAAAGGAATGATGGCTTAATGCAGGAGTAGACACCATTCCTCTTCCACTCCCTATTTTGTTTTGTATTCTTGCTCCTTACAACTTCGCTTAATAACGACTCTATATTTGGCCATTTTTGAAAGAAACTAAACATTCAAACACCACAAACAGCCACGAAGTTCATTTCATAAGTATTTAATTAAGGGAGAATTATTGGTAACCCGTAATTCTTGAAAAATTATTGCATGAACAACGATATTTGGTACTGTCACATTTACTATCTCACTGTGTAACAAAGCATCAGAGTTCATGCTACATCACTTCAGAGTAGCTTTCAATTCCTACAGATGAAATAGGGAGAACAAATAAACTCCCATGGTTAGACAAGATTCTGACTAAATGAAACCTTTATAAGATATGAATTAAAATTGCCGTCCCTTAGTAATAGGTTAATATAAGTTAATGTAGAATTTAGTTTGGAGGTTTTTTCCAATGTAAGATTGCACCCAATAATGCATCATGAAGTTTCGCTCTGTGAGTCAAAATACAATCATTATGGTAATTAAAAGCAAAAAAAAAAAAAAAAAAAAAAAGAGCCGCCCTTGACTTCCCAACTTGTATTAGATTAGCGTAGAATGGACTTCTTTGTTGTTTTTTAGGTTGCGGTCGCCCTAGGATGTTGCACGGTGACACTTGAGCAATTCATGAAGCACGCATACAACGAATTCAACGCAAGAAACTTCTGAAATTATTTGCTGCACTCTATTTGTTCTTAGTTTCAGACATTTAGTGCAAAAATGATTTATAACGTGCTCATAGTCATAGACAAAGTGTACGAGATTGACAAATATTTGCCTACTAATTAGGACTGCATGAAATCGTGACCGTATGAACAGCAGCTTCTTATGTGACAAAAACTTTTGACTAACAATTATCATGAAAAAATAACAAATACTGGGTTTAGCAATCAGAGTTTTGTAAGTCCTTCCTATTGGTGTGGTTTGATTCCTACCCTCTATTAAGATTACAAATATTATCGCAACTTAATAGGATGGCTAGCAATGCTGCACAAGAGTAGCAGAAGTAATCCCACAATTTAGTTGTCGCCCCGGCCAAAGAAGGCTTCTTTCTTCAACCAATTGATGGCCTATCTAAATTGCTTCAGTCAGTTTCCAAATCCCCACTTGACTACTGTCTATTGATATTCGAAAAGATGAAACACATGAAGAAAAAGCTCTTGTTTAACTGCTCAATTTTCGCCTTGCCCACTAAAGATTAAATAAATAGTTTTATGATTTGCAAAACATAACATAAACTAAATTCAATTGAAAAGGCATTTCATTAAATACTAAACAATCTTTGTGTGGGAAGACACTTCAAAATTTTGCATTGGCACAACTATTTCTTCTTGAGTTTCTCTCTCACATACTTCTTTTTTCCACTCTAAGTTGGTGATCATACACTAGCGAGACCAATAGAAGTAACCAAAAAACAATTTCTATCCTAATTTGCGCTTGTGCTGTTGTAATATGTCTCAAGTAACAGCATAAACAAGCAGCCTACCATTCTTTCAAGGGGGAGGAAGCAAATATCTTTGAGGGGAATTTGTCTAATGGGGATCAAAATCTTCTAATAATGTAGTATATCATTCAAAGTGTACACGTTATTATTACAAATTGCAAGAATTCAGCATAGACATCAAACTAGGATGAGTTTTTAGTGTGCAAGGGAAAAAAAAAAAAAAAAGAGTGCCAAAAAATTAAAACAACCATATTTTCCTTAAAAAAATTAAAATAATCATGGGCCAAGTACTAGAATGGATCAAGGACAAATGAGAATGTTGTCAGAGACTAGAATGAAGAACCAGTTGTCACATCCATGACCCATAGCTAAAGGCGGCCCCTGGTTACTAGGACGTTTGCGTTGGAATTGGGTCTTAAAGCCATTGGATTGGAAATAGGTGGAGCCCATATCACACTGCACCTTATTTGGGCTATTCTAATTGCCCAGAATGGACTTTTAAATTATGAAGCCTTTGATGGGGAAATGTTAAGCATAAATAATCAGACCGGCCCAACCAGTGACAACTTGATCTGTAGTCAAATGCTCTACCACTGAGCTATAGACCCCCCACCGTAACGATTTATGGTTCGATAAATTATCAGAAAAAATAAAATTACCCACTCAATCGGAAAAGTATACAATACACCACGTGCATTGTCACGTGGTGTACTAGAACCAATAATTTATCGCCATGTGGCAATGGTGGGTCATATCTTGTATTATTTGGCGATGTGTGATTGGTTCTAGTGCACCACGTGGCGCGCGTGGTGCACGCAATACTCACTCCACTCAATCTCCATTCTAATACCACTTTTACAGTCTGTTATACTCCAGCTGGCCAGAATAAATGACACTCCTGTGAATAATTGAAACTCAAATTGTACTAATTTATTCACTCCCTCATAAACTTGAATTTGTAGAAAAATTAATTCCAATTCACTTTACCTTGGACAAAGTAGTGTAGTTGTGCTTTAACGTTTCATTTGTTTTGATAATAATATGGTTATAAAGGTGTCTAATTTTGGATTCATACGATTGCTTTGTGAAGTGACCAAAAACGGTTAAGATGATGTTATGAGCTCTGCTGAGTAGACAAGTTCACCAGCAACACAAAGGAAGGTCATAAACACGTAAGGATTCGTCCCCAATGTACCTTCAATGTTTAATTCAGTGAAAAGATTTGACAATAAGGTTAAAGGACTCGGTGAGTCTAAAATGATTGGAATAATGAGCGTACCATCAAGAAAAATAATAAGGGATTTTTATACTAGTGAAGAGAAAGAAGAACACGACAAGTTAGATAACATAACTTGGCAGTGTCGGTCGTAAATTTAGTATGTATCAAAAAGAACCTATCACATCAATCATATTTAATTCACCTTGAGTTTAGTACTCGGTAATCGTCATGAACCCACTAAAATAATTCGATCTTTAAAAATTCATGGCTTTCCGAGGTTTTGTGGCCCGAGTTGATCTTAAGGTCAAGTAAACTTCGGCATCCACACATTGTTAAACTAGAAATCTTCTATCTAATGAATTATATGGTGATGATTAATTTCAACTAATTATCATTTTGTGTTATAATTCAATCTGTTTCACTTTCCATAGAGTATTAAAAAACTTTTATTTATTCCCTTTAAACATTCAATTGCCTTTTAAACGTGACGAAATCAAACAGACCCAATACATCTTGTCCAAACGTTAAAACTAGCGAGTAAATAATCGTTATAATGTAAACAAGAAAGGTCATCCGAATCTGGTTCAAAATTTAATCATTTCCATCTCCTTTCTCTCGATTTAATGAAGTAATTTACGACTCTATATCTATCTATTCTCAATTTTCCATCTTTAATCCTGTTTCAGCTGAATCCATCCAATCTTTTATGGGAAATATTCATATCTCTAAGACTTCAAAAAAAAAAAAAAAAAAAAAATTGGGCCTTCGAATTGCCTGGAGGTTGCTATTTCTACGTGTCTCTAGCTCATGTTTCTTGTTTCTTGTTTCTCCGCCTAATTCTTCAACCCATCTTCTACCTCGCTGGTTTATGAAGGTTTAGATGACATAAAGGCGTGGTCAAAATCAGACAATTCAAGCTCACACTTGTATGTGTAAATTTCGCTGTTACGTTACTACTCTATTATTTGGGTTTTTGACTTGTTCGTTTATTTGTAGTTTTCTTTTCTCTTTTTTTTTTTTTTATACTTTTGGTCGTTTGGGTTTGTTAATGTAACCTCTGGCTAATTAAGAGTCAAGACCCATTTTTTTTTTTTTGGGGTACTTTTTGATGCGATGAATACTTTTATGGGTTAATAATACTTTGCCCCCCTGAACTTAAAGGGTAGTCACACTTTATCCCCCTCAACTTTAAATGTATACACTTTGTCCCCCTAAGACTAGTCAAAGTTAGAAATTAAAAAAAGAGAGTAAGTGTTATGACATTATTGCCCTTTTATTAATGAATATATTTATAACTTAATATTATTTCTTTTCATTTCTAAAAGATCTATATCTTTTCAATTGTATTAATTATATAAATATATCAAACCAAAAAAATTAAAGAAAGTTAATATTTAATTTATATCCATAAAATTTTTCTCTTGGATTGATATTTACTTCTATATATATTTTTAATTTATTAGATTTAAGTTAAACAAAATTGATAAATAATACAACATTAAAAATAACTTCAATTACCAAAATTTATATAAAAAATGTAATACCAAACTCATTTATTCAAAGTAATTTTTTTATCATTTTAATTTATTTAAACTTTTAGACTAAATCATTGTCGTTTTTATATTTATCAAATTAGTCAAATATGAAATTCTTAATTAAAGAATTTCTTCTTAATTATTCTTTTGGACTAAAAATTATATTTTTTGTTTGACTTTTTTTTTTTTGTCCTAGCGCTATACAATTACTTACTTTTCTTTTTTTTTCCCAAAATATTGTTTGATTAAGAATTTCATATTGGACTAATTTGATAAATATAAAAATGACTATGATATTAGTCCAAAAGTTTAAATAAACTAAAATAATAAAAATTAATTTAAATAAATGAGTTTGGTACCTTTTTTAGATATATTTTGACAATTGAATTTATTTTTAGTGTTGTGTTATTTATCGATTTTGTTTGACTTAAAGTCTAATAAATTAAACAAAACGTACATAGTATTAAATATTAATTCAAGAGGAAAATTTCAAGGATATAAACTAAATATTAAATTTTTTAAAATTTTTTAGTTTGATATTTTATATATTAATATGATATAGAAGATATAAATCTTTTAGAAATGAGAGGAAATGACATTAAGTTATAAATAATTTCATGAATAAAAGGGTAATAATGTCATAAAACTCACTTTTTTTTTAAACTATTAACTTTGACTAGTCTTTGGGGGGGGGGGGGGGGGAGGAGGGGCAAAGTGTGTATATTTAAGGTTGAGGGGGGTAAAATGTGACTAACCGCTAAGTTCAGGGGGGCAAAGTGTTATTAACCCTACTTTCATAGATCAATGGTAATAAATTACGATTTAAAGGTAGTTGCATTTTCTTGTGCTCCAAGCTATTTTTACCATTTGTAATGCCTTCGAACGAGTTAATTATAAAATGTGAGTTAAATACAATTTATTATCCCCACAGTAATATTTAGGGTTAATTATAGTTTACCTTTATAGTTACCACTCAATTGCATTTTACTCTTTAAACTCAAAAATACACAATTAGTCTATGTCAATTATTTTACTTATAGTTTTCAATATAAAATGCTGATGTATAAAGTATTTGGACAAAATTGCTCTTTTTCATATGTGATGTTAAGCAGTGTTATTAAATATGGATTGGAATAGATACTTCGATCACTAATCAAACAACAGATTAGGTAATTAATCTATTTTTTTACTAGTTTTAATAATATTTTTATAGTTATTACCTTAGTAACACTAAAATATATATATTTTTACTTAAATTTTATTTCTTTTAATAACCAAAAAATAAGGAACCAACTGGTCAAACAAGAAAAATTGGACCTATAAGTTCGAAAATCGATTTGAGTTTATAAACATTAGTGTTGATAAATGTTGGTGTTAAGTCCATTATTGAAAACAAGATAAATGTTGGTGTTAAGTCCATTATTGAAAACAACTCCATTATAAAAATTGCCATAAACATTGTTACAAAATATTAAATCTCTGTATTTGCTTGCAACCGAAAGAACAACTCCCCTGTTAAAATATAAAGAATGGGATTGAATGAAAAAAAAAAAAAAAGATACCTAACTCCACCTCAATTACAATATGACCACCCTTCCTGAAAACTCACCTGATATACTCAATTCCCTCTCGAAAACTATGAAGATTAGAGAAAAATAACTGAGCCGAAGTGGTAGTGAGGGACAAGAAGGCTTACAAATTTCTTGAAAAAAATTATAGCAATGTACTGAAATTATTTTGAGATTCTTCATAAAACTTGATGGCGAGTTTTTTAAAGTAGACGAATACGATGTACAATATCGTGGTAATAGTTTTGAATTTAAGGGATCTTTTTAATAAAATAGCCCACTTAACATTTAGAGTCACTGTGTACAATAAATTTAACACAGCGGTCATACATTTTTATTTTAATTTTTTATTAAGTTATCTAGGTTCATGTAATTTTTTTTATTTGTATGATAGTATTTTCATTATATATGGTATTGTTAATAGAGTAATCTTAATTAATCCATGGATCTTTTGTATAATATTGAGATTTCTCAAGTTCTTTTTTTCAGATATGCTCAAAGTTTATCTCTTATTTCCTTGAAACTATTTTGGATGGGCCGTTACTTGAGTATTAGATACACTACGCACATAAAATAATATATTAAAATTAATTATATATCATCAAATAATATAACGTGTGACTTACTATCATCATGTGAATATAAATTATTAATTTTAATATATCATAATGTATCATGTGACAATATATGTATACAGTACATTTAATACTTTTTCTATCAACATCACGCAGTGCGGCTATCAAAGAAAGGACGACCATGACAGCTAAAGAAGCGGTCTAATCTATTCCTCTCCTAAGCCATACGGGATAATTAATGACTTCAACTCGCAAACAGATTACGTGCACCTCACATGGAAGGACGATCAAGTTTTGCGAGGACGACCGTAACGACCAAAAACGAGGACAAATTCCTTCCCCTCTAAGCCTATACGGTTAACAATTTTTTTTTTTTGAGGATACTATATGGTTAACAATTTGAGTTCAATAGTTTTTTTTTTCGTAATTGTAAGTATTATTTATGTTTTGCCATCGGAAACAACAGACAACTTCGCATCTACAACTTGTAAAAAGAAAAGAACACTTAAAGAGACAGATTTAAACCATTGAAATCCAAGAAAAAGAAGCATATGCGTAATAAGAATTATATGACTTTTGCCATATCCATTTGCTTAAGGAATGTGACTGGATCACACTGCTATTTCTTAAACTTTTCCTACATACACGTGGGTGTACACCAAGTGCTAACTTAAATTAAAAGAAGCTATGAAAGTTATTACTTTATATAGCAAAAATTTGAAGGATTCAATGTTGCAAGAGTATCCTCAAATTTAACCACCTTTTCGATCAATGTCTAGAATTTCCGTTCGTTACAATTTGTAAGTAATATTAACATGGACCGTCATTTTTCTGTAAAAGGTTTTTCAGAAGATTTGATTTTGGCACACGTTGCACAACATCTATACAACTTGGTTAGCCTAAAGCTTTGGCCGTCTCCCTGAGCAAAAACTTCTGAATCTTTCCAGTTGATGTCTTGGGAAGCTCTTCCAGAAACACCACTGTCCTAGGCACCATGTAAAGCGGCAATCTTGACTTGCAAAACTCTCTTACATCTTTCTCTGATGGTTTCTGATCAATCTCCCCTTTCAAACTCACAAAAGCACACGGGGTTTCCCCCCAAAAGCTATTCGGCCTTGCTACGACAGCCGCCTCATTCACAGCCGGGTGCGTGTACAAAACAGATTCCACCTCCACACTACTCATATTCTGTCCACCACAAATGATCACATCCTTTGATCTGTCCCTGACTTCTAAATATCCATCAGGATGCATTACACCAACATCACCCGTGTAAAACCAGCCATTTCTCATGCATTTTGAGGTTGCTTCGGGATCTTTAAGGTAACTAAGCATTAAACTTCCACCCCTCAATACAATTTCACCCATTGTGGCTCCGTCGTGTTGCACCCTCACCCCAGTTTCCGAATCCACCACTTGTACTTCAGTTAATCCTACCGTTCGAACTCCTTGTCTTGCCTTCATCTTTGCTCTTTCCAAAGCAGGTAAATTGTTCCATTCTTGCTTCCACGCGCACGTGACTACGAGTCCGGCTGTTTCCGTCAATCCATAACCATGACTTACAATGAAGCCTAATGATTCAGCGCGGCCGAGTAGCGCCGCGGGAGGGGGTGCTCCCGCGGTGAGGATATGGACAGGTTTCTCCAAGGTTTTACTAGCGTGAAAATTGGCTAACATGTTCATGACTGCCGGTGCACCGCACATGTGTGTTATTTTGTGCTTGCTTATGGCATCGTAGATGGACGGTGCATCGACTCGTCGGAGACACACGTTGGTTGCACCCACGGCAGCTGTTGCCCAAGCATAGCTCCAGCCGTTGGCGTGGAACATTGGAAGTGTCCACAAGTAGGTTGATTGTTTAGGCAAAGGCCAATCGAGCAGTGAATCCATTGCCATAATGAAACGGGCGCGATGGCTGTGAAGCACACCCTTGGGAGAAGATGTGGTACCTGAGGTGTAATTCAGGGTCATTATATCCCGCTCGCTTTCCGGTGGGATCCACTTGTATCCCAGATCTCCAATTTTGACCGTGTTTTCGTATGTCTCGTGAAATTCATTTGACAGTAGTAATGGTGAACAATTTTCTGGATCTTCTGTGATGATGACCAACATGGGCTTTTCTAAGTGTAGTGGGAATTGAGAAATGGCTTCAAGAACTAAAGAACTTGATTGATAGTCCACGAATATGAGCTTTGACTCGCTGTGCTGGAGCTGAATTGAGATTGTTCTAGCATCAAGGCGAAGATTAAGGGTGTTGAGAATTGCATTAGCCAATGGAACCGCAAAATGGAGCTCGTACATGGCTGGTATGTTTGGTGAAACAACAGATACAACATCCCCTTTTTTGATGCCTAAAGATGCAATAGCTGAAGCCAATTTCATACATCTAATGTGAGTTTCGTGCCAAGTATATGTAACGTTATTGTAAACAATAGAAGGGCAATTTCCATAGACTACGGCCGCTCTTTCAAGGAAGCCAAGAGGAGTAAGGGGGCATGTATTTGCAAGAGCATTATGATTAGGTCTTGACTCATCTTCTTGATTCAGTCCACGATTTGAATCTGAACCGCTGATGGGTGGATGCAAGAAACATTTACGTGAAACAGATGGCAAACGAGGCCTACTTGACATGATCAGTGATGAGGCTGCAGGCAATCTCTCGGGTGGAGTGTTTGTGATGGCATGGCTGTGGAACGAGATTAACGAAGTGCTTGAAAGGCCATTGTCTGATCCTGTGATCAGAGGCCAATCATTTGCTGCTGCTATAGGCTTCAACAGATTCATATCAAGTAATATCCGTAAGATGATTCCAATTTGCGGTTTTTGGGGGCTGTGGGGGCAGGGGAGAGAAAGACCTTAAGAGACCCCTCGAACCAAAAGCAATGCAATTACTCTCTTCCGGATGATCCTACTCCGTATGTTTTCCTGGACAGGACAAAGGATAGGGGGCTTCGTGGTGAGTTCTTGGGCTTCCCAGGTGGATATATTGAATCATGATTCAGTGGGTGGGTTTGTCACTCACTGTGTCAGTGTTGGAATGCTGCAGAACAACCATTTCCTACAGAAAATTAAAGCAAAACCAAACTTTGTTAACAAAAAAATTGGCTTTTTCAATTTAAAAAAAAAACGCACAAAAAAGGAAGCAAAATACAAGTTGGGGCAGAAAGACCTTACTGGGATGAACAGTTATCCCGCTCTGGAGCTAACGGTTGAGGAGAAGAGGAGAGGAGAGATACAAGGTTGAGGGAAAAATTTAGCAGATTATAATCTATCGTTTAAGGAAGTGGAGTGCAAACTGTAAAGACCAAGATGGTTCCGGGTGGCAATCATTAACCTTTTGGGACTGGGGCGTACGTTCTATTTCTTTGGGGGTTGAGAGCAGCAGTCTTCAGATATTTTGAACTTTTAGTTCGCTAATTGGGTAAATAAAATCAAACCCATTATTTAGACCCGAAATTCAAAATTAAATGTTTGTGGGATCTAAAAATCTAGAACTGTTTTCAAATTAATGTTTAATGGATCTAAAGAGAGATAATTATCCGCTTATTTAAACGAGTCTTGACTAATTAATGGTACCAATAGGTAATACTGAGTTGGTTGATTAAGAATTAACAAAATTATAGAATTATATAATAACATTTAAATTATAAAATTGAGTATGGATCTTTAACTCTTATTAACTATATTTATTACTTTTCAAAGCATGTTCTGCGCTATTTTTATTTTGTTTATGATAGCATTTCGTTGAATGCTTATAGATATGTACCGTTTTTTATATCGGTTAGAATAGTACATTCTAGATATTTTCTTTACTAAAATTTTGGTTAATTTTGTTTAGCATTTTTTATATTTTGAATGATTATTTATAATTAAAAAGTTCTTTTAAAATATACATTTCGCTGAAACCATGACCAATATGCTGAATCTGATGTGAAACGATACATGCCGCAATCTCAACTTTGAACCATGCTCTAGTCACTCTAAAACTTTTTATCAAACTTGCTCTGATTTTGAGTCAAGAGATAGATAAATAAACACATCCATTCATCAGCGGCAATTGTCGTGACTGATGGATTTTTTTATACTACTAATTTTGTGTTTGCCTAATCAAATTTGGTTGATGAATTGTTCGATTAAGACACATTCTAGTAATGGAATAATTTGATAGATTTACAAGTTGAAATTGTTATTAAAAAGACAAGAAAATCGAGTTCAAAATATAAGTACAAAATAACTTTGATATGTATATCTGAGAAGCTACTGTAATTATGATAAACCTTAGAAAAGAATGTGAAATTATCCCTTCCAAATTATGCACATGAAACCAAATTATTGGGTACTAAGTTTAAAAAGAAAATCAAGAGGACTATTATAGACCGATAGATACATAGCAACAAATCAAAACTGTGTGTTTTACAAGCGATCTAATTGAACCCTTTAGGCTTTATGTAACCCAATAGCTTTACAAGGATTCTTCATAGTTCCATAAACATCTATTATTGGATTATGCAGTCTCAATAAAATGTCTAACCACATATTTTTGTTTTTATTATTTTCTCTTTTTTTTTTCTCTATGCTTGAAGGTTGTTAATATATACATAAACTAGAATAGGAAAATATTTGCTTTTAAATTTTCTAATTTTTTCCTCTTTGCTTGATAGTTGTTAATATGGAGATAAACTTGAATAGGAAATGTTTTTAAATATTTGTTTTTTTAACATAACACTGATGACAATTGACAAGCGAAAGATGCCGAATTTTAGGTAAGTGTAAAATATGTAATTTGGCTTTGAGAGCAATGACGTAAACTATGCTGGTGGAGGCATGTGATGCTATTTTTTTTTTTTTTTGAATTGTATGATGCTAATTTTTTCAAGGATAAAAATTGAAAGTTGTCACCACGGCGTCGTATTGCACGTGAACATAAATCAAATATATATGACGCCTAACATGAACTATCCTAAAATTTTAATAATTTGCTGCTCATTTATGAATAGTTTTAGATAGAAACAAGAGGAAAAAAAAATAAAGGCTTTGATCAGTTAATTAAGAAGAAATAACTGGACAAAAAGTTTATAGAATCTTTTTGTTGTATAAACAAGAAAAATTTTTAAAAATGCAGGTGTTCATGATAAGATATATATAAATTTTTTTATATTAGAAGCCATTTTAGGATTTGGATTTTCCGTTGTTGCAAGAAACAAATATTGGTGGCGCACTGAGAATCTCTTGGCGTCAAATTCCGTTAGCACATTGGTTTAGCGATGGAAACCAATTTTTTTACGCGAAAATCTCAATTCTCACTCTAATCTACACTTTCACATGTGACTTGTTTCCTTCTTAGTTCATGGGCTTTTGTTAATTCCCCATTTCAATTAATGCCAACTTCGTGGGCTCTCGTCTTGCAAATCACATGGAAGCCCATATTCATAAGAGACAAATCTAGGTACAAATAATGGATTTAGCAGTTTGAGTTCTACGACTCCTCCTAGTATTAAAGATTCTGACTCCTACCATTGTTAAATTTATAAATATTATCGCAACTTAACAGAAAGTAAGCAAGCGTGGAGCAAGAGCAACACGAGGTCCAAAATCCCTAGTTGCAAGATGATAGAATTAAAAAAAAAAAAAAGGTAAATCTCAATGAGAGCGCGCATATAGGAAGTCTTCTCGTTGAAAAGATATTCTAACAATTTATTGCACGCTTACGATCTAGTGAGATCAAAAATTGTTTTTACACCAAAAATTAATAAAATAGGGGTATTGAAGTCTTAATCTTGTGTAATGTTCTAAAAACGTAAGCCCCTCGACATCATTGTTGACTCAAAAAAAGATACTCAGAAATCGTTCAATAAAAATCGTACCTTTCACACTTCGTTGATTCCACTAAATCCTAAATAAAAGTACAGAAAAATGAAATAAATAAAACAACTCCATCAGAACCCTATGGCAACAACGTGGTTGAAAGTACAGCATTTGTCGTGTAATTTAATGTACGAGGCACTAATTGTTCATTTGTTTGTAGAGGATAAAGTGAAGAACAACTGGCCATCAAATTTTGGTTTTACAACGGCAACACTCCAATATATATATATATATATATATATATATATATATATTATATAGTGCATTCGGATGTATCAAATGGCTACACAATTAAATTCTATTCTCAGGAATTTCTAGATACTTCCTTTGAAAATCATCTCAATTTTTTGTCGAGAAAGAGAATCGTCTTGTTTATTCCTAACAAACTTTTCAACCCAAAAATCAAGAAAAAAAACACTAAATTTCTTGTCTTAAAAATCTCTTTTTTTTTTTTGGTGAGAAAGAGATCACTTTGTCCTAACAAACGTTTCAACCAAAAAAAAAAAAAAAAAACTAAATTTTTTGTCTTGCGACAATTAAGAGGTCAATGTGAACGGTCCACTCCCCAATTCTTGGAGCTATACACTATAGGAATCAGTGTTAATCTACAACACGTAATCACTCACCTCCAATCCAAGTTGGGAATCCAATTAATAGTGTCTCCACCATATCCGTTGCCAATTAAAAAGTCAATTCAACTTTCGCTAAAATTAGTATACCCCTCCTCCTCTCTCTCCCCCTTTTTTTTGGTTGTGAGCTAAAGATTGGTCAAACTAAATAACCAAGTTGTAATGGTTGGAATACACTGGCATACAATCAAATTTTGATTTGGCTTAAGTTTATAGTTAGATTGGAATTCTCTCGGTTTCGATAAATTATCATTAAACTTCCACATATTTTGCCTTCAAAAAAAAAAAATCCACATATTTTAAACTACATGTGTTAAAAAGAAATAGCTCCGCATTTAGCCTCTAGAATTCTGTTCTTAGGACATACCTAGATTACAATATGGAGTGCTAGCCGGATTTTTTTCATATTGTCTTCATTTTTGGTCTTTTGCTCTTGAAGAAATGATTAAAAAAAAAGAAGAAGAAAAGAAGAAAAAAAAAAAAAGAGAAAGAACTGACTTTTTAGTTTTTCACCTTGAAATTTTTTCGAGTATTACTAATGTAATACTTCTCGGACGAGTGTATGAGATAAAAAGGTATACAAAAATGATTAAAAAAAAATAATTTTTGGATAAAATGATAACCTAAAACCTTACTATTATAGCATATAGTTTACTAGAGCTTTTTTTATTGTCTTTCTAACAAAAATCAAAATTAGTGAAACTTGGCATAATTCATACGGACAACTTTATGGCTTATGCTAAGATTTCAAATGGTTTTGGATCAAGTTCTTACAATTAAACGAACAAAGTCAATTCAAAGGCACAACCTTCATGGCAGCAGATCAAACGGAAACAGTTGGTGATGCGGACTTGATGAAACAGCCCATCATTTTGGTATGATAAATAGGAGAAGTAAAAAGGGAACTTTTTTTTTTTTTTTTTTTTTTTTTTTGAGCTAGTAAAAAGGGAACTTTATATAGGACGGCATCTGCATGCCATAAATTTGTATTGACAGACATTTGGATCATGGGATTTCCCTTTCGCCTTAATGTCAGCTGATGTCCACATCTTGAATCCAAAATTACTAGTTCACATCACATTGCTGTCTTTTTGCACCTTTCTTTAGAGAATTCTTTCACAATACAACCAACCCAAGAATTTCACCTTCCACATCAATGCAGATAGACGGCTTTAGAGGGGTCTCTAAACACTACAATAATAATAATAATAATAATAATAATAATAATAATAATAACAACAACAACAACAACAGTATGCAATCACAACCAAAAAATACAAGAGTTTAGATTCACATTCAATACCAAATTGACAAAAAATTAATTAAAAAAAAAACAAGGAGCTAGAAAATGACAGACTCTCTCTGTTATACTAAACTACTAACGACACAAGATGTTTTTTTTTTTTTAATCATCAATTTAATTACAATTTATTTTTATCTTACACAATTGGAGTGAAACTGCCAAATTTGTACTGGGTGTGATTCATTGGATTTTTACTTACGTGGTTTGCACATCTTTTTTAATCTATACCCTACTCACCTATAATTAATACTATTATCTAATTGCACGTTACATACACCTAAATTTCAATTTATATTAATCATCACAACAATTTTTTTCTCAGATTTTTCCTACTAATATTTTAAAGGATTGATCTAGTTATTGTTCTAGCTGAATCATTCTGATCAAAAAAAATTTGCGCCGAAATTTTTTAGCAACTTGGTGCCTGCCTGCCTGCCTGATTTGGACTTTCAAAATTGGAGAATATTATTCAGATATTCATTTACAAGATATTCAAGATTCAATCTTTTGGTCTGAGAAGTACCCACTAGGACCAGCCAGGCAGCCCACAGCCGTTTTCCAGCATCCCCATTCCCCGTCTTCAGCCAAGAAACCATTCTATATTTGGATTTCCAAACCAAAATCCTTATTGGTTTGCAAAATACTGTACTCTGTATTGTATATTTACAGTTTTTTATCACTTCAAGGCCAATCCACACACACTCGCACACTGATAAAGACAAACCATTTGGATAATAATGATAATAATAGTGCAAAAGAAATAAATGCCACCACCCCATTTGGTCAAATCCCAAATCCTCTATATATATGTGCAGCGCCCTCTTAGCTAAGCACTCCATATTAACTTAATCTTTCCACGCTCCAAAATGGATCGCTCAAATAGCATTCCAAGGCGTGATCCAAATGGGATTGAAAATGGTGCGCCTTTGCACCCTGAAGATGATGTCTATGGCACCACAAACCATGATAGTAGTAGTATTAGTAACAAGAAGGAAGATGATAGAGTGGAGGGAGATGGTATTGTTGAATCAGTAGAGAAGATATTTGCGTCGAAAGAGGTGCCACCATGGCAAAGCCAGCTGACATTGAGGGCCTTTGTTGTGGCCTTTGTGCTGGGGATTATGTTCACTTTTATTGTGATGAAGCTGAATCTCACAACTGGGATTATCCCTTCTCTCAATGTCTCTGCTGGGCTGTTGGGTTTCTTTTTTGTCAAGACTTGGACAAAGTTTCTTGAAAAATCTGGGCTTTTGAAGCAGCCTTTCACTAGGCAAGAGAATACTGTCATCCAAACCTGTGTTGTTGCCACCTCCGGCATAGCCTTTAGCGGTAAACATCTCATACTTCTCCTCCTCTATTTTCCATTTTCATCGTTTTATTTTTATGGGGTCAAGTAGAATTATGTTAATGTTGGAGGGTCTGAAAATTGGGGTTAAAGTTGAATTTGGTTAATGTTTAAGGTCTGAGGTTAATTTCCTTTTATATCATTAGTAGTAATAGGAGAATACTTTTTCTCTGTCGACGATTCAAGGGTGGCCCTGGCCCGGAGGGAGGGGCGGGTGAGGTAGTTTTGGACGAAATCAGGTGACAAAAGATTATGTTTAATTTAAAAAAAAAAAAAAAATTAAATCACGTTCTGAACCGTCAACTACATGAACATCACCAGTTTTGCTGATAGTCTCGTGTATAGGCGCGCCTTAAAGAGCAGTGATGGTGGGGAAATTGAACTGGATTGATGGTATAAATTTATAAATCATGGGTAATTTACTTTATTTTTCATTTTAGTGGAGGTTCCCATGAAAAATAGACCATTTGAGGGGCCTACGCGTAAATATAGAGAGTTTGGGGGCTTTGGTGGTGGCACTACGCCTCTGCCTAATCCCAGCTTGTTAAAATCGAACTTTCACTAATTTCCATACCGTCACAGAGTTACAAAGTTGTCTTTTCCTTTGCTTGGTTTAACACTTCGATGACAAATTTAATGAGGACAGCTTCCAACGTGCCTGGATAATAACGCGGGAAAATGCCATGTAGATGGGTGGGAATTTTAACGTTAATAATGTCTTTAATGTTTGACTTTTGTAGTTGGAACTTTAATGAAAATTGTTGCTTGCAACCTTTTTCTTCATCCAAGGAACTTTTCCCCTTCTCCCCAGTGTTCCAAAAACTTTACAGCTGTTGAGATTCTATCTGGGATTTGGTTCTATAAAAGTTAAAGGGTTGGCTAATCCTTTTAGACAGTAATTAACAACAAAAACTATACAAAACTAATTTGTGAATTGATTGTTAAACTAGTAGAGTATAGACATTTTTTGGGCTATCATGTGCGAAACTTAAATCACTGATTATACTAATATTTCTTTGATGCCTTAAATAAATAACTCTGCCTTGACTTTCAAAGTGAATCTTTCTTGGAAATCCTAAAATGGCAACATGTGATATTGGCAAAGATCCTTCTAGGATTCATGTAACTAGAGCTTCACCAGCTGTGTGTGTTTGTGTGTGTTGTGTTGCTTGTATGTTTAGTAAAACATATTAGCTCTCATCACATGTGATGTGAACTTAGCCTTAAAGTTAGGCAGTATGGTGAGATTGACTTTCACAAGTTCACACAACTGCCTCCATTTATCCGAGTAATCTTGCTTCAAAATTATGAAGTTGCTTGGTCAATAGCATAATCTTTTTATGGCCTACAAATGGTTTGTTTCCACTGGAGAGTTCTCAGTTTTTTCCGATTAAGACTGTTTTACTTGATTCATTAAATTGCAGGACCCCTTGTTTCATATAGTGATGCATTGATTGATCTAAGAGAGCTTAATTTGCTTTCATTATGGGGTCAAACAAATTCTGATTAGTTAGACATTTCCGTGACTTGTATTGTGATTTAATGTGATGCAAGATGATGGCATAATTATATACTTAAGTCAGTACTAGTGTGTCAAGATGTTGATAGATTAGAAAAGGAACTTGAAGATCTAAATATTATAAACACTAATAATTGCAATGTCATACGTATCTTGATAAAGTCTACGCGGTGATTGCTTGCTTGATTACTGACACTGAAGCCCAATATATTCATGTTTAAGGATCTTCCTTGGTTATCTCTTAATTGGAAAATTGCAGAAAATTTTGAATTTTTGCTGCATTACATCCATTTTAGATGTGTGTTTTTTCTTTCTCAACTAAAACTTGGTCAGCAGATGTTAGATAATCAAAAGTTTGAAACCATTTAGTCAAATTATCTCTCTTTCTATTTTGAACCACTGTGGTAAGAGATTGTGAACATCAATTATGCGTACGAAAAAAATTATAATTTTCCTTTAAATTTTTTAAAATTTTTGAAAAATTCCTTTAAATTATAAAGGTTTGCTCCTAAAAATTTTTGTTAGGAGTTTACACTATACCTTATGAATATATTTTTACCTGCTCAAAGTAAATCTTATGGAGACACAAGAAAAATTATTTATATCTTATTTTGACTACAATTTCCAAATTAGTAGGTCCTAACTTCGGCTGGACTTCATAGCATGTCAACCCATGATAAGCAACCAATAAACAATTTATTTATTTTGTGTGCCACAACTTTCAACGGCGCATGATGCATCCAAACCTATTAATCTTTAAGATTTGACAGATTGATTAGGTGGTAGATAAAAAGGAAATCAATCTTTTCAGGTGGCATTCGGTTTTTGGAGTCTTATGCATGTAGAAACCTTACCGATTAGGATCCTATCAATGAACTTTTGCATACAGTTGGGAAGGTTTAGGAGCTTCACGACAGTTTTATAGGGGATCCGAGCTATAGAAATTATCCAGTTAGTGTTTGAAACATTAATGTTATTTGCTGTTTGTGGAGGTTTCTTGATGCTATCTTGTTCAAATAATTATAGGGCTATGTATTGTTAACCACCGGAGCAGTAACATAATTGTGTTAAGAACAAACATGTTGTCAACAAAAATTGAAAGGCATCGTAGGAGCTTAAATAAGGAACTCAATGTACTAAAGTCCCTTAATTTTTCAAGCTCAGATAAAATCCTAATGCAGAATATTACCTAGAATAAGCTGTTATGAAATTGTGCTCCAAATCCAAAAAGAATATGACTAGATAGCGAAGTTTCTGATTCTCAAGTTTTGATGACCCTAGTTAGTTCCGGCCACCATCTTGGCAATAGTATTGCGCTGAACTCAGTATGTTTGGAATTCATATTAGCTTTAGTCATTAGCTAATCAGGATGTTTATTACTGTTGTGTACCTGCAAATTTATGAAAAATAAAATACTCCATTCAACCCGCAATTAATAAATTTGCACTACTCTTTTGTTTCTGTGAGCCCTTGATAGCAGTTGTATTTTCCATCAATGGTACAGCTACCAAATACTCTATCCTTGAACTAATTACTAGCAATTGATTGTTGACACTTCATTCACTGAATTCCAATTTGCAGGAGGTTTTGGCAGCTACCTCTTTGGAATGAGTGAAATTATTGCCAAACAATCTGGTGAAGATAACTTTGCTCAGAACATTAAGAACCCCTCTCTGGGTTGGATGTTTGGATTTCTTTTTCTCGTTAGTTTTCTTGGGCTGTTCTCTGTGGTACCCCTGAGAAAGGTATCCCTGAACTTACTCTTACCTATCTTTGTGGATGATCACCAAATATACTAGTTACATACAAAGCGTCCTTGTGTGTTTATTGCTGTTGTCCAGCTAATTTTATTTTATTCTTTATATTCTGGTTCCGGCCTTGATTAGCCTTTTGTTACCTTGGAACCCGGGCAATCATTAATCTCTGAGAACATCATGGAAACATGATTTCTGCATAACCTTCAGTTTGTTTGTTTATGTGCTTCAGATTATGATCATAGACTTTAAACTAACATATCCTAGTGGCACTGCAACTGCTCATCTTATCAATAGTTTCCATACTCCCCAGGGAGCCAAGCTAGCAAAGTAAGACATTGGCAAATTTATCTTCTTTTACCAGTCTATACATTATCATACATGGTTCTGCTGTGCTCCCTTTGTTTTTTCTAAATGTGGTTCTATTTCGTTCTTATTCTTGCTCATAATTTAACTCCAGGAAACAAGTGAGAACTCTAGGAAAGTTCTTTTCCTTCAGCTTCTTGTGGGGCTTCTTCCAGTGGTTTTTCACCGCAGGTGATGGCTGTGGATTTGTCAACTTCCCCACATTTGGTCTCAAAGCTTATGAAAACAGGTATTTCTAAGATTTATTTCGGTGGAATTAGATCAAAATGCAATTTCTTTTTTGTATTCTATTTTCAATTATGGTTTATGTCAAATTCATGGGATCAAAGTCCGTTTGAGAGCACAGAATTAAATTTATTTTATTACTGATAATTTTGGATACTGTATAGCTTATTAACTTGTTTAAACATTTCTCTTAACCAGGTTCTACTTTGATTTTTCTGCAACATATGTTGGTGTTGGGATGATATGCCCATATCTAATAAACGTCTCTGTGCTAGTCGGAGCAATCCTCTCCTGGGGTATAATGTGGCCCCTTATAGAAGACAGAAAGGGTGACTGGTACAGTGCCAAAGAACCCGCTAGCAGCCTTCATGGCATACAAGGTTACAGGGTAATTTCCTTACCTTAGTTAACTATAGCCTGAAGGGAGCGACCAATGCACAGCTTTTAATCTTTCCTTCTTTGTTCTTATTTGTAGGTCTTCATTGCTATAGCCATGATACTTGGTGATGGCCTTTACAACTTTGTCAAAGTCCTTGGACGCACTTTATTTGCCATGTATCACCAAATCTATAAGAAAGATGCTGGTGCTGTTCTCCCTGTTGGTAATAATATTTCTCCTGCCAACTCATCATTGTCTTATGATGATGAGCGTCGAAGACAACTATTTCTCAAGGATCAAATTCCATTGTGGGTTGCTATTACTGGCTACATCACCATTTCCATAATCTCCATCATATCTCTCCCACACATCTTTCCCCAGCTCAAGTGGTATTACATTCTGGTCATTTATATTTTTGCTCCAATCCTAGCCTTTTGTAATGCATATGGCTGCGGTCTTACTGACTGGTCCCTAGCATCCACCTACGGAAAGCTGGCAATTTTCATAATTGGGGCATGGGCAGGTGCCAACCATGGTGGTGTTCTTGCTGGATTAGCTGCCTGTGGCGTTATGATGAACATTGTTTCCACAGCATCAGACCTTACGCAGGATTTCAAGACAGGTTATATGACCCTTGCTTCCCCACGGTCCATGTTTGTTAGCCAGATCATTGGAACAGCTATGGGTTGTGTTATTTCTCCCTGTGTATTCTGGCTCTTCTATAAGGCCTTCCATGATTTGGGAGTCCAAGGATCAGAATATCCAGCACCTTTTGGTCTAGTTTACCGCAACATGGCAATCTTGGGAGTTGAAGGATTTAGTGCTTTGCCAAAGCACTGCCTCACACTTTGCTATGTATTCTTTGTTGGAGCAATCATCATAAATGGCATCCGAGACTTGGTGGGGAAGAAGAAGGCACAATTCATTCCTCTTCCAATGGCAATGGCAATACCATTCTATCTTGGATCATACTTTGCTATTGATATGTGTGTTGGGAGCTTGATACTATTCATCTGGCAGAAGATAAACAAGGCCAAGGCTGATGCATTTGGACCTGCTGTAGCCTCTGGATTGATTTGTGGGGATGGTATTTGGACATTACCTAGTTCAATACTAGCTTTGGCAGGCGTCAATCCACCAATTTGCATGAAATTTCTTCCAAGGAAAGTTAATTCTAAGGTCGATACCTTCTTAACTTCCTGAAGTTTATGCTTTGAGAAGCTAGGGGTCGCTTGCTTTAAAAATTTCTCTATATCCATTTCTTACATGTGTTCACAATTAGCCCATGCTTTTCAGTTACTCAATTCAGAAGTGTAAGTGGTATGTATATACACATATTTGCAATCCTAGATTGCCAACTGCAAAGCATTGACAGGGGATCAAAGACATTGGTTCTAAGAATCGTTGCACTTTGGACCTTTATTTTAGCCATTTTCTTTTCGTCCAAACCATACAAGTAATACTCCGAACTTAAAAGTAAAACTGAACGCCTTTTTTATTTTTTTTTTTAATTTTGATTATGCATTTTAGCAATTCCTAAATTTTAAATACAAAATGGTGTGTAATATACTTCCTCAGTCCCATTTTAATAGGCTTGTTTTCCTTTTTCATCTATTCCAAATTATAGTCTACTTTTCAATTGAAGAATGTAATTAATTTTTAATTTCTCTAAAATACCTCTATTTAATTACTTTGTTATAAGTGAGAGGTGCATAACAAACCGTGCATTCACATATCAAATGGAATTAATTTGACTTATTGTGCAATTTTCTATTTGTATTTAATGTAAATGTTTAATGATGAATATAAGGATATTTTAGGAACGTCATAGATTAATTTATTCTTTCAATAAAATTAACTAAATTTACTTAAACTGTTAGAAAAAACTTGTAAGTATATCAAAATGGGACAGATGGATGGAGTAATATAATGATTAAGAATAGATTTTAGGTATCTATATTACGTATGTGTGTGCGCATGTATTGCACACAACAGTTGAGCTCAATACGTACTAATAAACTCGTGCACATATATACATATAACAAAACAATGCTATATATACGTATATCTATCTATCTATACACACACGCACATACATACATATACATGCACTACACTTGAGCTCAATACCTACTAACGGATACGTATATCTATCTATCTATACACACGCACATACATATACACGCACTACACTTGAGCTCAATGCCTACCAACGGTTGGATAACAAAACAAAGGAAAGAACATTGGATAACAAAACAAAGCAAAGAACATGTACTTTTTTAATTGCACATGAATGTAAGAAAACTTAATGTGGGGCTTAGTAGTTGGCCTACGAAAGTTCCGCATTATCCTTATTAAACTTGATCTGGTCAAGAGTTCCGAGTCAATTGGTGACGTGGGCGAGTACTTGAAATTGGTGAATCATTAATATAGCATTTTTAATACTCTTTCCGTCACATAACTATAGGCGTATTTCTTTTTCACACAGATTAAAAAATATAGTTAATGTGATTACATCAATAATTTTTTATTCATACTTTCCTCAAATATCCCTTATTAATACTATATCATTCATTTAAAATAAAAGACACATATTACTATATTGTTCTTAGAACTTTAAGTACTTTAGTTTTTCAATGTGCATTAAATATGAACATATTAGTAAAATTACAACCTAACGACTCTTTAAAAGAGTAGATAGGCTTATAATTTGGGACGAATACAAAAGAAAAGTGAGCCTATACTTATAGGACGGAGGGAGTATTACCCTCATTTCAATGTGGAATAGTAAAATAATTATACATCTACGAAGTAAATAAATACATTTGATGGCAACCGGCTCATTCTTTGCTATTGATATATGTGTTTGGAGCTTCATACTATTCGCTTTGGCAGTATTTAAACAGGGCCAATGCTGATGCATCTGGACCTGCTATATCCTCTATATTGATTTGTGGATATGGGATGTGGGCATTACCTAGTTGAATACTAGCTTTGGCAGCTGTAAATCCACTAGTTTGTGAATTTTCTTTCAAGAAAAGTCAATGTTAAGGTCGATGTCTTTTTAAATTCTTGAAATTCACAATTAAAGGGGCTGGAGGTTAATTGCATGTTTGATAGGTTTCTCTGTAGCTTGTATCTTTTTATTTTTCTTGTTCCGAGTCCAAGCTTTTACTGCTTCGACTTAGAAATTTAACCTTGCATAAGTGTGCATATTAACAATCATATGTTGCTTACTGCATGGAATTGACAAGGACCAACCTATCCCAGTAAAGACAAAGGAAAATCTGTGGGTTACTGCACTTCTTGTCCCATTTAATGATGGATGCGTGTACGCTGAGAATTGTCAACGTATGGGTTTCTGAATTCCTTTAAATGAAAAAGAAAGAGAAAACCATAGTCCTTATGAGTTCTGGTTGCTTTTGGTTTCTTTTTGGTGGAATTTTCATATTCGACTATGTTGTTAGAAACACTTCCATGGTTTTAACATATATCATTCTCTGGTGCAGAAAAGTTACTCTTGAGCTGGCGAAGAACTGGAATTAAGCTAATGGTCTGCTACATATGGAGCTACAATTGTATCTGTTTCTTGCACATAATTATGTTCTGTTGGACATTGTTGATGCTTGATATGCTAGTTTATACAAGTTGGTGTATCTATTTAATTTGACAGTATAAATATACAATGTGTTGAAGATATTAGTTGTTTGACTGTACGACATTTGTTAGTATTCAAGCCTCAATCAGCTCGCGGATTGGCTTTTTAGCTAGGGTGTCTGAAGGAATATCAGTAAATTCTGAGAGTAAGGCCCTGAACTCATCGCCTGACAGGGTTTCCTTCTCTAGCAACACTTTTACTATTTTATCCATTGCCTCCCTGTTGTTGCGTATGTGATCCTTTGCAATTTCATAAGCTCTTCCAATAATCTGCCGCACTGAAGCATCAATGTCTTCGGCAAGTTTTTCAGACATGTTGTTTCTTGCCAACATCCTAAGTACTACATCACTGCTCTGTACTGCAGGATCAGTTAATGACCATGGTCCAATCTCAGACATTCCATAAGTTGTCACCATCTGTTTTAGAAAAGAAACATCAGACTAAGTTAGAAACTGTACCTGTTGAATATGGTTGTCTTGATTTCAAAAAAACATAAGTTCTTGAAACATACCTGTCTAGCAAATTGAGTTATCTGTTGCAGATCTCCTGCAGCACCTGTTGTGATTTCTGGTTCACCAAAAATGATTTCCTCGGCTGCCCTACCTCCCAGACCTCCAACAATTCTTGCGAAAAGCTGCTGTTTTGAGATTAGTGTAGGGTCTTCACCAGGCACAAACCATGTCAGACCACGGGCTTGACCCCTGGGAATCAATGTCACCTTCTGTACTGGATCATGACCTGGTGTCAAGGTCCTGCACTCAGCCAAAATAACGTTAAGCTCATCATGTATTTTTGTGCGACAACCATAATAAAGAGGCTAGGCACATTAAGAATCTTGCCTAACATGATTACAACGAAAGAAGCTGCTTCTGGACACTTTCATAGCCAGAATATTTTTGCAAGATTAATAAGAACTGAGCGATCAACTTACGCGCAGATTGCATGCCCAACTTCATGATAAGCTACTAAAATCTTGCTTTTCCCATCTGTCATCTTGGTTCCTTCCATTCCAGCCACAATTCGATCAATTGAATCATCAATCTCTTTTAAGGTTATCTTGTCTTTGCCTCTTCGACCAGCAAGAATAGCAGCTTCATTCATGAGGTTTGCAAGATCTGCACCACCAAACCCTGGAGTCCTCATAGCAATGACACTCAGAGAGACATCTTTGTCTAGCTTTTTGTTGTTGCTATGAACCTTTAATATTTCTTCTCTCCCTCTTACATCAGGGAGCCCAACACTAACCTGTTAAAATAGAATTAAGATTCAATAACACTCTCATAATTATCATTTTAGTATGTTTCTGCTTCGAGAAGTTTGTTAGCATGATTCGCACCTGTCTGTCAAACCTTCCTGGCCTAAGCAGAGCTTGATCTAGAACATCAGGTCTGTTAGTGGCAGCAAGGACAATAACTCCAGTATTTCCTGTAAAACCATCCATTTCCGTGAGCAGCTGATTAAGTGTTTGCTCCCTTTCATCATTTCCTCCACCAATACCAGTTCCTCTCTGTCTTCCAACAGCATCAATCTCATCAATAAAGACCAAGCACGGTGAATTCTGTTTAGCTTTATTGAATAAGTCCCTCACTCTTGAAGCTCCCACTCCAACAAACATCTCAATGAACTCTGAACCTGAAAGCGGAAAAAAAGGAACCCCAGCTTCTCCAGCAATGGCCTTTGCCAGCAATGTCTTCCCAGTTCCTGGTGGACCAATTAAGAGCACCCCTTTGGGAATTTTTGCCCCTACTGCAGCAAATTTTTCCGGGGTTTTCAAGAACTCAACAATCTCCTGAAAATCTTGCTTCGCTTCATCAACTCCAGCTACATCATCAAATGTTACTCCAGTGTTGGGCTCCATCTGGAATTTGGCTTTGCTCCTGAAAACACATAGTGAAATACAATTCAATATTATAAAAAATCTTAGGTTTTTAATCTGATGGTTAGATATCCAGAAGATGATGATATTCAACATACCTCCCTAATCCAAAAGGCAGGTTTGGGCCTCCAGGTGTATTTGAAGAACTTCTCAAGAGTAAGGCGCCAAGCAATATCAAAGGAAAAGCCAAATTTCCCAACAAGTCAAGAACAGCAGCTGTTATATTCACCTCCATAGGATAAGCTGCAAAATCCACATCCTTCTCTTTAAGTTTCCTCAACAGTTCCTGTGGCAATCTAGGCAACTGAACTTTAACTCTCTGGATTTTCTCCAGTGCAGGATTGTATATCTCAGCAATTGCTACGGTCCCATTCTCGAACAAATCCACCTTCTTAACATTACCTTGGTCCAAGTACTCTAACAATCTTGAATACGACATTCTATTCGAAGTCGCCTCTAATGGACTTTCTGGTTCAGCCCTTGCAGGCTGAGCCAGAGTCCCCCCAACCAGGCTTAAACCAGTGCTTTTTAACAGGTTTCGCCGATTAAGTTTGATATTAGTACTGTCTATTGGAGTTCTCTGACATTGGTTCTCTCGGGTGGAGCTTTTGCTGATGAGGGGCCTATCTTTTGGAGCATCTTGGCATTTAATAATAGGAAGGTGAGAGACAGATAAAGATAGAGCAGGAGACATTTTATTCAGTGAAAATTTTATGTTAGAAATCTTAAAGATAGTGTGGGTTCAAAACTCCAAGTAAAACTACGAGCTGCTGCTGCTGCTATGTTTTCTGCAGTTGGTGGCAGTTGGACAATTTTGGAGGGAATGATAGTTTGCAGTTTTAAATAGGATGAGAACAGGATGTTTCTAGCAGCTTTTGGTTTGGCTGTATATGTAGATTGGATATTTCTATTCCCAGTTGAATTTTCATTCATGAAGAATCTAGAATGATTAATTTGTCCTGTAGATGACTCAGATGCATTGATAGGAATCGGAAGTCTTGATAACATTCAAGTTGAACCTCAACACTTGCTTACATTATAAACCCCTCTTTCTTTGGACCACACACTTGGATGGAAATGTAAAGGTTTTTCATTCCAAATTTGTGTGGAGGAAAAAAATGGAAGACCTAGAGAACTCATGAAGGTTAATAAGTTTGTTTGCCTTTGTTAAGTACATGATCCTATTCAAGTCCAATACATATTCAAGTCCCATTTGATTTAAATTTCTCAATCATTATCACTTTGAATATCATTAACATTACTATGAGGATGAATTTTAATGATTTTTCCTAATATGTCTGGTTTGGTAATGGATTGAGTATCATTCTCTCCAAAAACCTTAATGAATTTGATCAAATACTCCCTCCATCCCATTTTGATAGGCTTACAGGTTTTTCACACAGTTTAAGAAAAGTTAGTTAACTTTATTGAAAGAATAAATTAATCTATGATGTTTCTAAAATGCCCTTATATTCATCATTAAATATTTACATTAAATACAAATAGAAAATTGCATCACAAGTCAAATTAATTCCATTTGATATGTGAATGCATTGTTTACTATGCACTTCTCACTTATAACAAAGTAATTAAATAGGGACATTTTAGAGAAGTTAAAAATTAATTACATTCTTCAATTAGAAAGTTGACTATAATTTGGGACGGATGAAAAAGAAAAACAAACCTATCAAAATAAGACGGAGGGAGTAGTATTTTCAAAGAATTCTCAATTGGTTACTTTCATTCCGATTGAATGGCAATGATAGTTATTTTTTTAACATCAAGAATGAATATCATTACTACTGACACTTATTCTCTTTCTTGATTTCTCGAAACTAAACACCCCTTGTTTAGTCTTAAGTTTGCATCATGCCTCTTAGCTTCAAGTCTTAAGTCTCTTATCTAGATAATAAGAAAAATCGTAGGCCATAAACTTTCCTGTTGATGAGTTTCTATTTTTTCCCTTTTTTTCTTGTTAATTTGTTGACGAGTTCCCACATTTTCAACTCCAACGTGATTGGGACCTAATCTTTCACTTCTATGGGGAAAGAAATTTCACCCTCCCACTCTTTATTGCTAATACAAGCCACTTTGTATGCTAATAGCATATTATAGCTCACATTAACAACCAATTGGTGAAGCCCAGTCGTCTGAGTCAGGGAAGGGAAAAAAAATAGGGACGGAGGGTTAGATAGACATATTGAGGGTCATACCCCAAAATGCATATGCTAAAAAAAAAACTTGGAATTCACAGTTTAGTATAAATTTAGGAATCTCGCCCGAATATATTGTAATGAAAATTGATAATTAAAAAAAAAAAACTCACGTTAAACAACGTGCATTTTATCCCTTCTTTATTTGTGACCATAAAACAAGAGTAGGGGAACGGGTGCTGCAAATTGCAAAAGTAAGAATACCATAGAACCCCGGAAGTTGACTTTAATTTGCTGTTTACCCTTCCTGCACAATTTAAAGTTAAGGTTAAATTCTAGCATATTTACCTAAGTTCATAATAAAACAAAAGGAGAGACAGACAGACAGAACGAAAATGAATTCTTGTGTTGTCTTCTTGGAAGAAGAAAAGTAAATTTTGTTCTAAAAAATTTAAGAATAATATGATCGTAATAAAGCATTCGGAAGAGAAAACTTTTTATTATTAGAAATTCCATGGTCATCACCCTGTTTTTTTCTGACTTCATGTCAGTTTGTAGGAAAGCAAATTGATCGTTGCGGACATCAAATGGGAACTTACACGAGTAATATATGGAAATGCTTATAAAACTAGGTTTGAACCTTTGTTGACAAAACTGACCAACCAAGTTAAACATCCCTAGTTAGTCGTCGTTCACCGCAAAGTCTTTAAAAGTTAAATGAAATTAAAAGTCAATGGTAAATGAAGTTAAAAGTCTATGATTCTGGTTAGTCGTCGTTCACCGTAAAGTCTTTAAAAGTTAAATGAAGTTAAAAGTCAATAGTAAATGAAATTAAAAGTCAATAGTTCGAACACTACTTGAACCTCCCCATAAAGTAAGTTCAAATATTGTTTACGATTGACATAAAAAAATTAAAAAACAAATCTTAGTTAACAAACTAAAATAGGCCTTGCCAACTAGCACAAACATGCACAGTAGGGGAAGTAGTCAAGAGGAGAGGTTAAGATCAATAATACATTGTCGTGTCAATACGATCAATAAGAAGATCCAGGGTTTCTTAAAAAATGTTTTCTTCTACCATTAAAAAAAGAGTAGATCTTCAATACATTGTCATGTCAGTACAAGGTTTTTTAACCATCGATCAATACCTAAGCATTTTTTAAATCATGTGTCTCATAAATGCAATCCGGTGAAAGTTTAAGCCCGGGACCAGAAACAACTAACCGTTCCAGCCTCTTCAGAAGTACTTAATGGACTAGGAATTTAGCTTTCCGCATAAAGTTGCGTCAAAAAAGTCTTAATTTTATAATGCAAAACTATTTGGTATACATTTAACTAACGAGTGCCTTTACAGCTCTAAGGTGCATTGCAAGTTCTCTAAATATACAAAATTATGTCACAAGCAGAGCAATGACCGAGCACATTTGATAGGTGAATGACTCTGGATTGAGGCGGCAGCAGACCATCTGATGAACAAAAGTTCATTTATCATGCATCTTCCAGTAACTGAGAATTGGATATTGCCGCCAAAGTCCAACTTCAGGCTACTTAGCTTCTGGTTGCTCAACCTGAAAAATGTCATTTCCATCTGAAACTGCCGCAGTTCTTGTACAGACTAGCTCCAAAGCTAAAGTAAAAAATTCTAATTAATGGCATATTAACTACTTAAAGAGCTAGAGGCTGCTGCTCCTATGAGCAGACGCTTCAAACTAAAACTCCACGGGACTTACAAAACACAAAACCAGGCTTTCCTACATCCATTATCAAGTAGGAAAGCAAGCACCAAAAGGCCAAAACCATAAAATCAGGATCCCTATCCAATGTGGTTTAAATTAGCATGCTGTAAAATATTATGCATATTAACCTGCACGCTAATGTCACTAATATAATCAAACAAGGCAAAAGAAGAAATCTAGTCAGAGCAAAGACACATCCGTGATGGGAATTGCTAGAATCAAGCAGATAGGTTGATGCATAGAAGGAAAACAAGCATATTACTATCCCGAACAGCACACCATATTCACATGTAAATCATGCAGAACGCCTGTAACAAATTGACATGCATGATCTATCAGCAGCGAAGTAAAAACAGATTGCATAAGGATAATAAAGAAGATAATCAATGGAACTTCATTTTAAACCATGCTATTTTCATGATCTTTTTGTACTTCTTTTTACTTTTAACACGTAACATGCCCACATACAATTTCAATCTTCCATTCTTACTATATTTTGGAAACCATTTACTGCAACCATTTTAAAACTCTTTAGCATGTCCAATAAAATGGGAAGAACCATTAGTGCATCTCTTTTCATCACCACTGACATTGTAGAATCAAACTTGCAAACTTTACAAGAGCTTAGTTGTCTCTATCCTACAAAGGACATCACAAATTATAGACACTGCCCAACATTTTGGGTAGGAATTGGTCCTTCAATCAATGTAAACATCTGGTAAAACTAAGTATATTCATCAATGAATTTGTACCATCCTGCACGCAGTGCATATAGCAACTGTACCAAATGCACTAGTACATCCATGAAAACAAAAATATGCATTCTCAGCAACAGAATCTGTATCAAACGGTTAAACCCTTATCATGCAAAGCATTGAAATGACCATGACATGAAAGCAGATAGTACACGTAGATTTCAATTTCCATGACTCGTACCCCAACCAACCCATGCGAGCTATTTGTTTTTTACCATTTTTTTTTTTTACATAATCTTTTAACATAGCTAACAAAGAGATAAGAAAAGAGGGATGGAATTATTCAGAAAATGGTCAAAGAATAAAAACCTTTAAATATCTTTCTTTCTGCTCAAAAAAGCTTACAGCATCGTCAAGTGCATGCAGGGCCATCTTTTTTACCTATTTCAGACAAAGAATGGATTAGTTGAAGATTTTTCTGAGCAAGTCATATAAGGTGTAACATACAGCTGAAGGGCTATCATCCCAATAGCAATGAGGATAAACTTACAACAAGCACTTTGAAACAACAAAATGATCATGGCAGGTCTTGTTCATCATATGTGTGTGTGTAAAGCATTTCGTCAAGTAGTTCAAGTCGTAAAGATTGTAGAAGATGATTATCATAGGAAAGTAATGTTTCAGTCTACGAAGGTAAACTTCATTTTCACAATGAACGTGTTTGGCTGGTATACCTCTAACTTGTCCTCCTTAGCTCGATGCCTCTGGGGAAGAATCCGAAATTCCTCAGTCAAGCGAATACACTCGGAAATATTTTCAGGCGAAACAAAGTCAAGAGCAACCTTTATGCACGACTGCAAAAGTTGAATTAAGAAGCTCAAAACAAGCAGAGGCAAAGAGAGAAAATGATGACATCCAGCAGTAAGGAAAAGAAACCAGTGGCATCCTGTATAGCATAGCAGAACCCCAACTTTAGGGGACCAAGAAAATATACTAGGGTTAAAGGGGAAGGAACCTGTGATATCACCATAGCCAATAACAAACCAAGTATAAGATCCTAAGAAGTCACTCATGAGCCCTACTGCATCAAGGAGGGTTTATGAAAGAACCATCAAAGGTCCTAAGCAACCTCATGCCTCTAGTTACTACACCAGTCTTCTATAAAGGTGATATTTCCCTCCATTATCAGAACTGGGAAATCCCCTAAAAACAAAAGTTCTTCCCTTGTTATGAAGAAAACCATCAAAGGTCCTAAGCAACCTCGTGTATCTAAATCATGCTAGTTACTACCACTGTCTCAGATGAAGATGATATTTTCCGTTCTGTAAGAAGATGAACGTGCTAGGTACTGGCAAATCCCCTAAAAATGTAAATTCTGTAAGAAATTGGCTAAAATTGAAGAAAATGGTGCGACAACAAGGTAATTTTATAACACCTGCCTTCAACATCTAAAAAGAAAGAAACAAAAACCACGATCTCCATAACTCATATACACGGCTAACATAACCAGTTCCATTGTAGCAAATAATCAAAAAGAGTCACCAAACATGGATATAACTGCTGATACATCCCCGAGGTTTCATAAACTTTATTATGAACCACAAGGCTTCTGAAGAAGCTCAGTTTTGCACCCAAACCAGGTTATATTCTGAGAAATTTAAGGAGTATTGGAATGACACAAATTTTGCTCGGGTGTACCAGGTCCACGGGTGTGGGGTGGACCCAACTGCAGACGGGGGACTAGGTAGGCTCAGTGGACCCCCCCAAGCCTACTTGGCCCCCTTATCTGCCGCCCGTGGACCCGGTCCACCTAAGAACAACTCAAATGCCACTAGTTAAGTTGCTTTTCCAGTACAAGGCTCCTGTGAAAATAAAGAAAATGATGCAAAAGAATCCTTCTATGAGCCAGCTCAATTTCAGATTAGCACATTTGAGTGAAACTATCTGCTTAAGATAATCACTTATTACACAAAAGAAGTGCTTACAAGATTCTAGGTGCATCAGAACCATGATTACACAAGATTTGAAAGAGAGTTGAAAATATAAACATGTAAGGTGCCACAATACCTTGAGATTTCTAACTTGATGTGGACACCCAGCTGGCACAAAAACTGCATCACCGAGTTTTTGAACAAACGTCCAAGGTTCAATTCCTATATTGACCACAAAAGTTTACATAAGCATATGCCATAAAATTTTTGGAAAGGTTGAAAAGAAATACAAGACTTTTTAAGCTTTAACAGATATTTAACCAACCAAACTCTTCCTTCAGCTTCCGTTTATGATGTGTGGTCAAGTAAAAAGTTTGATCATGAATTGGGTGTACGACCTGGAAAATCAAACAAGTTTGATCACAAAAAGTAGATAACTGGTCATCAACTTACTTTAACAATAAGTAAAATTTGTAACATGCAGAATGAGATGGGAACAGATGATGTATTTTATAGAGCTTGACTCAAAAAGCAAATAGAGCTTGACTCAAAAAGCAAATAGAGCTTGACTCAAAAAGCAAATAGAGCTTGACTCAAAAAGCAAGTATGGAACCATATCAAGATGCAACAGATCCACTAAACATGACATCCAAGAGCATTAAGCCCTAAGGGGTTGGAGGAATGGAACCAAAAAGAACATCACACGAGTACAAGTTCTAGATCTAAAGAAGAATGAAAGTAAAGAAAGCATTAACACTGGAAGTCATCCTGAAGCGTACTTATCAAGTGATCAAAATATGTTAACATATCCTACTGAAGAAGCAAAATTCACCCATCAGGTCCACACGCTACACTGAGTATTAAATGAGCTAACATTCTCTTACATTTTTAACGAGTGTTCAGAAAACTTGATACTTAAAATAGAACATATGTTTACAAACCTCTAAATGGTTCTTATAAAGAAAGAAATGCAAGAAAAGATCTTTTTGACATATTAAAAGGACCTCAACACAAAAGTAGAAAATCAGAAGTAATAAAAAATAAAAACGTAACTACCTTTTCCACTGGACGGCAATAAATATGCCTGAATTCCTTATGGTGCTTTCTAAGATATTCCTCCAGCTTAGGAACATCTTGTCGCCGGAATATATCCCAGATCGCATCACCCTCCACTTCCACAAAACCATTCAGCTCATTTTCAGTACCTATGTTCAAATAGAGATCGAGATCATATTTCCTGATTTACAACCTAGGCTAGAAAATCACACCACATGGAACATTATCAAGCTCACCTACACCACTTCCATTTTCCTTGTTTGTGTCTGTACTTTTAATTCGTAATTCAGAAGAATTTTCAGGGCATGAGCTTCTTAATTTGCTATCCTGCTCATCACTAGACTGACTGCCCCCATTTCCTATACCTGGCACCCTATTTTCAGTTCCCAGCAACCCATCAGTGTCGGAGTTCTCTAAGGGCGATTCAAATTCTGATACTGGTTTGGTCAAGATAACATCTTGCAACGTCTTATTTTCATTTTCAGTTCCCAAGGAGGCAATATCCTGGCTCCCTTTTCCAGCGTTAGTTGGTAAAAGATCAACACTCCCACTTTCAATGTTCAAAGAATCACAATCATTTTTGGGAGCACCATGACTATCTTCAGTAGGTGATGCGATTCCAGATGGCTCCATCTTCATTTTGTCCTTAGATTTTGGCATCTTCTCTGCAGGTTCTTTATCAGTTGCATCAGATATACCAAAGAGTTCTTTTTGGTCTTGGGCATCATGCATTTCCTTCAGCTCTTTAATGTTAGCATCCTGTCCTTGTTTAACAGTCACTTCAGCAGTATGCATCAAGATATTCACCTGATTATGAAAAGAGTAGTTATAGTTAAAAGGAATAACATCTACAAATGCATATTCAAGATACAAAACCACCAGATACCAACGGGGAAACAAAAGGTTTGTTCCACCAAAATCAATCCAAAAGCTATTCAGTATTTCACATGGATTGGATTTCCAGAAACCTGGACATCCAAGTTGATTCCTTGGTTACATCAAAACCCTTCAAAACAGGAATAGCACGTTTTCCTTTTTTCATTTCCTAGGAGGATGACATGGAGTGGTGCTCACAAGAGGCCAATTATCTCATGGATAAGTCCCCGAAATGAGCAGATATGTTTCTTGTTATGCTATATTATCTATGTTTGTCATTCTAGAAATTTACTGATTTCCTAAATGCTACAAAGCCACTAAAGCCATACACAGAAACCAGCAAGAATACACTGAGAACTTCATTCCAGAAAGGGACACTACATATTTTGAGTTAAACTTGTATCCGGAAGAGCAAACCTACATCAGTACAAGCTTTAGCTCAATCAAGAAAAGAGAAGGAAAAAAATGGATTAAATTATTAAAAAAATGCCTTCAAGTAATTCAATTTTTCATTCAACTGAAACCATGATGGTCAACCATCGAATCACCTTGTTAGCTATAGAAGAAAGCTAATGATGGTCAACCATCCAATCACCTGGTTAGTTATAGACAGAAAGCTAGGTCCATTAATCTACATTCACCTAAGAAATGTAGCTAAATATCTACATTTCATGATCAAATAAAATTTCATCGAAGCAATATAGAAATCATACAGGAATCTATCACTCCAAAAAACAGATGTTATGTCTCTTTGAGATCTTATGCTGAGGAGCACAAAGCAAAAAGTCTCCAGCTATTACCATTTTTAAACTCTGAATTATGTTTATTCTTAGATGATAGTTTTATCAAATTTTGTATTTGCTCAGAAGGCTATAACTGAAAAGGTTAAAAAGAAAATCAAAAGGCTATCTATTCAGACAATATCGTCCTGCCACCCCCCATAAAAACTATGCCTCAACTTATCAAAACCTTCACTAATTCCCAAAGAACATTAGAAAAAGCCATAAACAGAAACATGGCCTTGCCGCCCTGCCGCTTGCTTATTCGAATTCTATATCTTTAGCGCAGTGCCCAAAAAAAAAAGATTAGTATGGCATTTATGCTGAAAGAAATAGTGGAAATCCTCCTGCTTCTGAAAATCTTCAAAGCTTTGTAGAAGCATATGATTAAGCATAAGCTGCATCATCCAATGACCAAGAGATCATTTGAAGATAAACTAATAGGCCAACTTTCTCAGAAATAGAACCACCAAGGAATAAATAGTTATACTATATATACCGCATCTGACATATCACAGTGAAGCTTTGTCACTGAGTCTCCCCGTCCAAGCTCTTCCACAAATCCATATGCTATATACGTCTTAGGTCCCATGTCCGGCTTCAGCACTTCTACTGGCACTTTAGCTGCCACATTAAGAATTCCTGACCGTGGATGTGTATATTCTTTAAAAGGCAAGGCACTAACAAATTCTACACAATGGCGAGGCAGTCGCTCCCCAAACAAACTTGATGGTGGCCAATCCTTCAGTTTTAGCATTTCAGGCCAGCGATTTCCATGTTCCCGACCTTCAGCGTAACCCTTAAAAAACTTGTGAATATTTATATCAACCTGCAAATGTGGAGGAGAATTTAAAACACTTTACTTCTACTTTTTATCCAAGTGCCCATAGCAAGAATTACAAGCCAACAATTCGAACTACAAACACACCAGCACAATTTTCCACAAAAAAGTGGGAACACATACTTTAAATGACATAGCCTTTGAATTTACCAAACCAAAGCGCATGTTTTCCAAATGAAGCAAGATACTATATCCCAGTGCTAGAATTGAAATTTGTCTTTCTCTGAGAAATTCAGAATGTTTTTAACAATTACAACACCATCCAAACACATGCAGTATCATTTGCAAACCCAAGTACCATCTTGGCCTGACAACCTATTGACGGTCAAACCTTTATAAAACATAAAGTCATCAACATTTTATGAACAATATAAATAATGTACAAACATAATTTAGCTCCAATCCCACCAGGCGCGGGCATGGAGAATTGGTATCGTCATGATGATCTTTCTCAACATTCCATATGACAAGACATATTTATTGCTGCAGCTTTGTAAGATCAACTCCCAGTAAAGCATCTTGGAAAGTGGTTGTGACAATCATGGAAATAGATAAAAAGAAGCAAAAGCTGTAAATACAATTAGTTACAGCAGAAAATTGTTGGTAATATCAGGTGATACTATAGGTCATTTGTCAAAGACACAAAGAAATCTAAACCCGCTACTATCATTGACGAACCCAGATAATAAACTACGGCTTTGTTTCCTAACAATAAAGCGGCCAACAAGTTGAACCACTCCTCTTGTATTTTGGCAACCATCCCTCCACAACTATTTTATACATCTCTGTTATGTATGCCCAATATACTTTTTTACACACATCATTGAATGGAAATCACTTAAAAGGAGATCTGCTGCAATAAGGAAAGCACTTAATAAAAACTACATTAATGCCTGATTTGCTTCCAAATAACTAAAATTAACGCACATTCCCATGGGCATAAATCATTATTTAATACAGTTTAACACAAAACTAAAGAACAACTTTTTCCCAAATTTATTCTCCCCATTGAATTGCAAAACAATAGATATATAAGAATAAAAAATCATCAACTAAAAATCAAATAAAAGTACAAAAGTTTCATGCAATCAGAAACACGCATGCAGCAGGCATGCATTTGTTGTGTAGCTAATTTGCATCTCTATTGATCCTCGATAGTTCAGAGTCAAGACAACAAGAGAACCATGCTTTAAAGTATCTTAAAGTCAAATCCATCCAGCGATGAAATTGATGCAGCATGTAACAGAGTTTGAAGGGGGGAAAAAAGGCTATACAAATGTCAAAAAGCCAAGGTCTAAACAATGACAAATTTACAGATACCTATTACAAACCATAAAAAGTAACCGCATATCACTGAATATCCGATTCATGAATGCAGAAACATACGCAACCATGCATAGGTTCAAGGACATTTGCAAGTTCAAAGTACAGATAAAATTTGCATATCCCTTTACGTAAGTGACCTTATAGTTGTAAAAAATATCACAAATTTTCAAAAATTTAAGAGAGATGTTCCAACATCTTAAGAATAGAAGCCGCCAAAAAGTTATTGCCAACAGCTAAAAGGAAACCAAGATAATTAGTTTCCACCATCAGTTTACTTCCTTTTCCACATTATCTGCCACAATTACCATCAACCCCTTCCTTTTCCATTAATGATAATAAAGCCAGTTGTTTGTAGGTATATACTATAACTTCCCTTTAATGAAGAATCATACAAACTTGGAAAGTGCATTCACTGGCACATGAAAATACTGCAAAAGAGGAAAGACAATCAGACATGAAGGGATGAACAAAGTTATAACCAAAAAGCACTTGCCTCACACCAATCAAGGCAATCAATTGCTGTCACCAACAAATCCGAGGATCCCTTTTTAACTAGTATCTCGCGGACTGCACGCCACATAACCAAAGGCTCCCAGCTTAATCCAGATGTTAGTTCAAGAACATTACTAACGATGACAGGTTCTCCCCTTAGCCAGTGTGTCTGGAAGTGCTCCAGGTCACCCTGCTGGAGGTCACTTGCAGAGGGACAGTACAAGTAATTGTCAACAGAATTCTCTCTAGAAGCAGCTTTCTTCAGCTTTGTATCTTCAACATCAGCCTCATCATTGTATTTGAAACAGGGAGACTGCTTGGAAGTTTCACTGCAGTTGACAAGCCTATGGGTCTCTACAAAATTCTCAACTTTCTTTCTGAACTCCAAAATATCATGTTCAGAAAATATACACTTGAGCTCCAGCTGCTCATAACCACAACCACCCCTTTCCTTAGGAGGGCAAGGAATTTCACCAGTTTCTTTTGCTTTCCATTCAGGAAGTGGGCTTTCCTTCTCAAAAACTGATTCACTGAATGACCCTGAAGACCTTTCATGTTTTGAAGGCACATCCAGATCACCATGCAAGTATCCTTTTCCTTGGTCAACATACTGGATGACAACTTCCTTACTACCTCCTTGCAAGCAGCCTTCACGTATTTCCCGACAGCAAGTCAGACAGAGATCATATGAACAGTTTGGACAGCTTCTGTGAAAATCAACTATAGAGGTACCGCAACAGTCACTGCATGAGCATGTGTGTAAGTTGCCAAACCTTCAAAATAGGATAAACTTAGCTACTACGAAAAAGATCAATCATCAAAGAAGCAGCCGTACCAATAAAGACGCTCATCAAGGAAACATTGAATCCTGTCTACCCCCATCTCTGATGACAATACTCCTGCATAATGAACATTCATCAAAGGTAAAAATACAGAATGAATTAAAGTATACATGCAATTTATTTGAAACACGTCATACGAAACCATCTTAATATATTACAAAATCTGTTCAATCTTCTCTATCCTCCTACCTACCTCTTATGCATTATCTTTGGCTGGAGGTCGTCAGACATAAACTCTTTCACAACAACATTTAAACAAGTATATGAAATGGAGAAGAGCTCAATCAGAAGAAAGTGCGTTCCGAAGACTCAGGCAAACAATACAAAACAGGTAAAATAACAAAAGCCAGAGATACATAAACACCTGCAAACTCAAAACCACCAAAAACATTCAAGTCATACCTCGAATTTTAGCTTCTGTCTCCTTTTCCATCATTTGATCATGGTCAAATTGTTTCAGAACTGGGGCAAGCATGCTAACAAGATACTTAAGATGATGTATCTTTTCAACTTCACTTTCTGGAATCCCAGAATATACATTGTGCTGCAATAATCAACAAAAACGAATTATCATCAACTACCCTGGAAGCAAGAAAGCAACCAAATGCAGCAGAAACTTACGTTCGGTATGTTGTCTCTGCGTAGACAAGCTTTGCAGTTGCAATTCCCACGGCAATACGGGCATGCTTCTGCTACAGCTTCCTCAGACAGCTGGGGGTACCTGTATTTCAATACAAATAAGAGAATTAGTAAATCATACACTTGCATGTCCAGACAGTAGCCGCTGATCAACAGATAACATAATGCACTTGGTACGTATTCCAGAAATACAAGGCTTACGTGCCAATGCATCTGCTCACAAAATCCATTGGAACAATCAAAAGCCTATTTTCCACTTCTGTTGCAGTTAAAAAGGTGCAGTTCTTTAATAAATGTAACAGAAGAAGCGTATAATGTTTCTGGATCTGTTCAAATTACTAAAATGTGAAATTAACAGACTAATCTTTTGTTAGTGTACTTACCATCTTTGAATACAAAGCTCACAGTAGCGCCTATTGTAGCCATTCAATTGCCGTTCCTTGCGACACCTGACAACCCTCTTATTGCTGCTCATGCATTGATGGCACATTTGGCAATCATCTTCAGGATCCTGTTCGTTCAATTTCTTAGCATGAGTATGACTCATCCCTCATAAATTACATTCATTTAAAAAATACACAATTTAAAGAGCAAAATGCACAACTTACATCAGTACTGAAGTGCTTCCTTCTAAGATCAACCTTGGGCTTACTGCTGCTCTTCTTTGTACGAGAACTTGTTTCCCTGAACATATAAGCTCCATCATCTGACTCTGTGCGATCATCATCTTCTTCCTCAGTTGCTCCCACCTTTTTGGTTTTTGGACCCTTCCTCCTCTTCTCTCCACTCCGGGAATCTGTTTTCAAAATTTTCTTGGCTTTCTTTATTGCCCTAAACACAGAATCAACATTTTCATCAACATTGTCCTCTTCACTGGGCCTTTCCTCTTTTTCACCTTTAAGCATGTTAGGCAATTCCACTTTCTTCTTCTGCGACTTCTTATCTCCTCTCTTTGATAGTGCCTCAGGCTTGAAATCCTTCTTTGCAAATTTTATTAAACAAGCATCATCCGTCTCCTCAGAACCATCAACATTATCACTATCACTGTGATGTCCAACTACTTCCCCTTTATCCACCTCGTTACTCATACCCTGCAATCGATATTTCTCCTTCGAGCCATCAATGTCATCACCATCCTCACTGTCTGGGTCTGCTTTTATTTTCCCAACCTCCTTACTGTTGCCCCTCAACTCTAATTTCTTCTTTCCACCATCATCCTCACCATCTTTCATAGCATCTTTGAATCCTCCATTGTCAAAATCCTCCTCATTTTGAGTATCTTTCATCCCCGTTTCCCCCATCTTGGTCCTCAAACCCTTCGTCTTCGACATTTTCACCAAACCTTTTCCATTTTTCTCCTTTAAATTCTCACCATCTTCCTTCTTTTCCTCATCAGTCATTATCCTCCAATCATTTTTCATCTTCGTCCGCAGTTCAACTCGGCCACTCATTTGACCACCTTTACCCTTGCGATCCTTCCCTTCCTCATTAACCATCTGATCATTCTTCTCTATTTTCCTCTTCTTCTTTCCCCAATTATCCCCACCACTACTTTTAGCACTAATTAGCTCTCTACCAATCTCCTCCTCTTCCTCTTCAGTCTCTTCTTCACTGCTCGAAACTTTCATGCTCTTCTTCCCCAACTCAGGCTGCCTATACCTTTTATCAATTTTTTCAACCTTATACCTCTGACCCTCATCCTCATCACTCGTTTCACTCGAATCACTGTCCTTCCTCTTCCCCTCCCGAACTTCCCCACTCCATTTACCACTTTTAACCACATTACGCCTCCCTTCCTCTTCATCGTCACTCTGATAACTTTTCACAACTTTCTTCTTCTCATTTCCCAACTTAACTCCACTTTTTGTAGCACTACTAGGCTCTTTAAACCAGTACTCTTCATCCTCACTCTCTTCGTTATTCCTTTCGATTTCCTCCTTATCCTTCCTCCCCAACTCAATTTTACCACCCCTTTTAGAACTTTTCACCACATCTCCCCCCTCCTCCTCGTCACTCTCTTCGTCCAAATTTCTCTTCTTTTTCTCATCCAACAAAACCTTTTTACCACTTCCTTTAGCACCTTTAATCACGTCATCTATTTCCTCATCACTCTTTTTCTTTCTCACAGCTTTCTTCTTTTTCATCACAGACTCAATTTTACCACCCCTCTTACCCCTTTTAACAGCATTTCCTCCATACCTCTCAATTTTCCCCGCCTTCTCCTCACTCCTATTACCAGTAATTTTCACCACATTCATCCTCTCATCCTCCTCCGTCTCTTCACTATCCGCCTCATCCTTCTCGTCCTCCACGCTCATTCTCTTGCTCCTGGGCTTCTTCTTCGGTAAAACCTCTTCCGACGACGCGGCCCCGCCGTCCTTACCTCTGCTCCTCTTATCCCCCTTACCACCATCAAAAAGCACCAACTTCTTCGACTTACTAACAACAAAACCACCACTACCACCAGCCTTCGAATTCTCCGAGCGCTTCTTCCTAGCCCTAGAATTTGTCGACGGAGCAGAAGACTTTCTTTTTAAACTCTTCTGGAGAATTTGGAGGTAATGCTTTTCGCAGTAGGGTTTTTCATGGATCCTCCAGCCGGGGCACCGCCACGTCTTGCCATCAGACCGTCTACATCGCAGCTCGTCCGGCGGCTTTGGCAAATTGGCGGCCTCTTCTCCCGATGGCGACTCCGCCATTCTCCGTCGTTGTCCAACGGTTGACACGTGTTCAAGTGAGTGTTTTTAGAGGGAAAAAGGACCTGAAGAAATAATAAAAAATAAAAAAAAAACAGGGAGAGAGAGAGAGAGAGTGGTATTTTCTTCGCTGGAAAAGTGATTGTGTTATTTTACTGTGTTGGGTATTTATGGAGTATAGTCTCGGAGGATTTTGTCAAATTTGGGGTTGCCCATAGTTTTTGTTGCCAAAACTCCACTTGAAGGGTCAGAAGGCATTGTATGGTCAAAACACTGCGAATTTTTTCTCAAATGGACCGACTGCACGGGCGGTCAAGATTTTAGCCACCCGTGGGTTTCATTGAGCTTTGGTGTTCAGAACTGAATAACTGAGTTTACGGTGAAACTCGTAAACTTAATCTGTGATAAAATCTCTCGAATATTATTACTAAAGTATAATATAACACTAAATAATCATTTAATAGCTTTTTAAATGGAAGTAATAATATATCTATAATATTTTATTTAATATAAAAGGAACAGTAAGGACTGACTCGCACTTGGTATTATATTGTGAGACAATAGATATATGATGTAAAATTTTGGCACTATTTAATGGATAAGCACTACCTTGCATGGTATTATACTACAAGACAATGGATGTGATGTAAATTTCAATCACTATTTAATGTTTTGTTACTTATTAGAGACTTGTGATGTTAGTAAATCACAACTACACATTAGAGAGTATACTGTTGATAAATAACACATACACGTTAATTTACTAATATATTTTACACTTGTTAAAAACGTATAATGTCAATAATTTATAACTAAACGTTAGAGAGTATATTGTTGATAAATTACAGCTGCGCATTGACTCGCGATGCATTTGTATGCTTGTAAGAGACGTGTAATATCAATAATTTATAACCACATTAGAGCATATACTGTTGATAAATTACAACCACTCGCTAACTCACAATGCCTTTTTAACACTTGTAAGAGATGCGTCAATAAATTTTAATCACGCCTTAAACATATAATATTACATTAGGAGACAATTAATATGATTTAAAATTTAAACACTATTTAATGGATTTAGTATGCTTTATTGGACACGCTAACTAACATGATATTATGTTATCAGACAATGAATATGATGCAAATTTAAAGCACTTTATAATGGATTCATTACGTTCTTATGTATTGTATTAAATGAATCTTAACCACAGAGTTCAGAAAAATAAGAATTTCTAAATCAATCTAAATACTAGCACGAAATGCACCAAGGGACGAGTTATTACCACTATTAGTATACAAGGAACATCTCACGCATGTTTAATTTAGAAATAAATTTATTGAAAAATGAGTACTAGCATAAAATTTTAATAATGCATTAAGTGATGAGTTATTACTACTAGTGTTCAAAGCACACTTTGTGTGTGTAATTTAAGAATAATTTGATTTAAAAAATGCTTAAAAAATAAAGAGGAAATCAAGAGAGTTGTTAGTTAATCGAAACACGAGATTTATTAGGAGTTATGATTTTTAATAATGATTTAGAGTTTTTGAATAAATATCTAAAGGTCTTATGCTAATTACACTGGCTTCATTAAAGTGATAATTGTAATAAATGGAACAATCCATATAATAATGTTGGAGATTTGGTGCGGTGCCATGATGGAAAATTGTTCACTAGTATTTCTAAAGTGGCAAAAAAATTGACAATCAAATATATTTAATTTATATAAACTATCATATGCAATGGGAGTATGGTATTTTACAATAATAATGAGTTTTTTTGGGACAACTCATTTCTTAGAATAATATCCTAAAATATTTTGCATGCATATTGTTCAACTATATATATATATATATATATACATATGTATCTATGTACATATTTTATATTTCCAAACATCTCTTTATCTTATATCCACTAGATCTCGAAAGGCGTTATAGTATTATGTTTTTAAAAAATTAAAAAGGTACAATTCAAACAAAGCTACAGAAGGAATGTGCTTTTGCTATCTCAAACCCAGAAGAAAAAAAAAAAAAAAAAAAGGAAGAAGAAGCAAGCTATTCCTTGTTTTGGAATATTTTATTTATTTTAATAACTAGTATAGTATTAATTGTTTTGAAATACAAGTTAAGTCAGTTGTTTTGCTTACAAAACTAACAACGTTGTAATCTTTTCCCTGAAAAAAATATTTTTTATGCTTGAATGGTTACATCATTTCTCTTAATAAATCATCCTATTATGCACATGAAACTTCGAAGTGATCTTAAAATGTTGGAGAATTCTTTTTTTCTAATTATAGAATGACTTCAAACCTTACAAAGAAAAAGTAAAAAATTATTAGAGAGAGAGAGAGAGAGAGAGAGAGAGAGATTGATGGTAAAATCAGAAACTACGGTTTGAGTTGGGCTCTAGGGACTTAGGGACGTAAGTCGGACGTTTGCAATGATATCTTGAGAAACAGTCCCACAAGGAGACACGGCTAAGATACTGACCCATTACAACAGGCCAATGTGTACCTTAGCATTCTAACGCGGAGCAACCCAAGTTAGACCATTTAATGGAGAATCTACTTTAACAAGAGCTAGCATTAAATTGCAATAAAACTTCTAAAGCAAGTTCAATATAATGCCAGGATTATCATTATATGATATGAAAAAAATAAAATGTTGTTCAACATGTTATTATCATCATTTCCTAAAAAAAAAAAAACATGTTATTATCATCATAACCATGCATGTGTTTAAAACAAAATATAGTACAATCTAGCCTGGTATAAAATTGCATTCCTAGGTGAATCATTTATTGCGGTATGTTTTGTATGATTAATTAATTAAGAATTAATCATTAATCTGATATTTATAATCTGATAAATATGATAAATTACAAAAAAATAAATTTTGTTCAGTTGTAACCTGTTTATATTAATTTTATCATTATGGGTTCATTGTATGTAAAAAATTACATGAGCTCGAAAGAAGTAGAAACCAAAAGAAATTTTTTTTTTTTGAAACAAATCAAACGACCAGTGCTTTTATTTTTTTACTTATATCATCAATCAATTTCTTCATCAAAAGCATTACTAGTACAATTGCTAGCTCACTTCTAACCCAAGTAGTAAAACCATGCTAAATAATTAATAAATTTCGAACCGTTAATCGTGATAAGAAGATTTTAGTGGGTGAGAGGTCAAAATTTCAAAAATATTCGTTTTAAGAATTATAAGTATAAGAGAAAAGAGGAAATAGAGGTTTCCATTGAACAAATTAAAAAAAAACCTTCAATAGTCGCCCAACAGACCTGATGCCGGTGATTTAGCAATTAAGGTACTAGCCTAATGCTAGAATAGATTACTAGGTTAGAGGGGGACACAACGTTCAAAAAAGAACATTGGATGTAGAGAAACAGCAGAATGTCTTTTCATGATACTCCTTTTCAGCAACTTTTTCAATGGTATTTAATGCAAGAAGCTTTCCAGGTTCCTTGATTTGGCAGAGCAATAATGTGACAAACTAGTCATTTTCCTGTTTTCTATTCCTTTCTCACCTGTCACAATCCAAATTTGCAACTCAAATTTTCCATAAATAGTTGTTGTTTCATCTTTCTGTCCATTGAGCACCAGGCATGGAAGGGCTATCAACATCATGGGGATATTGCTTAGAGTCAGGGGCAGCAAAGGGTGTGATAGAACAAGCAAAGGAGGAGTTGCAAATTTTGGAAGCTCAAGAACCAAGTAGGTTTAACTATTTAAAGCTTGAACTCAAATCCTTCATCTCCCATTTGGAGTCACAAAACTCAGGAGGAGTGCTTTTTTCTTCTGATCATGACAACAATATGAACATGGTTTCTCGTGTCAACTCGACTTGTTACTCTATTACAACTCAAGGTTTGTTCTACTTGAAGCACCTTTCACTTTTTTGGTGCTACTAGTACTAGAATCTTTTCTTGATGGGATTTTCTTTTGTTGTAATATATGGTTGTGATAACAGAATCATCAGCTGGCAAGAAGAGGAAGAAAGGCGATTCTCTGAGTCGACAAACTGTGGAGGGTAAGAATGTTGTGTCACCAAAACACAAGTTCCAAAGGGTCGCTGGTGATGGCCGCAGCAAAAGAAAGGGTAGGATTGATCAAGTCTTTAAGAGGGCTCAAGAATGTCTTCAAAAAATTCAACATTTAAAAAACCAGCTTTAGTTGATTTTGTAAATACTACCGCAACTCAACCTGTTCGGGCTTGGGAGTAATTGTGGGAAATTCTGCTCATCATTTTGGCTTTTTGTGCAAAAGAAAGCTTGGGCAGAAGTTATTTTTGTGCTTGGTGAATTGTTGATGACGCATGAATTTAATTTACCAATTTGTGTGTCTTAGGTTTTTAAGTTTGTACTAGTAGGTTTCTCAAAAAAAAAAAAAAAGTTTGTACTAGTAGGCATTATGCACTTGTAATATAGCTTATATGAGTAGACTAATAGGAATCATTCAAATCTGAGCTGCTAAAAGCAAGGGTCCGAACAAGGAAATCAAACATGGAGAATTATTCAAGGTAATTCAAGTCATATATGAAAGGCACCAGAAAGACATTTTATGATTGTTACATTTGCACACAATGAGGTGAAATCTGGAAAAGGATAGGGCAGAGCAACAGTTGCAATTTGCTATTAACTTCCCAGCTAATACACAAGATCACTAGGAAAAGACCCTAAATGTAATTTGCTCTTCATCATCAAAGCTACAAGGTAAAAGAGCTCAACAGGAAAAGAAGCAAGTGATACAATAAACAATTTGAAAGAGGTACTAAAAAGTCTTGCATACGCCAGTCAACTATTTCAATTTGCTGAAAACAACCTAACACACAAACCAATTTCCTGGTCCCATGATGCTCTCTATAGCTGGTAATGGACTGTCATAAGCCAAGTTGAAGCTTTATATTATCCACGCTATCATTTAGGACCAAGATATCAGGAAAACAAACAAGCATTGCTCTGTCTGAGCTTACTTTCCGACTTTGAAGCCAAACTTCAGCCCCCAAATCAAAACATCTTTTCCTCCATTAAAGAGCCTTTTCATAAAGCTTGCACCCGCTAGTGCCTGAAAAATACAACTGCAGGTTGGTCTTGAGTCGAAGGCCAGCAAAAGCTTTTGAAGTTGTTGAGTGGTTGATAAGTGAATGTGGCACATTTCGGTAGAACTTTAACCATTTCTCCAGGTGAAAGAAGACGTTTTAACATCCAAAAACCTAGTTTTAAACATGTTAGAGAAGTCAGTAGACAATTTGAAAAAATGATGAATAAATTAATGTCTATACTGACAATCTTGAAAAACCTAAAGCTCATCTTTTTTTACTTTTCCACTCTTCTCATTGGTTCAATTCCCTTACAAGTAGAGACTTTGGTGTTGCAGTGGTATTCATCCTGCTTGAATATTGGCAAAGTAGGTTGACTGCTCTATCAAAACGGTTATGAAATTATCTTACGGACATGTCAAATACTGCATCTACTGTTCATCTATAAATGGATCAAGAAAGCTTAAATAACAAAATACTCAAGATCAAGAGTTTCTTGAATATTGAAAAAAAAAAAAAATTGCACTCTCCACAAGCAAATGAACTGCAAAGAGGAAAAGAGCTGGGAAGTGGGCCGAGTGGAGAAGTTATGAAGCTAAGTGTATTTATGCTGCCATATCAGCAACAAGAAGGATAACAAAGTAGCATCATTGCATCAACTACGAAACAAGATGTCACTAGCTACAGAAAAATAACACTAGCAAACCAGGAAGCAGAATATTAACATGTCTTTGACTTAAAGAAGAGAATATTAACACGAAAATAAAAGTGTATTAAAGCAGCAGTAACAATAGGGAAAGAGAATCTTCCAAGGCATTTGAACAACTGAACTTTTATAAAATTCAGTTATTGCTACAACACAGACGAACTAACTTCAACATAAAGCCGAAGAATGCAACTGTTGACCACTAAAGGTAATAACGTCTTTTATGCAAATTCAACAATTACATACAAAAGAAGAATAATTTGCAGCTTGCAGAGGTAAAATCGGGACAAACTATTATCTAAAAGATATAAGAGCATTTTTACCGTATTTAGCATTTGAGCATGAGGTTAAGAAGGCATGCAATTCCTAGATTTTACTAATACATCTGTGTACCAACTATTATAATCAAAATTTATCGTGTGTCACAAGAACTTAACCATAGTAGGGAAGGGATAAAGAGAAGTGTAAACAGACTGTTCTGTCTAAGGTAACTCCAAATTCAATTGACTGAATATGAAACAAGAAAATCATTTGAATTTCTAACCTCGTGAACACAGGACTGATGTTTCAACTATATTAAGGAGTCACTTTCTAACCGATCTGGCATTTCCCATTTTGCCTGAGTATGAGAAGTACCGCACAGAAATATAACGGTATATGATGTTCATATTGCATACATATTCTTCTATGGCTCAGCTGTTCTCACTTCAAATCAATTTTTGATTCTCAACCTCCATATAATTATCACATGAATTAATCCTCTTCATCACTCGCTGCCTGTCCTAACTCGTCATCTTCAGAACTCTCCACCTCTTCCAATACATCCTCTTCACCATGACCCACATTCTTCAACTTGGCATCTCTTCTTAATATTCCACGCCTTCCCATGTTAACAAGATCAAGAAGCTTCCTCCTCGCCTCATAAACAGGGTTCGGCTCAATTAAGCATCCTCTCTCATAAGCCTCTCTTAGAAACACCGTATGCCTCTTTCCTTTAGTCGACAAGTAAAACATCCCCGGATGATCCAGAAACAAATCCCGAATATTCAAATCAATCCCAAACCACTTCCTGAACTGACTAATCTTCTCAACCTCCACCATCTTTTCCACAGTCAAACTCAAAAACTCATGCGCAATCCCAACCGCCCTCTTCTCCATTCTCCTCATCCCAAACTTACTCCTCTTCCCCTCAACTGGCATTTCCTCATACGGCCCAATATAAGGTAAACTCTGCCATTCTTTAATCTTGGCCTTATAACTCTTCCTCAATCTCATCCCTGGTGGATAGCTATGCTTAAAACTGTATCGAATTTCCATTCTATCCACATCACAATTCTCTCTACAACACTCCATTAATCTCCAATTCTCAACAGAAGCAATTAAACTATTCCTATCTACCTCGCTAACTAGCTTTAAAAGATGAGTATTAGGCTCATTACCATCATCAAGAGCAAAAAGATTTGGGTTTTTCGCGATCACCGAGCTTTCGAAGTCATCAGGCAATCCAAGCTCTTTCCACACTTTGAAAATGGCCCTCAAAGGCAGTGTCTTGGTGGGAGAAATGGACAGAAGCCGAACCAATCGATCAACCACGATTGGAGTCGAAGCATTGATGGCTTGTGATTCTTGATCAAAGATTTCCAGGGCAGCCAATTGGAGGGTGCAAAAGGGCTGGAATTTTGTTGGGTGGTTGAAAATGCGGAACACGTGGGGGTACTTGCGGAGGAAGGCGGTGGCGCCGCGGTTGAGATGGAGTTTTTGGGAAAGGCAGTTGAGGAAGTCGAGCGAAATGGAGGGAGGGCTGCTTGTTTTTGAGGTGGGAGTGGCCGTGGTGCTGGCGAGGATGAGGTCTTGGATGGAGATGACTTTGAGGAGGTTTTTGTACTTGTCCATGAGTTTTTCGAAAGTGGGGTCTCGAGCCCTGGAGGCTACATAGTCGGCTGAGGTGGTTTTGCCGCGGTGGACGGTGGTTGAAGTGATAGGTGGTCTGACGGTGGCGGTGACTCTTTTGAAAGCGCCGGTGGCCATTTTTTTGGGTGGGCTGGTGCTAGGCGGCGGAGGAGCGGCAGAGTGAACGGTTATCTACCTTCATTTGTTAGCGGAGGAAAGCGCTTCGTTTAGCACACGACTTTAAGCTGTGAACGGGCAATCGCTTAATGAACATCAAGGTTTTGAAACCCAACCTGTTCATTGACCCGGAAAAATGATTGGTTAAGGGTTACTGGTTCAACCGTCAAATTGACCGTACTTAACTGTAATCAACCGATGGTGTGAAAAATATGGTGAACATTATTTGTATTTATTAAACATGCAATCTAACCCAAAAAAAAAAAAAAATGCAATCTAACCGAATACTTGAAGAATTTTGCAGCGAATTAAAAGTCATTTATTATCACTTGAAATTTCTATTCCAAAATGAACTCTACTATTTGGAGTGCAAACGAAAGTTGTAATGATTAAAAGGTGAAAAACACTAAAAGTAAGAGTAAAATGTAGAAGAAATGTTTTAAAAATTTAATAAGGATTATTCTTTGTTAGATTCATATTAGCACAAGTATAAAGACTACATAAGAAATAAAAAGTCAAAATTTTATAAGAAGAAATTAAAAAATAAGAATTTGTTTTAAACACGTAGTATAAATATTTCAATCATAAATGGAGAGAAAAATGATAATGAAAAAAATTATTCTTGTAAATAGTTTACAATGGAGAGAGGAGGAGATTAAGATTTAAACTAAACATAATAATTGTGGTTGGCGTTTATTGCCTAATTAGTTGAAATATTTGTGAATGATGGAAGTTAATCATCATATTTAATTTAATAAGACGAATGGATTAGGGAATGAACCAATTGGTTCATTCAAAATCATTATGGTTCAATGATTTAATGTAGAATTGACCAATTTGTCCAAGTATGGTGAAATAAAGGGTATTCTAACACTACTAAATTCAAGAGTCATACTCATCAAAAAACAGATCAGTTAATATTTTAATTAATCTTGTCAACTGATTAGGAATATGTTATCTAACAACAATGAAAATAAATTTAAAGGATAAACCGAGCTGAAAATGCAACACAACTGCTTCAATACTGATTTGTTACTTAATCAAATAAAATTAATTATGTATCAATTACCTCACTCTATTTTAAGTCGATAAGAAAATTGGTCTCGTCCACAGCGTAAGCCCCATAGAGAAGATGGTTTGGTTTGCTGGAAGAAAATTATTTCTATGATCAAATCTGAATCATTTACTGCACATCTACTTATTTGCGTAGTAGCTATAAATGTTTTAATAATTTTTGCTTGATGTTTGTAAATGATTCAGACTATTAGAAAGATTTTCATCTTTGGACCATTGGGATTAGTTCACTGGTTTGTGCAAGTCTTTTTGAGCCAAACTCAATTGGATATTAATAATATAATCGTTTAAGTTTGGTTAATAATTTAAAAACTCTTCGGCTCCATTGAATTGTAGTGGTTTACAATTTTAAAACCCAGTTCAAATGGAAAGGATATCCATCAACAAAACTTTCGAGTCCATATTTTCTTGTTCACGTACGATTTAATAATTTTCATCGAACACAAGGGAAAGGAAGGGGCGAAAGAAAATAAAAAAGTTTACTCGATTTCTCCGGCCCCTCCTACACTGATCAGTGGCAGCCGGGAATCTCTTCAAGAGTGGGTTCTGCTTCTGTGCCATCATCACTGAAGGAAGCCCGAAACATCAAGAAATGGTGTGGGGTCTCTTTCCCGTCGACCCTCTTCCAGGTTCCAAATTTCGTCTGCATATGTTTCTTTCTTTTAAGTCACTTGGCATGATTAAGCAGTTTCTTGCATATTTCAGGGTCATATTTAAACTAGAAGCAGCAATATTAATGGGTTATTGGGTGGTTAATGCGTAATTGGACAATTTTAAGCTCTAAATAAGTAAAGAAAGATTTTCAATTTCAACCTGTTGGTTATAAATTACTGCTTATTTGTGGAATTTTGGTATTTTCCTCCAAGAAAAGTATAAACTATGGAACCGACTAAAAGCAGGGATTATATTTTATTATTTTCAGACAATATATATGTTTTTGGTATATGGGTTGTGCTGGGAAGTGGGGTGTAGGGAGTGCTGACTTGTTGAATTAACACGGTTATCACAGACATTTAACTGAGGCAAAAACTTATTTGTTTTTTTCTTGAAATATGGGTTAAAGATGAAAAGTATTAGAATATAAGTTATTCAATGCAATTGACTAAGCTTGGCTAACGCATTCCTAATTCTTTTCTAACAGGTGAAGATAGATACTATTTCTTCAGCAAAGGGACATACAAAGTTGGTCGAAAAGGTATTATATTGAGTTGATGGGAAAATCCTAATGATTTTATTTGATCTACATTATAATGAAGAGCAGACATTTGTTATTTGGTACTCAAACTTTCTTGTACCTCATGCCTCTCTTCTTGCTGTACACTTTTACCCCCTTAGAATACTTTTGGATTTTAGTATTTTGCTTTCTTTGCTGTATTGCAAGGTATTTTGATTCTCAACTACTGAGTTGCCTGAAATTTCGCATGACACTGATAATTCTTCATTTGAAGTTTGTGCCATCATTTGATTCTTTATAGATCCTAGAAAAAGTAAACAAGGAGGATAATAAATCAACTGCCTGTCAAATTCAAATTGAATGTATGTCAGTCAGATGACTGCTTTCTCTGAGTTGCTAGTTCATATATGTACACCTAGGGAAAGGTGCTGTTGGTCCTACAGAGTTCTTATTGAGTTGTGTGGACATTCTTGTGTGTTCTCTTTTCATCTTGTCTGAATAGAAAGTGTATAGCTATTCCTTTCTGTCTCTCCCCTGCTTATCTGGACTCAATAAACCAAATGTTTGCTCTTGCAGGATGTGATATAATTATAAACAAAGATAAAGGTGTTTCGAGGGTACATGCAGAGATTGTGATAGATGAAATGGTTGGCTTGGATAATCCAGAGAGGCAATCTTCAGATGTGACCTCGAAAGTACGGATAAGGGACTGCTCTAAGTATGGAACATTTGTCAACAAAAATCTGGGGTCAAAACAGAAGGTTCACGAGTCTCCAAATAAAGAAATAATGCTGAAGGATGGGGACCTGGTTTCCTTTGGAACTGGAAATGCAACCTACAGGTAATTGAGCTGGAATGTTGTCCCTTTTCATCTGTTTTTAAGGAGGCTTGGCTGGAAACATAAGATTGTCCCATTATGACTTGGGACTTTGTTGACACTAAGTTGAGACATTAAAACAGTTCTGCGGCATGCTGGATTTGTTAGAGCAAAAAATCATTCACTGGCATTGCTATTTATTCTTTTAGTTGTATAATATATTCTATTTGGTTGTGAATTTGGCCTTACAACTATAAGGATGTTGATAGTTGAGGATTTTACAATATAATGGCATTCATGTTGAGACTACTTACAGTTGCAGAAGAATTTATTGTTTGCCTGGCTTGATAAACATACCAATGTCTGGCAGGTTTTCTTATGTTCCCATGATATTTTTAAGTTGCTGCTCAAAGCTTTTGAAAGTCAAGGAAGCCCTTCAACAAAAGATATTGTCAATAGGTTTGTATCTTTCAAAATACCAATTATGCTAAAAAGCTTTTTTATCCATTCCTTTCATATGCAGATAGTGTCCCTGTCCTTATCTGCAGGTTGCTTCCCCCCACCACAACAAAAAACCAACAACACCACCAAAAAAAAAAAAATCTAGGATACTCAGTGTATAAATAGCTTTGACATTTGAGGTTAGGAAGTATAGCTAAGGAACTAGTTTACAATATCTTGTAAGAAATATATTGGCATGCCAAGTTTTGTAGTTTGTCATTCATATAATCTACCTTTATTTACATATTGATGTTGACAAATTTAGTTGTTTTTGAAGTTTAACTGCAGATTTTGTTGGGAAAGATGAATGTTGTCTTTCTGGGCTTCAAGTTTCAATTTTATTTTATGGTTTTCCAACTTTCTCCCAGGAGATTCAAATTCAATTTCTTGTAAATTAAGTTCTTGTCGCATATAACTTTCGTAATCAGATGCTTTTGGTAAGATATTCCATTGCGAAGTTAAATATGAGATATGGCTATTTCTTGTCCAAGGTTGTAGCGTCTATATTTGACAAAAATTGCAGGAAAAAGGGATGTATCCGAGGTTGTAGCATCTATATTTAACAAAAATTACAGAAAAAAGGGATGTATTAACATTTCTGAAACTCTTGGAAGGAAAATAATGAGTAATGTAGGATTTTCAGATGTCAGTATCGGATGATGCTAGAGTAAAAATGTACAAAAAAAAAAAAAGAAAAAGAAAAAGGGAATGTAACGACACAACAATACAAAGATGTGAAGGTTTCACAGAAGGGCACTTTACTTAGGTGTGTTTCAGATCTGTATGGTGGTGCTGTCCCTTTTTCTTTATCAAATTGGCCATTTTTTCTTCTTCTTCTTCTTCTTCTTTTATATTCTTTGTAGCATTTCTTATCCAAGTCACAAATGTCTTGTGGATAAATTGGTAATAAAATTGGAATCAGACATTCTTCTGATGCTCTGTATTTTTAAGTAAGTTATCCATTTTGAACAGGTGCTTGTGTTGCTCAAAAGTGGAGTTTAAAGTGCACACACGTGCTGGTTGATGAGTTGGTTCCTCTAGAGGAAGAGTTAATTGATGCTATTGTGGCTAAGAAACCTTTCATCTCTCATGATTGGGTTGAGGTATATTTACATCCATTTCCTGTATTATTTCCACACTGACTTACATCTGAAGTGATCATTGTATGAGCATGAGGACTAATTATAAATCTTTTGCTGCTTGGGTTGAGGAGTTTGGACATCCAATTCTAGTTTTCAATCACTATGATGCTTGTTATGTTCATTGAAACTCATGGCTTGAAATGCGGGAGCCCATCTTTTAGCTTTAGTTAGAGAGTTTTGATATTTTATTAGTTTTGCTTAATGCTATTGGGCAAACTCGTGAATGCCTGCAATTTCAAGAAAATTTACGTGCTTTTGAATCTATTAGATATTATTTTCCTAAATGTTATGACTTGAATATTTTAGTGGTACTGATAAATGGTTTATCACAGATTATTGCAGGGAAAAACATATGCACAGAAATTCCGAGCTGTTCCTCGTAAGTAATGCAAGGATTTCATTCCTTTGAGGGATCATGTGTAGTTTGCACGCTACTTTTTAGACTGACTTTTAGTAAGCTAATTACATAAGCTGTGTAATTTTGCTCAGTTATGCTCCAACAGTTTTGCTGGAGGATGTATCAGTCAAAGTTGTGGACCCTAGATCTCGAGAGAGTTGTTTGAGTGGATACAGGTTTCTGTTGGAGTCAAGAAACAAGGTCAAGTTCCTCTTTCAGAAATCTCATGCAACAATTTTGAGTTCTCTTTCTTCTCCACAAGTTACGTATCATTTATAACTGGGGTGTACAAAAAGTTCAATTTCCATTCTATTTTGGTTGTCATGTAGCTGATATAGCTCCAGTTGCATAAGCGGCATTTGTTACTCATAATTGGAATAAGTTGTTCTTATATAAGGGCCATTATTTGTTCAGATAGATCTCAAAATGCAGTAACTTGCATATGTGTGCAGAGAGAAAAGAGTGTTTCTCTAATTAATAGCTCCCACCCCAACTTAGTGTTGTACTTTGCTAGGACTGCTACTAAAACTAGCATGTTTCTGCTGGTCAATCGATTTTAGAAACTTTTGGGCTAGCTTAGTAGACGCTTCACCCTTAACTGAGGCTTTTATTTCTTGTTTTTTGCCTTACAGTATAAACTTGAGGACAAGTTGCAGCTGCTACTTGAAGTTGGTGGTGCGGAAGTTGTTTCTGTGGAAGCTTTTTGCACGGATAGCCAAGTATGTACCTTTATCTCTTGCATTAGTTGGCACTTACTTTGCCGCAGGCTTAAACCTTGTTGTTCGTCAGTTGTTTTTTTTTCCTCTTCAAAATGCTACTATAGGTATATACATACTTGCAAAGGCCAAAGATAACTGCAAGATTCTAGTCTGTTCAGAAATTATGACAGCATTGTATCGCTAACCAAGCAAGAGAAAAATTTATTCTATTTCTATCAGATCAAGGAAAAACAGTTGCTTTTATTTGTCATGTTGTTTGTTAATAGTGTAATTGTTATTATTTTCTTTCTTTTATTATTATTAATATTATTATTTTTTAAATGGTAAACTTCAACCTGGATTGGTTGACTTTCTCATCTTTTAACACTTATATAGTTAATATATGAACTCCCAAGAGCTTGTTGGAAAAGGGATCCAAAAATGAAGGTTGGCTATGACAGTTACATACACAGGAAAATCTTATAATTCTGTGCTTATTTGAAATGAAATTAATAGTTGCCACTTATTTATTAGAGTTGTTACTTCGATCGTTTGTGACAATAAATAGATTAGACAAATTTGGTTCTTGGACAATCTTATAGTGGCATGTATGGGCAATAAGTTCGCTTTTAACTGGGATATCTGTTGAGATTGTCAGTGCTTTGGCACGGCATTGTTGCGTGCAATTTGAGAAAAATCAGTTACCCTGTAATCAATTGGCGTGAATATGGTTTCATGTAGAGGTCTGGCTTATAATTTTATTTTATGTATTTGGGCTCAGTAATCTGCCTTGAAACCCTAATGTCTGTAGTTTTAGACTCTGACTCTCTCGCTCTCTCTCTCTCTCTGCATAATTGCTGCATTTCCGCATAGTATGTATTGTGGCACATTAATCTGCCTTGAAATTCTCATGTGGGTCTGTAGTTGCAGACGTTGGCTCTCTCTCTTCAGATAATTGCTGCATTTCCCCGTATTGTATGACTGACTGCAGGTTTTAAGTAGTATAAACTGTGTGAACTCCTTATTTCGAGATAATGGCATCAATATTACCTATTATGTTGGCCTGGTGGTTGAAGGTAGTCGATATATCACTGAAACTACTAGATAACTACTTCTGATGGGGGTTGGTTCATTTGTTTAGCTACCGTGATAATCAATCTGATGATATCTGTAGGTTATGGAGGAAGAAGGAACTAGACATGTGGTAAGGGTAATTCCTTCTGGTTCAACTACCAGTTCAAACTGCTTTCAGAACATTAGGTCACTGCCTAGTGTAAAAGAGATGGATTTGATTTCTGCCATCGTATCTGGACATCTGGATCCTTCTATCATCCTATCACCTCCTGGTAAGTATCTGCCCAACTGTCAGGATGGGCAGCATTGCTTTGTACAAGTGTTCCAGTCAACTATTTCACACCAAAAATTTTGTGCATGGTTTCTTGCCCTTCTTCTTTTGTATCTATTTCTCAGTCATACAAAAAAAAAACAAAATTTTAAGAAGTTAATTTGATCTACAATGTTTTATTGGTCCTTCAGAGAAAAGAAGGTTGAAGATGGAACTTATGCTTGTTCCCTGAAGTTTCACATAATTCATGTGATATGCAGGGTATAGGCTATTTGACTGGGGAGAGGTGTCAGAACACCTGGTCAAAAAATAGGAATCTAATTCCTGTGACGTTGTATTTGTATAGTTGAGGATAAACTGGGTCAAGTTCTCTTTTTAATTCTCATTGCATGAAAGATGTTATCTGAATTTCTTTCCTTATTGTTTAACAGTTCAATTAAATATTAGGGAAAATAAGTAATTTTCAACTCTTGTGAAATTCCTCTAGGTGACTAAGGATCATAAAAGGGAATGGTAATACTAATAACAGAGTACAGCTGCAAAACAAAGTGGCTTAGTAGTTAAACCATATGGGATTATAGGCTTTTGAAATTGTGTTATATTTCTAGTGCTAGATCAAGTTCTTTATGACAACCATATAATCCAGTGCACAACATCCGCCATTTCCTTTCCAAGCTCTGTCTTTAGATATTCACTGGATAGGATCCCATATGACTGTAAGTGTTTGGTTTCTCAGTTTCATCTTAAGGCCAACAGAGTGGGCACTCAATGTGTCTTCTCAAATACTGAGTAAGAATGAACTTCTGTAATCTTATGGAAATAGAGGGGAGAAAATTTCTTTATGATGGATGTTGTAATTATGAAGCACTCAACTTCACTTGATGAACCTGATCCTTTAGTCTTCATATGTAGAATGTCCTTGTCCTAAAGAGAGTAAAGAGATATGTTGATGTAAATGTCTTGGTTGCATTATGCATTTGAGTGTTATTGGAAATTTATACCATTAGGAGGAAAGATAAATGTTTTGTATCTTCAACTATGTGCTTTATACTATTTATTCCCCTTTGCAGTGCTTGTCACGTCTTCATGCTCCACAGATGAGACAGTGGTGGCAGATTCTGATGCAGAAGTGGAAACTGCCACATCAGTTCACACGTCTACTGCGGTCCATTCAATTGAATCCTCTGAACATGGCAGCAAAGGGATGACAGATATCCAAATGATAGAATCCACTGAGCATGATAGCAGAGAAGAAACTGCAATTCACAAAATAGAATCAACCGAAACTGATAGGAAGGGAGATATTACTCTTGTTAGTGTCAATGTGAGTGAACATGAGATCAAAGATGAGATACCATGTAACAATGCGTCTATTCAATTGTCCAAAGGTGGTTCCTTCACAGGTTTGAGAGACAAAGATGGCAGAACAGGATCAAGAGCGGAAAAAGGTGAAGAGCCAATGTGTGGGAATGTGGATGTTATATACAGTCAAGATCTTATTGTAAGAGATTCTGCATCAGCATCAGTCCAATCTTTGACAAATGATTCTGTCTTAAATTTCAAACGTTTTCGAAAGGTAATTGATTTCATTTCTACTGTGACTGGGCATTGAAGATCTAAGTTGGATCGTGAAATGTTTTCTGGAGTGGTATGCATGCTCGTTTTTCTTGTATTAACTACAATTTGCATCTCTTGCTGATTCTCTTCTGTAACCATATGATGTATTTCTCCAGATGGGGACTCCATCAGGAAATAGTTTCAATAGTCTCATCCCATTTGCAAAGGATCCTTACAAGTATGATTTCCGTGTTGTCAAGTTTTTGGTTATTGCAATTGTCTAGAGAAAATTTTTGTACAATTTCATTAATAATTCTCCTGCTGGTAGAGAATCTGACTATGGAAGTGAGGAAGTTGCTGAATCTCTAAAAGAAGAGAAAAAAAGAAAAGAAATGGAAGCCATTGCAGATGACTTATTTAAGTATGAGAAGGTGTGTAATTTTACCTATAACATCACGTGTAACACCTGGAGTTTTTTCTGAAAAATGTTGTATATTTCGTTAATGATTTAGGGGAGGAGACGGAAAGCAGCAGGTTCCCGTACCGGACTTTTGGCTTAATTAACCCCTGGTAATTTTCTGCTTTTGGATGTTTAAATCCCACGCGTACACATAAATCTTGGCTATTGATGAGTTATTCTTTTTATTAAAACTGATAGCGTTAGTCTACTTGCCTTGTGACATGAAGATGTTGTAGTGGCTGTAGTTTAAGTTGTCACTGCCAATAATAGGACTTTCACATTGACGTGAATGTGTTGCTTTCAGAATCTTTTTGTGTTCCTGCAACTATGAAAATGTCACCCCATTTGTAGAGCCAACATATACCTTGGGTTAATGTTTGGCATTTCTAATAGAAAGAATGGATGCAGTTTATGATCTTACTGTAGGCTGGCTTTTCATCTAAATCAGGGCTCGAAGCTTGAATTCGGTGAGTCGTATGATAATTTAGTGGTCTGGTATACAGGGATTGAGATGTGAGCACGTGGTTCAGCCATTGTTGTTTTTGTGGTAAAGATTTGTGTACTTTCTGCTCCTTAATACCGCTATCTTTCCCTAACCTTGCAACCAATCTCTCATACTCTCATATTGTGCCAAAACAGGGTTTCTTTCTTGACTTCTGGTATCCTTTTGTTGTCAAAGGATTGCTTGTATCTTATGCAACATCAAAAGAATTCAGAGTTATTTATACCGTCCTTCATCGCTAATGCACGAATTTTGATTTTTTACCCATTTCTCTCCAGAAATATATTGAATGTAATTTTGTACTCTCTATGAAGAATTGAATCTGAAACTGTGCATCACAAAATGGGAGATATAGCATGAACGGTAGAAGGTTTGTGGTTGTAGCTTGCATCATCGTAATTAGTCTGCAGGTTTTAATTTTAACGGGGATGTAATACTTGTATCCGCTAATGCTGTATTTTGAGTTCTCTTCTCTTCTCATTTCATTTTCTTTTTCCATCCTCATTTCTTCCCAGGGCTTTGCTTTCAGATGACATATTTGGCAGCTCCAAAAACTACATGACAGTATTTCTCCCAGTATAGTAGTGCATCCAAGAGAGGCTGGTACTGAAGAATTCTTAGTTGCAATTGTTGGGGACTATTGTAAATTTCTAAGAGTGATGTGGTGACGGGAATGATTTCTGAACGATGAAAATAGGTTCATGCATAAGAGTATTTTCAAGTTAAATTTCGAAAATGGCGTACTTTCCAAGCATATAAATTTCAATACGAATCAACAACAAATGATACAACACGTTGTCATCACTATAATCAAAGGCCTGTGATTAAATTGAATAATATGTATAAATTCTTGCTTGATTTTCTTTGATAACAAATAATTTACTGTATGTATTTACTTAAAAAAAATTACATATTCAAGTGAGTTGTAAAGCATTAAAGTAGTATTCGCTTTGTCATTTTTTAACATTCAACAACATCGAAGTTTTTATTTCACTATATGGGTTTAGTTACATGGATCATATGTGGGTATTAAGATATATAATTTTGGGTGCGAACAAATCTATCCAAGCATATCATTATATTTTAAAATAATTTTTATTATTTTAACAAATGTAAAATTGTTTTTAAATTTAGTTGAGATATAATGTTATTTTAAAATTAGTTTTGTTATTTTAACGAATTTAAAATTGTGTTTAAATTTAGTTGAGATCCATAATGATCTTTTATTAACCGAGATCAAGAAATTCCGAGTTGCATATTTTAGTTATATTTTATCTAGCTTTGGTCAACATTTTTAAAGTTGTGAGTTTTGATTATATGTAATTTAACTTTAGGCATCCTCCAAAACAAAAAAAAAAAAAAAAAAAAAAGTGTAGGCACGTTTGAATTTTGTTTGATGAATTGGCCAACACTCTTTCCAATCTCAATTTAATAATTGATTAGTGCTATTAATTGATTAATTAATCAAGCCTTCAACAGGATCCAATTCAGCTGCAGAGACATTGACCAATTAACAAGTCGGTAATTAGTAACTTTCCTTCTCTCTTTGTAACGCCCAGATTGTCCCTTAGTGGATTGATTAGACAATACCAATTGTGCTATTTAACAAATCTGGCTCGATTTCAGTTGTAAAAAAAAAAAGCTCTATAATCCTATTGGACACAGTGTTGAGCAGTAACCAGCGACGCTATAAAGGGTGATCATAGATAAAGCCCCAGAAGAACTAGTAAGCACTAGGCCTGATTCCTGACGAAAGTTTGCTGCAGAGGACACCGGAGCTGGCTGTTTAAGATGATAAATCAGAGGAAACCCACGTTCAAAATCAGTCCTTTTTCTCAAAGATTGGATCTTAAACCAATCAAAAGAAGAAATATGCAAGTTTTAATCCAATTCTTCGCTCACAGCATCAGCCAGGATTTTTCAGAGTTTTTTCCACCCTGAAAGATATTTTTTTTGGGGAGGTATAGTAAGCCATTGAACTTTCTTCAATGATTTCTCTACTTTCATTTAATCTCAAATTGTTATGTTGAATCCTAATTGAATCATTTTAAATGCACCCATTATCGTGAAGGGTATTTCTGTTCCATTTCTTGTTCTGTTTTTACAAACTATAGCCTTAAAGTTCACTCCTTTTTACATACTTTTTTTCTCTTTTTTTTATAGAGGTAACTACAAAGCATGTTATCACGTTTTGTCATGAAGATATGATGTGGGTTTGTCTTAATATTCTATGAACAAAACATGGTTTTTAAGAATTTGGGGGTCAAATGAAACAAATGTAATGTTTTTGGCATTCTTTTTCCCTCGTATCAGAACTTAGTTGCAGACTGACTTATCTGAACTGAACTGCTTTTCTTCAACCAGGAGAGAATGGAAGAAGCAGAAGAGAATGATGATTTTCTTGCTTTTGACAGGTTAGTGCATTCTTTTTGTGGTTTTAGTGATGCTTCACTTTTAGGCATATATGGAATCACATGCCTGTTCAGTTAATTTTTTACCATCATGTTTTTCGTTAATTATGTTCGAAATGGCATTGATGTTGAATTGTTGTTTCATTAATAGATATGCTGAAGGAGCTGTTTAACTCTGATAAAGTGTTCCATTAACGTGACAAAACCTTTTATGAAGTAGTTAAATGATTTATTGCATGACTTAACACAAAGGAAGTGAAATCGAACATCTTAATGGTAAATTGGTGCTTTGGACCATTGGTAATCTGATCTTATGTCACGGCGGTAGAACAGTTAAGGAAAAGTCTAATGGGAATGGATTTTTTTTTGTGTGTGTGTGTGTGTGTTTTTTTTTTTTTTTTTTTTTGAAAAGGGTGTACAGAAAGGTCATCTAGATGCAGCAAGTTAAGATATCTCTTTAGTTAGGGTTCTGGAAGATGTATTCTGTATCCTCCTGCATATGATTGCTGTTAACTTGTTCATGCTCTATCTATTGTACTCGTTGAATCTTGTTCTCCTGTTTCGACATGGTCTTTCACCAAGGAGGATAATAAGGGGAACATGTGATATATGTAGAAGATGGCAGAGTTGAAATAAGGAGCCAAATGTGGCTAATTACTAATTTTGTTGAATGACATGCATATAATGGAGCATCTGTTCTCACTTTCCTATACAGATTTGGAAGTAAATCTAGCAAGAGCATCTGCAATGGCATGGAGACTTTATTTACTGCTGGATTGGGTTCCCTTAAGAAGCTTTCTTGATGTCTATTTCTCCATTCATGTAAAGGATTACACTTCTTTGCGTCAGTCTCTGTTGCTCATCCAACTCTATAGGTTTGTTCAAAGCTATAAAACAGCAAAAGAGAAACGTCGAGTTTTACCTATGGGCTACTGCTCTACGTGATGACTGTGTAAGTCTTACTGAGACTCCTACTTCACTATATGGTTGTACTCATCCATCCTTTATAGTATATTTGGATGTTGTTATATATTTGGGCCTTTTTGGCCATGTAGTCCTTTTAGCCACGAACTTTCAGTTAAAAATCCAAAACAGTTGTCTCTGTGTAAGCTGTCCATTTGTAATTCGATGTAAGCCATTGCGAATTTAATCTTGGCTCCATATTCCACTCTCTTTCTACATTGCTCATTACGTTTTGTAAGGATGATTCCAATTAATGATCTTGATTTGCCCTATTAGAACTTTTTTCTGAATTTTTATTGTGCTAAATTAACATTATATGGGTTATGTTTTTCTAACTAATATTGTATTCTTATTAAATGATTCTCTTTCTTTAATAGCAAACCGGCCATTTACTCCATCAATTAAACTTCCTTGTTTTCCTGTGAGCTTTGACTGTCTTCATAATGGTGTTTTATTGCACAGGGTGCTTGGAATTTTTCTTGGCATTCTTGGGCTGCCTTTACAGCCTTGTACATTATGCTTGTACTATTGCATCTCTTGGCAGTCTGTCGTTTTCTATGTTTTTACGTTTCGGTCTACCAACTAACCAGTTGCTTTTTCTTTCATTCATTAAGCTATCTGAAAAGAAAAGCCTTATTAGATCGCGCTGCCTTCTTTTCATGCCACCAGGTGTCAAAGGGCTTGAGAAAGTAAATCTTGTTTTGATTACATCGAGATATTTTTGAATCTCTATGTGCATTATATAAGCACCGACCCCTTTCTGAGTCCTCTCTCAAGCTTTACCTTTCTCATGAACCTTGCATTTGACTATATTGGTTACATTCAGAAAATGAGCTTCAACTGGACATGCAGCAGTTCTATCTGGAGCAGGGAGGAGAATAGAGCATTCGAGAATGCCCTAGCCATCTATTCTGATGATTCCAATCTATGGGAAAAAATTGGAGCTGCAGTTCCTAGTAGAACACTTGAGGAGATCAAAAATCACTTTGAAGTCTTAGTTTCAGATGTTAATGAAATTGAGTCTGGCCTTGTACCTTTGCCTTCTTATGCCGACTCTTTCAAGAAATCAAAGCGGGGTGGTCATGCAGCTGTTGATAAAAAGGGTAAACAATCTGGAAGCAACCAGAGTGAATCCAGTTGTAGAGAAATATCATTGCGATCTGATAGAGACCGTAAAAGGGGTAGACCTTGGTCAGAAGAGGAGCACAGGTAGGGTATATTTCAGGTGTATTCTACATGCATACACTTAATTGTTGCTAATCCTCTAGTAGCCTTTGATAATTTTTATTGGCTGCTGAATTATGATAATCGTGAATCTCTTATTTTTCTCTCTCAGAAGCATGGTCACTGACACACGACACAGGAGTGATAGCACAGACACGCTAAGAAATTCTCAGAGTTTAATTCAATTTTATTTTGTGGTCTCTATTTATGTTTTAGCATTTGTACGGAATTATTGCATATACTTTGGATAATGCACCTGCATACATGTAATATATTCCTCAATTTATATAAGTTGGCATAATAATAGACTGTTGCCAATAAGTTTATTTACTGTTTTACTACAAATGCTATTGATAATATATATCAATAATCCTGTAATTGTAACTATCACAATGACCGTATGCCATTATGACTGCTCTGAGATATGCATGTGAAGCAATCTCTCCAGATGTCTCAAAGTTTCTCTGAAGTATCTGTACTTAATTATTTAGTGTGTTTGATGAGTCTACATGGCAATTCTTGTTTTAGATGAGAAAGTTGTGTTTTATCTATTGCACTTAATCATGTGCGCAAATGAATATTTGAATTTGCTCAATAAGTGTCTGAATAGAGTCCCGTTCTGGTTTTTTTCATGGCCTAGAGAATTAAGAAAGTGTGGCTGCCCAATGTGAATTCATATGTAATGCTGCTTTAGGTTGCTTATGTTACAATTTGATTGCTTGGATGAAGGTAAACTTATTTTTTATTACATGTACTGCTGATATTCTTTGATGATAGGATGTGAAATATTTTTTGACAGAAAAATAGTTTGGATGGTGTACAGAAACTATTTTAAGCCTCTCGACATATCAAAATAACACTAAATGGCATTATTGCAGATTCTGCCTGCAAAATCTTAACCCCAGAGAGGGTAGACACCAGAATGCTTGTGTGTGTTTGTCTATTTGGATATATGTGTGTGTCTATTGAGAGTTTTCTTTCCTTTTCTTATTTTGCCTGATTTTATTAGAAAGACAAGACTAATTTCAGAACTAATCATCTCCCTCCCTCCCTCCCTCCCTCACTTTCCCCTCTTCCTCACATGGTGCAATAGGTTGTTTCTCCAAGGCTTGGACAAATATGGGAGAGGTGATTGGAGAAGCATATCCAGGCTCTGTGTCCGGTCCAGAACAGCGACACAAGTGGCCAGCCATGCACAGAAGTATTTTAAACATATGAAACTAGTTGATAAGAACAAGAAAAGGTTGAGTATCCATGATGTAACAATCCTGGATGATGGGAAGATAGTAACTCAACAAGTGCCAACCACGCAGCTGGTTTCTGGAGTTGCTGGCAGTTGTCTTATGGGCACTGGGTTAGGCCCATCAGCCAATATAGTTAGTGATGATGATCTATACGGCTTTCTGGTTGATAGACAGTGCAACATATCTTCCCATGTGCCAAGCACCGAGGATACGAGTGGGGCAATTGATTTGTTTGAGTCTCTGCTTGATTGCCTGGATGATATATCGACTCCCCACGGACCAAGCGGTCAGCAAACTGCTGAACCCGCTGGTGTCAGTTTGAGCACGCCTCTGATTACTACCCAGCATATCTCAACTCCTGAAGAGTTAATGGCTGAAGAGATGATTACATCTGCTGATGTTGAATTTTGTGATTCTCTGTTTATTGACCAGGATGATTTGTCCAATTCTCAAGGATCAATGACCGGGCAATTGATTGGGACTGCTGAAGGAGCACACATGCTCAACTTTGAAGAATCCTCATTACCAGTTCATGCTGATTTTGGTGTCCATGCCCCTCCAACTGCTAGCCAGCCACCTTTGGAACCTGTTCCTTCAGATGTTGGGATTCCGGAATTGTTTCCCTCTCCTTGGTCATCGATGTTGGGATTGGATTTTCCAGATTATGCAGCCTTTTTTGGCGACTCCCCTGATGACATGGTTACCCAGACATATACAATGCCTCCATCAGACTAGAACTGATAAGTCAATGTGGAAATGAAAATTGGATATTTAAGTCTGGAAGAAAGAAAAATCTTATGTTCATCAGAGAATCAATCAGAAAATAGTATACTACACAGATGTAATCCTCCCCCTTACTCACCTTTCCTAGTAACTGATGCTCTAGAAGGATTGGCTTTTAGTACTTGAATACATATGTATAGTAATTTTTAAGTAGTACATGGCATTATATTCGCTTGTCACCTCTGTTCATATCTGATCTTGATCTTGTCATTGTTAAATTGACAACCTCTGGCATGAATGAGTTTACTGAGTAGCACCATTGTGTGTCTTTAATTGCTGTAGTATGAATTGAATAAATTTAGGGAAAATTTGTTCCCCTAAATATGATCACCAGATTTTGTGAGATGGATCATGGTAGAAACTGTTTTTCATACTTGGAGAAAGGCAAAAGAGAAATGAATTTCACATTGGAACATATTCTGAAGTGGGAAGGGGGAAAAAACCAAAGGAAACAAAAGGGGAAAACAGAAAGCAAGATGCAAAAGAATGAAGTAAATTTTGTCCTACCATTAGAGGGGGAGAGAGATGAAGTTTGTGCAATCATTATACACAGTGTACTCTAGCACCATGGAGAACTAGAATCTTGGATCCGAATTCTGTTCTAAAACCCAAAAAAATTCATAACATTGGGTGCTTAAAATCTACTAATGTGATAAAACATGAAATTCCCGGGATAAATTGCTGGTAGGGAATTTCAATCCCCCAAACTTCAGTCCAAGGGAAACTTATGTATGATAGTGACAAACTCTGCTAGTCTGCCTTAGATATGCCGTATGATTATGAGTTATTTTTTTAACCATACCATTTACTGATGTGCTAATGATGATCAGTGACCAGCCAATCCTTCTCAGAAACTATTTTACAATCATTATTTATCCATAAAAGACAAAGAAATCTCAGTTATATTTGGTCTTTTCCTTTTGATTGTTTTTCTTTACATTTTCAAGTTGTATTCACGTCAGAGATAAAAATCGCAGCTATCAGTTCAACAACTCCTTGCCTTAAAGAGTTAATGGTGCACTATTTTATCTTTACCACGACCAAGTCCTCTTCCCATAAACCAATATACTAACTTCTAAAAAAAAGAAACGACTACAACAACTACTAGCAGTGCAGTAAAAGAAACTACAAATGGTATGAAATAGGAATCCCCCTCTTCCCTTCCCTTTTTCCTTCTCAAAAAGAAAAAAGAAAAAAGAAAGAAAAAATAAACACCAAAATCATTGAGATTTTTGCATAAATATAATTTGTGTGCAATCTAAGTGTTTCTTTTGTTTTTCTTTCTGACAAAACTAATAAATAGATGGACTAAATCCACATTGCATTCTCCAAAATTCACGTCTTATGCATACAAGTGCTAGAAATACATGTGACATAAGCACTCAACCAACCTAGCTTTGCTGGTTGGCCAACACGGGTGCTCCCAGTGCCAGGATCGGGTTTGAACCCTAACCTTAGCATTTAGAAGCTGAAGGGGAAAAAAAGAGTAGTATTAAGTTTGGACGCCCCACCTCAATTATGTGAGAAAAAATAGTAAGAAGAGATGATAAATAACAAATGTACACTTGAGAATTGATACTATCTTATTGACAAGTCTAATATAAAGATAATCTAGTTAGTTAGCCAATTAAATTGCCATCAGTTAATTAACATTGAAATAATCTTCAGATTTTTGTTATATATTAGCATTTGGAATTTGTTAATGACTTTGTCTTTCTTCCGGCAGCAGGCATGGTTATCCCAAGTGTTAAGGTTTGGGTTTGGTGATCCTGCGGTGCCAAGAAACAACAGAAAGTCCATGCAATGATGCAAATTTTGTAGTCACATATAACTTATTCAACATATTTATATTTATTGCCAACAGTGACGTAACATTTGCATAGCATGATTTTTTTAGTTTTATTGTGTTGTAAGTCATCCAAAACCGTGTGATGCGTGATGATGATTATGAAAGCTTCTTAAATAGTTAAATGTTGATTGAGTTTGACTTGGTTTCCTTGTCGAAAAAAAATGTTGCATTTTCTTGTCCTTAAAGGATTTTATATATTATATATGTGTGTGTGTCTCTAAAGAGATTCTCAACTTTACGATTAGAATGGAGAGTACTTGAAAATCGAATTAAAGAAAAGATATCTAATTAATATTTTTACCAGCTGATTTAGATCGTAGGAATTTAAGGATTAATTCATTATCTAAAAATTCAGTGAATATTGTGTTGGCCAAAATATAAGAATAAAAGAAAACAAAGCATAATTAGAACCCGCAATTATTTAGCCAAATGAACAGACAACTTTTTAAATACTGTCGAAATGGGATTTCCTGTAGTCTGCAATTTTTGATCAAAAACAAGGTACAATTTCAGAAGGTTTAAGATATATCCAACACCAATTTCTGGACTCTTATTTCTGAACAATTAAATCCCATGTGATTTGTTGCATAAATTAACAAGAAAAAATTATGAGAAAATAAAAACATACAAGAATTTACGTTGTTTGGCCAATTCAGTTTACTTCCATAAGTAGAGAGAGAATTTTTATTCCATAAAAAAATTATTTTCAGAGTGCATTGTAAAATCCAATATTTATATTTTTATAACCCATAAAATGGGATAGGCCATACAACGGGGGGTCTTTGCCCCTCGCACCCACGAGGTTAGTGGTGGGCTATGGGTTCAAACCTATCGGCCTTCACCCTCCACTGCCAATACATATCTCAAAAAAATTCTCTTTTTTGGGAATTAAAATCCCAAAATATTAGGTCGGGTCATAAATTAGGTTGCACTACAAAATTCAGAACACTTAACATAAGCTAATGGATGAACAAAATGAGCCTTCTTAAAACAAGATTTTGGTAGGTACCTTATTAACTTCAATGCCTAGTTTGGAAGAAGGAAATGAAAATAAAAAATACTTAACCGATTCTTTTGTTTTAAAGTAAAAAGGAGAAAGAAAAGAAAGGATACTTAAAAAATTTCTTTCTTTGAGAGTAAAAAGGGAGAAAAAAAAGAATTTTGGAAAGTAAATCTTCCCTTCTTGGCTCTAAAACTTTGCTCCCATCTTTGGATGAAAATAGAAGGAGAGGGAAGGAGTCCATTCTACTCCCTTCTCTTCTTTTCTTTTCTTAACTTTTTTTTTTCCCTGTTCAAACTCCCAAACTAGGCATAAGTAAATGTCACAAATAGACAGGATCGAAGAAAGTACAATGATATTGATTACTTTTAAAACACAAATACAACTTTGATCTAGTGATAGAAGCAACTGCAGTTGAAATCACAAGTTCCTAACCCAAAAAAAAAAAAAAATCTTACATTATAATTATAAAAACAGTGTATGAATTGGTAATATTCCCGTTAGCTTTAATAATAATAATAATAATAATAATAATAATAATTCATATCATCTTACTCCTAAATTATCATATTCCTCTAATAAAAGTCCTAAAGTATCCTTTTCTTGGTTACTTACCAATTAATTTTCTTGGTTACTTACCAATTCTTGGAACTAATCTATAATCTTTTTCTTCATTCTGTGGCGTGTAGTGTATACGACATTTATGCTTTGGCAATATTTCTTTCCTAACCCAAAGCAAATCCCGCTCCAAACTTGAAAAGAATTCATGACTTCACGCAATCACGTTTGACCTTTAAAATCTTGAACAAAAACTAAGCCAAAAATGACTCTCATTAGTACTTCAACCAATTACCATTCTGCAAATTTACACATAAGAAATGTGAATACTGCCTAAAACAATTTTTATATATGAAAAAATAATTGCAATTAGACAAAGACTCTTTACCATCTCAATCCTTTAAAGTCAAAATAAGGAAACTTTAGCCTTCATCCAACCGTCTGACGTAAGACTTTATCATTATTGTATATACACTTTTCTTGTAAAATATGACCAAGTCTTATATTTTCATTATTAGTCCTATATAGAACGAATCTTCTTGGTCCCATAATACTGAATCCAAAAAGAAAAAGGAAAGAAGAGAACCTTTGTTATATTTACATGCTTTCTACTTCCAAGTACCAAAACTTCCAATTCTTTCATCAATGGCTGATCATCAGAAGATTCATCCAGTCCGGGACCCCGAAGCAGGGGCACCCCAGAGAACAACAGTGCCACTAGTTCCCCAGGGCGCTTCTCGGTCGGAGAAAGGTGATCCAGAGGGCCACTACTATCTACCGTATCAAAGAACAATCCCCTATTCATACTCAAAACCACCAAAGAGAAGCTGCTGCACCTGCAAGAGGTGCTTCTGTTGGACGCTATGCCTAATCTTTCTTCTGATACTGGCCATAGTCATCTTTGCTGCGATCATATACTTTGTTTTCCAACCAAAAATCCCAAAATACTCAGTTGACAGCATGAGAATAACACAGTTCAATCTGAACAATGATAACAGCCTGTTTGCTACTTTTGATGTGAATATCACTGCTAGAAATCCTAACGAAAAGATCGGTATATACTATGATAGCGGCAGCCATTTGAGTGTTTATTTTACGGGGACTAAACTTTGTGAAGGGTCGTTGCCAACGTTTTATCAGGGTCACAGAAACACCACAGTTATGAACCTGACTTTGACAGGACAAACACAGGATGCAACAGGGCTGCTGCAGTCTCTGCAAGCTCAGCAACAGACTAGAAGTATTCCGTTGAATCTCAGGGTTAAAGTTCCGGTGAGGCTGAAGCTTGGGGGATTGAAGTTGATGAAGTGGAAGTTCTTGGTGAGGTGTAGGCTGAATGTGGATAGCTTAACAGAGGACAATATGATTAGGATTAGAGATAGTAGTTGTAAGTTCAGGTTTAGTCTCTAATTGATGTGCTTCATGTTGAGTCTATTCATCCCACCAGAGATTATTATTTCTTTTTCCTTTTTTTTTTAAATCTGGGTTCAGTTCTTGGTTTTCATAAAAAAGTGGAGGATGTCAGATTTATCTTATTCCTACCACACCATTATCGATGAAGAATAATTATATTGCTCACCTGAATTTTGTTTGTTCATAGATTTTACTCTGCTTAGTTCTTGCAGTTTGAATTTAGACTGTTCTTAATATTCTTTCCCTTGCCCGCACTCCTTCGCTATCAAAACCCGGATCGCTGTTTGAAATATAATTCAAAGCTCAAACTGCTGTAGCATAGGAACATGCTTGTTCATATCAACCGAGTGAATAAAAAAAATGGATAACGCTCCAAGCCTTAGAGTAGAATAGTTTTCTTATGTCTAAATCTGAATCTATTTAATCTCTAATTTCCCCCAAAAATAATCCTTATTGGGAAATACCTGAATTCTTGATTTTGTATGCAAAGCTATTCTAGACACTGACCAACTTCTCTCTGAATTACCTTGGGTGATGAGAAACAAAACAGCGCTGGATAGATGTTAACCTCTCATGACAAAATTAATTCAACTATGACAAAACAATTTATTTTAAAGTCAGTGAAAATCTCAATGGACTAGATAGCTAATTCAAGCATGAACAAGAGAAACAAGTGAGTAGACCAATTCAGGCAACAGGTTTTGCCTTGCATATTACACAATCAATACATCGTAATTTTGTTTGAAAGCTAACAATTCATAGTTCGCATGCTTATACATATTCCTAGATTAATGAATTACTGGCTTCAAGGGATGAGCTCTCAGTTTGGATAAATCCAAGTTTGCATCTAACTCTTCATCTAATTCACCAACGATACTTCTGCAAAAGTGAAAGGAGATAGAACTAAATCAGAGGATGCAGGAAGCATGTCAACGACCATAAGAAGGGCAGTGTGACAACTGGAAGGACAAAATAAAAGTAGATATTATGACATACATGTTGTCACCCCTAATGATGTAGAGACCCAATACAAGTTGCTGAACACCTTCCTGCAAATGAGTAAATATTAACATTAAGAAAAAATCATCAAAAAAATTCTCCACATTAGGGTATAACAGATGAAATTAGACAGTGAGAAGTACAAACACAAGTGTAACACAGGAAGCCAATTAGATAATGATCAGGATTTCATTCTCAACAGATATGTTAAATATTTCATCATCCAACAAGGCAAAAAGCTTAATCAACTTCCAAATGAAAGAAGCCATTCAATTCTTAAATAGTTTTCTCCTTCTCTGAGTATAAAGAGAGATTTTGGCATTTTGTATTCTCAGGATTTCATTCTCATGAGAATGTAAAATATTTCACCATCCAACAAGGCAAAAAGTTGAACAACTTTCCAAGTAAAAGAAGCCATTCTGTCCTTGAATATTTTTCTATTTCTCTGAATATCAATAGAGAGTTTGGTTGCACCAACTGAACATATGTTCTCAGCAAAGAACATTCCTTTATCTAGGTTTTTAACTCATCAAAATCAATTAGAAACATGACACAAGCATTAAAAGAGATGACTGAATGAACATTTAAGACTTCATAGGAAGTGGCACTTTTAACATCAACCCAAGGCTAAAGGTACATCTAGCAAAGGTGAAAACAACAAGTTAGATAGATTCCCAAGAGAACCTAAAATACATCAGAAACTACGGAACTAAAACTAATAACTATTCCTCTTCAAAACTATTTTACACCAAAATTGACAGGTATACAGAGATCAAAACTTAAAACAAGCTGGATTCTAAATGGTAATGATATAAATGCAAAAAAGGTGAATGGCTATAAATGAATGGATTTTTTAATAAGTCAGAAAGTGGAACAGAAGAAGCATTAATTTTCAACTATCCTTCACTTGAAGCATGTTAATTCTGAATTAAAGAAATTTAATGCTCTTCATGAGCAAATATTTCACAAAATGCATCATGGTACACAACAATATCGGTTCAAATAAGGTTCTAAGTCAGACCTTTGTTGAATAGACACGCTCATGGGATTCATCAAGAATTATATTGGTAGCCTGGTCAAAACCTTTCAATATTCCCTGCACAAAGAACTTGCTCCTGTTAGTAAAACAATGGAGTTTCTAAATACATTTGCAGCTGTTGACTCCAATCTGGATCTCACCACTATATTGCGCCCATCATTTGTGATAACTGAAATTGTCTCTGCAAACAGAACAATGAAATTCTGTTATTGCAAAGAAGCTTAAAAACTACCAACACCCAGTGATTGGCTAAATAAGTTGTGTGCTTGCAATAACTATTGTGTAGATCATCACTATAGCCAGCATTTAAATGTTCACTTTGTAAACTCAATAAGAAAGATAAATAAATCAGAATATTCAAAAGTAGCTTACGGTCTACAAGAGACTCAAGCCCAGGTCCCCCTGACATTTCTGGAACTCCAACACAAATAAACACTGGGATTTGTTAAGTGCAGATGCTTAAATCTCTATTAAGTCTGCAAGGAAAAAGTCAAACTCACTTAGGCACATTATCAACTATCTCAGAAGCATCAACCAATTATGTAAATGTAGGAAACTTAGGCTTGTATGTGTGGACATTGGAGAGGTTCCCCTTTCAATTTCTTTTTCCTTTGAACAGAAAGTAATGGTAAAAAATAAGAACAGTGACAAGTACCTAAAATGAACAGAATTAGTTTTATGTACTACAGATGCAACTCCCTTACCATCACTTGCTATAGATGTCCTTCATATATTCTACATCCACTCTTCTTACCTCTTCCACCCCCAGCCCCCCACTCCCAAAAATAAAAAAGACAAAGAAAGAACCACTGATTAACAAAATGTATAAACAATAGGTAAACTGCTATTTCAGGGGTTCCTACAACTTAGAGGCCTAGACATTGTCTATCTCAGTCTCCTAATTCATTTTTCGCTCAAGGTGTTATGGTGGTGCAATGTTCATTTCAGTTTTTCTTTTTAGTTAGAAGCAACTGCAATTACTAAACCTTCGCATTTAAGTGAAGCTGCCTCATATCCCATCTAATATTCTCTAATTCGAACCTTAAAAAGAAAAAAAAAAAGGAAGTCAAGATTTTGATGAAATCAGATGTAAGCAACAATTATAAGCAACTCCACGGAGTTAATCAAAACCAAAAAAACGGTTGAGTTACATTGTTCAGATAAAAAAAATGCTTTGCAGCTAAAACCTTGCCCATGTAATTCTATTCTTCCCTCCAATGTTCTGCTCTTAAATCCCATAAAAGGCCTTGCTAATGCTCTATGTCTACAGAAACAATCAAATGAGCCCAATTGCCTCCATTTAAAACATTTGCTACCAAACTTTGCTCATCCATAAGCCTTTCACTTTCTAGCTAACACATAAATAATCCATCAATGACCAGAAACATCATAAACTTTTTCCTTTTCTTTTTTTTTCGGTTCAGGAATTTCAGCAAACAGTTGGTGTACGCTAATTTAGCAGACCCCCCAAACATAATTATGCCGGAATTCTACACGAGGCTTATATACAGGTACATATAACCAGATTGACTATAAGAAAGAACAGAAAGGGTATTTTCGTACCTTAGCAGTCGAGAAAGAGAACCACAGGAATTGAAGAGGAGGGCTTGCAAAACTTTTCAGCTCAAAATCGATCTTTCTTTCTTTCTTTCTGTCTTTTTTTGAGAGGGGTAGAGGGTAGGCAAAATGAGCAGGAGAAGTGTGCGTCAATTAAATTGGTTGTCTGTTAACTAATTTGTGTTGGGCCTAAATGTACTGTTAACTTTAAGGCGGACTAGAACTCTTATGGACTTAGAACAGATCGGCTTCGTTATTTGGGTTTGGACTGGCCTACCTATTGAGTACTGGATTCTACTCGTCTTACTCTTATTTTGTTCTAAGTTTTTATTTTTTCACTTGAACCAAAAAAAGAAAAAGAAAAAATTCAGTTGCGTTATCAGTTCAGTAAACAGCTCAATACCTCTCTTCAGCATTTTTTTTTTTCGCGCCAAGATTCAACTATATTTTAGCCTACATTTAACTTAATCTGTGAGGAAGATACAACTGGGTCCTATAGGAACCGCTATCGGACCAGTGCACTATGATGCTCCTCTAAATTTTTTGTCCAATCTACTGCAGGGGGATTTGATCCCCTAACCTGTGGCTGAGGGAAACTAACCACTGAGCTATTAGCCTAGCGGCTCACTGCATCTCTTCAGTCAGTTTAAGCGTTATTAATCAAAATTTTCTTGACATATGACATTGCAATGATAAAATTTCTAATTGATATGCCAAATTTTAATAAGTTCCTCTTAGACTGAGTTAGGTTTAGGAGCTCGTGTGTCCTCGAAGTCCTATTTTAACTACAAAAATATGCAAATTCATTTCCTTATGAAACAATCAGCGAAAGCGATTTCTTGAGGCTTTAAGCTCTATAACTTCGGTGACGTTAATTCAGAAAGAGCATGGACACCTAAAATATCCAAACCAGACCAAATGCTACTTAGGTTATGTTACGGGCGATTTTGGCCACCTTATGGTTGACCGAACTAGTTGGTTGAGGTCACCTGCACGTATAAGAAAACAAGGTTGAGACGGGGTTCCTCTCCCGGTGTATCTCCGATATTTAAGTCAGTAAGGTATTTATAAAATGAATAAGCAATGAAGAAGAGCTCGGTTAGCTTGAGAGCTTGCCTGTGAGGTTGAGGTTATGAGCTCAACAAGCGGTATTTATGCTAGTGGGAGGAGAGAGAAGGACTGAGAGCTAAGGCTTTAGTCTGAAAAAGCTTAGCGGAGGTAGGTCGGCAGTATTAGAAGTAGGTTTGAGACCCAATGGGAGGTATCTATAGTTTGAGAGCCATGATTATTGGGCCTTATGGCTAGTTTGGGAGAAAGAAAAGAGAAAGAAAAGAAAGGGTAGCCTCATTTGGTTGGCAAGGATTCTTGCCTAAGAAAGTAATATTTTTCCTAAAATTTAAATTCTGCTGTTTGTTTTTTTTTAGCACACTGGAAAAATAAAAACATTCTTCAAAACTTGAAAAGTAGGTGCAAAATCTCAATATTTCAAATCCTTACATCTCGTAGGTATTCTGTTAGGATTTTGATTTAATAAAGATAATGATTACATATTTAAATGTTGCCTCTCTTTTTTCTACCTCCATACAAATTCAAACATCAGCACCTATATTCTATGTTTTCAGAATCGGACCGGATATCGACTCGGCTGAGCTCAGGGGTCAGGGATCAATAGGTTCGATCGAGGGTCGATTCGGGATCGAACCGGATAACGTCATAAATACGTCATATATATATATATGTGTGTGTGTGTGTGTATACACACATATATGTAGACACACATACATACATATACATGTGCGTGCGCGTGCCTATTACTACCACATTTATTATTTCATTATATTTTTGTTTGCACCACTAGTAATTACAAATATTATTTTGGTGTTAAAGTCCTCTTAACTACATTTATTATTTCCTTATATTTTTGTTTGCAACATAATTATTTCAAACATCATTTTTATTTTAAAATCCTCTCTAAGCAATTATAGCCCAATTAAATTAGAACATTTATATTTTTACTTGACATAGAAAATTATTATTTAAAAGGGAGTGTTTTGACACAAAAAAAAAAAAAAAAAAAGAAGAAGGGAACGGTTGTTCCCAAAAAGTAAAAAGGGAGAGTTGTTGTTTGCCATTAATGCAACCCCACATGCTTTGACTTAGAAGAGTCATGGTCCCACATGTCATTTTACAACTCTCCACATGTCAGGTCTCCTTTTTTGCAAGCTACGGTTCTTTTGGTTCCTATATTTACCGGTCAAACCCGATTTTAACTGATTAAATCCGGTTTTTGATTAGATTTAACCGATATTTTATAATTCGATTTTTTAGTTAGATTCGGACTGGATGCCTGGCTGGTTTTCGATTCAACCGACCGATCCGGTCCGAATTTAAAAACTCAGCTTATCTTTACAAAGCACACTCTTTTTTTTTTCAACTCTTAGCTACTACATTATTTTACATGAAAAAACTCCGGTCTTCTAGTATTTTATAATTCATTGCATAATTAATTGTTTTACATTGTAATAACTAATTTTTTGCTATAAAAAATATTGTCAAAGTTACAATTAATTAAATTATTATTTAAATTTATTGATTTTTAAATTTTGGTCAATAATTTTTTTGCACAAATAATAGTTGCTTATTACTTATAATATTAAATATAATTAAAATCTTAAATATAGAAAATAAAAAATAAAATTTTTTGCACCTTATACTTGTAGAGATATTTTTTGAAATTTTGTGAGAATTAAATTACATTCCATGTTACGTAAGAATCTACACAATTTTCCTATCACAATCCTTAATAAAATCCAAACATAATAAAGAAATATCTTTCCCTAAAATAACATTTCGAGGAATCATATTCCAAGTAAAGTTTACTTTCTCGCCAACCAAATAAAGCCTTAGGGAAAGGAAATTATTTTTATTTGTTTGGGAGTTTAAGTGGGAAAGAAAGGAAAAGAAAAGGAAGGAATTGGAAGGAAAGATGGTAACGTAATTTTTTCACAAGTTTTCTTGCCAAAATTGGCCAGAAAAGGAAGAAAAATGAGGAAAAATTGAGTAAATTTTTTAAAATAATAATATTGATGTGATACAATAAATTTTATTACTCAATAAATCCCTTCTATTTTGTAAACTCTTAACAACTTAAAAAGAAACTTATATTATTTCTTTTCTTTTCTATCCTCAACTCCAAAACTAGGTGTTAGAGTTTGGCCTTATCCCATAAATAACTAGATATAAAGTAAAACTGTGAATATGGATTAAGCTACTTCAATTTTGTCATTTACAAGTTACCTTTCAATTCATTTTTTTTTGTAATACGAATTTCGGAGGGAGACACCCTATTCAGTTACTATAATTTTTACTAAAAAAAATCTAGCATCGGACTCAAAATGCGAGCTATTCACTGCTGGTCATTTGTGGGTGGTGTGGGAAGACAATTGTGAACCTCGGACTAGACACGTCACTACCTCAAAAAGACATTTTATTTATACTAAAGTGCTCTGGAATTCTTTTTTTGAGAAAAAGGGAAGGGAGGAAAATGGCGCTGAATTCCAATTCTTGCTGTTTTTCTTCTTCGTTCTCCATTTCTCATTGGCCTCCCACCACCCCCAGCTGCTGCTACTCTTCTACTACTACTTGTGTTGTAGCAACTCTAAGTTGTTCCAATTCAACAAAACCCACTAGCCTTCAACTAAAACTAACCCCCAGAACGAGGAATAACTATTCATCATCATCAGCTAAGCTTCATTTCTACAACAAACTCCAATCTACTTTCAAGATTAAGGCCACAGAATCCGAAGTAGAAGCGAGTCCGTTTCCAAAATCAGCTCCAGAACAGGGAGAAGTGGACTGTGTGGGTACAGGGCAAGATGTTGAATGTGTGGTGGTGCCTTCAACTACCCAATCTTCTGAGCCTTTCTACGATAATTTCCCTCAGAACCCAGAAAAATTTGATCTTGATTCTTCTTCTAATTATTTATCATCATCATCATCTTTGGTGGGGTTGGTGGAGGCAGTATTGGAATGGGGTTTGCTGATTTCGCCTTTTTTCTTCTGGGGTACGGCCATGGTGGCCATGAAAGAAGTTTTACCAAAAGCAGGTCCCTTTTTCGTTTCTTCTTTTCGGTTAATTCCGGCTGGTTTGTTGTTGGTTGGTTTTGCTGCTGTCAAAGGTCGGAGCTTTCCTTCTGGTTTCAATGCTTGGTTTTCTATATTTCTTTTTGCTCTTATTGATGCTGCTTGCTTCCAGGTATCTTTTCTTTTTCCTATTTTTTTTGGTTTTGTGAATAGTTAGATTTAAGCAGCATTATAATAATATTTTAAATTTGTTATTTGATGTTTGCCAGGGATTTCTTGCTGAGGGATTGGAGAGGACAACTGCTGGATTGGGAAGTGTATGTTAAGCTATTGTGCTTGAGTTGAGTTGTAGTAGTATTTGTTCAGCTATAATTTGAGTTATTTGAAGCTACATTTCTGTGTTGAATTTGACTTGTTTATTCTCAGCATTGGAATTTACTGTGAGCCAAATTTTTCAACGTGGGAGTTGTTATTTACTCCTGTTATTTGAAGAGAAAAACGATTTTATTCAGTAATAGTTAAGTTAAAGAAAGTTACTTAGTAGTATAACAAGGGGGAAGAAACGGAAACAATATTTGGTTTTTCTGGTAATAAAAGCAACAGGTTTGTTCAAGTTCTCATAATGTTCCTAAATGCTAAAGCTTAACCCATTTTTGTAGCAGTGGAATATATTACTCTAGTTGTGACTGCCTTGGTTTTAATATCCAACCTAGGTGCTTAAACTGTGTTTGGTTTATCTTTCAATTGACTGTTTCAGAAATTTTATAATGGTTGTGAACTGATTATTGCAGGTGATAATTGATTCGCAGCCTTTGACAGTGGCTATACTCGCTGCTTTATTTTTTGGTGAATCTATTGGGTTTGTTGGAGCTACTGGGCTTGTGCTTGGTGTCATTGGGCTTCTTCTGCTTGAGGTATAATATGGAAGACTTTTATTTTTGATGAAATAGTGGTCAGTTAATGTGTTCCTCTGCAATTTTTGAAGTTTAGGGACAAGGTTGAGTTGATCCATCATTTCTAGGAGCCCCCTCACTAGTATGTTATACACAGATTTGTTGCATACTGGATGATATGCACAAGACATACATATATTGCTTGCTGTTCGGAATTGATTCATTATAGGTTACAGATTTGTTGCATACTGGATGATATGCACAAGACATATATACATTGCTTGCTGTTCGGAATTGATTCATTATAGGTTTTCTACTTATTAGTTAAGTTGGATTGAGTTTTTTATTAGGGTGCGTTGATAATTTGTTTCATCATGTGAAATTTTTGTCAGAAAAGTAAATGACTATTGCGGATTTAGACAGCTTCTTAAACAAAGTCTTCTGCCACATTGTTTTGGTTATGGCGGTTGAACTTGGAGTTTGGTTATATCCATTGGCAAAGAGGTTCTTCATTTTGAATTTTTTTTTAACTTATTTAATCTACTTAAACCTGCTTTACTGTGTTAAAATGTACTGTTGGTAAAGTTGCTTTTTTTCTTTGAAAACTATGAATTTGTCCAATCTACTGCAAACAAGTTTTGTTCTTTACTGAGTTGATCTAGGCACCTGCTATATCTCTCGACGAGGATAATTTTTCTCTGTGGGGAAGTGGTGAATGGTGGATGCTTCTGGCGGCACAAAGTATGGCAGTTGGAACTATCATGGTCCGCTGGGTCACCAAATACTCTGATCCTGTCATGGCGACTGGGTGGGTAAGTCTTCAAGCTTACTTGGTATCGCCTGTTTCTAGTTTCCAACAAGTGTATTGCATTTTTGCTGTACTGATGCTCTTCAGAACAACCTTCTTATTTGTTTGTCCTGATTCATCAATACTTCTTCATAGAGTTCCATTATGTTGTAACTTTTTTAGATACCTATGACTAGAAAGCGGGAGGGGAAAGAAAAGGAAGAAGTTTACTAGGCTTGCCTTGCTGGAAGGATCTAAACAGGAAAAAAGGAAATATGAGAGAAGTGAGAGGATTTAGTATAGGTTAAAAAACTTTCTCTCTGAATATGGAGTGAGAGAAGAGGAGGCTTGGAAGGATTTCCACTACACTAACTTTGCCAAAACAACGGCCAAATGATGGTGTGAAATGTATCCAAAATCATCTTATTGCTTTCCTAATCTTTCAGTGAAGATGAGATGAACTTATCTGGTTTTCTGTTCTTTTCTTTTCTGTAATCAAGTCAGTTTCTCTTATTTTCTTTTGTTCCCTAAACTCCCAGACTAGGCTTATTCTTTTGTTGCTGTTTTATGCTACAAATAAGAAATGCTTCTGCATTTGAATGCTTAAAAGAAAATATTAGCTCCTTCCTATATTAAGCTGGTTAGGTTTTTATCCTATCCAAGACTAGAGCCTGAGAAGTGTGTATCCTGCTGCAGCACATGGTTATTGGTGGTATCCCTCTTTTAGCAGTCTCCATCCTTAATCATGATCCTGCAGTCAGTGGGGGTTTTAAGGAGCTTTCATCAAATGATCTTTGGGCACTTCTTTATACCTCACTTTTTGGAAGTGCTATAAGCTATGGTGTATACTTCTACAATGCTACAAGAGGTGAGCTTTAAATTTTCCAGATTTTTACTCTTTTTGATTACTTCTTTTTGGCTGGTAAGTTATTGTTTTCCTTACCGTTTCATGTATTACATAGACAGAAAGTTGATACAGTTTCCTATTGACTTCAGGCAGCCTTACAAAACTCAGCTCTCTTACTTTTCTGACTCCAATGTTTGCTTCCATCTTTGGGTAAGAGCCATTCCATCAGAAGAAGAATCAAGCTGTTTTTGTTATTAAACAAAATTTGCTACTCATGAACCGTTCTTAGTTATCTCTCTGGAGAAGATTATATCCTCGATATATTTTCTGCTGACTTGCCTGTGCCATTGTACATCCACCTTAAGGTTCTTTCTGATCTTTAATTTAATCTATTTTTATAACACAGGTTCCTCTACCTTGATGAGACCTTCACGCCCATTCAAGTCACTGGAGCACTCGTAACTGTGGCTGCTATTTTTATGGTTAATTACAAAAGTGCTGAAGAAAAATGATTTTTCTTGTAATAAAAAAAAAAGCAATATATGTATGGTTTCCTCCCTCAGACTTTGTTATCTTGTAAAGAATGCAAGCTAAAGGTGGTTAGATGGCTGCAATTTTCCTCATACCAGATTGATTCAGCATGAACCCACTAAGACACAGGAAAATATGTCGCTGTACATATTGGTAGGATTAGAAGTAATATTTACAGATGAATTATAGGAATAGGTTTAGGTAGCAGCATATATACAAAAGCATGGTCCTGAAATGTTGTGCTTTCCTTGAGGTAGGATCAAATTTATAATTGAAATGTTGCATCTGTACAAGTTGTAAGAGTAATAATTCTTCAACATTATCAGCATGTTTTGGAGAAAGTAATTGATAATTGTTCCGAGCTGTCACAGGAATTATGCTTGCTTTTGGAATTTTGCATATGGATTAAGGATTAAATCATGTTCCATCTGAGCTAAATAGAATATTTGCATTAAGTTTTTGGTAACAAAAGAAGAACTGGTTCAAAGCAAACAATTTTCTGAAGAACACTACAAGGAAGGTTGCAAGTTTGCAACAAGGAAGGAATTTTTCTGTAACCACATTTAAACTCTAAACAGATCGATGAATTTAGGTGGAAGCAGCGGTAGCTGTAGGTACGGAGTGAAGTCCTCTCGATCCAATTCGGCCCCTTCCTATCCCATTCTGCTGTTGATCAGAATCCCTCTTCTTTCCGCTCAATCTTCTTCTGGCTTCTTCAGTAGCATGACCTGTCTCAGACACGGCATGTCTCTGAATTCCCAATGGGCTTACACTGTCCTCCCTGATATTAGACCTTGAAGAGGTCCAGCCGTCAGTTGAATCAGCTGAATTAGGTTCCCAAGCGGAAGGGGAAACCCAGTACTGTTGGCCACCCACAAAGCTGTTGCTTCCCGAGGATTCTTGCTCTTCCATATCTTCCCCACCCACAATACCGCCACCTCTACTTACAGTGACGTACTTGTGGAAAGTTGGCTCCATTATATCATCACTGACAACAACCTCTGAACCCTTCTTCCCAGCCGGATGATGAGGCCCAAAAGAAACATTGTCATAAAGCTTGTTGAATTCCTCAACTGTGGGAATTCGTCTCTTGTCCTCTGATAAAGCACTGGGCAAATTTGAGCTGGTGGTGGAGTTGAGGTCTGCAACTGCTTCAAGAATAGAGCAGGCTTTGGAGAGGCAAGGTGGGAGGGAAATTGCAGGGGCATTGCTCTTTTGGTGAAAGTTTTGTATGTCTTCCAGCAACAATGCAGTATAGGATGGTGGAGGATTTGAAAGTGTTTCCGGATCGATATCAAAATCCCGGGATAACCTAGAAGACCTGCTCCTTGTTATTGCCTGGGGTTTGAGGCATTCAGGGCCTGAGGCAACCATATTCGCTGCAACATTGCTGGTGATTGCTTGAGGTTCCTTGGCCACTTCAGATATCACGTGCTGCTGCTCCTTAAGTTTGCAGTTCAGATTGGTCATATTTTTGTCTGCCATACCTTTGCTGCTGCTAATTTTGTTCTCAGCTCCTTGCACCGCAACTTTATTATTCATTGTATAATCAGAATTGGGTTTCTGAATGGGTGCCTGCGAGATCATTCCGGGTATTGTTAGTTGAATGCCAGGAATCTGTTGCTCAAAGATCAGTGATATCATAAATTAATGTAGGCAGTTCTTTTGCTATTGATCACTCACCAAAATTAGGCTTAATTGACTCAATAGACGTGGTGTAATAGATGAGACTGTCAAAATTAGGCTTAGTTGACTCAATAGACGTGGTGCAATAGATGAGTGTTTCTAATTAGGCTATTAAATAATTGCAATGCATTACAGAGAGTAATGCAGAGAACAATTGATCAATGTGATTGAAATCATTAATGTATCCTGCAGCTTTTTATTCACATACAACTAAACTCAATAACCAGTACAAGTAGAATCAAGAAAGTCAGTCCTAATTAGGCTTCACTGAAAAAATAGAAGCAACACAATAGAAGAATGTTTAAAGATGTAACACTAAATTACATGTGCATACCTGGGAAAGATTGTTGTTGGGAGCCTTGGTTCCAGGCATCTGCTCAATAACGACATTGGTGTCAATCTCACTCAAGGGATTTCTCCTATAGGGAGAATGTTCAGCCTTCCTTGAATTGCTTCGACTAAGGGACCCCGGCTGCTGCTGGTTTTGACTCTGATTCTCGTTCAACACCCTAACATTTCCCCTAGCAGGAGAGCGAGCACGAGGAGAAGCAGCAGTCCTTGCACCCATAGCATCACCACCACCGCCAGCATTTCTCTTCACTTGAATCCTCTTAACAGCAGCAGATGAAATAGTCTCATTACCTCCACTAGCATTATTACTCTTATCCATAACCAAAGATGAAACAGTAGCAGGCACAGAAACCATCTTTCCAGGCCTATTACCATTACCTCCATTACCATTCCCTGAAGACGAATTGACACCACTTGAGGTAGCAGTAGTAATAGGTGATTCAGATCTCCTACCAGGAGACCTACTCACCCTTCTTCCGCTGCCACTACTACCATTACCCCTTTCTCTACTACCTGACCTCTGCTGCTGCCCCTGCTGCTCTCTTTCCCTACTAGGAGTCCTCCTCCTCCCCTTAGATGGTGACCCCACCATCCTAGTCTGCCTCTGGCGTTGTCTATGGCGGTGGGACCTCTCTCCCACCACCCCATTATCATCATCATCAGCACCAGCAACAACGACATTATCCTTCCCTTCACTACCATTATCATTGTCAAAATCATAACTTCTTTTCGAACCAGAATACTTCCTTCCCCTTTGGGAGGAAAGAGGATTATTACCATTAGTATTCTCACCGGATCCACATGAACCCGAAAGATTTGCCGTCTTTCCTGTTGAAGAACTTCTACTGAGCCTCCCACATTGTATCAAAATAGCATCCAATTCTTCTTTAGTACAACTAGACGTTCTCACAGGAGCCGCCACAAAAACCCCACCATTATTTTTAGCATCATTATCATTACCAGAACCAATTTTCTCCGATTCGAGCACAATTTCAGTGACAGCCTTCTTCACATCATCCTTCTCCTCCTCTCCAGACAACCCTCTATCGATGTCGTGGCTCTTTCGATGTTTGATGATGAATATTTCTTTCTTCACGGTTTCTTCTTGAGATTTCTTTTTCTCGACAGGGGTTTGGGTTTGGGTTCGGATTTGGGGTTTAATTTGTTGATGGGCCGGCTTTAGATTTGCATTTGAACATGTATTTGGAGTAGGAAGCGCGGTTGGACAAGAAGAACCGGTGCTCTTCTTGCTCAAACAGCCACCCATTTTCCTTTTCTTGGCTAAACAAACAAAGAAAGAAAGAGATAGGAAAGTTTTAAAAGAAGATGATGCAGAATTTGAAAATGTCTGTAACGGATGGAAAGAAAGAAAGGAGAAAGGAAAAAGATAAGGGGAAAAGGGATGCAGTAATCAAGAAAGACAGATTTCAAATTCTGGAGAGAGAGGCGGGGGGGAGTGGGCTAATAGAGCCGTTAAAGGGACAGGTGGGTGCTGTTGTTTTTTGAAATTAGTACAAAAAAAAAATAAAGAATCTTAATGATGTCAGTGGGACTCCACTATTCGACTAGTACATTGGTTTTCTTTTTTTTTTTTTTTTTGGGGGGGGGGGGGGGGGAGGGGTCAGGGGGGGTGGGTTGGGCTTGGTGGATTTGGAATCTTGATCTTGAGCATATTTGAAATTGTAATTTCTGCAACGGTCGTCTTCTGATTTGAGCATGTGGATTCCTCTTTTATTTATTTTGTTTGTAATTTTTTGTATGTTGGTTGAGTTGTTACTCACTTGGTCAGATCAGTTTGCGATGATAAGGATAGAGAATTTGGGATTTGTTTCATTGATTTGATGTAGAAAGGAATTTTTGGGGTCACATTTCTTTTGGTCATCAGAGTTAGTGTATTGACTCTTTGATGGGCTAAAATCTCTCTGAAAAATATGTTAATTTCTTCCTTAGAAGAGGAGATACATGTTCTTGACTTGTATGCATGAAATTAGTCATTGATCATTCTACTATCCTGTGTTGAACACAGTTATTTTTACTAGTATTATATTGAAATAATTCGACAATCAAATTTCCACTCATGATTTTGGTGGTGCTTTGGAAAAAATATAACATTTTCTGAGGGTGAGGGGGGGCGGTAGACAGAATTGATAGTAATGTTAAGCGCTCCAAAACAATGATTGCTTTGCTCAAAATTCAGATTGTACCAATTGCATAATGATGATGATATTGACATAGGTCCTTTTGTCATTTGAATTAAGTTGACATTTTCGTTCTCTATTCTTATGCAAGCTGTTTGAGTCAATTTAGGAAGATTCATTATCCCAAAAATCTTTCAGTAATAAAGAATTCTTTTAATTTGTTTCTTTAAACGGAGATAAAAAGAAATCAAAGCAACCAATCTTTTTTTTTTTTTGGGTGCATTGATTTTATAAATCTATTCTGTTACTGCTGATATCTTTATTTTGGGCGAGGAGGGCCAAGGTTTGGGGAGATGGGCCAGATGGCTTGTTGATTATCGGAATAAAAAGATATGCATTTTGAAATTCGATTTGACATTTGAACTAAATTAGGCATAATCTTTGTAACAAGATATTTTAAACTTAAATTTTGTTCCTTAATTTTCAGTTACTTGTGCGTTATTGATATATACTTTTTGGTCAGAATTTCAAAGTTCAGAATGGATAAATTGTATTTACTCCAAGAATTCAGAATCTTTATTGAAAATGAAAAAGAAGAGTAACAATGCAGGTTGAAGGGCTGATTAACAAATAACAGAAGAAACACGTAGGCCCAGTAAATATATGTAGTCAAACTTGGGAAGCACCCAAGTTGGTTGGACATTGGTCTGGCCTTTCTACACTCTCTCCTAGCTATAAAACCATCTAATGCAATATTTCACAAATTTCTATATGAGACTTGGCATGTTCAATCTTTGCTGACATCAATGTGGTTGTCCCCTTGGATACAATCAGCTTCATCAAAATCAATAGATATGTTATTTTATGGATGATTAAAGGGAAATTAGCCCTTGTCTCTCAATGGCCATTCGTGAATAACGATCCAGAATGAGGAAGCTTCGGGGACTTTGATATGTTCCATGTTTAATTGAGTATCTACGGATGTTGTTACTGATGTATGGTCAGCCTAATCAAAATCACTGGATAAAAACCTCGGTAAGAGTGAAATTATCCTTGCAGACAAGCTCTTTTCCCCACTTTTTTGGTACAAAGGATGGTGATGTATTACAAAAGCATCTGGTAATTGCAAAACTAGTACTATCAAGACAATTGCTTCTTGGAGGCATCACATCAGTTGATTATCAAGACATTGGCTTCTTGCCTAGCTGCCTTCTTTGTGCTTATGGACCAGTTTAATCTGTTTCAACACAGTAACAAATAGTACACAAGAGATCATTTTCCTATCTCATTATAACTTCCTATTCAATGGGCCTCCTTATTTGCCTATTGCAGGCTGCGAATAATAGCTTCTTCCTAGTCAGATTGTATAAAGAAGAATGATAATTATGAAACCAAAATTTGTGAGAAATACGTACATGATCTGTCTTTGAGTGAAATATATACAAGGTGTTTCAATTCATTTCTAGCAAAATATAGAAACTTAAGACATAAATGTTATCAAACTGCCCCTTAACTTGGTAAAACTCGTGTTATGGGAAGAATTGGTTCAAATCCCCCATGTATTCAGCTAAAAACTGTCAAAACTATGAAGAGTCGGACGAACATGCTCCATTTTCCGTGACTAAATCCCACGGTGATACTATCTTTGGGAAGAGTTCTTCATCAGGATACATCTTCTGAAATAGCTGCCATAAATAGCAAAAATACCCTGCCTTAGTGCACATGTTAAAGACGCAACACAGAGAAATCATCTCCAATTTCTTTCTGAATTACATAGAACATCTAGAACATCATTAACCTTTATCGCTGCATCTACGATATCGTTGTAATGAAGATTCCCGTCAGGCATAGGGGTTGAACTGACACAATCAAATCCACCCTACAGATTATGAGATCCAAGACTCACTAGCATGAGAACTGAATGCACATTTCGAATCAACAAAAGCATACAAAATAGCTGCAAGCTAATCTATAAACGAGATGAGAGTCTAATCTATGAGAAAAGGGGGAAAAGAGAAAAAGAAAATAGCAAGCATAAATACAAACCATAATTAGAGCAAGCATAAATACAAACCAGAATTAGCTCTTGTATGTACAAAGTGCTCCAAAGTAAAGTTGGTTTTAGTTTCACAACTGTATTCTCAATAAGAGGATCCCTAGCGTTTTCCTCTGAGTTTCCAGAAACAGGAGTAGAAAACAAAGAATCTATTGCAGCTTTTAGTGATTTCTTCCCTTGAGCAGCATCTTCACATGTGGTTGATAGATAAACAACAAACCTGTACAAGCAAAGGTAAACATCAGATGCCGACATGTTTATCTCCACATAAGGAACTCCAAATGTCAACCAATGTTCAAAAGCCTAATTACACTGATTAAAACATTGCACCCAAAAATGTTCAGAATGACGGCAACTATGCAAGCGGTTACTTGAGAAATATTTTTTCATTTTTATCTTTGCATGACAACATACCATATCTGGCATGTATTCAATCTTTCTTAGCACATAGATCGTACCAAAATTCTAGTAGCATTCGACAGTTTTTTTTTTTGGGGTTTTTTTTGGTGGATATTGTGGGGACTTTAGTGGTTTCATTGATCCATAAGCAATTGCGCAAGCAACTTACATGCCAGAGGGACAAGCCTTCATAATATGACTTGATTGGAAGATGCGGACTGATGTCAGCTGGTCCGGGCACAAAGCTAGAGACAGAAAGCATATAAAACAGTCTATAGAACCAAGAATACAAAAAAATGAATCACGTTACATGTGAAACTCACATCTAGGAGGATAGAACGCCAGGCAATCTGTTATATCTGGCTTTAAGGAACTTTCTGTGATGCATATTCCCCTAACCACCTTCTCTTTGGCATCTCTTAGGCCAAAATCATAATAACCATCTTGTGGACAGAGTGAGGGAGAAAAAGTCAATTCTGATGGAATAATAAATGAGGGGCCAAGGATAAGCCTATGGCTGAATAATTCTTTGCCATTAACCAACTTAACACCCTTATAATTCCCACCATCCTGCAAAATGTGCATAGATACAAACTCAAAATTTTCTCATCAGCAGCTATGCTTAGTGTAGAACAGAGATGAAATGAGAAAACAATTAACTCAATCTAACCTTGTTGACAAGCAGACCAACCACAGGCATTTGAGTAATCTGCATGGAGAATTGCAAAGTTAAGGCATATATAAAGCTCAACAGAAAGAACAAGGGATACTGTAACAAGTGACATGGCTCTCGTTAGATCAACCCCTTTACCAGTAGGATCAATGGAAGAAAATAATAAGAACAAAGCAGTAGTGGCGCCTGTAGATGAACATTTGAGGCCATTTTTCTCCTTGTATTATTTTTCTTCCTCTTCTTCTTTACGTTTCCAATCATAGATGATTAAAACCCAAACCCAAAAGCTTAATATAACTAGTTGTTGCCAGATACCCACCATAAATTAAACAAGAAATCCAGAGTAAATTAGCAATTAGAGTGGGAAGTGTTTGATCCATGATTTATGCTTAAATACTCACAGAAACACAACCCATGACAGCAGCGCCACGGCAGAAGGCATGTGTAAGTGCTCCTTGCCCACAATTGGGATATACAACAGCACCTGTTACATCAGGGAACCTATACAAGTTGAAGCAGTAATGCAAATCCTTGAGTATGAAATTTCAAGAAATGGAAATAGAACTGAACATACTCATGCCGCCACTTCTTGACAAGAAAAGAGACTTGAGAATTACAATAAAGTACGAGGAGAGAGACCTTTGCTTTAACCCAGAAACCAATTACACATATAAATGGTGGCATGATAACCAAATTATCAATGATACAGATTATAAAAACAATAAAATAAATCATGGGGAAGATTAATCCCACTATTCAACAGATTCTTAATGATATAAAACCTAGTGTAGAGGTGATTGCTTTTCTATCAAACAATACGCACGGCTGTACGAGACAAAATTGTAGTGATCCTAAGCAGATGAAATTTTATTCCCCTTAACTGCAAAATATTGTTGTCCACGTCATACCCTTAAATTAAGAATCAAATTACGAGTTTATAACTTCCATCTCCATTCCCCAAAACACACACACACACACACACACACACAAAACGCTTTAAGAATAAATGAATCTGTACTTAGAGCATGGATGTGTTCTAACACGAAAAGAACATGGTAGAAGACGAAAACCTGTCAATTGACTTATGATAAAGCATTAAACGATTGATCCCGTCTTTTGTCTTTAGAACATTCTTGCAGACTTCCACATTGTCTTGTTCATAATCTGCCATCGCAATTGCATATAAGATGATCCTAGACAGACAGATAAAAGTAAAAATGTATCAAAGCGACAAAATTGCTGAAATGCAATTAAACTTCAAGTAAAATGGAGCTTTGACAAAAGATGAAATTACAAGGAAAAGGCCTGTTATGTTATCAGATCAAAAAATAAGTTACAATTTGAGAGGACGCTTTAATCACTATAGAATTATCATAGGCATAACAAAAAGAAAAGAAAAGAAGAGCCAACACAGTAAAAATCCATAAAGTTAAGAACTTTCTAAGTTACAACAAGAAAATCATAGTACGTACGATGTTAGCTTGGGTGACAGCCCAATTTTCCGGGTCAAAAACTCTACAAATGGAATCTCTAAATCCTCCTGGAAGATTTTTGTAGTATTTTTCTCCTGCTTTTCCTCCTCGTTACTAGTATTATTAATCTCATCGAAATAATGGGAGTGAACCAGGTTAAAGAACCTCATCAACTGATTCTTCTCCTTAAAGCTCAGGTTCCTATCTTTGAATATGGACTTACGTGAATCCGGTATATCATTCCACGACAAACTACCGCAGCCCTTGCTCCTATCTTGGCCCTCATCATCATCGTTATTGTTACAAACAAAATAGCTGGCATCCAAGGCATTGACAATCATGTACTTTTCTACATCCGCCTTCAAAATCAAATCAATCATGGGGTCCGCGCAGAACAAAACTTTAGGCCCCGCTAAATCAATGTTGAAATCCTTATCTAGTGTGTCCTCCAAAACTTGAGGGGAATATACGTTAACTTCAACAGAGGAGTAGAGGGGGCGAGTCTTGAGAGGCAGAATGTTGAATTCTTCCGAGTAGTAGTCGGATTCGTTGAACTTTGTTTGCCAATTATTGGCACCATTATAATTGTTATTGTTATTGGAATGAATGTTGAGGAAAGTGGCTAGGTGTTTGGGGTGAAGGGAAGTAAAGGGGCTGTCGTAGAAACGGTCGGGGTTGATTTGAAGTACGGCCTTTCCTGCTCTGGCAGCAGCGGCGGCTATGAGGGATTCTGGGAGCCCCATGCCCACAACAATTAGATCGTAATTGGTGGACCCGATGATTCGCCAGTCATCAACACTGCCCCCCATGTCAACTCAACTCACTGTCTGTTTTGCCGGCTGGTGACGTTGTGTTGGAAACCTTGGGTGCGGCCGGTGAATGATGCTGTAGAACGTTTTTCTTCTTTTCCCAGAGTCTAAAGTATAAATACAAGAGTTATCTATTCTTACCATAAATTTCATTACCAACTGTGATTCTATTCCGAGATACGGGAATTATAAGTAGTTTAATACAATTCTACTCCGTACCTGCTTCCAATGAGTGACCTTCATGAGAAATAATCGAAAGGTTAATAAGCACACAAGTAATTATTTACACGAAAACTACGTCGACATCTTTTTTTTTTTTTTAATGTAAAATTCCATTGAGGAATTAGTACAACATTCACAACAAATTTTATAGCAAAACTAAGGGGTAGGGGAAGCGGATAAGTTGATCTTCCATTGTACATTTCCTGAAACCACATGTCCAGTGGTGTTTAGTTCAACCAAGTTACAAAATCAAAAGACACCTCTGAATAAGATTGTAGCACAACCAAGGAATTCGGGGCGAGAGAACATCATGGCAAGACAATTTCTACCAGTAAGCCTTAAGAGAGTTCAGTTCCTCAACCCAATATCTTCAGATACTTCAACCTGTCAGTTACTGAACACTTTCAAAATGCCAAGATGAATTTCTGGATCTTTGACTGTGCTCTCTCTTTCTCTTCAGGACCTTCCAGGTCACCAACGTTGTCATGATATTCCTGTTTTCAAGAACAGTAAGTTTCAAATTTATTGGACATGAACTATGAATATACGCTTCTAATGTTGAAAGCAAAGTGTTTCAAATTTATTGGACATGAACTATGAATATACGCTTCTAATGTTGAAAAAGTTCCTAAAAATTAACCATTAACCAAGACTATGGCACATGACAGTGGCTGAACTTTTAATGTTTCACACATCCAGTCACTGGCATTTCCCACAAATTTCTCTTGTAATCGTATTCAATACAGCTACTTTTCCTTTCAACAACTTCATAGGAACTAAAGAAAGACATTTCGGGATAACAAATATTCATACCAAAAAACCATATTAGCAAATAATTAAACAAAATAGAATTTGCATTATCTCTCAAAGAGAAGCTCTCCAACGGACATGAGATAAGTAATTGTTCAGGTTGACACAAATGCCATATTGATAAAAATCTTATTGATAACAGAAACCTATACCGATGATAACATAAGCTTTTCGTCTATGAACTTCATGCATATACATGGAAATCCATGTAGTTTTCCTCAGTATCTAGTACTTCAAAAATCTTGATGCTCTTGTCATAATACATGGAATTATACACCCTCATATACTCATCAAAAGCAGTTGCTATTCTGACAATTCACCTTTGTCCTTTGCTGCTTCAGCTCGAAAGGCAAATAAGTATCACTCTAGACAATTTTGTCATTAATAAAGTATTGAAACTTATGGAAACACACAACCCTAATTTGTTGACCAACCATATAGATTTAAGCAGTAATGAGTAAATTGACTACAAATGCAGCTCAAAAGTAAATACCTGAAGTATGTCCTTGACATCCTTCCTAGCGAGCTTATTCTGCTTCAATAATAGTTCAATTCTTGCCCTCATCCGAGGATGCCTGTGTATCAACAAGAATTTATCAAAGCATAAAATTACAGACTTCAGCTATAGCTAAAAGTTCAGAGAAGAAGCGACTTATTATAAGCTAAAACTTACTCAGAAGTCCAAAGGTGACCAAGAATTACAGCAATTAGCTGCACAGATTTTAAGAAAAAGAGAGATATCAGATGATGTAACCAATGATCCAGGGCAGAATCTTATCAAATAAGTCAATAATTAGTTAATAAATACACAAGCAAAAAGATTCAATCATTTCATGCACCATGGTTAAAACAAGTCTAAACGGTATCACAATAGGTGACTAAAAAGCCAAAGAAGTTCAACCTGAAGAGTATATAGCCCAGAGTCCAGCTTCCGATTATACTTTTCCTCCTCATCCATCTAAAATTATATTCATGGTAAGTACTAGATGATAAGAGAGTAACAAAAATGAAAAGAAATCTTGAAAGGGTACAACCTCCAAATCATCAAGTTCAACGCCATTTAATCTTTCGGTCTCTGCTTTCACTCTATTAGAATATCTGGAGATAAACAGGGGAAAAGGAAAGAAGAAAAGTTTAGTATTGGAAACTAATCTTAGCTGCATGAATAATCAGGAATGACAACTCATCTCCACTGTAAAACAGGGAAGAAGAATTAGTGTTCGGAGGTCATGGTTTCACCTCATATATAGCTCCATCAGCCGGTCTATCTTTTCACACTCATTCTCCACAAATTTACTCAACAATCTTTCCCTTCTAGAACCCCTCAAGATTCCACCTGTCATGCAAATGAAAAAAGAAATTACACATGTGGCAAAAGTATACTACAATATATAGAATATGCAACTCAGCATGTTTTCTGTAACTTCATTCTATTAATTTCTTGACAATCTGATTTGGTGAATAACAATTAAACAAGAAGTTCTAACATGAAAATTTCTTAGACTCATCAGTTAAATTTTCAAATTTGCCTTGTCAATACAGAAAGACAAAGGTATTTCTGTCTGCAGGCGAAGAACAACTAACTGAAATGGTTGGCTGATGGTCCATCATTCTCCTATAACATCTCAAAGAAGAAAAAAATTATTTTTATGTGATAACTGAAACAAAATGATCAAATGCAGTGCTGAAAGATATATTTATAAAGCCAGACTAAGTACGTCACATACTGATAGAGACAAGTGGTGACAAGACACTAAGGTTTATAGAAGACGGGGTAAAGGTGTTTCAAACTCCCAAGCATTGATTTGGCATTCTTTGGAAGACAAGGAGCTGACTTGGGAGTTGGTTTAGGTGTCCTTTATTTTAGTTTTATAAGTAAGGAATTTTATATTAAGTGTTTTAGGTGTTTTTTAGATTTTAGTAGTTAAGGGTATTTTGGTAATTTGGCTGTTTTGCAGGAATTTCTGATTTGAGTATTTTCTATTTTTGTGTCCTAGTTAATTTAGGAAATAGTTTTTAGTTTGTTATTACCAATAGGATTAGGAATTGAAGGTTATTCCAATAGGGAATAAAAGATGAATCCTTGTCACAATAGGATTTGTCTTTGGAGTCTATAAATAGGTGTTTCTCCTACAAGAGAAATCAGATTTCAGTCAATAAAAATTCCTGTAGATTTTGCAAGCTTATTTTAAGGATTGTGAGATACAATCTAGCCTTGAGTGTGATACCTAAAGGTGCCTAGGAGTGATTCCTAGAGTTTCCTAAATCTTCTTATCCTCAATCTTGAACTCCCAACAGTTTATTATTTATTTTATTGCTAAATTTTCGTCCAACTTATTTCTGCAAAATTTCTGCCAATATCTTGCAAGTTTTAAGCTTCAAACAACTGCCTACAACCTTTGCCTACCAATAGCTTCTAGTGCTGCATCACATACACACAGAATCTCCTAAGGTTTTTCAATATTTGAAAAGTGTTATATTCAGAGCCGAGTAAAAACAGTTCAAAGAAAATTTGAAAAAATTGACTTGCCTTCTTACCAAATAATGATGCAATTAGTGATATAAGGCGCTCTTCTATTTCCTCTTTGAAGCCTTTTTTCTTGTTCTTCTTGCTGACAGGAATCTAACAAAGGAAATATAAAAGCAGCATATCACTACCATTTTCTACTAACATCACAAGAAATTGAAACCAAATGCAAACATTACATTAATAGCCAACTAGAGAAAAAAGTCTTAGGCATTTGAATTGCAACATCTTACAACAGAAGAAAGATCCACCCAATTCTAATAAGCAGAAAAAATGATAAGTCAAAATAGTGGCACAAGTGAGCAAGAATCATGTCCTAATTGACATCAAAACAACAAAAGGATGGGGAAGAAAAAGATAAACACAAAAAAAGAACTCCCTGACTACCAACCATTTCTAATTTACAGGAAAAAAAATTCCAAAATATTTGATGAACTTGCAGATCAGTTGCATACACAAATATTACGGCCAACATTCAAAGTCCAAAAACTCAACTACACAAACTTAAAAACTTACAATTTCATTCAAAGTTGTTCAAACCATAACCTATCAACTTCAAAGTTCAACCACAATTTCTTTTGTTCAATCAATAAACTAGTAAAACAAAACTAATAAAAACCATTTCTACTAATACCATTCGCGAGAAGCAATACCATCAGTATATAGAATGTAAGATTTAACAATAATTACACCAATAGCAAATGAAATTCATCAAGAAAAGCAGAGATAATTGGCTATTGCAACTCAATAGCTACAGTGAGAAAGGAAGAAATGAACTTGCCTTACCCATAAAAGCCGGAAACACGGTCTTCAACCCCATAACATCAATAAACCTTTCACAAGCGGGAGGATAATTCGTCATGGCAAAATCCAAAGCCCGAATTGCAGATCCATAACACAATTTCTTCTGATTCATAATAATAATCATCAACTCAACCCCCTCAGCCTTCACAAACCTCTCCTTGTTCTCCAATGGCATCAACAGACAACACAAACAATCAAATAAATTCTCCACCATTTCCTCTTCGTCCCCAGTTTTCGGATCCCTCGACTTGTACATCGCCACAGCTTGCAGCACAGCATCCACCCCATTCATCTGCCCCAACCTTCTCTGATTGGCCGTGCTGTTCTGCAACAAAATGGCCAATATCTCCGAAGCATACTGCTTATTACTATCAAACTCCCTCACTTTAATCTTCCCAACCAACCATTTCATCAATTTCGTCCTCTCACAGACCAATTCCGCCACCGCCGGCTTGACTTCAATCAAATTCTCAATCGTTGATAGAGTACTATAAATTGCCGCCGACTCATCCGCGTCGGACTCCGACAACCGGCTCAAATTCTGAACCAGAAGCTCCAGCGCATTGTTCTCAATTAGGGCATCGACGAGAACATTCGCCGGCTCGTCATTCTCCTCGCCGTCGAAGACATCCTCGTCAGTGAGGTCTTGGATAAGCGAAACGACGTCGATCGCGATGTCAGTATTATCATGATTGAGTAGCTGAGTAAGGGAAGCGACGGTGCCGATAGAAACGAGCTCCGGGTAAAGTTCGGGTGCACCGGCGAGGATTTTGAGCTTTTCGATTTCTTCATGGAGCTCCACTTCGGAGTCCGCGAACTTCTCGGGTTGGTCCGGGTACTTTAATCGGGCGGCGGTGTTGTCTTTCAACCGGCGTTCGAAGGATAAAACGAGCTTTTTTAGGGTTTTGAGGTCGAGTGCTTCGACGGGGTTCTGTTGAGATTTTTCTAGAGCTTCGAGCAAAGAGAGATCGATTGCTCCGCCGTTGGAAGGAGCGGAGGCGGAGCTTTCTTCGACGTCGCCGTTTTGGTAGTCGGAGAATTCGCGTTTGCGCTTCGCGGCGTAATTAGCGACCTCCATTGTCGTAGAGTGTTTCGCTGCTTTGCTGCTGAGTAAAAACGGGGGCCGGTTCTGCTATGGGCCTAAGATGGGTCAGTATTGGGCTAGGCTGATAAATGGTTTATATGCTACTATTTTTATCATGCCCGTTGAGGACAGGATGGCCGAACCCATTGTGACCCACAATAGATGCTTGAGACTGGTTGGCTTTGTTTGGACAACCCAATTTTTAGAAAATTGTTTTATAATATTTTACAATCATGTTTTTTTAGTTGTTTTTTTATATTTACAATTACTTTTATCATATGCCATTTACCAATGTTACCCTTCACAAATCACATCACATGTATAAGTTGGCTATAAAGATTTTACACTTCAAATAGGAGATACATGACCAGGATACATGGGGAGAAAAAACAATGGTAGGATACAAATTTCAAAATACACAAGGATTTGTGACATTTTCCTACCAATGCCTACATAAATCAAATTTACAATATTGTACTAGTTGTGAAAATTTAAAAATCATACTTGATGTCTTTCGATTTGAATCATCCCTTTGTGCACTCAACATAAAAGAATACAGAATATACGTGACATATGGTCTTAAATTTTTTTATAATATGTAGAATTTCACCACTAGACAATATTTTAAACTTCTATTCATGTAAGCTCACGATTTGATGCTAATTCGACTTTGTGCCTACCTGAATTTTTATGATTGCTTTAAAGAAATACCCAACTCTCAACAAAAGTGACTCTACTTCACAGCCAATGTTCCTTAATAATGAACCGAGTAGCTTGTAAACTGTTCGCAAGCAGTTCGGTCTATTGTTCGATTCGAGTTTGATGTTGACTGAATTCGAGTTGAGCTCGAGTAGCTAGTATATTAAATGAGCTTGAATTCGAGCAGTAAAAAATGAGTTTGAGTAGCTTGAAATATATATATATATATATATATATATATATATTAAATGTTATATATAAAATTGCCAATTTGCCCATACCAATTATATGTGAATTTGGAGTTTGAGCTCGATTGTATTTTCATGAGTGATTTCGAGTCAAGTCAAGCTCTCCTTAAAATTAACAAGCTGAGCTCGAGTTTCAAATTACAAATTCGGTTGAACTCGAGCTCGATCTCAAGTAACAGTAATGTTAACAAGCTCAAGTTTGAGTTCGGTAGTATTTAAAATCGACTTGGCTCGATTACACCGGTATTCCTTAATAAATTTTGCTTAGTCATGTCTTCGTGTGTTTTTCAATTGGGTTTTATGGTGAAGTTGACGGGACAAAACTAATTTATCCTCAATGTCTTTACATAAACGTATTCATCAAACAAATAAAAAAAAAAATGAAATGACTAATTAAATCTTTATCGCACTCTTTGCACAGAACATTTTTACCGAACAAATAAAGTAATGAAATAGCTAATGTGATTGAGAGCTGACTAAATTCACTAAAGACAATATCAGGAGACTAATAATGATGACAATATGCGCACAATGGATAGCAAGGGAGAGCAACACAAATGAAATTGAAAAGATAAATAATGATGATGATATTATCTGCAAAAAGGAAGGAGAGCAACACAAATGAAAAGCCAACTGATTCCATACGTTTAGAAATTTTTATCTTTAGAATTCTAAAGAATGAATTTTTGGAAATTATGCAAATTTTCTGAAAAAGAAGCAGACCATTGTCATTGCCAGTAGGGCATGAGACCCCTTTGAATCCATAAATCTGACTTGCTTGCGCAAGAAAAAGATGATTCCCTATGCATTTTGTTTCTTTCTTCACTCTCTCCACACAAAACATTTTACCAAAAAAATAATGTAATGCTAATTAAATAGAAAAAAGACTGAATTCACTAGAAAAAAAAAATCCTAATTTATTAGGAGAATAGTAATGATGATAATATTGGCAAAATGATCTGAAGAGCATGGTTCTCTGTGCGTTTCTTTTTTTTTTTTTTTTTTTCTCTCCGTTACTTTCTTTACACAACACATTTTTACCAAACAAATAAAGTAATGAAATAGCTAATTTAAATAATGATGATTATATCTGTAAAATGTATAGACTGAATTGCAAAAAACAATACCCGAAATTGATTAGGAAACTAATAATAATGATAATATATGCAAAATGTACAGCAAATGAACAAACGTGGACGGCAGGATTCGAACCTGCGCGGGCAAAGCCCACATGATTTCTAGTCATGCCCGATAACCACTCCGGCACGTCCACTTGCTGTTGGCCTAAGATTTCAATTAATAATACATCTATAAATTACATAGGATTAAATTTATCTAATTATGGGATTACCTTTAAATATAATATGGAAGGCCAATGAAGGCTGAATTTACTTTTTGTTGTAGAAGATATAAATAGGAAATGAGCATATGTATTACTAATGGCAATAACAAGAGTAATAGTGGAAAAGGTAAAAATGACAAATGATTGGTGATAATTTCGGTATAGAAAATGAGCTTATGCCCAATCACGTTACTCGTAAGCTTAGGGAGTATTTGGTTTAAGGGAATCATAGAGAGGAATGAATGTTGGTAATGATAATTATTGTTGATATTTAAAAAACAACTAAAACTATCTTTTCAATTTGAATGAAAGTGATTAATTGGAGTTTGTATGATTCCTTCTAAAATAATACTCTATTAAATTTATTAATCCTTTTAGGAGAATGATACCTATTCTATTACTAAATCAAACATGTTGAGGGGAATCGTTAACATCCATACTCATAGCAGAGTTAATGATATTCATAGTGATAATGATCGAGAAATTTGAAACAAACGACTTCTTTATAAGTAGATATTACAATGGGTGAATCCAACTCGATCTAACCTAGATTCCAAACTGTGCCACTCTTATGTATGAATCATCTTAAAGGCTCAATACCTTTAATGATTTTATGACAAATAAAAAACGAAATGCCTATATCTTGTGTTGTACGGGAATTATAAAACGGAAAAAAGTTTATTGCGTGTTTTATAAGCTTACTAAAAAGGCATGAGTATATTCAGGGTATTTAGAAAATGTACGAGGATGTAGACGAAAATACGACTTTTTACTAGCATTCTCTCTTTTTTGTTCAAATATGAGAGCATATTGAGCTACGTATACATGAAAAATTGGAGTATTTATTAACGCATCAGTTTTTTTTTTTTTATTAAAAAACAACATTGCGGGTCTATGGCGGCCATCGGCAAGTAGAGATATCAACGAATTATGATGCCCGGGTAGGGTGTTTTGCACCAACAACAAGGTTCTAATTAAAAATAAAAAATAGATGTCGCTTTCAACAGCTTTTTGACAAAATTATTTATGATTTTCATTAGGGGTTAATTTCAAAAACTCCCCTTAACGTTTGATCAAAGTTGCAAGTTTACCCCCTAACCTTTAATTTTTCTCACTTATCCCAATTTTAATCCACATCATCAACTTAACCTTTAAAATATTGTGAATTAACAAAAATGCCACATCCTAAATAATTTTTCAAATTACCAATTCTTTCCAAAGACTATGAAATGAAAATATATTTTTAAATTTCATTCCCTTTTTTCTCTAAACTCCTAAACAACATATTTTCTTTTCTTTAAGTACTTTTCTTTTCCTTTTTTTACTATCCAAAACTCCAAAAGCTAGTCATAAAAGTTAAAAACTCTTTCACGAAAAAAAATCAAGAAAAAGTCTATTTTTAGTCTACTATAGTAGTTTTTTTTTAACAAGTTCTTAGATGGTTGGATCTTCAAAATTTTTGCAGTATTAATCAAACAAAAGATTTTGCTACACACTTATCAAATAAATCCATGGGTGATGAGCTTTAAAAGTTTTTTGAACAATTTTTTTTTCAATATAAAGTTGCAAAGACGAAAGTGGAAAAGAAAAATTGTTTAGGAGGTGATATTTTGGTCAATTCACAATCTTTTAAATGTTAAGTTGATGAGGTGGATTGAAATTAGGAGATAAAGTGAGAAGAATTAAAGGTTAGGGGGTAAACTACAACTTTGAACAAACATTAAGGGGAGCTTTTGGAATTAACCCTTTCATTAGCAAGACTATTATCAATTTAAATGTGCACCGAAAAGGATGCAAAAATTATGATGTTTGAAGGCCAAGCAGGTTGCCAATGGAGCCCTTCTAAGGGGCCATCACAGATTTGCCATGTTTCGACAGTAAGTGCGTCTGGATGTCTCTCCTTCTTAATTTTTTCTTTTAAACTCTGACTTTTAATGGGTTTAATTATTCAGAAACGAACTTTAATTATCTATTTATTCCCCCTAATAACAGATAAAATCACTGTACAAATAAAATTCATATTTTTTACAAATATATAAAATTCATATATTTATTCTGAAATGCAAAATTCGTATTTATAAATTAATTTGTTTACAAAAAAATAAAATTAAAAAAATTAAAAATCTGCATGCAAAATTGAGTGTACCAATATCACTAGTCTTGATAAATGTTATTGCCTCAATTCCTGAAACCACAAAAATTGGATCGATGACAAGCAATGTGTTCTTGCGCAAAAGGAGCAACCGGGGGACACTCGGTTGATGTAGAATGTTTGATTGTTAAATAATTTGACCAACCAGGAAAAGCCAAAAAAAAAGAAAAAAAGAAAAAGTCTGAGCTTTTTAAATCTTTTTGTAAAGTGATTTATCCGAAATTTCAAGGAAAACAATTTTCAATTTTACCAATACCCAGTTTTAGAACCAATTGGTTCAACTTAAAGAAATGTATACTTGGTAAATAAATTTGGAAGAATCACACATAACAATAACAGCATTCCTAAACAATTTTTTGTTTTTCATTTTTTGGGAGGGGCAGCAATTTTTTTTTTATCATTAACTATTTGTATTATACTGTATGTTACCTCACACAAGTAAAGTGAGACTTCAAATGATATGTTAGGTGCTATCCGAAATTATTTGTTGCATATAATTGAGGGTGTAATTTCCAATTCTAAATCTACTGTTAATTTTCATTTTCCCCACCTAAATCCTAAGGTCAGAGTTTGATCCCTAACTCTAGTGACATGAAATATTTAGTATGATTTTTTTTTTTTGACATATAAAGTATTGTTGTCAGTAACCATAAAGTAGTACTCTGACACTACCAATATTTACTTGCTCATGATTATCCTCTTATGACGAAAAAAGTGTGGAATTGCTCAATTGATCTCGAAGAGAGGAAAAGGAAAAGAAAAATAAAAAGCTTAGAAAACCAACAACCTTGCAGCTTTCGTGGATAGAGAAGCAAGGAGCAAGACGTGGAGTAGGCTAACTTGTTTAAACTTGAAATTGAGTGGTGAGTGGGCTGGGTGGTGCTGCATGACTGGTCCGTTCATTATCAAGATAATAATACACTTTTAAAAGACTCTGTGTAAAGTTTATGTTTCTTTTCTCATTCCTCCTTTCAGTTTGGGTGGAATAGGTTGTATTCCCAATTCCTTTTCCCAAATTGTAAAAAAAAAAAAAAAAGCTTCTGTGTACGGATTTCCATTCCCATCGTCGCTATTGATGCATGCTAATGGGGACAAGTATTGAATTAGCTGAGGAATTAATTTAATGAAATTTACTTATTATCATGATAAATTAAAATATTGTGGTAATGTATGTTTAGAATGAATGACAAGTTTTGTCGAGTGAATGATAAATTGTGTCAATTGAATAATAATTTTTAGTTATGAATGTAATAATTGTGGCGATTTGACATTTGTTCACTTCTACAAATAATTCTCCATTTGGATTGTATTTTTAGAGTATTTTAAAAAATAATACCATAATGTAATATGATGTATACGAAACAAGAAATAGTTAAAAATATAAAAGATGGTTAGAGAATATATTTATAGAATAATTATAGACAAGAAAATCCTGTATTCTTCAGAAGCATAATAATCATCCATTGCTTTTTGGTATAGTGACAAATTTAAGGATTAATTCAAATGGGTATTTTGTTGCCTTAAGTAATTCACAAAAACTTTTTTTTTTTTTTGTAACATGGAAAACAATAGCGATAAATAAACATGCTTACATCGAAAAAAGTGAATGAACATACTTAACATTGGTTTGTTAGGGAATAATATTGTAATAACGTACGTTATCACAACTTATATGAACATACTTATTATTGGTTTGTTAGGGAACGATACTATAATAACGCACATTAACATAACTAATATACCAAATTGACATGAGGTGTTTACCATTCAAAATTCTCGACATGAAAATGGTGACCACTTATATAAATTACGTTAAAAAATGACTAGAAAATGGCTAGAGAGTCCAATAATAATCTTTTTTTTTGTGTGTGTAAATCTACGTTTCCATGGGCATCATTCATAGTTGAATGCTAATTTTTACCTATTAGCGGATTAAGAAGCTTTGACAAAGGATAATCTCACATAATTTCTCTGATAGTTTTATTCCAGATTTTGATCTTATTGGTGGCCAAGAGAATATCCACGCATATACATTTTAACAAAAAAGCATATTGTAAATTGTGGCAAATTTGAAGTTTTAGATTGACAGATGATATGAGTTTCGATCACAATATGGCATTAATAAATGTCACTAAAAGCTCTTTAGAGCAATACCATCTCATATATTCTTTAGGCAAAATCACCCTTAAAAAGAGGAGGGAAATCTCTATGGAAATTTAGATAAAGCTCGATGGATCCGGTAATTGCTTTTGGAAGGACAGCCCTTTTCATTTTGAGGAAACGTCCATCTCTTTTCAGACACCCCAGAAAAGAAAGAAAAAGCGAGATTATTACCAAAGTTCTGCCATGCAATAAAGCTGCATCAAAACTGGGGGTGGGTAAAAGTAGTATTATCCGAAATTGGAGGGAATTGATTTAATTGAAATCAGTGAGCGCCCCCTGGATATGAAGTTTTGGGCGGAGATACAAGTGGATGGCCTTATCCACGAAAATTATTAAATGTATCACGTACATAAATATGTGTTGTATTAGAATTAATAATTTTTTTAAAAGAAAAATTTTTAATTGCTTCTTTGAGAAGGTACGAAAGAATAAAAAAAAAAGAAAAGATATTAAAGAGAATATGTCTCTCAATTGATAGTTTAAGAAGAAAATGAAGTAATTTGGGTTGGTTGTGATCTAAAAGATTTTTTATGTAAAATCGGGGAGAAATGAAGCTAAACATCAAATAACGCTTATAAATATTTTTTGTAATGCCCTTGAAATGATTAAAGAAGAAAATTATAATGATAAGAAATTCAAAAATCATTATACTTTTTTTTATGCTCAGATAAGAGATAAGTTACTAACTTTTACCTTTTCTCTTTCTATCATAACTAATTTTTTTCTCTCTTAAACCCCCAAACTAGCCTCAAAACTCTTACTTAATCAATAAATAAAAGCTCAATAAACAAAAGCCCTTTTTTTGTCTAATAAATAAAAATCTCAATAAAGAAAATGAAGTATGATGTTGAAAGCAAAAAGGTGGTTCGACAAAAAATGAAAAACCAAAAGATAAAAGAGAATAAAACACGGAAAAGGATAAAGTTGTCCATTCAACCAGAAGCCTGCGACACGTTTGAACCATGAACAGACAGACAATTCTTTGGTGATGCCTATTGCCACAATTTTTATGCTAACATTTAATATTTTTTTGGCCCAATTTAAAACACGCTTAATAAAATTTATCTCTCTTTTTCGAGATCTGTCATCCAATTTCTCATTATTTTTATATCAAAACTTGTCATGTCTTGTCACCACAACATTTTCGATCACAAAATTATACTACTAGTTCGGAGAAAATACTAAAATGGATTCGGTCTATAAACTATTTCAGATTTTGTAATTTAAAATAATTTAAAATAAAGTCATATAAGTATTCTTACATCACTTTCTTGTGTTAACGTATATCATTATATTTATGTAGCGCTTTTTTAGACTATAAGATCTATAGATGAGGTCGTGAGGCTCAATCTACCTAAGAATCTCTTTTGGTTCGGTGGTTACAGGGACAAATGAAAGGAAACAGGATAAAACCGAATCTTTTATATCTTCCCAAGGATAAAATTGGAATAAGGAATTGAGGTAACATTAATTAATAGTGATTGCTTTTATCCTTTCTCCGTAACGTCTCTTCTAGCCCATGCTTCCTTATCATCTCCATCCAACAACATTCCAAGAATTCGAGGTATTTTTAAGGTGCTCAGGTTCATAGGTTTTGTAACAAGTACTACAATTCTTCCCATTGATCACACATATTTTTTTGCCAGCCCTTGAACCAATAATTTTGGTGCTTCTAGTTCTTGTTTGCTAGTACAATAGAAAACTGCATGATACTAGATTTTATTGGAGGGTTGTTCGATAGTCAACTTGTAATTGTAAATGGATTCTTTTGTTTTGAACCAACAAAGCAGCCATGGGATCACGGATGATGAGAAGAAAGGACTTTACCATGATGCCTTTTCATCTTCATCCGAGGTTTTAAGTGTTGTGTCTTCAGAAGACTCAGATTTATTTGAAGAAGTAAATTCTTCTGCCTCTTCTACTCCTACCTCTCCAATTTCAGGTTCAACAAGTTCATCATCTGGAGATTCTGGTTCTTTGCAAGACATGTCTTCTCTACTTCAAGAACTTCCCTTCAAGTAGGCATATCATGGATTCTTGATTTATTTATATTGTTATATTGATCATAGTGGATGTTTTTTTTAAATTATTAATTAATTTTTTGAGTTTGGTTCCAGGAGAGGATTATCAAAACATTATAATGGCAAATCACAGTCATTTATATCTTTGGCAAATGTGAGATGTTTGGAAGATCTAGCCAAACCTGAAAACCCTTATAACAAGAAGCTGAAATCATGCAAAAGTTATGGAGGATTATTTGAGAGCCATCATGGATCATCAAGCCATTTGGCTGCTAGAAGCAACAATAGTATTGCAACTTCTTCATCAAGGCTGATATCAAAAAAGGCATCAAGGGGCTCTCATTCTTCACTTTGTGTAAACAGAAATTCTAGCTTTGTAGGAAATAGGCCTCCTATCCCACCTCCCCATAGGTCTACTGGTACTAGTAACTTTACCCCTCAAACACCTTTATTTGCTTTAGGGGTTTGATCAGTGCTTTCCAAGCAAATTTCCATGTACCGAATGATTATCTCGATTGTATTTCTTGTCCACCTAAACAAGAAAAAGTGTTACTGTATATTTTTGTTTTCGTGAATTTAAGGGAACGGTGCATATCATAAGTGTGAGATTGATTACCCAGAAACAATGTAGGCAGTAAAACAGGGAGAAGTTAAAGAAATAAGATGTAACAGATATGGACAATTTAAGGTAGTTATTAGTGTGTTGCCAGTACTGTCTTTAACTCGATTAAGTATAAGCTGGAAGTTCTTTGATCAATAATTCTCAGTTTGTCCTTTCTATTTTGTTGTTGAGAAATTTAACAAAATGATTTGAGGTGTAAAGAATTTGCAAGTAGAGTTTTCATGGAGGGATAGTTTCTCTTTTGTCTTTGAGTTATTCTGTCCTGAGCAGCAGATTGACTGGAAGAATCTAAGATAGATGGCAATGAAGATAAATTCACTATACTGAGCTATTAATCAAGAAAAAATGAACAAAAATATACTCAAATTGAAAAATTAGTATAAATAAACAATATACTCATATCATTGTTGCGCAATTCATTAGGTTAGATGTCAACAGAATTCTTTTGTCCACAAGCGGATGATGAGGTCCAGGAGGGCGGTCCATAATGATAAAAAAGAGAGCTTTCCTTTTTTTCCCCCTACCTCCCTTCCGGAAAATATTTAGGTAAATCGAATTTACGGGATTCACTCGTAGATCCAATGGTTGAAATTAAGTCACAAGGATTCAGGAATTCCTTGAACCCTTGTCGCTTAATCTCAACCGTTGAATTTATGGGTTCATACACTTTTGAATCCACTTAGATATTTCTTTCTCCCTTCCCTTCAACCTTGATTTATTTTTTCTTTTGGTTTCTTTTTGAGAGGATAATGTAAAAATTTTCAATAAATGCTATATATATATATATATATATTATATATATATATATATGACCAACAATCGGACCATTATGAAGTTTTTAAAATAATGTGATACTTTATTTTTCTTTTATATATAGTGGGATCTCAATCATTTTTTTTTTTGTATCCTCACAATTAAGAACAATTTATTTTCAAATGTCCCTCTTCTCCAGCGAATTAACCTTCCATTTCAAAGAGCTTTGCCTGATAATTAGTTCTTTTATTTTTGTTTGTTGATTATTGATAGTCATACTCCTTAAGAAAATTCTTAGATAAACTAAGTCTACAGTTTTATGGACCTTGTAATCTAAAAGAGTAGCACATAAATATAGTAATACATGATGAGATAAAAAAGTGATGAAAGAATATTTATGTGACTTTATTTTAAACCACAAGCTCTATGGGTAAAATAGTGAACCGAGTTTATTAAATAATTTTCCGTATACATGCATATTCTACCTGTATACGTGACTCTGTGCCCTTCTGTTTCTTTTAAGGAAAATACTTTTCTATCCTTCTACAGGGTTTTCTTACTAGGATTTGGGGACACTAGCTAATTGACAAATTAAGGGGGTGTTTGGTTTAGGGGAATCAAGGAGGGGAATGGGTATCACAAGTAATGATACCCATTGTTGATGTTTGTTAAACAACTATCACTATCATTCAATGGGAATGATAGTGATTAATTGGGGTGTTAATGATTCCCCCCAAAATACTAGTCTATCAAACCCATTAACCCTTATTATTAAGGGCAAAAACACACCCATTAAAAAATATATATCTTTTGAGTTACCCACTCTCAATACTCTCTCTCTCTCTCTCTCTCTCTCGTCTTTTGATTTTGAATATTTTTTATTAGTACTTTATAAATTTTTTTACAAAAATTCTTTTTAATAATTTTGTTACATTCAATAATTTTATAAAAAATTGTATTGAAAATCAAAGATATATAATACTCTCTGTTAATATAATAAAATAACTTTTTTTTAAGATTATCATTTCCATAAAACTCAAATTAGAGCATGACTATATTTAAAATTGAAAAAATCTTTTTAAATTTTTTTCAAATATACAAAATAAGAAATCTAAAAAATATGTATATCATAAATAAAAATTTTAAAATTTACTTGAAAGTCATTTTAGTATACCAAACAAATATTCTTATAATGATACCCCTTTCAATATACCAAACAAATATTCTTATAATGATACCCATTCCATTATTAAACCAAACATGTTGGGGGGAATCATCAAAACCCATACTCATAGTAGGGTTAATGATACCCATAGTGATAGTGATTGAGGAATTTAAACCAAACGCCTCCTAAATATTAATTTCTAATTAAAACTTAAAATCAAATTAAAAAAGTGACTAAACGTAAGAAGAATATTAATTATTTTTAAGCATACATATGATAAGTCGTATGTAAGTTATATGTGTTAACAAACTTATCATGTTGCGATTACAAATTAAGTCGTACCCTCAAAAGAGCACCAAGCCCAATTTCATAAAGCCAAGAAAAAAAAAAAGGTCGAACAAAAAATTTTTTTTTCAATAAAAAAACCAAATACTTTTTCTTTTTTGTTTCTCATTTTTCTTTTACATTTTCACACGACTTATTAAGAAATCAATGAATCAATTCCAATTTTACAAACCTTCTTAGCTTACCTCAAAAGCCCCTAAGCCAACATCCATCTTCTTCAGCATGACAAGCAGCGGTCGCAATAATCTCAATGCAAAGCTGGTATGTCCAATACATAAAAATTAATAATACTGATTACATAATGCATAACCCATTTCTTTTTTTCTTTTTTTTTTGTGTTTTGTGCAGGTTTTATTAGGGGATATGGGAGCTGGTAAATCCAGTCTTGTTTTACGCTTTGTTAAAGGCCAGTTCCTCGAATTTCAAGTGGGTAGCAGAGCTGTAGTAATTTTGTTTTTCTTAGCCCAGTTGTTGGGGTGATGGATGATTGGATGATTTTTTATGATTGATTAGATTTTGATGTTGATAATGATGAAAGGAATCGACGATCGGAGCAGCGTTCTTTTCGCAAACCGTGTCGGTGGACAATTCGACGGTGAAGTTCGAGATCTGGGACACTGCTGGCCAGGAGCGCTACCACAGCTTGGCCCCTATGTACTACAGGGGTGCTGCCGCTGCTATTATTGTTTATGATATTACTAGCACGGTAATGTTTTTATATTTGATTTGGAGGAGTTTGGGTTGTATGGTATTGAAATCGAGCTACATTTCTATAGGATACAATGCCAATTCTTATTTGATTGCGTGTATTTTGTGAAATTTATTTTATATAGGAACTTGGTTATTGATCGATATACGTGTTTAATGTATAAGATATAATTGAATTGAGGTTGTGTTTGGTTCTTTTTTAGAATTGAAATTGTATAATGCAGTTCGATCGAGCTACATTTATATAATGGTGGTTTCAATTCTGATGAAGAACTGGACTCAGTGTGAGAGAAAAAGGCAGCTTCAAGAATTGAGCTTTCTTGAAGCAGATCATTGGGTAGATGTAAATTTTGAAGTGGGAGCACTGACAGTAGTGATGGTCTCATTTATTTATAAGCCGAGCATTCCGGACTAGTTTGAATTTTCTGCATGGTGGTCATTGTGAAAAATTTAGTTATTTTGTTCAGGTAGCTAATTTAATTTTACTCCTTTTTGGTTGTGGAAATACTAATTCATCTTTGAAGCTATTGTCATGTGAGTCTAGAGTTGTAGTCAAAGGGAAGAACGATTATCGTTTCTTTAGTGGCTTGGTTTTCAGTGAATGTAGATTACTACCATATGGTTTTGTCTAACTTGTTTTATTCGACCTATTGGATTATTAGGATTCATTTGCACGTGCTAAGAAGTGGGTGCAGGAACTTCAGAAGCAAGGTGCTCAATTGAAACCCTTCTACTCCTTAAGTTTGAACATTGAAGAGAATAAAGATATGTGCTTCAATTGCAACTTGTGATTTTTACTTTCAGTGGTAGTGAAAGTGAAACACGAGGGGGAGATAAAAATAAAAATAAAAATTTAGTTGATCAAGCCTTTCTCATCCAACAGAATATTCTCTTTGTTTTATAAAAATTTTGTAGTCATTGATTATTTCGATTTGTTGTTGTAGGTAATTCCAACACGGTTATGGCACTTGCGGGCAATAAAGCTGATCTGGAAGATAAGAGGAAGGTGACCGCAGAAGTAAGTATCTTTTCTCAGTTTGTGGTTGGTTTTCCCTTCTTTTATGATTTTTTCCCCCTGGTTATTGTTTCAACTATTATCTAGTTGGTCACTGTATACATGTATCCACTGTCATAGTTCTGCTGTGTACTTATGATATATTTGCCACTTCTTTTTCTTTGTATGCTAGTTTTGTGATTGTGTCCTGGATGATTCTATTATTACAATTTTTATACACAACTAATTTAGTAGAAGGAACTTATGTAGAGATTGCCATTTTTCTCATTGTGCCGTTGAATGGCAAATGGATTGTGATGTACTTGGTGAACATAGAGTAATAATGAAAATAATTAGGATAATTATAGAAAATTTGATACCATATATAGATAAAACTAATACAGTAGTTCAATTTAGAGTTCAAAATTTACTAATTGATTTTTATTCAGAAAATACCTAAGCATTGGTTTGCAAATTGATTTCATTTTAAATCATTGCAAAACAGATGTTGTTGATAACATTGGAAAAGAATTATTCTTTTGGTACAAGCACTCAATCAGTGAAAGAAAGGGAGATTGAATCCTTAAAATTTGAAATTCAAGTCCTAAGGAATTGTTTTTTCTTTTTCCAGAAAAATTCAAAGAAAGGAGTTTTGTGAATAGCATACAGAAACTTGTACACCGGGGGGAGAAAGAAGAGTTCTTGTAAATTTAACAAGTAGAAAAGATACTTTACATTGAAACCATAGAATTTAAACATATTTAAGGCTGTGGATGATACCTATACTTCCTCTTATGTTTTGTCCATGATCCTGCAAGAATAGGGGACCTATCATTTCGGAATTCATAATGATTTGGATTCTTGGGAAGATAAGGAGGGCAGATATAAAGCTGACCATTCGACCATATGCTGTAGACTGAGAAGTTACCAAACTTATTAGATACATGTATGATATGACAGAGCTCCTTAAAAATCAGGGAGAAAGGAGTTAAATAAACAAACAGAAGTTTGTTGTGTTGTCTCAGGCCAACATGTAACTAAAAAAGATGAGGGTGGGAGTGGCCATAATCCGATAAAGGTACCTTTCCAACTTAACTTGTTACAATGTATTGTTTGGTAAAGTGCAAAATCTTCAGTATAATAAGGTTAGTTATGTAATTCCACTGCAGTGCTACTCGATAAGTATAAGGTGAGGAGTGTAAGGGCACTACAGATATATTGCTGAGAAGTACTGGTTGCATCTGTCTTGTTTGGAGGATTCATATGCTTTCTAAATGATTTGAGCGTATTTGGTCTTTGCTGAGTTCTATTTGTCCAAGATCGAAGTTATTTTCATAGAACAGTGAGTTTATTAACAACTTAAAAGCATGTTTTTTTGGAACTTTTGCTGCCTGCGAAAAGTTGAACTAGTTTGAAGCTGTCACAGCATAACATAAGGCACTTCAAAAGAATTTTATATCCATTTACATAATAGAACAAGATCCATATGCACGACCTTTTGTATGTCAACTGGTCATTGAATTTAGGTTTTGGACACGTTTTTGGCTGATTTTGAGGCTTGAGCTATTAAATAACCATTCTTGTGGTGGATTGAGTCCTACTCTCGTCCAGGTCAGTTCTTGTAGAATTTGGCAGGAAAAGTGTGACGATGTCCAATTCAATTAACTTTGGTTGAAAAATGTCCTTTATTCCACAACCTATCTGCTACTTAACAGAGCAAAAGATGAAGAAAAATGTGGAGAAGTTAAGGACAGAAGGAGAGCATCTGATGATTGCTTTTACTGGTTTTTAAATCTGTTGCTTCTAGACACAACTTTTATCTATTAGGATATACTTTGCTTCATAATATTGTTGTTTAATTTCAGTGTCTAGAATACTTTTATGTTGTCATGTCTGATTTTCTTTTGGGTTTTAAATTTGAATTTGTTAAAGTTGCATATTCATTTCTCTCCCTTGTGGATGGTTTTACAGGAAGCACGCATATATGCAGAGGAAAATGGTCTTTTTTTCATGGAAACCTCTGCTAAAACTGCTATCAATGTTAATGATATTTTCTACGAAATAGGTTTGTTCCTTTGCTTATCCTTTTTCCTTTTTATCTTGTTTCATTTCTATTTCTGGAGTAAGATTTGATTTTATTGGCATTAATAATTTCCTTTCCTTCTATTTATGAAGGATTTACTGATGTCGTTCACATGTAAATGAATTTGTTTTTTTGCTGCGTGCAGCAAGAAGGTTACCAAGAGCTCAACCTGCTCAAACTCCTACAGGGATGGTTCTTGACAGACAAGGACAACAGTCCCAATCTGCAACATGCTGTACTTGAGTATTGTCATACGGTTATTAGTACTTTGATGCAATTCTCTCTTAACCTCATCTATGTATATTTCTGAGAAGTTTTTATAGTTTACTATTATCTCATCCTAGTATGCGTGGAACTTGTAAACACGTTAATCATGTAGAGTATATATTCCACGGCCTTTCTATATGATTAATTGTGTGGATAATAAAAATGTTTCTCTATATTACTTTTTTTTTTTTTTTCAATCTTTGTTGGATGAATTAACTTCTTTGACTTTTATCTCTGTGGAAGTATTTTCCCAGCCTTCAAATTTACAGTTTCTGTCATGTGAATGACTTTCACTGAAACTTGTGAGAGATCAACTAGATTGACACAACTAAATATAGTCTGGTACTTTTGTACTTCATTCTTGTAGTCTGGCATTTGAACATGCTTAGCAGTGTCTGCTTAACGGGAATATTCTCCATGGTCTCAGTAATCACAGCTTTTCACTGGTTCTGGCATATTTACTACTGGATGTATATTATTCGTGTGGTAAAACTTAAAAAGGTGTGACACTTGGTTCATTAGTGTCTGGCAAGAAGATCGTTAAGGAGTCCCATTTTGTCCTACAAAATTCCGAATAAGAGAGCAGGGCTTTATCAGTAACTTTGTTTTTCTTGACAGTTCATTTTTGTCTCTGCTTGAGTTAGTATGATTCTTTGTCCTACTAGTTTTTGAATTAATCGCTCGGTGTTCAATGGTACATGTACTCACTGACGCTTCCGTGACCATGGAACTCTGACAAACAAAATATGATGCAACTTTGTATTTTTCTTTCCCTAAAATTGTTTGTCGGTTAATCTCGAGTAGGAGTCCTTTGTTCTGATAAATACCATTACTCTCATGTTGATCTTCCCAATTTACTTAAGAACTGTGGGTACCTTATACATCCATTAGTGCTTCTACTGCCTCAAATGTCCTTCGCTGCGTTATTTATACATCCATTAGTGCTCCTAGTGTCTCAAATGCCCTCCGCTTCATACACGCAATTTGGATTTCTTTATAGGCAGATTTCATGTTTTCTGGATTCCACAAACTTTTGTCAGGAATAATGATTTTTCCAGCTGCAATGGAACTTACCGAGGACTTTTGGAGGTCACCAGTTATGTGATCAGAAGGACAGTAATTTTGATGGCTTGCTAACATTTCAAAACTTGTAAACAATGTTTATTGTGCAATTGAAACTCTGTAAACATATAGTGAAATCTTCTAATTAGTGCATATCAGACATAAATGGGTTTGGATGCAAGTTAGTTCTCTCTCTCTCTCTCTCTCTCTCTCTCTCTCTCTCTCTCATATTTTGCTTGGATGTATCATATACATTTAATCGATTGGCTTGCCCGTTTCTTTGTTTGGGCCCATGCAACAAATATCAAGTCGCTGTACCAGGTGGTAACATTGATGAACTTAGTGCAACTTTAAGCCAGTTATCTTCGCTGCATGTTTGCCACTCGAGCCCTCATGAACTAACAAAAGTCGTGTTGTTCATCATTGCTCATATAATCTTCTTCAATTATAACCAACAATCACCCAAAGAATCTTCCTATGTTTTGTTGACCTGCGGCAGATATGGAAGTGGGGCCTGTGAACATTAATGTCTTACACATTTGGGTAGGCATGGCTTGAGATTGCCTGCTGAAATTATACTAATTGTTAAGACTTGTTACGCATGTAAAAGTGCAGTAGATACACATTTTATAGATAAGAGCGAAAATACATCTCATAGATAGACAGAAAAACTGATTAAAATTGAGTTGTTGCGTGTATAAGTAAAGTTGTCTGTTGGGCACAAAGAGGGTTAAACGTTATTTTTTTTGAAAAGATAGATTAAATCAGATAAGTGTTTAAGATCAAGATGACAAGGAATGTGAGTGTGTGTAATTAAATAATTAATTGTGTATTATTAGCGATTGTCTATTTGGCACCCAAAAAATGGAATGGTTCATCTGCCAGCCATGGAATAATGAAATAATTCATCTGTCACCTGTCAAATAATCGATAATAACACATAAATAAAATTGTTAATTTTTAAAAAGAAAATTAGTATATGAACAAACTTGTTTTTTATATCAAATTTACATTATTACAATAGAGGAGAAAAATTGATGTTAGTGAATTCAAACACCTCTGTGTAGCACACCATATCTCTTGATAATTCCTCGACATGGTAATGGTCAGAGATGTGATTGATGGACAGCTTACTTTACTCATAAGATTGAGATATGGTGAGTGAATTGGTGAAAACCTTGAAGAGACATTGGTGCTGTGGAATGCATACACTATTTTGCTGAAAGCATACTAATTTTAGTTTGTGTGAGTGAAACACTCATATGCGAGGTGAGTGAAACCTGAGGTAAAAGATGAGTGTTCCTTGTCCCACATCGAAACAATGTGAGGTAGTGTCTCTGCACTTAAGTTTCGTGGGTGGTCTCAAAAGTCAGCAATTGCCTTTTGAGATTCACTCGTGAGGTGTGCTTAGGTGAGTGTTTCAGTGACTTTAGGTAGAAATTATTTAGTTTGTGTGAATTGTCTACTTGAAAAAAAAATACTAATTTTAGTTGACGAACAGAAAAGCGGTCCCTACGGACTGGACTCACTAGCTAAAAAATTCGACCAGTGGTCAGAAAAATGTGTGGTTGAGAATTTACTATTTGATAAAATGAGGGGAACCTAAAAAAAGAAAGAAGAGGGGCTTCCTTATTGTGCAGAAAATAGGCTGTCGCTTTACAGATTGCATTAGCGGTGTGTTTCTTTCTTTTTTTTTTTTTTTGAAGAATGGTGACTTTCTTTTTGACAATAGACGGTACTAACATTTAAAGGCTACTTTAATTTTGTGTGATATTCATACACCATTTGTAATTTCTTGCATACTTTTTAAGTGAAATTGTACTAATAATAAATAGTGAAAAGTATGTACAACAAGCTAAAAGAAATGTATAAATATCATTTCCTTTTCGTAAAAGAAAAAATAAAAAATTCAAAAAGCAAGTCAAGTATTTTGTAACTTCTGATTTTGACTTTTTTAGCTCGAAAAGTACAAAAGTTGAAATAAAAATAAAAATAAAAACAGAGAACATCAAATAACAATTTTTTTTTTTACAAAATTAGAAGTTAAAAGTAAATCTAAAAAAAAAAGTTGAGAAAACTATATTAAGGCAAAAAGACCAACACTATCTCTAGCATTGAAAAACATCAACATTAAAAAAAAAAACAAGTTGAAATAAAATTGGGGCACAGTATTGCCAGAACTTAAATTAAATCAATAATGCAACTTAAAGTGGAAAAAAATAACCTAGAAAAAATAGCCAATTTAGTAAAGACACTTTTGGTAACTTTGCTTGATGAACTTTTTTCCCACTATAAATACACTAATTTTTTTCAAGGTAAAAGATTTCGTTCTTTTTTCTTCTTCTATCAAGAATTAATTTCGTAACTGCTTTTTAACTATTCTAGAGTATCAGGGTTACTCTAGAACCCTTCATAATCCTTGCTTAGTCAATGCTACACAAATTTTTGTCCCAAAAAAGAAAAGGAAAAATTGACAAACAAATCTTAGTGGGCAGATTGATGGACCTGTTCTTTAGAAAGGATTATATATGTTTTGATTTATTTGTTCTTGGATTCTCTATAACAGACAAATTTGGGGTGGTTTGGGTTGCAATGGGAAACTGAACAATTTCTGGTGCCCCTCAAATGAGGAAAAGTATACAATACACCACGTACATTGCCACGTGATGTACTAGAACCAATAATTTATCGCCATGTGGTAATGGTGGGTCATACCTTGTATTATTTGACGATGTGTAATTGGTTCTAGTACACCACGTGGCGCACGTGGTGCACGCAATACTCACTCCTCAAATGATGTGGTTGTGAGGATGTGGCTACACAGATGTGAAGACACATGTCATATGGGTATCATCATTGATGAGATTTTATTATTAACCAGGGAAGCAAAGAAATGAAAAGGAACATATAGGGTTTTTAGGACATGTTTGGTATAGGGAAATCAAGGAGGGGGGCGGGCTTCCGTAGTATGATATTTACAAAATATCTATTATTATAATTCAATTTAAATGAAAGTGATTAATTAGATTTTTTATAATTTCTCTCAAAACTATTTTATCAAACTTATTAACCCTTTTGGGAGGTATGATACCTATTCTATTACTAAACTAAACATAGTAGAGGGAATCATCAAAATTCGTACTTATAGTAAACTTAATGATATTCACATAGTAATTTGAGGAGTTTGAATCAAACAATTCCTTATTTTTTCCGTCTCATTATTGCTAAAGCTTTGTAGGGACTCTCCCATTTCAGCTAATGGTCTAGAATCTTTTGGGCTATCAAAAAAGTGCAGTTCATATTGGAGCTAAGACATGGGAAAGGGGCATGACGAAAAAATTGCATTGTCACGAAGAAATATAAATGCTTCAATTTTAACTGGATATTAGCATCCTTTTATTGACTGGATGCAGGTTGGTCATTGCACATAGACCATTAAGTTCTGTTTGTACCAACCATAGCATTGTAGTGTTTTTGCTGCCAAAAAAAAAAAAAAAAAAAGGATTGTAAATATTCCTGCATTTTTTTTTTGTAATTCCTCATTTAGTGTTACAAATCCCCTACGACCAACGATCTAAATTTCGCTGACATTGCATTGCCTATTGCGTGGTAATTACTGATTCAATTATTAGAGAAAAATATTCTTGAATTTTTATTTATCTTGAACTCTTACTGGCTTAATTACGAATTTTTTCGTAATCAAATTTATCAAGTGTCTAGCTACGGACGGCACAGAGGACATTTTTTTATACAATTTTTAAGAAAAATATGATTGTAGAATTTTAAGGTATGCATAAAAAAGTAAATAAGAAACTATCTAAGAAATAGTTTTTTTTTTTTTTTTGGGAAAAAAATGCATCCAAAGAAAGTTGGAGAGCGTTGGCAAACAATCTAGCATGATGCACGGAATTGTACGAAGATAATTATGGCTTGAGACAGTGGGATCTAAATGACTCGATATGTGGTAGAACTGAGTTGCCCATATGTGAAGCAATTTCATGGTACATATTTTTTATTAATAAAAAAAGGTAAAAATTCTATAAAGTTTCACAAATTTAGGTCTGAATATATTGTATACCAAGAAACTTATTAATATGTATTTTGTGTATCCCATATTAGGATTAATTGTTCCCAAGCCACATTCTTCAATCCGTGCCTGAAATTATGAATGGATGCCATTTGTCTGAGCATCTAAAGCAAGTATAAACACAAGGAGGATTATTCTGTGGCCCATATTGGGATTAGTCATTTTCTAAATTTTAATGTTAAATTACACGAAGACAATTATTCATAGGGGTCTGGAGAAGTGCCTACAAATTGGAGAAATGACAAGAACTGCAAACACAAGAGGCAACAAACTTTTTTTTTTTTTGACGTTTATTGGAAGCTTTTTAGAATCAAATCACTAGTCCATTCCAACTTACTAAGAAAATGGACCTTTTAGTGGGACTGATGAATGGTTGAATTAACGTCGCAAATCTATCTCTTGTCCTTGCTGCCTCTCAGACCATTCATATGTTGTTGTTCTCATTTATTTATTTTTTTTTTATTTTTGGGTTCGATGTTGATTGGCGTATATTGGTTCGATTAATTGTAAAGCAAAATTAAATTACAATCTTGATCCCTTTAATATGAAGGATATGACGGCATAAATGACTAAGATAATACGTTTATTTATGATGATTATACGTATGTATATATAGGAAAAAGGCAATTACTCATATTTTGAACAATGGACCAGCTGGAATGTTTCAAGTGGATGATGCAATAGGATCGGTTGGGATCTAGGATGATTTATTGAAGTTTCGTATAGGAGAAGAGTGTGTGTGTGTGGTTGTGTTTTCTTATTTTTGGTTATGGAACAACATGATCGATACAAGTTAAAAAAAAGTAAAGATTGCAAAAGTCAAAAGAACAAAATCCAATATTCTTACATCGAGAACCAAATTCTGAAGTACAACTTTTTCTTTAAACAAAAAATGAAAAAAAAGATTCCAAAGAACAAATTAGTACTCGTTTTAATTAATTTATTTATTTTTTGTACAAGCATGACAGATGTAATTATCTAGCCAGTATTGTAACATATGATCTTCACAGACGGGATAATGCCAAAACCTGTTCTTGATTAGGTTCATTATTGTATCCACCACGAACCCAATTGACCTTCTCCGATCTTTGATTTGATCTATTGTTATCATTCTCCGAAACAACAAAAGTCTTGGCCAGAGCTCTCAGTTGGAATTTTTGAATTTTGCCAGTTGAAGTCTTAGGCAAGTCTTCCATGAAGTGCACCTTCTTAGGCACCATGAAAGCTGGCAAGTTTTTCCTGCAATGTGCTGTGATATCTGCCTCATTTGCCTCATAATTTGCATTCATGTTCTTTTTCAACGTGACAAATGCACAAGGGCTCTCTCCCCACTTTGGATGAGGCATGGCCACCACAGAAGCCTCAAGCACAGAAGGATGTTTGTACAAAATGCTTTCCACTTCTACACTGCTAATATTCTCCCCACCAGATATGATCACATCTTTGGACCTGTCCTTGATTTCCAAGTATCCATCAGGGTGGATTACCCCTACATCACCTGTAACAAACCAACCTTTGTGAAATGCTTTAGCCGTGGCTTCTTCATCCTTCAAATACCCTTTCATGATACTGCTCCCTCGTAGCACAATTTCACCCATGGTTTTTCCATCACGGGGTACACTTCGCATGGTATCCAAATCCTTGACATCCACATCGGATAGTGTGAGTATGCTCACACCTTGGCGTGCTTTGAGCTTGGCTTGATCATTGATTGGCAATTTATTCCACTTGGCCTGCCACTCGCACACGAGTGCAGGTCCGGTGGCTTCCGTTAGGCCATATGCGTGCACTACATGGAATCCAAGCCCTTCAATTTTCTCGAGGAGGGCCGCGGGCGGTGGTGCCCCACCGGTTAGTATCTCAACCGGGTTAGTGAATTTTCGGCGTTCATGTGGTTTGGCATCAAGAAGGATGTTAAAGACTATAGGTGCACAACACATATGTGTCACCTTGTGTAGTGCAATGTTTGTGTACATTTCTTGAGCTGTTGTATTGCGTATGCACACATTTGTTCCCCCTCGGGCCGCTATGCCCCACGTGAAGGTCCACCCGTTGCAATGAAACATGGGGAGTGACCATAAGTAGACAGGCTCACTTCCCATTTCCCAGCCTAGAATCAGGCTAAGTGTGCTCAGATAAGCACCTCTATGGCTATAAACGACTCCTTTAGGCGCTGAGGTCGTGCCTGATGTATAATTCAAGGCAATTGGATCCCATTCATCTTCGATCTCTTCCGGGACATACCCTGGATTTCCTTGGTAAATCAATTGTTCATACTCCAGCTCACCAAGACGCACACCTGTGGGGGAATCAAGATCATCAATGACAATGACTAGTGGCATTGACAGCTCTTTTGAATCAGGCTTTCCAAATTCGGTCACTAGCTGCCTGAGGGCCTCACGTGCTAGTGGCACGTATTGATAATCAACAAAGAAAACCTTTGCTTCAGAATGTTTGAGAATGGTAGCAATGGTTTTAGCATCTAGTCTTGTGTTGATAGTGTTTAGCACAGCCCCCGCCATAGGCACCGCGAAATGCATTTCATAGGTTGCTGGAATATTTGGTGCCAAAACTGATACCTGTAAGGGTAGAGAAATTTATGTTAAAAAAAAAAGAGAGACTTAAAAAATGAAAACAAAAAAAAAATGTTACGAATATATGTTTTTATTTTCTTTTTTATTTGTATAGATGAAGAAAATACTTACAACATTATTTTTGACAATATTGAGAGATCTGAGAGAGGAAGCGAGGCGGCGACACCGGTCATAGGTTTGATACCACGTGAAACGAACTTGACCATATATAATGGAGGTACGGTTGGCATAAACCATAGCTGCCCTCTTCAGGAAGGTTAGAGGAGTAAGGGCTGAGTAATTTGCTTGGCATTTTGGCAATCTATCCATTGTTGGATTCTTTATTTTATATTGATTGTTGCTGTAACAATTGCTTTGGTTGTTAGAGAATGAAGTTGGGGTGGTGAGGAAGAGAAGGGGGTGTTTGCAATGTTAAGTGTAAAACGCTGAGAGCTCTGGGGGGGTTTATATAGAGAGAGATCAAGAGAAATTGCAGTTTAGAACCATGGGCTACGTTGCTTGGGGGGGCGGGGAGGATATTACTGTGAAAGTACACAGGGAAGTTGCATTGAATTAGCATATGGTTTGAATAACTACTTTTGACTTGAAGATACAAAGGAGAGTGATTGGTTTTCACATTACGTTGTGCTGGGCTGCTTGACCTCAGCACTTCTGCTCACCTTAAGGCAATAGTAGTAATTCAGCCATCACTTATATGAAAAATACTTAAATGCTAAAGCCAAAAGCTGGGTTGTTATATACTTATATGTGCCGTTTGGACATTAGTTAGAGTAACAAAAATATGAACTGTGGGTCCTTTCGGCAAATTTAATGCCAAAAGAAAAATGGTATTGGTCTGAAACCAGGAAATGTACCAAACCTAAGTTATTAATGTGCATTTGACTAGTACATCGTGCTAACTGCCTTAAGGAAGAAATTTTAATTTTAAAGATGAAGGATGCATTGAGAGAATACTGGAAAAAAAAAATTGAGTACCATGAGAATTAAATTTGTAAGACAAGGGGTCAAGTATGAACTCACTGACTATTGGACTTATTAACAAGAATGTCATTTATGAGGAAATGAGTTGGGATTGTTATTTATTATTTACACATTGAAGTTGTTCTACCAAGAACGTACATGCTAAGAAGTTGTTGTGCTCATTAGTCGCTTATTTTTATTGAACAATTTATGTATGATTCCAGTTAGATCTACAATGCCAAGATTCCTGCAAGTCCTACTTATTGAGACTAATTCAAAGTTTTCCCTAGGCTGAAGATGATGTCTTAGAGGGGAAGAATAAGATTATGGAGAAACTTGATCATAATTCTTGATTTTTCAATTATAGGTATACGTTATCAATCTAACCACATGTTTTGTCTAAGTAAGCAAACTATAGATGGAGGATCCTGTCCAATTTCCAGTAGGTCAATTTCGAGAAATATATAGATATATAACGTAAAATTTTGTAAGTATTTCTTGAAAATAAAGTTATTTTGAGAGGACATAAAAAGGGTTTTTGAACTCTTTGAAAAAAGTCATAAGGTGTAATTCCTGTTTATGCCGGCTTGACCAAATACCAAATAGGCTTTTGTCGTCTCTGGACCAAATAGGCTTTTGTCGTCTCTGGACCATCTACCCTGCCACACGCTAGTATTCATGTACCATTTAACTCTTACATAGTGATCATCAAGAAGAAAATGGATAAAATAAGTTTTGTACTTTCCCAAAATTTTTCTAAAATTGCTCCCTATTCAAGTTTCTGTTACACTTATACTTCCTTTTTTTTCCCCCCTCAACAAATGCATAAAAGCCAAATCGCCTCAGATACCTTAGAAAAATAGTAGTGTCTAGCACTATTTTTTTTTTAAAATCTAATACTATTTATGAAATCAAGAATTAAAATTACTTGAATGAAATAAAAAAGGGTCCTAGACCATATATATGAAATGTATACTATTCTAATTTCTTTAACATAATTAAGGCTTTCGAGGCCCAAAGAAATGAAATCAAATAAGCTACGAAATTGAGACTACTGTTGGCATCGCCAAGGACAGGGACCAGAATGTGGCTGCTGGAGGCAACAACTCAGGCCATCAGTTATCATTAGCAAGTATGATCAAAGATTCAAAGGCATAATTACGTGCAGAGAATACTTACGACCATTCTTTTTCTTATTTTGGATGCTTTGATTACGACCAACTAATTTATTTCCCAAAATATACATTTCAGTATCCTATGTATGTTTACATGCTGCCATATTTAAATCATGCAAAAAGTTTGTGTGCACTAATACAGAATATGTTGAGAACAGATAATGATAAGTGAAACTAAAATGCATATGTATGTGTGTATGTGTGCATATATATAGAATATTGGGAAATGGGCATCATTAACCAATAATTCACATTCAAAATTGTCGATGAGATGTGAGTTAAAAATAACTAAGATGTTCCGAAGGAGAAAGGGGTTTTGTAACCTCTTTTGGTTATTATTATGTGACATTCCATCCGTCCGGCAACGGTGAGAAGGCTGGTTAATGATTTGTATATATCATCTTGAATAATGAATTATACTAATTTGATTTTAACATTGACCAATTTAGGTTCGGGATGTTAAAATTAGTGTCAGAGCGAAATATATATGATCTTGCATAGGGTGAGACTAGACCAGTAGTATTAAATTGTGACTATGTACTGTAATGTAAAATTTGGGTTAGGGTTTGGGAAGATGCAAAGGCATAAAGGAGGGGCGAATGTAATACAACTCTGTCCGACGTTAGTGGCAAAATTTGGGTTGCACTTTAGGAAGATGCAAAGTTCCAAATAAGAAGTGAATGTGACACATCGACTGTCCCACTTTGGTATGTGGCAGAATTTGGATTAGGCTTTGCGAAGATACAAAGACCCAAAAGAGAAGTGAATGTGATATATCATCTATCCCACATCAGTGGTGGAATTTGAGTTGGGCTTTGGAAAGATGCAAAGGACTAAAAAAGAGATGACTATGGTATATTCCAATTCGGTGGAATGAGTGATAGATGACTGGTATATGATATTTTGAGTCATGAGGTATTATTAACTTGTTTTAAACATCTTGAGCCCCTCGTTCACACTCAAAAGTTATTGGCTAACCTAGTCTACCTAGACTGTGAACGTTACAATTGCTTCCACAACACAAAAGGTCTTCCAACATAAAGCCTAATGAGCCGGTAGCTTCCAATATTCTCCTTTTACATCAGCAACTGCCAACCACAACTTTAATCGACACCAAAAAATGGATGAAATATCAAGGGAAACAGCAGGAAATGACTTCACTTTCTTTCAATCACCACATATTTATTTGGCAGACACGCATGGATAGCAATTTTAGTGTTGCGTGATATTTCAAAGCACCTCATCTTTTTAACAGAATGATTGTTTTACTTTCTTCCTGTCTTCCTGAAAATTAATTTCCTATTCTAAAAGTAGAAAGGACACAATTAAATCAAGACAGACCTAATACTACATTTCATCAATGTGACACTGAAAATATTTCCATGAGAGATTATATGGGAAAGGAAAGAATACAGGTCCTAAACGTGAAAAAGAGGGCCATATTTTTCTCATCAGACGAAAGAAGACTCAAGAATTGCTTTCACGACTGAGGTTATAATATATTAATTGCTTAGTAGTTACTTGAGGGCTTCAATCAAAATTATTCTTCTTCGAAATTGATCAAAAAATTTAAGTTATCTAGTTAATGTAATTAGAAATTTTTGTCACGTATTCCGTTTTTTTACAATCTTAACTGATTTTTAATAAATAAAGAATTATCATTTCCCGTCATTGGCGAATTATAACTGAAGAAAAGGAGATATATATTGAAAAAGTTTTAGGAATACCTGAATCTCTGAATATTTGCGTATTTACTTTAATAAAGTATTTTATGAAATTTTGATTTGTAATATTCTATTATTACTTTTATAGAGGTTATAATCCTTAAAAAAAAAGGGAGAAATTAGGTATCATGGTAAGTTACAAAATTTAACGTTTTCTCAAATAAAAAATTTTCTTAGTAAAAGTTAAGTCTCTAAAAAAAGATTATCAAACTAAATGTTGATATCCCTTCATATGGTAAAATACATCAAAATAAGTAATCTAACTCAGGAAACAAAATATATAAGGGTGAAATTTTAGACGATACGAGTCAAAATAAGTAATATGTGTTTAGGAGGCCATACTCTTAATAATTTTCTTTAGCATGTGTACAATCTTATATTGTCATCATGTAGCTAAATTCCTAGTAATTTTTTTAACAATTTTTTATTGGAATTTTTACTTGAGACGCAATATTACTACTTAATTTGAAATATCTCTAAGTCCAACTCTTAAATTTGAACTTCAAAATTTTCAAAATTCTTCAGCATTTGAAAAAAATTTGTGTTTGGTAGAAGCAAGATAACAGCTGGTTGCTGAAATCTTCTTCTCCAAATTTGCAACTTAATTGACAAAAAAGAACAAGTCAACTTAGCAAATGCAGATAAAAGACAAAGCATAGCTCCCAGATTTTAAAGACTAAGTTCCTAACAATTCTATAGTAATGTTATGGTGGCTGCCGATTGAGCATCAAATGTTCAAAAAATTTTCTCTATCTTTGACTGTTGGGGACTTGCCAAAATTTGGTTACAGTTAGCAAAAGCAACACAAACAGTTGAAATTTACAGAGTAGTAAAGCTGTCTGAGGTCGAATCCAAGATTGCTTGGCCTTTTTTGCTACCATTTCTCTAAATTAAGCAACCAAAATTTCACTGAAAGACTAACAATGACCGTTCTACACAACTGACTGCCGGGCAGAAAATTCAATTCAAATAAAGGCCATATAAATGAAGTTTTGGATTGGCTGTGATATTGATTTTGCTACGGAATAAGAAAGGAAAGAAGGCTCAAGAAACCATGAGAGAAAAAGAGGGAGGACCTTACCCTTAAAGTTAGTTAATATATCCTCATGAGTAAATCATACTTAAGTTTGACTATCCATTTCGAAAATATACATGCTTAATTGTCAAATATATGTTCTACGATAACAAATGTCCAATGAATACTTAATTTTAAGCAAATATCTGTGCCTGTGCACCAAATTTCAATTGGTTTTGTAATATTATAAGTAAGTTTTTAATCCAAAAATAATTCTTGATAATTGTAGGACTTAAGATAGATATTTTCATATCGAATACAACAAAGGCTTTCATTTTACTATTGTTAAAAGTCCTAAACATATATTAGTTGCAACGAGAATCACGGGATGGTATTGTTTTAAAAAAAAAAAAACTCTAAAATGCGTTTTCCAATCACTTTTTTATCTCACAAATATATTTATTAAAAACAACCTCTAAAAATGATCATAATAATATTTTAAAAAACACCAAAAAAATTTCTTTTAGCACACAAGTAAAAGGGCTAACAACAAGCACTAATACCTAGAAATTACACATGCAGAAACTTCCAAGTTTGCATCTCTTTGACAATATTTTCTCAAGCCAGAAATGAAAGCAATAGAAACCAATAGCTAGTTCTTCAATCTCTGCAGTTAATTAATACTAAAGGGCTAAAGGGGAAATTATTAAAGAATCTAATAATGGTACAACTTCCAAGAAGAGGCGTTTATTGAGCAAGTCTTCCAAAGAACCCTTGTTGATTCCTTCATAATGGAGTCAATAGATGCCAATTATGAATTATTTGGGTTGTTGTGACTGAATTTCTTCTAAAATTCTCATATGGCGTAAATGGTACTGTAATATTTAGTTCATAAAGTGAGAAAATTATTTGTTAAATTTTCCTCTTACGATTACTTGGACCTAAAGCAAATAGAAGTCTTTTTTGAAACTATGTCTCATGACCTAAGAAAGATTCCAAGCATGGTCATCATATCCAACGTAACACTTCTGTTGTGAATTTTTCCTCATAATTTCTCATAGTCATGCACTTGACTCCATTTAAGTTAGAGCATCCATCCACTTAGTCGACTATAAACTTTTTTTTTATGAGAAATGATACAATATTGAAAAGCTTAATTCGCAAAAATCCTATTGGAGCAAGTATAAAAGCTACCTACCATAATGAAAATTACAATGAAATTATTCCAATTCATTTTTTTTTTGTATACGAATAAAAATAAAGAAAGAAAGTGACAAATTAAAAAGAAAGTATTGGAACGTTCGTGGCAAGTGCCCGGCAAAAACATAGAAAAAAACTGGAAAACACTCACAACTATTTTTTTTTTAAAATTATTGTGTATATATGCTTTATGTGTTAAATCACAAAAAGATAGTGTATAAGGGAATATTAGTAAGAAATGGAGTTGGAAATATTGTCAATTCATATACGTACACATACGTAGAATTCTTGAAACCCAAAATTATGCATTTCCGGTTTACTCAATTATTGGAATTAATACAGTAACTATATATCGTAGGATGATTGCGCATTACTTGCATGGCATTTGCTCTTCAAAAATATGTTTGATCATATGAGGAGAGGACTATAGGCAAGATTATATGAGACTCAAATTGTTTTTTTTTTCCCTAATACGAATGCTGTTCACCATCAACATGTGATATTATAATGGTCCAACTTTTACTCTCATCAATTCTTCAAGAAATATAATCACGTTTATACACCAAATACATTTAGGACCACCAATGATGAATGGTTACAATTACGAATATTCTCTGAGTTTGGTAGTGCCATGGGTTTGGCATATGTCCATATCGGTAATCAAAAATAAAAAAAGTAAATGTTCCAACAAGAGTAACAGGATTTGTTTTGTTTTAGTCCAATAGTGTGCATGAACATTCCAACATTTCCATTTTTTTTTTTTTTTTGCTTGTCTTGACTGTTCTTTACATATATATCTTGGGCATGTGCTTTTATTTCTTTATTTTCGTTTAATTGAGGCATTCTACCATTCCACAACAAAATGTCAAATTAGGCATGAATTTTTCAGTTTCGTATCCAACTGTCTAATAATCAAGAAAATGCACAATAATAAGGAAGGGAATTTTCTTGTTTCTGTATTCAATTTTGTGATTACCACAAAAGAGTGTGGAATTTAGGGATCCCTTTTCTTTTCTGTACCTATATATCTAGTTTCTTGCATTGCACATGTCAAACCGAACCCACCTCCATAAATAGTAAGGGAATAATATACTAAGAAATGGAGTATGAAAGCAACTACATCTTTTCATCTCCAATTGATCCAGCCGAATAAGCATGCCTCAAGTGCTGTACTTTAATAATATAAAGGGGATAAAAAAGGAAAGGGTAATTAATTAATTAATCAACAATCAAAGCGAAAGCAAATCGAACTTCTGAAGCAAGCAGCCATTGCAGTCAATCAGGAGAGCTTTGATACTACATGCGTTTGTTTGACCTTTTAAAATTCCTTGGACTTATTGTCGGAAGGGAGGCCAAATATTACCTTATATTGTTACATGTTTGCTAGATTTTGAGAGTACCTTGTATTGCTAAGAAATATAATAGTTTCTGAAAACGTAATAAGTTTTTGTAGAAAAGTATTCTACAAAAACTCTCTCTCTCTCTCTCTCTCTCTCTCTCTCTATATATATATATATATTTGATAGTAATAGTAATGAGATGTTAACATAGCATTGTATAGACAAACAGTTGTGTATACGTAGACATGAACGTACGTGTATGTGTACACATTTTTAGTTTATTATATACACATAGAATTGATTCATATATTTAATTTTCACAGCTCATACAATTTTAATGCATGATAATTCATTCAAGTAAATGCTCAACAAGAGAAATTTCCTAAACTAAGGAAATTTCTACCACGTAACTGTATAGGTACGTTTAGTTAGGAATACATTTCTATCAAATTCTCACGTGTTGAATTGCACTATTCCCTCAAGACAAGCTGCCAAGACTAATTCGCTATATGCTCAGTGCTATGAATCTATTCAATTCCACATCTTAACAAGGCCATGTTTGACACCTTATACGTCATACATCATTGCTTGAAAAATGAGTAAAAGAGGTTTAGGACTCTTGAAAATATGTAAATATTGTCATTTGGCATCTGCCTATAATGATTCTAATTTCACGTAAAATCCTACTTTTTTTTCTAGTCAATTTTCTTTTGGTTAACCACGTGGAGTTATTGAAACCCCACATTGTGCATTCCCATGGACTTAGTTATTGAAATGAATACAATAACTATATATAGTAAAATAATTTTGGCTCACATACATGCATGTTCTCTTAAAAAGTATGTTTTGCATATGATGAGAGGGAGTCGATTTCATGCATTTACTTTTTTTGCCTGATGATGAAGGTGATGATCGCAAATTATTTTTCTTTACGATGAATGCATATGCACTGTCAACATGTGATATTAAAATGGTACAACTTTTAATTTTGTCCACATTTATATACCAAATTCATTTAACAGTTGTTACCAATGTTTTTTAGTTTAATATGTGGTGACATGCGTTTGGCATATGTCTATATCGGTTGCAAATCAATAATCAACATTAAAAAGTAGATGCTTCAACAACAGCAACAAAATATGTTTCGTTTAGTCCACAGTGTGCATGAATATTCCAACATTTAGAATTTTTTTTGCAAGACTTGACTGTTCTTCAATTATCTTGGCATGTGCTTTTAACTCTTTATTTTCGTTCAAGTGAGGCATTTACCATTCCACAACAAACTGACAAATTAAGAACGAATTTTCAGTTTCGTGTCCAATTGTCTAATAATCAAGAAAATGCATAATGAGGAAGGAATTTTCTTGTTTCTGTATTCGATTCTGTGATTACTACAAAAGAGCGAAGAATTTAAGTATACCTTTTTTTTTTTTTTTTGTATCTATATATCTAGTTGTTTGTATTGCACATATCAAAACTGAACCCACCTTGATAAACTGTCACAATAAACAATGAAGTACAAGGAAAAAAAAAACCATTTAATTAATGAACTATATTAGCCAATAAGAGCTTTGTATAATGATAAAATTCTCCAAGGTCGAATATGAATTAATGATGTGATTAAGTCTCAGAAGTATCTAAAATCTAATTTTTCTCTTATGCATTGTCTTGGTAAAGTTTGAGTTAGACAAACAATCTCATGTTCCACACATGATTGTCAATTATCTTTAAATCATTTTCTAACGACGTGTTACACAAACTTCAGCCTCATCATGTAGATAAGGCTGTAGTTTTAGCCACAAAACTATAGATGATATTGTTTTGTCGTATGAATAATTATAAGGTAGTTATGTTGACGCTCTATTTTTTTATTTTTTAATCACACAATATATGCGTACCTTATTCTTTGATTGAAATGTTAGGACAAAAAACGCGGCATTAGAGAAAATAATTTTGCATGGGAAGGGATTTTTTTCAGTGTCCTTTTTGGTTGCTGTTTTATTGTATTATAAAACCATTACTTTCTTTTTCATAGTTCAATTATAAGAATTCTTTTTTCTTTTTGCAAAATTTTGTGGCTGAATCTATTGGAGTATTCGATGGCATCAGACAGAGATTATTTGGCCGATTAAGATTGTAATGGAAGAGAACTTCCCAGAATGTGATAATGGTTGTTAAAATGTAATCCTTTGCAAAGCACAACCACAAAAGGCATAGAATTATTGAATTTCTGATTCAAAACTTTCGGCAGATGTCGGAGGCAAAAGGCAAGAAAATGGAATCAAAAGCTTCGAATTCGTTAAACGAATTATTGAACACTTTCTACAACGTTATGTGGATGCTATATAAGGTGTGAAAAATGATGAGGGATTCTGAAACTTCTCAGATTATCACTGATTTCGGAAAGAATAAAGTCATTGGATGGAGCCAATTGTTTCTTTTTTCTTTCTATTTAGGTTAATGCAGACAACTTTTGATTATAAACAAACCATAATTTGATAAGTAGCTTTGTTTGATACACTCTTGCCTTGTGTTTTACGTCAATTTCCAATTTTAAGCGAACTTTATATAATCTAGCAATTAGATTTTTACTTCTCCAATAGATCATTTTTCTATTACATCAAAAGATCATTTTTTCTAACTATATGTTAATTTTTGTGTCTATAAACAATTATACACTCTTTTATGCATTTTTAACTTGTACCATTAGGATTAATACTTGTACAAGTGTGGATTTAGCCCATTCACTCTATCTTAACATGCAAAAGCTTTTGTCATGAATTGGGAAAAATGTTGTACGAGAAAGAACCAAATTAGCTAGTATATAAGTCTAAAAAACTTGCTCCACCTACCAAACTTTTATACTTTTTCGTTCTTGATAAAGTTTTACCTCTAGATTGTAAATATTACAAAATTCATCCTCCACAGAGAACTTTATAAAATTCAGCTCCTAAAATTTAAGAAAAAAAATTCTAGAGTCACGTTAAGATGCTTAATTGAGCGGATATTTGTTCCTCTTTGTTTTTAGTCACAGTATTATCGTGAATTAAAACTTTTCTGACTATACCACTTTAATGAGACTATGGAATTTCCAAAACTAGTTAATCACGATACAAAGCATAAATAATTCTAAAATACTATGTTACTGCAGATTATGCCTCTAATATTTGTGATATTTCAGTGGATTTAAAAATTTAATAGATATAGAAGTTGTGAAATTAACTAGCACTGGATTTGACAAAATTTAAATAGGACATAAGACAATGTAAATTAACAGTTATTGTAAATGATCCTTGCTCACTAGTAAAGATAAAGATTTATTAAAAATTCGTCATGAATCTTGTTGCCCCGACATACTTTCTGTATCTCGAAAAAAAGATAATGTGAACGACATGTCTATTTTTTGGGTGGGTCAAGAAAGCCTATGGAGACTTCAGTATGATGCTTTCTTTGTTACACTTCATATTTGGATTTTGAAGGACTGCTAAATCCAAATCAGCCAACAGCATTTGGAACAGAGCCAGCCACATCTAAGGTTCTGATCAGGTTGTCTAGTGTTCAATTTAATTGGTTTTGACCAAATCAGCCAACAACATTTGGATCCGAGACAGACCACAGCTAAGGTTCTGATCAGGTTGCCAGACTGTTCAATTTATTTATTTTTTTTTCAAAAAAAAGTTTAAGTTTAATAGTCACATTGGTTGTAAATGATGGGAGGTTTTGGGAGAGAGGAGTTCGTAGGAATCGAACTCTCGACTTCTGGGAAGAGTTATAAAATTCTAAACGCTTGACTCATTATTTGTTTTTATCTGAACATTTACTTGCTAGGAATGGTCACCCTTTTTTTTGAGTTTCTTTTGTGTGTTGTTTTGGATGGGTTTTTTTTTTGTTTGTTTTTGTTTTTGTTTTGTTTTTTTTTTTTTTGGTGGTGGGGGGTTTTTGGTTTTGGCTGGTGGTTTTGTTTTTGGGGGCAAACGATGCTTTATGCACTTTCCACCATTTGGAACTGCGGGCAGTATTCCGCAGAGAAATTTGTGGGCAAAAGGCCCATTATGAGGAAAGTTTTAACACCACTGATAAAAAAAAACATCGGCTAGCATAGTGCACCCAAAAAACTTCACATTTTTATGCTCCTCTCTGAAGTTTTGGTTAGATTTCTACTCTTTGGAAATTAAAATTATAATTATGAATAGCATTGTACTAAAATTTTCAGTTTCACTCCCCTTTATACAATTCTACAAAGATGCACTCACTTAGTTTTTTTTTTTTTTTTTTAATTTATCATTTAAAAAAGAAAAGAAAAGTGAACAGTCCTTTTACAGAGGTACTAATATAGCTTTTACCAAAATTATTGGCAAAGCCCATTAGTATTAATGGACTTTAGGATGGGCTCCCATTAATTGTGAGGTAGCCTTTTGACCTACAAGACACCAACAATACAGGTCTGCTCAGAACTGGACTCATCCGAAGTTCTTTTTTTTTTTTATGAGAAGATCTGAAGTTCATTTGAGATTTGGTTTAAACACGCAACTATTTCCGGATTACCCTGCTGAAATTAGTCAATTATTTCGCTATAGTTAAGGCTTAGGCTTTCCTTTCGATTAAAAGAGATTTTTTTGGTACTAATTGGCAATTATTTTCAACAAATTTCTGAAACGATAAATTAACTTTTAAGTTTATAGTTTTCGTTAAACTTGGGGGAAAAAAAACTGAAAACCTACTCAAGCTAATGATAATAAAAAAATTAAATTGGAGTACTTATTTCAACTTGAGTATAGCTCGACACCAGTAACAAATGCAAATTACCGTTTGTTGGGTTATATTTTTTAGAAACATATTTTTTTAAAAAAAAATATATATATTTTTTAATTAATTTTTTATTTTAAAAATTTATTTATCAAGCAAAATTTTTAAAATTATTACAATAATTTTTTAAAAAATTACCTTAAAAAAATCTATCCAGACATAGCCTTAACACACGTATACTTTCTCCCACAAAACAAACCCCCCTCCCCCACAAAAAATAAAAAAATAAAAACCAAAAACACCCTAAAAGAAAAACTCAAAAAGAAATTCCTCAGTCTACTGCCCAGGTCAGATAAATCTTTATCAGATTTCTCTTATAAAATCGCACACAAATATGCACGGTAGAGAGATGAAGATCTTTGGAAAGCATGTATTTCCGAGGCAGATCATACTTTTTTCGTCTGGGTATGTATGTCTTCTTCAGTTCTTTACCGGTGTAATTATTTAAACTTACTAAACGAAAGTTTTTTTTTTTTTTTTTTCCTTTTTTTCTTGCAATTAGAGCATACTAAAGTTAGTGTTAATGTTAGTATTATCTAACTGAGTTTAGATCAAATTCTCTGATGCGGACTGCAGGCTTTTGTTCTTAGCTTCAACAACGTATGACGTGCATAGATCGATCAAGAATAACGAAAAACCTCCGTCCAAGGAAGAAATGGAAGCTTTGGAAGATTACGTGAGATCATTCCGTCGCCCAACTCGGCGATAAGTCAAATGGTCCTTTCCTTGCCACGTTAAGGCTCGTACAACCACATGCATGAATCACACAACACCGCTTGTCGGTCCAACTAGAGATATAGGTGTGTTTAAATTTTTGAGTAGTTGTTAGTGTAGAAGTATATATGTACTAATATTGAAAATAATTTATCAAGTGACTATCTATCCAAAAATAAGTCATTAAGTTCTTTTGTCCATGCATAATGACATTTAATCTAATATTAAATCAAGTAAATACTTAAGAGAAATAATAAAAAATTTTGTATGTTCAAAGATTAAAAATATTACATTATCTAAGTGAGCGGATACGATAAGAAACTCCGCGTGAATTTTGTTATTTTTCAGTTTTAATCGAGTTCTTTTATTGTATTAGTCTAAAATGTTAAGAAGGGCATATGTGTCATTTTTTAGCTTGCGTAAAGCCTATAAATACTCTTTTCCTTGTAAGACTCATCAATTTTGAAATTTTGTATGTTTAAAGATTAAAAATATTACATTGTCTAAGTACAACTCCTCGATAAATGTCAAATCTTTCAATTTTGTACATCGGTCAATTTATAGTATTTAATCCAAAATTATTTAAAAATTAATCTAACTTTCAACTCATACTTGTTCAACTGTCAATAACTTACAATTATCGCAAATTTTATCCACACTCGTGCACCAACACTTGTAATGGTAAAACTAGGTAATAGGTATTTAATTTTTAAGGGATAAACAAGTCATTTTTTTTACATTTAAAATTTTCTTTTAATTCTAGCAAAACTGAAGATGAGTAAATGACTTAGGTCTACATCTAAGTTATGGCCAAATTATTGTTTTGAAGGGACAATAACGTTTTACACATAGCCAGGTAGCAAAGTAAAATAAGATTATGCTCAATGATTATCTTGAAAACAAGATTATGCTCAATGATTATCTTGAAAAGATATTGTTTGCGGATAACAAAATTATGCTCAACGACGATGCTGAGAAAAACATTAATGCTTTTAAGTGTAGACAAGGCCATTCTTCATGACGGAACTCAAATTTATTTTTATTAGAAAATTTCATTGATAGAAGGTGATCTTTTTATAATTTACATACTTCATTTGACTTTTTTTTTTTCCAGTTAATCTTGTTTAAGTTTTGGTTTTATGTTCTACTTCACAACTACCTTTTGCTATGATGCAATACACCTTACATTGTTTAAAATCTAGTTATAGATCATAAACAAAGGAATGTGCAATAATAGCAGAACGAAAAAATTGTTAAATTTTTTAAGAAAGTATCAACAAATCTTACCACATCATACTTGTTCAATGATACGAAACAAACCAGCAATTTATGCATTTCTTCATGTGATCTTTCTAAACAATAACAAACCAAATTGTAAAAATGAGGGTTCATAATGAAAGATGACCAACATGGTGATGGTATGGTTCTAATGAACACACTTTTGCAACTCCAAACATAATATCAATTTTATTGTTCCCCATATCTCTCAGGAACCTAGAGGTATTAATACAATAGAGAAAGCACCTTATTTTTTCACCATCAAACGGAGCACACAAAACACATATTTAGGTAACTTTTTTCTGATCAAAATTATTGGAACCAAGCCATGATCATTTCATCAACTCCAAGACTTTCTTCCAAGCAGGGCGAGTTGAGATATCATTCCACCATGAGTTCACATGCTTCCTGCCCTTAATTAAATGTCCCAAACCACCTTCAGTCAATAAAAATGTTATTCCAGGAAGGTGACACATATCTGCAATGGTGTAATAATCCCCAGCAAGGTATTTGCTCTTGGACAACATTTCTTCGTACACATCAAGCACCTTGTCAAGCTTGTCCACACAATTGCTGACCAATTTCAAGTCTGTGCGCTCTCCCATTCTTGGAAGAACCTCAAGCTGAAGAACTAGAGCATAGACCATGTCATTGAAGTTGTGTGATTCCACTTCGAGCCATTGATCTACAAGGGCTTTCTCTTCCAAAGTGGTTCCCAAAAGATTTGGACCATGATCAGCATATTTTGAGGCATAGTACCTGACAATCGCCCTTGATTCTGTTGAAAATTTGGACAATATATAATTTCTTTTGAAGGGACTATATAATTTTGTTAACCACAAAGTTTTACAAAAAGGTTTCTTCTGTTTTTTTTTTCTGATAAACCTATACTATTACAATTGGAGAAAGGAAAATAGTATTGGTAGGATTCAAACCCCGACCTCTAGAGTGAAGTTGCAGAATTCTAACCACTTGACCTTCTATTCATTACCAAAAAGTTTCTTCTTGGAGTTGAGTTTTCAAAGAAACCTTCATAACAATGAAAGATTTGTCATATATTCACGTGTGACGTAAACAATTTTTCCACATGGGAGCTTTACACTTTTGACACATCAACTGTAGATGAGACTTTTATGAACTTTTCTTACATGCGTGACGTATTTTAGGCCAAGAGGTATGAAATTAAATATTGTATCCGTGCATCAAAATAAAATCTGACCTCGAAATATGAAATTTCTTATACGCTGTTAAGATAATTTTATGAAAAGATAATATATTAAGATTTAAAGAAAACAAGAGAATTAATAAAGATGGTTCAGGTGGGATTTTTTCATGCATATTGTACTTCCTCTTGAGTATTAATAAATTATTGCTTAATCAACAAAAACAAATTGAGCAAGGGATGAAAATATTACCAAAAAGCCTGAAATCACCGTCCTCAATGACAGGGACTTGGCCAAAGGGCTGCAAAGTGAAATAAATAACATTATATAACATGAAGGATACGAAATAACCATGACTTGCTATATATTGCATCTTAAGTTAATTTTTTTCTGCATATTTTTTTCTTAATTTTTACACAAATATTTGACATGAATCAGAACGACTTTGATTTAACGCACAAAAATTGCTCACCTGAAGGGGAAGAAATTCAGGTTTTTTATGTTCACCAGTCTCAAGGTCAACATGCACAACTTCAAATTCCACTCCCATTTCTATTAGGCAAACTAAAACCCTCTGAGGGCAACCAGCAGTTACCGGGCCATAAACTTTGACTGCCATCTTCACAAGAAAATTTTGTTGGGGATTAATGGAATATAAGGCTCTATATGATGAACAAAGTCGTAATGATATTTTTCTTGTCTTGCTGCAATTGTAAGTGAGAAGATGCTTTCCTTTTCCTTTTATAGGCAATGCCCATGTAGCCAACAGGTCTCAGACCATGAAATATCAAGACCGGGGGTTGTCACGTGAGATTCCTTACACCTTGACATTTTGACGTTTTTGGTTGGGTATTTTTTCTTTTAGAAAATAATATTATCAACGACTGTAATTAGATTTTTAGTTATAAACAGATTTTGACCATATAAGAATCATTATCAAATATATCTTTATCCAACTTGTAATCTGTATTATTGGTTTTTTACGTAAATATCTATATGTTCACACCTTTCTTATTGTAGCATAGACCCTAGGAAAAAAACTTTTGTTGACATCTTCATTATCATTAGTAGATTTTATATTTCGTTTTGAATTAGAGTTTAAGATTTAGGATTTCGAATACATAGTTCAGGGTGTAGGGTTTATGATTTTATGATTTAGGATTTTAATTATATTAATAAAATAGTGGCAACTCTGGCTTTTTGTTTGTTAAGGTAAATTACCATTAACTTTTTATTTGTTAAGAACTATTTTAGATTTTTCTTTTTTAGTAAGTTAGGATAATATAATACTCTTTCAAAATTAAGTTAAATTAGTATTAATTTTGAATAATACTTTATTAGTAAGTGGACTCTTTTGAAATTAAGTTAAGTTAGTATATTAATCCACGGTAATAGATTACGTCAGACGTTATCTTTGACAGCTAACATTGATTTTTTTTTAAAAATATAGTTCATCATATATGTGTGTCTGCGCACCCATGCGTGAAATAAAAAGTTGATTAAAGAACCTAATTAAAATTTTATTTAAAAAATCATCTAACAGCTTATTTTCCAATATATTGTGTGATACTTTGATTCAAAATTTGTACCATTTGGCAGTTTTGGAAATGGTCGTAGTACATGGTCTTTGAACCACTTTGGTGGTTGGCACGTGCAAACAATATTAACTGGTCAGTGGCGGGGGGTGCTAAGGTCCAAGTGCAGCTGAGGGAAGTATAACTTGTCGAGAGAGTGTGAGATTGTAAACACTACTAATGAATCAGTGGTAAGATAAGAGAGCTTAATTATACAGCCATCAAATAATTTTTAGAGTAGAGTAGTCGTTCTTTAAATTAGGACATTCAAGAGAAGCAATTTATTCTTGTGGCCAATGAACTACATTCATCACTTCTTTTTGTTTCTTTTTTTCTTTCTTTCTTTTTTTTTTCGGGGAAGAAAAACAAGAAAGATTGCTAAGAGTAGAAAGGACCTTTTAACCCTTCTTCACAATTTGCTTTAGAAAAGGGAGAGAGAGAGGGGAGGGGGGGGGGTGGGTTGGGGGGGGGGGCGCATGAATACTCTTACTTCACATTGCCACATTCACAAATATAATGCGAAATGTTAGTGCCTTAACTAGTTATATTTCTTTAAATCATGTAAACATAAGAGAATATAACAGAGCATACAAAGCACAAATTTTAGGCTGTTAATTTACAAAAACTTGAGATTTTAGGAAGTTTTGTATGAATGGTGCATTAAATTTTTGATTCACGTCTTGGTGTTAAATTTTTATATAAAGAAATATGTTGAGAAAATGACACCTAGTCACTTCATATATGGGCATGGAACAAATAAAGATGCACATAATTGCCAATAAAACATTGGTCTAGTAAAAAAAATGCTAATATTGATAGTCATCGGACTAAATTTCGTCGTCCTCTCAGAAAAATGCTTTGGCAACGACGTTCTTAAAAAAGAGAAGTTTTGTTATAAGTTATGTCAAGTGATTAATAAAGTTTACTGTAAAAATAATAATAATAAATTATGACAATTGGTTACATCATTATTCATGATCTCACTATTGATACGTGAACTGCCAAAAGTGGAAAAAAGCTCTCACTATGTAGCTTAATTAGTGAGACCATTTAATATTAGGAAATAGATTAATCCAAATTAAAACACATATAAACAATTCAAGAGCTCATGTATTCAATATTATAAGCATCCAAAAAATGTGATCTATGCGAAACAGAAAATGTAATCTATGTGAAAGAATATTTCTGTAGCATTCTTTAAAATGTGATATATGCGAAACAGAAAGGTAATTGAGAATACGAAAAGTGATAAAAAATTATATTTGGTGAATATTCTAAATTAATTTTTCAAATAATACCTAGTTTGAATAGAGTTAAACCATGAAGTAGGGCAAAAAAGGTATAAAAATCTGTAGAACAAGATGGCAATGGGGCGTCACAAGTTCCCTTTGGAACAAGTTGACGCTCTTGATTTATCGGATAAAAAATGGAGGGACGAGATTAAACTAGCAAGGCCAAATTTGGCATGAAATAAAAAGTGATTATACCACATTTCAGTAGACCATGATTTAACAAAATTATAAATTTTAATTGACCTGTTAGGTACACTCTAAATTGTCTGAAATAACAAGAGCCCAATTTGGGTTGTGTCGGTCACCTCATTTTTTGCGAGTTCTGGCAACTTGGATTATTGTTGGGCACGATTCATACGTTACATGTTTTTTCTGAATAATTTGTGTAAAGAGGTTGGGAATTATTACCCGTACTTTGTCCCCCCGAATATATATATATATATATATATATATATATATATATGATGTCAACATGTTGCAAGTTAACTTTTTGCTAATTTTTTTCTGTTTATTTATTAGTGCATCGTCATAGGAAAAAAGGTGATGAGGATAAAATTTGCATGTAAGATGATAATTTTGTCAATATAGTTTAAGGTCAATTGCAAGATTGGATTTGCTTGTATAAGATCCTGTTTTGCAAGATTGGATTTGCTTGTATAAGATCCTGTTTTTCTTTAATGGAAAGATACTTGATTCTTGTTGAGCATGTTAGACAATAGACGCAGTTACAGATGACAAATGGGCGGGACAAGTAGGATTTAATTCGGATTGTGAAATATGAGCCAGACCCAAATAGTCCCATATTTGTTATGGGATCAGTATGGGAAGGGACTAAAATGGTTTAATTCCATTTTGATACCGCCCAAATACACAACAAATCCCATTTCATTATTTTTTAAAACTATCTTTTCCTTATTAATCAATTGCTTTTTTTTAATATCATTTAGTTATTTTTAAGTTTAACCTCAATATTTCCTTTTTTATATCATTTATATTTTTAATTTATTAACCTCAATAAATTTCAAAATTTTTTTGTTTTTAGATTATTCTTTTTTCAATCTCATTTTTTAATGCTTTCTAACCTTTCAATTATAAGATTGATTTGTCTGATATTCTGCTGTGGTTTAATACTTAGTTTTGAATGAAAATTAATTAAGAAACATCTTGTACACTGGTTTCTGAATTACATTTACTTTTTAACTTATAAAATTAATATAAAACTATTTTAAAATTTAAAATTAAGTGAAAAATCAATTGGATATCGCCTAGCTTGATGACGAATCCGAGTGCCATTCAACTAGCTGATTCACTAGTTGCTCTGATTTCAAAAACACTGGTTTGGGGTGATGTGGCCGCTATAGAGTTAAATAGTTATGAACAAAACTCATTTGAGGAAGATATGTACCCGAGCTAGACCGAGAATATATTGCGCAAATGAGTTTGGCAGCCTGGTTTAAATTTAAAAACCTTTTTCTGGTTTAAATTAATATGTTAGCTTGTTTATTGGCAGCCTGCCAAACCAGGAGAAATATTTAGATGGACTCGGTCTACGGAATAGTTCCGTGGACCCCTTGGTTTAGAAACAGCCAACACATCTATACGGTGGGCCATGAGTGATGTGGCAATTTTTAAACTAAGAGGTCCACGGAACTATTCTGTGGACCGGATCCATCTAAGTATTTTCCCCAAACCAACGTGTAAATGAGTTTCCAAATAAACAGCAGCATTGGCCATACAAATTCTGTCATTTCCTTTTGGGTATGAGAATTCCAAATAATTACTCAAATATACTCACATTTAATTGGGTATAACTGAGCCTAATCCCAAATTATTAGTACCCATCCCGTCCAAATTTAATATGCGTACGGGATTCTAACGGAGCTTGGGACTGATTGTTAGCTTTAGAATTTCGTTAGTTTCTTGTCTAAACCACCAAAATTTGCACATCTACACATTTGCACTTGGTCAAGTTCGAATCCAAACTTAACCTAATTCAAATAAAAATAAATAATAAATATAATTCTGTTCTAGATGAAAAATAGACACATTACCTTTACTTGTGCATATATACTTCAATAAACAATAAATTAACAAGCTTTCAAGTCGATTTTTTTTTTTTTTTTTCAGTTTGGTTTGAGAGTTTAGCAACGAACTTTCGAGTCGAGCACTTTCATATTTAACTTTGACTTGAAAGTTTAATCGAACTGCTTGACTGCAATCGAGTGAAAATAGAACTGCTTGATCTCAATAAATCGACTTGATTCACAACCCGATGGGGTGGAATCTTCTTTCTTTTTTAATCATTTCTTTTTTTTTTTTTAGATACGGCGCCTTGGAATCAGGAAGTGCCACCATGAACAAAACTAACGATGACAGTTGTATCACTCAGCTACAAATGGAAGTCCTAACTACTTAAGCAGTGTCTCTTTCTTCTTTTTATTATTTTGGTTGGTAAAAATCAGCATCTATTTTGTGCATCACATGACAAAATCAACTGCATCAGATAATCTCCTGACCAGATGATATACAGCCTACTTTTATTAGTGACATAATGACATTCACTATGCCAGACAATTTGTTCGACCGAGGAGCTTTCTGTAAGGAGAAACACAGGGATGGGGGAAAAAATTCACTATCTACTTTGCTTATAGCTGAGATATAATAACTTCTAATGTACAAATATTTTGCTTTTTCTATGATCTTATATAAATAACCAGGCTCAAAAGCATGTTAACTTTCATATGGCTAAGCTCATGCCTTTGCTAATGGAGATAATGTCCTTGGAGGTACAAGAGACTTAGCATAAGCAATTGGCAAAGCAACTATCTTCTTTGGTTTGCTAACATAAGCTCTCCTTGTGAAATTGTTGTAGTCATTGGCTTCAATCTCATCGAGTATTTGGCGATACAACAATAGCGATGCCCATACCTGCAATTGCCAAGATCAGTCTGGATTTTAAGGGGTTGCAAGAAACTCAAGGTGAAAGAAATAGACTAAAGTTACAATGCATGTGTCAGACTGGAGGAAAAAATGTTTGTTTCAGACGTATAAAGACTCTCTACAATCATCTGCAAGTGAAAGCAGGACATGATCAGAAAATTCTCTCATAGATTTTCATGAAATAGCTACACAGATGGATCTGTATGTACGCTTCTAGATGTTCACAAAGCACCAGCGCATTAGAATATGCATGTATAATGTTTCTATCTATATGGAAAAACATAAACGACCTACAAGTAGAACATCAACGTTTTGAATCAAATGGCTCTGTGTAGTAGTAGGAACCCTAACTATTAATATGAAACAATTTATAGAAAGCGCAGTATAATGTTACCATTATATGCTGGCTCTGAATGGGCAATATAAACATCATAAGTGAAGTCCATTCCTCTCAATTAGCAATTGGTAAGATGAATCATAGCATTTTCAAGTATGTTCAACCTGTTAAGGTCATTAATTTACTTCTTGTCCCTACCATCCCGTAGAGTTATTAAGCCTAGGAAAAAAAAACTATCCCATGAACTTAAACAGGATCAGTTTAAAGAAAATTCATGACTGCTTACAGGCCATCTACTAGCAGAGCTGAGCTCAGTGACTCCTTTCTCTGCCTCGTCAAAGAACTTCCTTGCCCTTTTTATTTGCTTCTTCATAAAATTCCTCCATTTGTCAGTGACCTTTCCAGCAAATATGTCCTCATCTGAAAGCCCTGCCTCTGCTAATTCATCTTGGGGTAGGTAGATCCTTCCTCTTCTAGCACTGCACGAATTGAGTAAACAAATAGAGAAGCGGTCAGGAATCTGAATCCCCACTTTGTACAATTTCCTTTTGCAAAACCCTCGTTAGTTCCCAGTATATGTAAAGGACTGATGTCATAATTATATTCAGCATTTCACTGTACAATATGTTCAATTAAAATCAAGGTACCTCAAATCAACTTTACTAAGATTATCTTTATTAGCCCTCTATGCTCTCCTGGGAGGAAATGTATTCATCCTATTACAGGAGAAGTTTTAGGCCTCCACCACTTTTTTCCACTTTTTACACCGTTAACATTTCAATCTCAGAACAGACACCACACAGATGAACAGGGGTTGGCAGAAAAATAATCTCCTTTAAGAGCAGTTCACATTGTTAAGAAGCTGCAACAATTAATCATATCTTGAACCAATAGATATATCATTTCAAGACTTTTGATAGTTGTTGACAATAAGGAAGCAAACCAGTCAACATGAAAAATAGAATTAACATTCTTTTGGTTTTAGACAATAGCAATTTGCTAAATGCACCAGACGAATAATCATTTGTTGTACTTACTCTTCTCCAACATCCCTTAGTATGTTAGTTAGCTGGTTAGCAATCCCCAATGCCAAGGCAGCATTATAGACACTTTCTACCATTGCTTTCGATCCTGGTGCAATGCCCATAACTGGGACACTCATCAATCCAACTGTACCAGCAACACTAGTAACAGTAGAGATATAGCTCATCAAAGTTTTTATATCTTGACTTCCTTAGGTCCATCCTCATTCCTTCAATCATATCTCTGAATGGCTGCAAATGATGGTGTCCAAAATGACATCAGGAACGCATAGTATAAAAAGCAATTACTCTATAAGAAAAGAGATGCTTCCAGTAAAACAAGAGATAAGCTAGAGGGGAATCAACAAAAGGTGATGAGCAAACGGTCAACACATAATTCAGGCAAATTATGTGATCCTAATTCGTACAGTGACATGAAAAAAAGATCGTATGTATGATACTCCATGATATAATCTTTAGGCAAGTTGAAAGCCAATAATGAGGTTTATAGCTCATGGGAAACATCCGTATTTTTGAAAAATAGCCTCGTTATAATGCTTTTGAATTTAATATTTACGTTAAAAGATAGAGACAGGGAAATCAACATTATTAGAGCACAGAAGTATATCTTCTGTGTCAGAAATGAACAACAGACAAATACCAAAATTTGAACTTCAAGCTAAAGTGGCAGATGCTAAGTGGACCACTTATATTTGACAAACAGGCGTTTAAAGAATTAAAGCTAATTTTAGGTCAAATGTCCTGTTTCAAAGTGAAAAAAAGCCAAGTGCTTTTGTTGACAGAATTGAGACATGGTAGCATGGTACTATACTCAGAAGAACAGCTAATTTTGAGTAGTCACGCTAAAGGAATGCTAAAGTGTATCACCAGATCAGAAAGGCTTACGACAGTAATAATAGCAGTAAAAAGTAATCAATATCAATATGGTTCTGAAATCTTGATAACAGTTGCACTAGGCCTGTAAAATGTACAAAAAAAAGTTGTAAGAAATTTGAGTTCTGACCTGGATGTCAACAGGAAACTTGGACGCAGTATCTGACAAAGCAGCATCAAGCATATCAAAAGGACGGCCTCTAAACACATCTTCCAGTCTCGCCTCCCACCTATCCAATGCAGTCGGCGTTATATGTGATGCATTTGGCCCATCAACGAGCTCGTCTGTTCTCCTGCACCAAACTGGTAAAGATAGGAAAGTATAACTAATGTCAATGATTGGGTGTTGTCATCAAAGTAGTGGTTAAACCAGAAATCCCAGGGAATACAGTCATATCAAGAAATGGAAACGGATGATAGAAGAATCCTCCTCTGGCAGAGAATAATATCTATACAAGAAGTATTTCAGACTATTCTAGTAATTTCAAGCAGCTGACAAATCAGAAGAGATCATTCTCATTCCGCATTTAATTGAAGGTGCATGTATCTGAGAAAGCAACTAAAACGAATAATAAGCAAAAAAGTTATGTCAATATAGTTAATTCATGGTCACTGTCAAATAAACACCTATGATTTTGAGCTTAATATATAGTTTTATACATAGCTCAAGCCCTTCAATTAGGAACCAAGTTTTAACATTTTTAAAATATATATTTAAAATACCACATGACGACTCAGTCTTAAAACTTGATTGGAAGAGTTTCAAATTGGTACAGTTCAAATCAATACTATTGGGAAAATAGAGGGCAATTGAAATTTGCTTCTTTTGCAGTCCATTTTTCTGCAAATTCAGTTCAGACGAATAGCAGCTTTCCATTCTACACAATGCTCTGGTAAGAATGTGATGAATATAACAAGATTGTTTCAAATTTCACTCACAAAATTCGGTATATTAATTCTCTGATCGATATATAACATTTTAATTCAGTAACCACACTATACATTCACACAAGCTTTCTCAAGATCACTTGAATGATATGTAACATGAACCAATGGAGAAGGTTCCCCAAACCATTCAAACATAAACCGCACCTAAATGATACTCCTTTAAAACAATCTGACTGTTATGGAGTCTATTGTTCTACCAACAAAGGAATGTCGTGTATCAGTACTCACCATATATCGCCCAGATAGCTCTTCTTCTCTCAGGTGTCATTAGCATCGTTCCTACAAAGGACACAACCAAGATTAGAACAAGCTATTCTATTGAATAGTGCAAATCAGTTACTAATATCAATTAGTATCTTAATCCAATTATTTTTTAGCAAAAAATGAAAATAAGAGAGCTAACCCAAGTAAAAAGTCTTTGCATATTCTGCACATAGTTGACCGCATCGATCATAAGCTTCACTTAAAACGGTCAAATTCCCTGGAAGAACAATATCGGGATTCACCTCCCAATTCTCTCTGGATCTCAATTGCCTATTAACCAAGGCTGCCTGCTTCAAAACCACATCATAAACCTTTTGCTCTGAAGACATCGCAATTTCTCCAGCTGGGCTAACCATCACATTGGGAATGACAGAAAATTTTCCTTGGTTCTTTAAACTAGACCCTCCCAAGCAAGAATTTCTTGAATCTCCATTACGATAGCTAGAACTCCGCTTTTGTTGCTTACCCTTTCCAAGTCTGCCATTACACAAGAAGTTCATATCCCGATCAACGAATCTGAACGAATCAAGAAGTCGGTTTCCATGCCGTATTGGTTCCAAGAATGCAGTGCTGTTTGAGACCTCGGAGCTAAAGCTAGGTGAAATGACCCATAGCAAAGCAACAGACATGCTGAACTTTTCAGGGAGGTCTAAACAATACAGAATTTTGTCTTTCCTTCTATTCACTTCTTTCCTTGGCCAAGTAAACCACTACTATAATACTCAGCAGCTAGAAATTTATCAACTATTAAACAATTTTAAAAAATTCCCCTCGTTAGTCTAAATAATACAGAATTCTGTATTTCCTTCTGTTCACTTCTTTCCTTGGCCAAGTAAACCACCACTATAATACTCGGTGGCTAGAAATTTATCAAGTATTAAACAATTTAAACAATTCCCATCGTTAACGCTACAGAAATCCCACAACCAAATTATCACCAACCTCCTATCAAACAAAGTAATGAAGCAACTTCCAACAGCAAGAAATACCAGTTTTCGGCTCTCTGCATAGTAAACCAATATTCAAATTGACGTTAACAGTCGACATTAACCAAAGCACAAAATTCAAACCCAAATCAAAAAGAAATAATAGAAAATCAGTAAAAGCACCTATTAGCAGCAAAAAAGCAAGGATCTTCAGGAAATAGTACTACTTAGATCTCTAACTGAGACAGAAACAATAAAATAAAATTGAGGATTGCTATCTATCCTATCACAGTTCTTAGAGTCATGGGCTGTTCTATTTTCAGTCAACTTGATTAGAATAATCTCACTTTCCACCGTCCATACACATAGAACCTAACTAGATAAGGCAAAGACTGAATCTTTATTATAAAATCAGAAGCAAAGATATGAAAGCAAGAGTTAAAAAGAAAAAAAAAACCAATAAAACGATTAAAATGCAATTGAATATCCATACAAGGAAGAAAACCAACCTGATTAATTGCCTGAAAGTTCAGAAAAGCTTCCAGTGTAGTTGAAAACAGGTTCTTAAGGCATCAACATCAATGGAAAAAGGAAAAATAAACACAAAAATGGACAACTAACAAGTCCTCCTTTCACAATCTTCCACCACTTCAGTTGCTCTATAACATTCCAGAATTCTTAATAAGATAAAAGAATGTAACTGCTCTTTCTTCTTCTCTTTTATTTGCGTTTACTTTTTCTTGGTTTACTGTGGCATTTTACACACCACACACACCTTTCTTGTACCCTTGTGCTGAGTGGAATTTTGAGTGATTCATATTCATACTTCGCTTATTTTGGTCAGTTATTTATTTTCACTTAATTGCTAAATTCTATGGCTGTAAAAAGTATGGGCAGAAGCTATGTTCCCCCTTACCTAAGCCACGCCGCCCCCTTTTCTTTAATTTGTTTGTCTGACTATTATCACAAATAATGTCGCCTCATCCTTCAAGTCAACAACTATCTGAACGGCGTAACGTAAGTAAGTAAGTTTTATTAGATTTTTTGTCAAACGTTTCAAAAAAAGTAATAATAATACTATCGGGACATAAATTATTTTGAATTATTAATCTTTTATGACAAAACTTACTCACGAACTTAGTGCAATTCATCATCGTTTAGTTGACAATACATGTCACTCATTTTTATGCCGTATGTCAGCAGAATATTTCGAGGATCCTAGTATCTTTCTTTAAATTTCTTGAGTTGTTTTCGGGGGAAGGAGACTTGAGCTAAATTAGTTTATTAACCGTTGGTGCAAGTTGGGCAATCTTTCTTAAGGGATTTAAATGACCCATGTTCGCATTTATTGAATTAGCAATTTTGTTATCTTAACTAGGCTCTTCTATTTGTCGGGTATCTAATGAAATGACGTTAACATCAATTTATATGTCGAATTAGACATTTTTCTTCATTTTAGGCTGCTTTGTCTTCTGAGGAGGCTAGTGATAAACACACTCTAGATTTAGCATATACGCATCATTCTTGTCCTTTGATTGATTCACAATGTGGACTTAAAAATCGAATAAAAAATCTTATAATTACCTATCAAACGATGAAAAGAATTCACTTTTTATTTTATTCTATATTTTGGTAATCTTGGTTTTCCTCCTTCTGACTTATAAGTTATAATAATTAGAAATTTTCTTAAATAGATTCCTTCTCCCGCCCAATAGGAATTGCATACTCGATGGCAGCCACGTGTAATCATAACGTTATCAGTGGATAACGTTATCTAAATATGGTGCTCCGGATTGTAAACTTGTACACATGTAAGGGACTGAATGGATCAGCGATTCTTCTTTTATAGCCAAAGAAATCGTTGGTGCTAGTGGACCCCACGGCGCTAAGTGCCAGGCCAAAAAGCTATGTTTTCAGACTCGGACCGGATATCGAACCGGCTGAGCTCAGGGGTCAGGGGTCAATGGGTTCGACCGGGGGTCGATTCGGGGTCGAACCGGATGACGTCATAAATATTTTATATATATATATATATATATATAAACACACACATATATACACTTACTAATTTTTTTCTTAATTTTAGTTGTTAGTCCAAAAAAATTATAGCCAAAATACCCTCAATAACCATTCTGATATCTTGGTATTAATAGTTAAAAAAGCATTGAATTGAAAAAATTATAAATAAATATAATAGACTCAAATTATTTACTTTTTAATATAATTGGTATAAAGAAGTAAAAGTAAAGCAACACTAATATTTTGTAATTGGTCAAAGAAGTTGGTTGCTTTTGGATTTGATAACTAGCCCAAGCAAATAAAAATCATGTGTTGATTTAGCATTGATGTTCATTTGTTTGATTTATGTCAATGGGCTCATGTCATTGTCAAAATTCAAAGACAAATAATTGTTGTAATCTATTTTCTTTAGACAATGAATATAGAAGCCCACAAAGATGTATAAGGTCCCATATCTGATTAAGTATGGAGCATTAATGGGGTTGGGTTTATTTTTGACTTTTGACCAAAAAAAAAAAAAAAAAAAAAAAAAAAAAAAAAAAAAAACTGGCCGGTTTCCGGTTTCCGGTTTCCGGTTTCCGGTTTTTCCCGGTCAAACCCGGTTTTTGACCGAGTTTGACCGGGTTTTTAAAAACCGGTTTTTTACACTAACTCGGACCGGACACTTGGCCGGTTCCCGGTCCGACCGGTCCGACCGGCCGGTCCGGTCCGAGTTTAAAAACACAGCCAAAAAGGGCTCTAAGAGGAGGGAGAGAAACTCATTGTCTGATTTGTCTCCTATCTCCGACCCTGAGTTGAGTGGGATCAAAAAGTCCACATAAGAAACTGTAAAAATGTAACTGTTTATGAAAAGACCTAAATGCATCCGAAGCAATTGGCATTGTCTCCACATGTTGGTGTACAATGGTACCTAGGGTTCTGTATCTGACACGTATATCTTTGCACTTTCCTTGACTTTTTGGGTGTCCTTTCTGTGCAAAAATATGGCCTACAAGAGAAAATACATCCGTTCTACATCCGTTCTGTGATCTCAACCATGAATCTTATAATATAAAATAGAATCAGATAAATATTTTAATATTATTTTATTATATTAATATGTATCATTATATTTGTGTATGAAATGGGGCCTTATAACTTTCGGTTGCCACTAGTTCACGATGCAGATTTAAAGACTAAAATTTGACGGATGAGATTGAATTACACTGGCTAAAAATGAGTTTCCAAAGTGACGTCATTTCGCAGGAAAAAGTATTACATTACAGTTTTGAAAAATTATATTATGATGCTAGACAGTCACACCATAATGTTATACAATTACACTGCATCCAATTTGCACGAATTGGAAGGTGGACAACTTGCAAGGCCCTAGATTTGCTTGTGTATCACTCTTTTAAACCACAATGTTTATAAGTGAAACAATAGAATCGGTTCATACAAGAATATCCTGTCCAAATTGCGTTTTTGGAGAAATTATTGTATAAACTTGGTTTAATGTCCCACTTGTGGATTTTGTAATTAAAAGAGAATATAAGTAGTAGCAATAGCAATCGATTGCGAAGGTTTACGGCCAAGATTTGACTAAGTTTCAAAGTTTTAAAATATGTGGTAAACATTATCGTCGGATATCTATTTTGGTGCATTGTGTAAGACTTTGTATTCGATTCACGGAATACTGCTTGTAATTTTGTATGTTGTACAATTCAACTTACAGAACTGAGATTCGCATTTTCTTAACTTATCATACTTCTAACTTATTAATGCACTCTTTAAGTGAAAAATTTATATCAATAAATAATATAAAGAAATGTGTAAAAAGTTGAAAAAGAAATGTGTGTTTTCTAAATTTATAGTGTGCAAACTTCTATGAAAAGTTTTACACACCTATCATTCCTCGTTCAAAACAATTATTGCTGGTAGCCAATATTCCTGGCCCAACTCCGTCCTTTCGTAGGCAATTTGAAGAAGACTTCGATCTCAATCTCACGAAACATGGGATGGCTATTAATTTTTTGTGTGTGTGTGTGTGAGAGAGAGAGAGAGAGAGAGGACAAATGGTTTGTTTCCGCCATTTTCTCGTTTCTAGTTGTTGTAAAGCAATTTGGAAGGCAAAAGAAAGCTGCATGAAAATGAAAGCAACGCCAACATCAAGAGTTATGTATCAAGTTTCGGGTGTTGGCATGTTTCTTTTTCTTTTTCCTTTTCTTTTATATTTAATTTAATGCTCCATGCATGTGATACATTAGCTAATTGTACGCATCATGTCAATCAAATAGGACTTTTATTGCTAAAGATTTTTATTCGGTTATCACCAAAGAATTTAAGGAGTAGTTTGGTTTAAATTCCTTAATCACTGTCACTATAGATATCATTGGAGAAATATTGGAGATCTGCCTACGGCATCATTTACAACTAAAAGAAGGAACAAAAGGGACAAAAATGGTCTCAGTTTGAAATATTTTGTGCACAAACAGGTATTCCGTCACCTATCAATTTCTAGCCGAGTATAATTCCCACAAGCACTTGCTGACTTGGATTGAAATTTTGTTTTTACTTTTTATGTATAACTGGGAGAATGCGAAAATAATACCCTTAATATTGATGTCAATTTTTTCATAACACAGCATCCAAAAAATTTGATTTTGTACAGGGTGGAGATTTGAGTAAGCCAAAGTTAATGACAAGCAAGGGCTACAAGGACTCGCATGTTGGCCTTTTGTCATTTCAATCAAGTTAAAGTGTGCGTAATAAGTCAATTAAAATGTGTAATTTTACTGAATCATGGTTTAACCTTACTGAAATATAATGTAACCATTTTTCACACTAAAATAATATTGTTTTTTGATTTTAAAATTAGCTTCGCTTGCTCAATCTCGTCCCTCTATTTTTGTTTCCTTAAATTAGAGGCATTAACTTGTTCCAACTGCAACTTGTGAAGTACTGTTTCCACAAGTAACACAAAATCACCTAGTATTCTGTCAGTCAAACATTAGAGGATGCTACTTTTCTTATTCATTTGAAAAATCTGCTTAAAAAATTCCACGAACAGTATGTATTTATCATTGCTACTTTGCTATTGTGTGCATTGACGCAGCTTATTACAAGATGGACATGCAACTTACTTTGCTTATTTTTACTTGGAAAATTTTCACAAAATTTTCATAATCATCAACATGTATAGTGCCAAGTGTACTTTGACCTACGCTGCTTACAATCCACTGAAAACAAAGGGAAGACAGAAAAGAGTGGACATCAATCAGTGTCCAATTTAGTGAACAAATTATGAGGAGAAGACTTAGAAGAGCCGAAGAAATCGATCAGTTTTGTCCTTTCTGAAATGCGTTGCAACTAAGACAAACAAATTGAACTTAGGAGAAAGGTCGAGAAGAAAAAGAATTGAAGGCCAATGTTTCCATCCTTTCATTTGGTTTTTTGGTTGGGACCTGACCTGGGCTGAGTCCTGAAGGCTGCAAAGATCTAAAAGAATTGGCTAGAATTTGACTCCCTAGACTGAATATTCTTTTGCTCCAATTTTGCACATTCCTTTGTTTTCCATACGTTTAGTTTTTGGTGTCATTTGTGACAAATGAGTGCCAGTACCACCCCATATCTTTTCTTCGATAACCAGCGCTACAATTCAAGATTCAAAATGGTTTTATTACAATTCTTTTCTGTTTAAGGGGGAGTATCCACTGTACAAAGGAAAAGTGATGGTTTGAAACAGAATCATACAGAAACCTCTAAACCTGAGTGTTGAGTGACTTGAATTTTATAGTGCGACCTGATTTATGATCTAATCTGATATTTAGGATTTTGACCCGAAAAATAAGAAAAAAATTTGAGGTCCGTGGTGGAAGCAGAGGGCGAAGGCTGATAAGAATAAACTATGGGTTATAAATATACATATACAGGGGTTTTACAATGTATACTGAAAACAATTTTCTCAAGTAATAAGAACTCTCTCCCTATTCGTGAATGTAAGCTAAATTGATCGAATCATGTAAATTCTTGTATACTTTATTTTTCTCATAATTTTCTTGTTAATCTGTGCAACACTGAGCACTGAGGACACAAGTTATTTCTTTCTGCACATCATATTATTATAGTTACCATCACGACATGGTAATAACAACACTGCAAGCCAAAATTGCTAAGAGTACAAGTAGTGCTTCCACTGTTTGTTCAAGTATTTCTCTCAAACTAGTTACTCTGAGCTGTGAGCATTAGAGTGGAAAAAACATGCAAGGCCTAATATCTTTTGCATCCTGATGTTTTCTTCCCTTCTTGACTTTGTAGGAAAGTTTTGGAGATGGTAAAAGCTGAAGTCATTTTCAAATAAAGTGGTTCAACACACTCTGAAACATTTGATGAAGTAGGACGACCTCATAAAGTTAATAAAAAAAACCTTCGGTCTCAATTTAGCTTTCTGTCCATTTAGCCTATCCAACTATTTGATCTAAACAATCAAAAAATTAAAAAGTTGTTTGTTTGCACCAATGATTCCACCTCGATGAGTAGGTTAGGTTAATGTAATTAACTTAAAATTTGCACGCAATATTTGTATGGTACCACGTTCATTATGAATGATCTTCAATTAGACTATCATAATTATATTTATTAGAATGTAATGGAGGTGACAATTTCCGTTCAGATACAAGAGGATAGTTATCAGATACTAGTAATTTGAAGCAAAAAAAAAAATGAAAAGATATATGATCCTGTATTAGTTAATTGAAGATAATTGTACGATGGATTGTTGGTATGGTATTGCACTCAATCGATTAGAGTGGAAATTGTTCCGCCCATAAAAATAAAATTCATTCACCACTTTCTCTCATTTGGACTCCATTCGCCTTTTCTCTCCTTTGGACCCATTGTCAATAAGAACCAGAAACATCCCCTGTTGGATCTTTAATACAAAATTGACAAAACATCTCCTCTTCTTCATTTTCGTTCAGTTATCTGTTTCTTTGGGAAACCATCTACATGGTTGTTTTTGAAGTAGTTTTTAAAAAATATTAGTGTAACAGTTATAAAGATTGTTTTTGATAAATATACTTGCGAGATAAAAAATTAATTAAAAAAATGTACATGAAATTTTTAAAATTTGTGTTTCTTAAAAAAGAACCGAACGAACGGAGCCATAGTTGGTCATGGTCCACAGGGTGAACATTCACCAATGCAACACGGTCTTGGCCCAATTTTATTTTTGGACCAGAAACCCAATTTTGGGCTTTCCATTTTCATTGTCTTTGGTCTCCCAAATGATCATCAACATAGCCTCGTGTCCCCATTTTGGTCCTGTCGTTTTTGGCGCGCATATTCCAATACAAACGGCTAAGTTAGTAAGTTGATATTGGAAGGAAGAAAGGTATTAAAACCAATCCCCCAAAAGCAAGTATAAAGATTTCCTTTGCCTTTTTATTAGGAATCTCCTATAAGAAACCAATGCCCACAAAATTCTTTTCTTTAGCTCTTTTCTACTGAAAAGAATGTTCTTTCTCCTCTTCCTTTCCACCCTACTTTGCCTTTGTTTGAGTCCATTTCCAGCCTGACATCCTAATCAATAAAGCAGAGTTGATTGATCACGAAACCATCTTTGTTGATGTAGTAGATAAGATCATGGTTGACACCATTCATCTATAAATGCAGAATAAAATTCAGCATTAGTCAGAAAAAAAAAATCTATTCTTGAACGATCTATATCTTGTTCTTTCAAACCTGTAAAATGGCTTCTGTACCAGCTCTAAAGAGATCTGAGTCTCTAGTTGACACCATGCCTGAAGCATTAAGGCAAAGTAGGTACCATATGAAGAGATGCTTCACGAAGTATGTAGAGAAAGGGAGGCGTTTAATGAAGGCTAACGATCTGATGGATGAAATGAAGCAAGTCATTGATGATCATATCGAAAGGAACCAAGTATTGGAAGGCTTACTCGGATATATCTTGTGCACTACAAAGGTATGAGTTGATTGCATTTTGAACTGCATTCATCTTTCTTACTGGCTTGAATTTGCAAGACTGTGGATTACTGCACTGAACAAGATATTATCATAATTTTATTCTTTACGTGTTTTACAGGATGCTGCTGTTATTCCTCCATATGTTGCCTTCGCGGTAAGGCCAAATCCAGGATTTTGGGAGTTTGTTAAAGTTAATGCTAATGATCTTTCAGTGGATGGCATCACCGCAACAGAGTACTTGAAATTCAAAGAAACAGTAGTGGATGAAAAATGGTAATATTTTATTCCTTTTTCATCAATTCATAGATGTAATATTTTCTTTTCCCTAGAAATTCAAGATTTAATATACTACCAATTTGGCCTTTTCCAGCAATTCATTACCATCAAACCAAGTCTTACCTTTTTGTATTCCCGTTTTGTCACATGGAGAGTAAGTCCAAAACTATGAAATGCAATATTGTTAGAAGATCATAAGAAATAATCTCACTTTTGAAGTAGTATGCTGCAAAATGATATATTGTACTTACATAATCTAATCACACACCGAATAACTTTGACTCTAAATGCAGGGCAAATGATGAAAATGCATTAGAACTAGATTTTGGAGCAATGGACTTCTCCATACCTCACCTGACCTTATCTTCTTCAATTGGAAATGGAGTCGGCTATGTTTCAAAATTTTTGGCGTCCAAGCTGAACGGTAGCCCTGGGAGTGCACAATCTCTTGTGGATTATTTGCTCTCATTAAACCACCAAGGAGAAGTATGGCATGAAAAATCTCAACATAACTGAAAAAACTCATGTAAAAATGTATACTTACCAGCCAATGGTGATAATATTTTAATTGGTGTTTTTCACATTGAATTTCAGAAACTTATGATAAATGAGACCATCAACACAGCTTCAAAGCTTCAGTCAGCACTGATAGTAGCGGATGCAGCCCTTTCTTTACTTCCAAAGGATACACCATATCAGAGCTTTGAGCTAAGGTGAAATATACACCTTTTCCTTTATTAACTCCATTCCCAGCCCACGTTAGAAACTGATACATAGGAGAAAATATCTTTTACAGGTTCAAAGAATGGGGCTTCGAGAAGGGGTGGGGCGATACTGCTGAAAGAGTTAAGGAGACAATGAGATCACTCTCTGAAATACTTCAGGCTCCAGATCCATTAAATGCAGAGAAGTTCTTTGGCAGGCTTCCAATAATATTCAATGTTGTGCTATTTTCTGTCCATGGGTACTTTGGCCAATCAGATGTTCTTGGCTTGCCAGACACTGGTGGACAGGTACACATTCTGCAATTTAGTGACTGAACAAAACAATAATTATCCAATGTCAATTGAGTTAAAAGTTGCTGTTGTCCAAAAGCAGGTAGTCTATGTTTTGGATCAAGTTGTATCTTTAGAAGAAGAATTGCTCCTAAGAATTAAGCAGCAAGGTCTCAATGTGAAGCCTCAAATTCTTGTGGTAAGTTACTTGCATGAGTAAAAGTTGTAATGGTTATAAATGACAGATGATCATTGAGCATCTCCTTGTTATGCAGGTTACCAGATTGATCCCTGATGCCAAGGGAACTAAATGTAACCAGGAATTAGAACCAGTAAATAATACAAAGCACTCACATATCCTGAGAGTGCCATTTAGGACAGAAGATGGAGTCCTTCCTCAGTGGATTTCTAGATTTGATGTTTATCCTTACCTTGAGAGGTTTGCTGAGGTATGCACTGGGAATCAGTTGTTGTATCTGTTCCTTTTTTTCGTTTTTTTTTTGTGGGCAAATTATTCGCTTGTTGGGCATTACTTAGTATTTCCATTTGTCTGATAGGATGCCAGCAACAAGATCATAGGGCTGATGGAAGGAAAACCAGATCTAATAATTGGAAACTATACTGATGGAAATTTGGTGGCGTCACTCATGGCAAGCAAACTTGGGATAACACTGGTATCCTTTTCATTTTTTGTGATTATAGCTATATATTATAAAAGTTTGCTACAATTCAAATTTGAAAAGATAATTTACCAAGTGGGTGTATGATATAGGGAACAATTGCACATGCCTTAGAGAAGACAAAATATGAAGATTCAGATATCAAATGGAAGGAATTAGACCCCAAGTATCATTTCTCATGCCAATTCACTGCCGATTTGATTGCAATGAATACAGCTGATTTTGTCATTGCAAGTACATATCAAGAAATAGCAGGAAGGTAAAAACTTCAAGCTCTTACATACACTTCACATAAATTAAAACTTCTGCATGTTTACTAGCGTACCTGTTCATTTGTTCTTGGTGCATTTTGTGCTCTTCATGAGACTAGGCTTTCCAATGTTGGAAAACAATTTCCTCGGATACAGTTGATAAAAATATGCCAGTGGGATAATATTAACACCAAATAGTCAGTTAAAAATATTGAAATATACTTAAAATTATGGATTTTTGATGATCTGCAGCAAAGATAGACCAGGCCAGTATGAGAGCCATGCTGCTTTTACACTTCCCGGGCTCTACAGGGTTGTTTCAGGCACCAATGTGTTTGATCCTAAATTTAACATTGCTTCTCCTGGAGCTGACCAGTCAGTCTATTTCCCCCATACTGAGAAGCAGAAGAGACTAACACAATTTCGTCCTGCCATTGAAGAACTTCTGTTTAGTAAAACCGAAAATGATGAGCACATGTAAGTTTCAAATTCCAGATGTCAATAAATATGTGAAAGTGAAAAGCTGCCCGGAATTCTAAAACCTTTGATTTTTTCTGACTCTTCCCATGAACAGTGGATTCCTAGAAGATAAAAATAAACCTATCATTTTCTCCATGGCAAGGTTTGACATTGTTAAGAATCTCACTGGATTGACTGAGTGGTATGGAAAGAACAAGAGGTTGAGAAACTTGGTTAATCTTGTTATTGTTGGTGCATTCTTTGATCCCTCAAAGTCCAAAGATAGAGAAGAAGCAGCTGAAATAAAAAAGATGCACATGTTAATAGACAAATACCAACTAAGGGGTCAGATAAGGTGGATAGAAGCTCAAACTGACAGGAATCGAAACAGTGAGCTTTACCGCACTATTGCTGATACAAAAGGGGCTTTTGTTCAGCCTGCTTTATATGAAGCATTTGGCCTCACCGTGATTGAGGCAATGAATTGTGGATTACCAACATTTGCAACCAACCAAGGTGGTCCTGCTGAGATCATAGTTGACGGGGTTTCCGGATTTCATATTGATCCGTACCATGGAGACGAGTCAAGCAACAAAATTGCTGACTTCTTTCAGAAATGCAGGGAGGATCTTGAATACTGGAACATAATTTCAGCCCAAGGTCTACAGCGTATATATGAATGGTACTAGAAAGCTAATTTCCAAATAAACTGCAGTATGAGTACTTGCTTCACTTTTCCATATTCACTGCGAAATTTTGATGATAAAGACAAATAATGAATCATCATTTGACCCATATTATTAATTTCTTTCTGATTATCTATCGGTAGATTGCAGAATGATCACTTTTGTTTTTTTGTTTTGCAGCTATACATGGAAGATCTATGCAAACAAGGTTTTGAATATGGGGTGTATATATAGCTTCTGGAGGCAGCTGAACCTGGAACAGAAATTAGCAAAGCAAAGATATATCCAGACCTTCTACAGTCTTCAATTCAGGAACTTGGTAGAGTACCATACTCAAATAAAATACAGCTATACTTTTGCGAAGTGAAATTTTAATTTTTCAGTGACACTGTTACAGGCAAAGAATGTTTCAGTAAGAAAGGATGAAACTCCAAAGCAAGGGAAAAAGGAGAAACCTAAGCCCCAGCCCTCAAGGCATGAATGCTGTTGCCAACTCTTTGTTTTCCTGTGAGAGACTTGCATAAAATTATAGCTGCTAGGATTGTCACAAAGTTTTTCTCTTGCGCATTTTGTTTAATAGCTTCTATCCATTAGTTTCTCAACCAAAGAATGGCATGAAAAGATGAAATTAACAAATGAAAGACTTTGGAAAATGGTTAGAGACACTACTAAGCTGGAAAGATAGAAATTTTGGATAGTTAAAGAACAAATAGGATAAAAAGAAAACTGCTGCTTGTTGAATGAATACATTAATTTCTGTTGCAAGTATAGTCCCTTAAAGTGTTAGAACTTGTCATACCTCAGATTGTAAGTAACCTATGCTTTAAATCTGAAAAGCAGAACAAAATTATTAATGTAAAACTAAGCTCCATTTTCCTGGGAGGAACCATTGGTTCAGCCACTTTGTCAGAGAGATCCATCACAGGGTCATCATAAGAAAAACTCTAGTTCCTGAATACTGGCATAGCTTTTGGTGAGAATGGAATATCTGCTCCCAATTGTGCTCTATTTCTCTGCATCAGTTTTCCAGAAAGAGACAAAAAGGCAAATAGAATAGGGTAGAAATTAGAGGCAAGTACAAAACAGACAAAATAAGTTTGCATATTAAACTAGAGCAAAATCTTAGTGATGCCACCAGCTCTAAGTTTGAATACAACAGACATCATATTTTTTAAAATTTTTTTGGTGAGGTATGCCCTTTTTCTGCCGAGTAAGCTAACACAATTCTTAATTTGGCATCAGGCGCTCACAATCCAAGCTGCAAAGGTAGGACTACCAAGCTGCTATCTCGTGTTGTGGATATTTTCTGTGGGAAATGCCTTAATGAACTGATTCAAATTCCAGGTTATTTGGAGCTTGAAGAACAGGAGCTTGGCTTGTGATCCCGACTTCTGCTGCTCTAGTCCCCAGAGTCTGCTAAATTTGTCACTTGTTATCATTACTATTCTTTTTGTTTTTTCAAGTATGAAGAAGGATAATAAATGTAAAGGGAGAGATGAATTGTGTATAAGGAAACTATTAGACAAATTATTCGATGCTTTGCATCTGTATTAAGGGACACCCTAGTCAGATCAGCCTAGTCCTGATTTACTGCACTAGGGACTAGAGGTGTGCTGTAAACAAATCAAGTCAAGGCGAGCTTGGATGCATGGTTGTTTGATTATCAAATTCAGATATCATGCTTGTTTGCTGGTTGTTTTGTGACTTAACACTCATCATATTACCATAACTAGTGACGAATATTCATTTATGAACTACTATGCCATGCCTTTTTGTTTATAATTTTGTATGGCTGTTACTCTTTAACTTTAACAAAATCTGACTGGTTAGTTCTTTTCTATGGTTGACCAATGTCATGGCCGCAGAATCCTGTCTTAATTTGGTGCTGACCAGATCTTATTTTGATCATAGGAATCAGAATACTATTTGTAATGTTTTTTATCTACATGACTACATCAGAATACTAAAATTTGCCCCGCACTATTTATATTCTGATTACAGTTACTGCTACCTTTGATTTGTGAACAAAGCCTTAAAATTATGCATCGGATTCTGAATCAGATATAATTGGAATTCACGTCAAACAATCAAATCATACATCGTAGAAATTAGATTTCTCTAGTTCTTTAGTTACATTAAAGAAATTTAGTACATGAAACCATTGTTCCCACTTTTTTAACCGGTGAACTGCAATGGTGTCAGGAATGAGGTCATGCGAGCACCTTCCATTAGTTCCTGGGTAATCATACATGGCTGGCTTATTAGAAAACCTGTTCATTGCCTTTTGCCCCATATCCAGCCACTTTCCAACAAGCTTATCTTCAGGACCAAAGTGATCATTTGCAGGAATGTCAGAAACTGCAATCCACTCAACAAGGTCCCAAGATAGAATAAATCCCATTCCTGACATGTAATGCACAAAAGGATTCATGCTAGGACAAGGAATGACAAATCCATAATACGTATCTGATCTCGGTAACGGCTGGAGAGACAATGCCAATGGCGCAAGCCTCAAGAAAACATCATCATCGGCCTTCATGACATAGTCATAATGCTGTGGCAAGATTTTTGGTAGGCTAGAGAAATAAGTATAAGTTTTTCCATTGTTCATGTTCTCAGTACAATTGAGGATGATAATGTCATGATAGCGCATGATCTCAAGAGCTATGTAAGCTCTTGGTTCAGGCATGGTGAGTTTGCAGAAAACGAACTTCACATCAATCTTGGCTACGGGAGAGGATTGAATCCATAGATGAGGCGGAGGAAATGGCGACGTTCATAGTTGTCTGGACGAGTAAGAATTCCTATCAAGAGGCTGAACTGTGACTGCAGATGAGGTGTGTCCTGGAGTATGATGGTTCTGTTTGTTGCAGTTGGAAAAGGTGACCTTAAGTGGATACTAAAGAAGAAGATGAAGATGAAGAGAATTATGGCAAGAGAAGGCAATGCAACAAGAATCATTTTTTTCTTCCTCATTTACACAGTGATTGTATTCAATAAGACTTGTCCTCTGTAAAAGAAAGAGAGAACTAAGTGTGGCAATTTTACTGCGGCCCTCATGCTTTTGCTAGTTTTTTTAGCACTAGTTACTGTCGTTAAAGTCACGGAAAGATAAGGCAGTATCATGCATTAATTGTGGGAACAAAATGAGAAACTGGCCTCTATCATGCTCTACTTGTTTGGAGTTACATAACATAAAGAATGAGAAATGTGAATAGGTAATGTACATCAACAATAGTTATCCCCAACCCCAGTTGGGAAATTGAGATTCTTGATGATGGCTATCAAACTGATTATTGCTGCTGAGCCAATTGGAGGTCTGATGCCTTCCATCCAGTCAACTGAATATAAATATGCATGTAAAACATTCGATAATTGGAAAATTATTGCAAGCTTCTGTAGGCTTTTATATGGTTCTAAAATGTAATCTTTCTGGAGAGACAGAGAAAATCCAGATTTAACCATAGTATATTAAAGATTACATAAAGGCCAAGCTTAGAAGAATTTCAAAATTTAAAGAATACAATAAAAGCATCTTGATATTTGTCAAATTAACTCTGCTAGCAAGGAAGAAGGGGTTGGGTGATGTATGGCTGTGATTGGAAAAGAAAGCTGACATTTGATTCTTTTCTTTTTAAATTGTCTCGAAAAATAAAAAAAGTATTGTTGTAAGGGTATTATAGATATTTTATACAATCAGGGGAGCCAAGTGTAATTTTTAGAACTCGAGAGATGTTACCGGTAATTTTCATAGACCTCGAGGGAGGTTTGTGTAATTATTGCAATGCCAAATGGTAACTATTTTTAACCAGCCATTGGAGTAAAGCAGGAAAAAAATAATAATAATAATAGAAGTGGAGATTGCATGTAGTGGCGTTCGTTCTATTACGTCCTTTTTGCCTTGTGGTTGAGTGTAGAAAGAATACTCTAAGTCAGCTGGGGATACGAGGTAAGTCATTTTCTTAGGGGGCGGCTTGAGCCACGAATATGTAGGGGGTTGGGCATATTAATGGTTTTATTCTTTAATAATTGGTACGATCTTGTAGTATGTCTTGTTTTTAGCTTCATATCATTTATCTTTTTCTCTTTCAGTTGTTCAACAGAAAAGAAATTGATTCCTTACGTGAAAAAAAAGGCCTTTAGAAGAAACAATAATACATTGCTAGAGATTAAGAATCAACTTACACATAATTTGTGTTAGTTTACATCTTTCAATACTAATATGAACTGTAGTCCAATTAACAAAAGGGTAACCAAAAAAGAAAATCCACAGAAAAAGAAAAAAAGATATCTGCAAAGACAACTGGTGTCTTAAATTCTAATCACAGCTGTGGTTAGTGAAAAAATATCAGATCCAAGTCAAGGGGAAGGCCCTGTCTGCTGCATCCAAAATGTGCACAGAGCCAAAGTCAGTGTTAGATAAGTCCAAATGCTGCCTCCTTTTCCAACTACTGAAACCATGGATTTCTTGCAATTCAATTCATAATCCTGAACTTTCATTTTCTTCATGCTCTTGCTATCCTCTATCAACTTGGATGCTTTGGTGCCCACCGTTACATGGTCATCCATTGCATCTTTATCATCCAAATATTCTCCATAAAAAATCCAATAAGCATTAAGAATTGCAATTATGCTGATAAATGTCCTGACTGTCTTCCTCCATGGTTTCAGGGATTTTGTTATTGCACTCGAAAATGTCGTAAATTTGTCCCAAAAATGTCCATATTTTGGCACGGTTCTGGAATCTGCTTTCACAACTGGAAAATCATGCTTGATCATGGGGTGCAAGTGGACTCTAACAGTCTTTGAAGGCATCAATTGATGATAGAATGTGTTGGCCGTTTGGCGAGTCGAAACAAGCATCCCATGACTGACTTGTATCTTTTCATAAACCTCAAAGTTTGAAGTACTAGAGAAGTCATCCACATCTCCATCAGTTAAGAAGTTGTCACTGCAATTGTCATTGCCAAATCCAAGGGAATAATCATTCTTTTCTGTCTCGTTCAAGTCATTTTGGTGGCTGCTCTCCCCTGGAATCATTTATAATCAAGATTCAAAAGAAGGTGTCTCAAATGTTTGCAATGATTGACATCAAATAAAAATTGACAGAAAAAGAACAAGGACAAAAAAGGTGGGAGAAGATAATTTGGAGTGAAACATGGGCAAAATTCCACCCCCCCCCCCCCCCCCCAAAAAAAAAAAAAAAAAAAAAGCCAACCTTGAACCTGATTCTCTTCTCTTTGGAAAGTTGATATATTTTCTATTGGAACTGTCTTGAATTCTTCCAAGAAAGACTGTCAAATAACAATTGTGAAGAAAATTAGCATTCAAAAATAATACTTGCTAACAAAAATTTAGCGACAAAATACATTAGCACAGTTGAAGGGCTCTTCTCATTTTTTTTTTTTTTTGGTAATTTTTTGTTTGTTTAAATTGGGGGAGAGGGCAATGAATAATATATTACCTTTTCAAGATCCTTGTCTGACATCCCCACCCATCTCAGGTTCTCAACCATTCTTTCAGATTTAAATTCCTCATCAATACCTCCAACTTGAATGGATCTAAAGCTGCAATCTTCTCTTAATTTATCCACAAATTTAAAGGAACTCGAATCGTCTATCTGGCTACCAGGAGGTAGAAATGAGAAATCATCAGCAGGAGCAAAATTTCCACCCCATGTGTCTTGATTCATGAAGTCCTGAGAAGCTTGTGCAACAGAAAGAATCTCCTGCACAATATCTTGCTGATTCGAGGTTTCATTAATATAACTTGGCTGTGGTATCCTAGCATCAGCAAAGCCAACTTGAGGGAAATCTTGCACCTCCAAAGGTGGCAGTGAGAACCTATGCTGCAATCTTGCACACTCCAGTGCTATATCAACCTGAGTCACAATTTTACAATAATTACACACAGTTGCAGGAAAAAAAAATCTTAGCAACAATTAAAATCTTCGTAAACTGAAAAAAAAAAAAAGCACTCCGTTTGGCAATCTAACTTTTCAGAAAATTACTCTGAAATATTTTTATAAACATGTTTTTTAATTAGCTTTTTATAATCTCAAGTAATTTTTTATCTCATATATATCGCATTTAAAAAAGTATTACAGTATTTCTCTTTAAATAATATTACAAAAAAAATGCAATCTAAACGGACCATTACAATTTTGAAATTTTGGAGATATTCAGTGTAAACGCAAAGAATCTTCCAATATTACCTTTGATGGAGGATATGACATGGCTGCATGATTTGGAAATGACGGATTATTGAAACTAAACGCTTCATCTGACAAATATTGCATCCATCTATTATCACTTGGTCCACCATTGATGTTGTTCATTGGAGAACCATGGATAATGCTGGATGGGCAACTAACTGACTGCATTGGATAGTTAGAGTTGTGAGTAGCTGTAGGTGACGGCATTGGATAATCAAAGCTCTCTATGTCTTCACATCGTCCTTCGGAATATAGATCAATGCTAGAAGAGCGATCACTAGCTGTAGCCGTGCCATAATGGTCTCCAATCTTTGGTGGAACGTTTAAACTCTTCTTGAATATTCGACAAAGTGCATATGCATCCTAGAAAATTTAATCAAAGACAAGTTAATTGAGTAGTAATCTAATTTGATTTACGCAAATAACGAGATTATTAAAAGCAATAATATTGTCCTATTCTCTAATGACCAAAAAATTTATCCTATTCTAATAGCCAAAAAATTTAGTGTTGAGTTTTCCCAAAAAAAAAAAAAGAAACACTAAAAAAGGAAACGTTGGTGGATTTCTTACCTTACCATAAAAACCATAGGGCAAACAACATAAAAAAAAAAAAAAAAAGGTACTAGTGAGTACTATGTTGTACCTGTAAGCCTGAGTTAGTTTCACATTCTCGTTCAGTCTAAGCGGTATTCATGCATGACCCAATCAGTTCGAGCTCCATGGGGTGCCCTCCCTCTGTAGTAAACTAGGGTTTTCTTCATGCCGACGGCTCTCAACTGGGAATTTACTTTTCTGTCCTTTCCGGTGGCCTTCCAGTACCCAGCTTTCGTTGCCCGATTTGTCCTTGATCCGTTAGGATATTTACGGTCTCTAGGACTAAAGAAGTACCATTCCAGATCTTTGCTTGGCAATAATGATTTTCCTGTTTAATTGGAGCAATAATAAAGTAATTATATGTATTATAAATATCTAATTAAAGAAAGAATATATAGCACTAGGAAAATATTTGTGTGTGTGTGTGTGTGTGTGTGTAAATGAGTATATATTTTGCATCTTGCATGGTTTCTTTAAAGATTCTTAGACCCCTCATATTTTTAATCAAAGAACAACCTCTTTATTGGAAGAGAAACATGAAAAAGGGGATTGTCTGGTGAAGCTTCTATGGAAGACTGAAATGAGGGGCGGAAAGGAAAAAGGATGGAAAACAAATCACTAGGGGACAATACAATCATGCTTGATCTTCCTTTTTTGACTCCATGAGTACTCATCTTTAGGCTTCAATACAAGATTAAAAGGCATAGGGACCAGCCGGGGCCTTAAGCAAATTAACTTTTTTTGGGCTAAGAACAAAAGATAATATGAGTTTATTGTACCAAAAAATAAAAAGATTTTTTGACTGTTAAAAGACTAAAGTGATTATTCGAAGACGGGAGCACATAACATCTGACCCTAACTAGAATATAAAATTCACCAATTCCGCCAAAATAAAGGTCAAGCACGCCCAACAATCAACAGGAAAAATAAAGAGATACTTTTATTTTCACACCCCTTATGAGAACCTGCAAGACAATAATGTTCAAAAAGCTTCAAAATTTGATCAACTAAACTAAAATCCTTTTAGCCTAAAAATTTGAGTGTTCAAATTAGAACCAAATTATAATATCACCCATCTTTTCTTGATGTTTTGGCTTTGTAATTTCTTATATGTTGTTTCTGGAACTTTTTGGTTTGGAGAAATGTAGAGCTTACATGACCATTCGACCCAAAAAAATCTTTTTGATGACTGTAGACATTAGTTTCTTCGAATTTTCCACAAAACTTGAACCTAAAGCTGCCGAAATATTTTCTATACCTTTCTTGGTACTCACTTCCGAACTTCCAAATAACCTTTAGTCAAAACCAACAGGATCATGTATAAATTAGCCAAATGCATTGCATGGAGCACGTTAATTGAAACTCTTAAATCAATAATTAGAATAAAGATATTATAATTATTATAATTTTAAGATTAAAAGCATTTATTTTATCCGATGTCGAAAATCAAGAAGCTTGGTAGTATGGTACCTGGCAGGTCCCAAGGCTCACACTTGTAGAGATCGACTTCAGGGATGACCTCAAGTTCAATTTTTCTGCCATTGATTTTTCTTTTAAGATAGTAAGCTACAAGTTCCTCATCAGTGGGATGAAACCGAAAGCCAGGTGGTAATGAAACAGGTGCCATCTTCTCGCAATTTAAACTTCTTGTATTTTCTCAATCTGGAAGCTCCAAGAAAAAATAACCAACCTTAATTACCAGTCTCTTTGTTCAAAAAAGAAGACCAGCTCTTGAATACCTACAGCAAAAGCCAAAACAAAATCAATGAACAAATTGAAAGAAAGGCAACTGTAATACCAGACGAAGCAAAAATTATGAAGATCAACATGCTTGGAGAGAGAGAGAGAGAGAGAGAGAGAGAGAGAGAGAGAGAGAGAGAGAGAGAGAGAGAGAGAAACCTAAGAAGAAGATCCCGAGAAGAGAGAAGGGGGCACAGAAGAAGAATGTGATGGTGACTGTGGAAGAGAAGGAAGGAGGGTTGTGAAGTTGGGACCTGAGGGGGGGTTTTGATAAGAGGACAAAAAGAGAAGGAGCTCACAAAAAGCAAATCAGGGCGTAGGCTGTTGGCTGCTGCCACCCCTATGAACTCACTTTATCTTTAAAATTGTTTTCTTTTTCACATAAAATGATGCTTTGATAGTCTTTCTTCTCAAGCTCCTCCAATCCCACATACCATATACAATTCATTCATTCATTCGTAGTTTTATACATATATATGGGAGTCATGCCAATGTCGAAATTATCCCATGCTTCAAAGTTGTCCTTTCTTGGAATCTGAGCTTGCCTCATCCACGTGGTAATAGGCTATTTGATGCATTACCTACCTGTGTCTACGTCCATGTTGGTTGAGGGAGGATCTTACGTTAACCAACCACACAAACTGTATGGAAACGAATTGGCCGCTTTCTTAATTGCGATCTCCAAAGAATGTTCCTTTCACATGGACTTCCAATCATATGCTCCTCGTCCTCCATCTCCCATCTGTCAAATAATTATATAATCTCGAATCTCCATGCTACTTATTGTTAGTTCCTCTGGGGATTGTGAAATAGAGCTTATTTTTTCTCGATTTTATGTTAAGGAAATTGGAATGCATAGTTTGTTGTGATTGTATAGAAAAAGTTCATCAAGATACAAAAGAATTGCATCCAAAGCAAATCTTGAAGCTTGAGTTGATTATCTAATTGCCATAATTTAATTAGGAGATAGTACTTCCAGAAGGTGGAGCACGTTCAGCTGCTGGAATTCTTATTAATGTAAAATATCACCATATATATATATATATATATTAATTCAATTTACTAAAACTTACAATAATTTTGTGTTTATTTATACTAAGTTACTGAAAAATAATTCAATCAGATAAACTAGATCGATCCAAGTACGTACTTCTCAATCTCAAAAGTTCGGGTATCCTTCTTTTCCTTTATTGTTTTTTTCTCTCTAGTAGGAAACTGGTATATTATCTGTTACAATTTATAGGGCTTCCTTTTTCAACCTTTTAACTAAAATGCACTATCCAATATATCTCTTAATAAACACAAAAAGTAAAAGAAAGAACCAACAATGGAAGGAAAAAATTGGGATTCTCAACCAATATTGATTCTACAAGGCTCCAAATATATTGAGCACTATATTGAGCACTAGTTTCATGCCATTAGATATAATTCTATGTAACTACATGGAACAATGTAGTAGTAGTACATAATTTCGATACAACTGAGCTAAACTACATGGAACAATGTAGTAGTAGTACATAATTTCGATACAATTGAGCTATTTTGATCGTATGTCGGTGGTTAGGGAATACCTAAATTTTTGCCTTTGCATGAAATTATGGTTCCACGAGTTCAACCCCCATTCTATAATGGTTCATCATTCATGCACACTTAATAGCCACACTTCAAAAAATAAATAAATAAATAAAGGCGAAGACACTAAGAAAAATTAGCAGATAAATACTCAAACTAACAATAAGTCATTCTACATATACTTACTAGTCTCCAAAAAGACCAGTCCAGACTATCCAATATTTTTTGTATCGAATAGTGCCCAATATAGAATTACGCTGTATTAATGTGAAATTATATAAAATTACATTGTTCTATTTAGTGATATGACATAATTTTATAATGATACGATACAATTTTGTGTTAGACGCAATTAATTAGACACAAAAAAAATTAGATAGAAGATTTGATTTGCAAAAAGACCATTAATTCATGAACATACAAATTTATTTCTTGATAAGCTTTCACTCCATCATCTAGAGCTTTGGGGGGATCGATCATCATGTGCTCCTCTTTGTTCTTTGCATATTCAAAGTGCAAAGAAAGAATAACATTACAAATTCCTCTTGGAGATGAAGGCTCAATGGAATGTGAAAAAAAGCCACGGTCTACAACTAATTCTTATGGGGCCTACATTTTTCCACGTGATTCAAAAAGTTCTTACGCGGCAGTAGGGCAGGATATCTTCATGCATGCAGCCTTTTATTCTCTTCTTCTCGTCGTACCATATCATTTCCCTCTCCTTCTATCTCTCTCACATACTTTTCCTTTTCATCAATCTATCTTTTGGTGCTTTTCCCCTTTTATGGGCTAATGTTTTCTTCTTATATTCCTATGCCATTAAACAATTTATAGCTTGAAGTATAATTTTTGTTGCTATGGTAAGTTGTCATACAAGTTTTTCGCCCATGTATAGTGACTTATGATTAATCATAGGCTGTTATAGAAAATGGAAAAAAATAAATAAATAAACAACACATATTGTGAGCAAACTCTAACTTGGAAAAATGATAAAAATATTAATTCGAATCTTGTAATGATCTTGTTTCACTTCTAAATTCCGAAATGTGCAAACTCTGATGAATTTGAAAAGTATTCTAAGACAATCAACAAAGAAATATGTAATTATTAAGGCAAATTAAATCCTTTATTTATTAAGATTTGTAATGTGTTGCTTTCATATTGTTAATTAAGTTTCTAATAGAGTAAATTGTTCATGTTAATTAGAGAAGAAAGGAACCTAATTTTCTCATTTTACCCATAATCAAATGTACAGGTTTCTTGCATAAAGCAATTAAGTAGAAATTAAAGATTACCATGTGCACCATGTAATTTTGAGAACTGATGAGCTATAGCTCCAAAATTTTGAGATCCAAATTAATATATATACAAGGATATCTAAAACGACATTGAAAAATTTACTCAATTTAAGTGTTACATTTTGTTTTAGGACTTCCGTGATGGAATTAATGGACACGGACTAAATAAATTTGGTATTTTATACATCACATTGGCTGATATCCTGTCCTGTGTTCACATATGTACTAATTTTTATAATATTATCTAGAGATCTCTTTCAATTTCAGAAGAACAGAAAGATTAACTAATAATGGTCTGGTGACAACATTCTTATTAGGCCAAAATCTACTTTGTACCCTTCAACTTATATCAAATTCTTATTTTACCCTCTAAACTTTAATTTTGAATAGATTGCACTCTGAACTTTCTAAAATATTTCATTTAAGTCTAATCGTTGATGTATCAATCAGACTAATGGAATTTAGATGCGTGCGTGCAACAATTGGATTTAAGCGAAATGTTTTGAATAATTTAGGATACAATTTGCCTAAAATTAACGTTGTCAACAATTGAACTTAAATGAACGTTGTACGCACATGCCTAATTTCTGTTATTTTGGTTGACACCGTCAACAATTAGGGTTTAGGAATGTTTTAGATCATTGAAGTGCATTCTGTCTAAAATTGAAGTCTATAGTGCAAAGTGAGAATCTAGAATAAGTTAGGGGGTGCAAAGTTGATTTTGACCTCGTTATTAATAAATGGAAGCATCACAAGAAGGAAAATATTCAGAAAAAAAAATCTTGAAATGGTTTGATAATCTCAAACTACGAGAGGAATAAAAAATGCTAGTAGTTTTTGATAAATTATGCTAGTTATTGAAGCAAACTCCAAAAATGCTTAAAAATTGAAGATCGGTTGCATAGATAATTGGCAAGACTACAATGAAGGTTGGAACTATCAATTTTAATCAATGAATATAACCTAGAATATCATCTCGTGTTGAGGTTAGTTGTGAAGCATCAAAATGTAGTATCTCACCAAAACTTCTCAGAAAATTTTGGGGGAGACCAGTGGAAACAGTCATGTACCATTTGACAATATGAGTTGCCCAAGCGATTTAACTGTAGCATCAAAATTTAATGTCTAATTTAAGGAATTTAAAGAATTCTCACTTAGGCCCATAAAAGAAGCAGGTAAAGGGGGAAATTAAATAAAAAGGAGGGATCCCCTCTGTCTCTCTCTCTCTTTTTTTTTTTTTTTTTTTTGGTGGGTGTAAAAAATAGGGTTCTCACTTGGAATAAGCAAAGGACATTGGAACGCATTTAAAGACTACAAAAATGGCATTTATTATAACAAAAATATAATCAACGATTCTTTTTTCTAATGAGAAACACTTGCCGAAAGAGGGCATCTCAATTTCAATACTTCTTTTTTGGGTCTGAATGTGCATAAACTTACACCACATGAATCTAAAGCCCAAAAGAGGAAAAGAAAAAGAAAAGCATTATTAAACCAATAAAAACAATTAATTAAAGGATTATTATATTGCAAAGACAAAAAGTAACACATTGTTTCACTCTACAACAATAGCCAAAGATATATACTGCCTTTTTTCCTCGTTTGAATACAATCAAAGATGTTAGCATCTTCTTTTGAGTTGTTAACTGTGTGAATGTGTGTGTTCATTGCCATTTTTGGCATATAATATATCCATATAAACAAAAATTATTGGACCATCATTCATGATTAATCCTTAAAAGGTTATGGGCTTCTCTTGTATCAAAATAGGTAGCATAAAATATTATATGACATGATTTTATTGACTGTTTAAGGTTTTTACACGTCAATGTTTAATCTAGTTGAAAGTAAAGATCTACCAGGTTCATTTATTTATTCGTTTATAGTGGATAAAGTTCTTGAATTGGAGGGTTGTTTCCTTGCTGGATCGAAGAGAGGAGTTGTTTCCATTAAAAAGGACGGCGTGGTCTTCTGTGCCTATTTTCACGCCTTTAACAGTGAAAAATAAAATCTTGTGAAAAGCCGTGATTTCTTTGAAAAGTGGGGCAACTAGGAGGCGTGAACATATTTTGGCGTTGAAAGTCACGCTTCTTGTAATCTTGGGTAGTTGAACTACTTTATCGAACTACTGCTTTAGTTCTTAATTCTTCCCCTGAGATTTGGCTGCTTTACTCTAAGCAATTGTAGAGAACACAAAATGTGCCGAGTTATGTCTTTTAGAATTGCAAGAGTTTTATCAATGGGTACATGTGAGTATAATCCATGTGATACCTGTTCTACATCAGAAAAATTAAGTAATATGTAACAATCGATTAAGTAATATGTAATAATATATAAGTTGAGTCTAAACATTTAAGTTCAACTAGAAATATTCAATTTGGATTAGCAAATACGGAGCTCAAATAATTAAACTTAACTACTTAAATTTTGGTCGCGCATTAGGCCTACGGGCTTTGGGAGTCAAAATCCATGCCAAATTAAGAAATTTATAGAAAATTTAATTACTTTCATATGATTTATCCCTATGGTTTCAATGAAAATTTGAATTAGATAACATGCATTTTTCTTTCTTTGGGAAGTATCTAAGGAACTCCCGAAAGAATATAAAAGTAGAGACTAAAGATAGGCAAAACTTAGATGCCAAATTCTTGTCACCTGTTTTTGCTAGAACCCGATAGAGCAATTAAAATTTATATAGCAAAAACCCAAAAGAAAGTCAAAATGCAACAGAAAGTGCCTTGGTAAAAGAAGTAGAAAACAACTTTACATGTGTACAAATTACTCGTTTTCTGCACTTTCCAGCAGTAGAGTCCAATTTGCGGCTATCAAATGGACACAAACAGACCCACACATCACATTTTGAAAATTTGGCTTTCGTTGGTTTTTTTAACGTTAGTAGAATGGTTTGACTCATCTGGGGCTTTACACGTCAATTTTGGGCACAGGTGAAGCAAAGCTACATGAAGTTTTAATCAAAGTATATTGAGCAGTGAACTTTGCACGTTGTTGATGGCGTTACTATGTGTACTCTTTTTATCATAGGAAATGGAAAAGTTAACTCACTAACTCATTTAAAGCATCTAATGCCATGGCAAACAACCGGCTCCAACGGGGATTTTTAGTAGTTCTTACAAATTACTATCGAATAAAAAAATCATTCGACACAACATACATGGTATTGTGTGTACGATTAGCACCATTATCAGATAAAAAATATTAGTTGGTTAAAGTACATCATACGATATTGTCACGTAATATATTGATACCCATCACATTGTATCTTATGTGTCACGTATGATGTACAAATATCCATTATATCTCGACACAAGATAATAGACAAGAAAGACCACCCGAACCCTAATTATATAATAAAATGTGATTAAGGTTAGTACATATGTGATAGTGCCACATAACTTATCTTAACCATGCAATACTTTCTATTGTTAAAAAAACATTGGTCAAAGACATAGCTTTATTAGTCCTAAATCCACCCTAATAAAAGTGAAAAACGGCATCCGGTAAGACCGTTGTCTTTAGTATCATTTATTTAATACAACTATAACCGTTTTACTAATAATTTCAAATTCTTCACATTAATGCTTAAGGGTAGACGAAACCTAGGGAAAAAAAAAAAGAACTTCAAAATGGCGGCAATAAGGCAATAACCAATGGTGTTTAACGGCACCACAGTATGCCGTAGTTTTAATACTATGAATAACCTCGGACAGTGGTTAGAACTCTATGACTCTATTCTAGAAGTCGGATTCAAATCCCACAAACTCCAATTCCCTCTCCTTCATTGTAATAGTGCAGGCTTGATAAAAAAAAAGAACCTCGGCCCATTTGTACCAAGTCAACTCATCTTAGTGAAATAATGTGTAATTTCATCATAAACCCGATGAATATTGAATTTTAATTTTAATTTAATTAACTCAATGAGTAACTGAAAATTTTTACTTGAGTTGAGTTTAAAACTCAGAAATATTGTTAAATTGGAAATAAAATCTTGAAACATCAATTTTCAAATTGATGACGAGTAATACGCAAAAAAAGTCATGGTAAAAATACTTGTCTACAAATGTTAACACTTAAATACAATAATTTCTTTCTTAATGAAGAAATAATAATTGCACATCTATTATAATTCTAGATTTTACCATTTGACTCGATAAAAATTTGGCCTAATTTCCAAATATACTCAATTCAACAACTTTTTATGTAGAATCCAAGTTCTGTGTTTTTAACGCTGCGATAGAGGGAGAGTTTCAGTGGGTTTTTAGCCAACTTTTTGTCACTTAACAGAGTTTACTAGAATTTCCAACAAAACATGTAAGCTTGTTGGCTCTTGGAATAATAAGATTTGCAATATATGTTGTAAGGAGGAGTCCTTATGTGTAAGGTGGAATTATACTGTACATCTAAAAAGAAACATCCTATTGGAGTTATAGAATCTCAACTTTGGAGCCACTTGATTCAAATTCCTCAATCACTACCACTATGAGTATCATTAAATAGGGGTTTTGATGATTCCTCCCAACATGTTTAGGTTAATAATGGAATGAGTATTATTATAAAAACACTCGTTTGGTTTACTGGATTGACTTTCAAGTAAATTTTTAAATGTTTTAATCTTTTATTTATGATATACATAATTTTTAGATTTCTTATTCTATATATTTTTAAAGAAAATTTCTGAAAAAACTTCTTCAATTTTAGATATAACCATGCTCTAATTTGAGTTTTATGCAAATGATAACCTTAAAAAAACTCATTTTTATTGTATTAATAGAGAGTACTATATATCTTTGATTTTTAGTTCAAATTTTTATTAAAAAAAAATTGAATGTAAAAAAAATTATTAAAAAGAATTTTTATAAAAAATTTTATAAAGTACTGATAAAAAAATTCAAAATCAAAAGACAAAAGAGAGAGAGAGAGAGAGAGAGAGAGAGAGAGAGAGAGAGAGAGAGAGAGAGAGAGAGAGAGAGAAGAAGAAGAAGAAGAAGAAGAAGAAGAAGAGTATATTGGGAGGTGGATAACTCAAAATATATGTGTTTTTTTAGTATGTATGTTTTTGCCCTTAATCATAAGGATTAATGGGTTTGATAGAATAGTGTTTTGAGGGGAATCATTAATGGCACAATTAATCACTATTATTCCCATTGAACGATAGTGATAGTTGTTTTATAAACATCAACAATGGGTGTCATTACTTATGATACCCATCTCCCTCTTTGATTCCCTTAAACCAAACATCCCGTTTCTGCTTTTGGAGTTGGGGGAAAATATTGAAATTAAGAGAGCTAGCTTAACCTGTAATTAGACAAATAATTGATGATGGTCAAGAATTAGATTATTAGCACCCCTCTGGGCAATTTTACAAGAAACTTTCAGGGAATTTACTTGCCCATTTTGGACTAATTATGACTGCTAAGCTAGTAAGATGTGTATGGGGATGTAACAAGAATTGGCCTCAGGGAAGGTAGTTCACTTCTCAAGTAAGACAATCTAAACAAGCTTCAGCTTCATATACAGAAAAGAGTGCTGCTGGAATCAGGATATCAGATGGATGAATTCGAGCTGGATATCTAAAGGATTTTTAATCCATTAAGAAGGTTTATGCTAGCTGCAACTATTTATCAGTTAGGGAGGGCTTGAAATCTAAATTATATTTCAAGATGAATATGCTACTGCTGAGAGCATTGTTTGCTGCTATCGGAAGCTCCATATGTGATTCTACTACAACATGGAGAAGAGTTCCTAGAACAAAGAATCATTGAAGCTGTAGTTTGGGACCTTTTCCAGAAGATTTTTCAAGCAAAATGTACAGTTGAGATCTTTATCTCTTGTGTCAACTTTACTTAGACGATCATTATAAATTAAAAAAAAAAATCTGATTGTTTGTGTAAAAAAATAAACTTTCTCTATCATTAAACATTTTTTAATTTCTAGTTGGAAGCAAAATTTGGCACATAACTTCATGTCACCCATTATTCGCCCGATTTGATGCACATTTCAATCAATAAAGCATCGCACTCGATCTTTCTTACAATATCTTTTAAATTTGTAATATTATGTACTCGAGCCAAAAATAACAAATTTAGTGATAAAATAGCAAAATAAAATAGTGATAGAGAACGAGATATTAGATAAATCCCTCATGAATGCCTCACATAGAACGTGTAACATCCATTTATTTTCTAATATTTTGTTAGAATCATTTGAAAAAAAAAATAAAAGAAGACAAAGAAAATATATAAGATGAGCAAATTGCCAAGAGAGTATGACTTTCCTCTTTGTCAGGATGAAGGAAGTAGCAAGACTTATTATTATTATTTTTTTTCATTGCCGCCAACCAGCATGGTCTACAAAATTTATATACCAAAAACATGAAGAAAGCCAAAATTCAACTGAATAAAGTGCCTAGGTAAGAAAACTAACATCTTAGCATTATACAATTGCCTAGGTGAGAAACTAACATCATAGCAATACAATACACATTAGCATTAAGGCACATGTATCACAAACATCTCCTTTCGTACTCCAAATTTCTAAATGGTTCTACATGTTTCAGAAAGGCCTGCCTATGAAACACACTAACAGATTGATAAAATGAGGCAGGACATCAAATATAAACATTTGTTACCCTCAGATGCCAAAAAACTGCCTTCTTCATATCGCCTCCAGAAACAAAAGTAACTTCGAAATCCACTATAAGGAGCCAACTCGAGTATCAAAACGATCCAAAACATTGCAATGAGGATGAAAGAGTGTCGTGGCTAAAAGCCAGAAGACAAAATTGGTTTGCTCTCCAGGCACATTCAATCATACAATTGCCTTTTGCATTTGGTAACACATGAAGTTACATAAACAATGATTGCATCACTAAAGTAGAATGTTGTAGCTAAAGGAAACATTACAACACCATCGTACCTTGATTCGAACTAGCTTATTCCTCAATGTCATATTTTTGATACACTAATAGTTGATTCTCATCCCACCATCTTTCTGCTTCTATCTCTGTGAATTTTTTCCGGCTGCAAAATACCATCCTAACAAGAATAAGAGCTTGCACAAATGAAAACTGAAAAATAATAGGCATTTACTGTGACAAGACATTCACCTTCAAGAAACATAACAAGAAATAGATACGAGGATATGAACAAGGTAATCTAATCACCTTTATAAGATGCTAAGAGAAGTCAAGATAGTTATTAGTACTTGCACAACACTTTCTTTTTCAAATTTTCACTCGTGACTCTTGTAGTCTGCATTGCAGCACTGGGTCCTTGAGGTTGACAGTGACTGTTCACGTATAAAATGTAAATGGAGCTCCACTTTTAATAAAACTTCTGATTTTCAGCAGTATTGCCAAACATCATTTCTGTCACCAGCTCAAAAAAGAGCAGCTAAGCTTTTTCAGCAGAGCTAGAATGAATTCATATGTGTTTGAAGAAACGATATTTTTCAGGGACAGGTTTAAATAGTATTTCCTTATTCCCTATAATTTAAGTCTAATTCACATTGATCCTCTGTAAGAGGAGGGCCTCTTCTTCTAGGACATAGATTCTTATAACCCCTAGAATCAATCCAAACTAAGTAAAGGTAACAATCTTTATTAGCCACTCAGTGATTTATGCATTTTTTGTTCAGATCAAGGTCATCAAAGGAAATGCAGTATGGCATCCAGATACATAACAAGAAGCTGTACCCCAACAGTGGCAGTTTATGCTTCCATGATGTATGGTGGCAGTTTATGCTTTTATGATATGGAAACTCTATATACTTCTAAACTCTCACCTTTCTCTGCAATTCTTACATGCATAATCAAGAAGCTTTACTACAAAGATGGGATGGATGATTACCTGAATCTAACTCGCCTGAGGACCTTCTGTCCATTTGGCAGTGTTGTGAGTGTAATATAGATACCAGGTTGATACTGTTCTACCCATTCAAGCTGTAAGGACTTTATTCCAAATTTTCCAGGATCTACTTTTTCAGCACATGATGTCTCTACTGTCATGGCATCTCCATTATGGTCTCTATCTCGGAGATACTTTAATGTATTGGAAAAAATGATTGGAGAACTACATAGACTATCAACTCTTCTGTCTTCTATTTGGCATACTTCAGGAGGCTCACGTGAAGCAGCAACTTGGGAGCAGTTCCTTACATTCAGATTAGCTGCAACTCTGGATGTGATTTTTTTTACACCAGTTTGACCTTTGGAATCTCTTTCAGCAGAGAATTTCTCTTGAATTGTATGAAGCTGCAATAAGTAATAAAAGTATCTTGTGAAACTTTTCTTCATAAAAAGTACACCCAGAATTCAGTAACATAGCAGATAAACTGAAGTTTTAGTCAGCATTAAGCTGGTAAACAGTTTTCCACTACTAGAAGGTAAAGTTCAAAACAATGTATACGTTGCAGGGATGGTCAATTTCAATATCTGATCAGCTCAATTAAAAAAATAAACTTTACCCTTGATGTAAGAGCTTTTATAACTTCCTTTGCAGCTTTAGTCTTGGAAGCTTCATCCTTTGCAAGTGCCCATGCTTCCTCAACTTTTTGTCGACATTCTTGAATTTCCTCCTCTCTTGTTTGGCATAGCTTTTTAAGACTCTCGGCCTTATAAAGTAAAGACAGTAGAAGAAAATTTTTGAGAGAATTTTTTGCTTGCATAAAGGCTAAGTAAATTGAAATACTAAAAATACAAAGTCCACAAAAAGTAACACAGTAAATTATAAGTGAAATAAGATCCTCCTGAATTACTCACTCAAGAGTTTTGGCTTACTAGATCATACTTCCCAAAACGTGGTGTAGAAGAGACACTACTGAAGAGAGATGTGAAGAAATTCGTTTCAAAGGTTTACTAGTTCATCAAAGATACAAACTTGGGAGATCTAAATTCTACCACGTCAGTGATACTTTATTCTAAAGAGCATTAATGTACATTGAACATCTTTTTATCAGTTGTCACGGTAAGTAGATGACAGGATATGTATCAAACGGCTGAGCACGTATATATTTGGTAGGTTCTCATGAGTTATGTAGCTATGGCATGCCAGTTAAGCTATCAGAAAGGCTCTCTTGGTCATCAAATCCACTAGCTACATCCTTTTCTTAAGTCCTAAGAATGACCCAGATGGCCTACAAATGCTCCACAATTACCAAAGCTCAGGATTTCCACTTCCACGCTTAATATACTTGCATGCTAACTGAACCAAAATCTTCTATTTAATAGGAAATCTAAGACAATGATCAGAAAGGCAATAGTGTATACAATACAAAACAGGGGAGATTTATCCATTAGTATTCCAAAACCCTCTCCTCAACTCCTAATCCCCTCCCTCCAGGCAACAAATTTCCTTCTAAGCCTACAAAAACTAAAATTTGATTCAGCTTCAGCTAATTGTTACAGGTGGGATTGATCAATTTATGTGAGGCTGTTTATTTTGTGTTGTGTGTGTTTTTGTGTGTGTGTGAGAGAGAGAGAAAGAGAGGGCGACTTACTACATCCACAAAAGACCGTTAAAAGCAAGTATAATTTGCATAAATTTAACGTCAAAGCGAAGGGGCAAGAATATACTTCAAGTCTTAGCTTCTGAATTTCTTCAAGAAGGAAGTTATCCGACTGTGATGAATCCTTCTCTTTATTCGTGGCAGCAAAAGATGCAGATTTTACAACTGATGGAAATGCCTGGAAGTAAGGAGAAGTGGAAGATAATCGAGTCCTCAAAGGTGAAAGTGAAGCTAGATTGGGAATTGTTTGGCATCTACAGTCTATTCTAAAAGTTGGAGGGCAGGGTACCTGCCCCCACCTCTGCACTTCAGCAAACAAAGATGAAGTGGAGTCCAAGGGCAGCTGATTATCCCCTTGAATTTTCTCTTCGGAGTAGTTTGTTGTTAATTTCATTCTACTCCATGCACCACTTCCGTCTCCTTTGTATTCTTTTTCATCGGACATTGCCTTCAGTGATGTTGATAATGGTCTTGGGCTCTGTGCATCAATCTTATATAATCCATCAGAATCAGCCATTCTTTGCAACTTTTTGAAGCATGGATCACATACTCGAAAAGGCTTAAGTTTGGTCGGTGCCAAAGATGCATTAGTAGCTTTCTTGCTGCAGCATGCACGGCAGAACAAAAGACCGCAATTGTAACAGTTATGCTTCTTCCTTGTGAATCCAAATGCTGTGCCACATCCTTTGCAAGCTGATTGATCAGTAGTAGCCACAGATTTGTGCAAACAAATGGCAGCTGTAGCATTTGATCCACAAGTGACATGTTCTACCTGCCTGTCCCGGAGGGTCTCAACTAAAGTTGGAGAGTTTCTGTCCCTTGTATCACCGAGTCCCAACTGTCCATTTGCACCCTTTCCCCATGTATAAACATTGCCTCTTGACGTTAAGGCAGCAACGTGATAAGACCCTACAGAGATCTCTTTAACATACTCATCTTTTAGTTTCCCTTGTACAACTGTTGTTGATTTATCTCTAGCATGAGGATTTCCCAGTTGACCATGCGCTGCACTCCCCATTGTATATACTTTACCCAAATTAGTTAGCCCAGCAGTTAACATTCTTCCACAGGCAACTTGAACAAAATCGTGATCAACAAGCTCTGTGACACGTGTTGGCAAAAGCTTTCTCTCTTGATCAGAATGACCAAGCCTTCCTTTATCCCCATCTCCCCAAGTAAATAACTTCCCTCCTTTACGCTTGATTTTAAAACAATCAGTAATGGCTTCCACTATTGCAGCTGTATGCCATGGTCCACATGCAACAGATTTTACCCATAGCCCCACAAGTGACTCCACTTCTTTAGGTTGTGAAATGCTTTTTACATTTCCATGGCCAAGTACTCCAAATGTTCCATCACCAAAAGTAAATAATTGGCCGTTTGAGGATACAATAGCCATATGCCATTCCCCACAAGCAACATTCGTTATTGAAACACTGTCCAGTACCCCAGAAATTCTGTGAGGCAGCCACTGGCTTTGTCTGTCTTCACCTAGTGAATCAGCACTACAACCACTATCACCCCATGTGAACAATTCACCTGAATCTGTGAGAGCACATGTTTGATATTCACCGCATATAGCAGATTTCACAAAGACCCCACTGAGGGAGTCAACAATTTTTGGACATTCAGCATCCATATCGAGTTTATGCCCAAGCCTTCCCCTCTTTCCTTCACCCCAACAGAAGACTTCACCTTGTTTGGTGACTAAGGCAGCGTGTTTCCCCCCTAAAGATACTGATTGCACGTCATGCATCAAGGTGGAATCCAGAACTTTGGGTATTAATGCATCACATTGCACTTCCCCCCCAGCAAAACATCCTCCTTCTACTCCTCCTCCCCAAATCAGAAGATCCCTTAATGCATTTATTCCTAACTGAGAAAAATTACGAGGCGGTCTCCCAAACTGACTAAGGATGTGCATGTGGTTTTTTGTATTGACACAAACTGTTTCTTTCTTTCTCAGATCATCTGGTCCAAAATATGGAGAACTTGCGGTTAAGTTATCCACTAAATTATGGGTACTTGATAGGCTTGACTCCGAATAAAAGCTATCAGAAGAACATGATAAGCCATCAGAGAAACACCTTTCTGAAAATGATTGTGCAGGACTTCCATCTATACTTTGAACCTTCACATTAAACAAGCTAAATTAAATTCTCATAAAACCAAGAATATGATGGAGATAGGAAACATTACTCCCAAAAGAACCAGGCATATTCTCCTTCTGAGAAACAGAACTGCATGTGTGTCACCTTATAACAAAAATGAGAAAACAAGCTAAAATTGATCGTAATATTCATTATTCTCTTAACAGGATTCTTTTATTTAAGTCACATATTACCTGGTCAAATTGGTTTGAAAAGAAAGATATTAGATGCTTTATATACACACATCAAAGTAAGATTGTCAGTTACATCAGCTATAAACAGCAGCAGTAGTAGAAAATGAACTGGAATTGTCACTCACATCAGCTATAAACAGCACCAGTAGTAGACAATGAACTGGAGTTATTAACTGCACTTACCATCAAGATGCTTTTTGTTCCGAATTAAGCTATTATTCGCAGTTTATAGTAGTAACTGAAAGTATCTTTCAGATGTAAATCCCTTTCTGTTTTGACTAATTTCAAGGTCTTAAACCCGGATAATTCAATGCTGCTACTTGAAACTTATCCTAGTATAACTTCATAATACTTAATACACCGTTAACCTCTATTGCAGCATGTTGCAACCTTATTCTGTGCAAGGAATGTAAAATAAAATAGATACACTGAAGTAGGAAATAAAAGGAAATCCTAAAAAGAAGGTCTGTCATTCAGATTATGCTCTTGTTTCAATAACCAAGAAAGATAATAAAAACCTGAGATGATTTAGTTGTCTCTTCCGGAAGTCCAAGAGTTTGCTTCCTCCGCATGTAACTAGCCGGACTACTGACACAACTTTGAGCCCATCTTTGGTTTTTCAATGTACCAAACAATCTCCGATGGTGACTCCTGGATATTATAGCTTTCAAGCCTAAAAACCACGAATCAGCCTGTGCTGTATCCTTGCAAATCTGCATGAAAGAGAGAGAATAAATATAGACTCTTTAGTAAGCAGAAACACTCGACGAATGTAAATAACTACATAAATAAATTCACTACCAGATCAAGAGAGCGTTCACCATTCGCATAGATAAGTGAAAAACTTTGACTTTCTCTTTCTGGTTGCATTTGTTTCTGAAATTCAGCATAAGAGATTACCAGGATGTGTACGCAACAAAGTGGAACAGAAATTACATAAGAGACAGCTCATTTTCCTCACACTATTTTGGCCACGCATAATATTTGTAACCGAGCTTAATTTCAGTTGTTTTTCCATCTGACCAGAATACCAAATCAACGATTTCTCATCCTGAATGAAATCAATATGTGAAGATAGAGTTTCAGGTTTAGAAGAGTTAAAGCAGTAAGTAACAATGATCAGGAATAGTAAGTTAGGAACAAATAACAGAAAAACCTCAATTCAGTTAGGGAGTAATTATCAGGTCAATTTAGCTAGGGCAAGAGGTAGAGTGCATTGGTAACCTTAGGCAAATTGGAAATGAATAACAAGACAGAAAAGATTTAAACTTTTTCTAGATAGTAATTTGCTTGCTGTCTAATCAAAGGGCACAAAAGGTCATATATACATCTGGTAAGCAAAGTCAAAAAGAATCTGGCCGGTGAGATACTTGTTCTTTCTAGTTCTAAGTTAAACACTTATCAATTGCGGTAAAAAAGTAATAAATTTATGTCATTTTGGTTATCCTTAGATCAAACTTGAAGGCCTGAAATCAAAAGATACAATATATCTTCTTTCTCTTTCCCTCTCCGAAGTCAATACCTAGTCTGTTGCACTGATGTAGATACAATAACACTGGGGAACCAAGAGATGCTAACTGGTATAAATTTTTAGATCAGCTAAATTTTCCTTGTGGCTTTGAAACTTCAACCCCTAGCTCAAGGAACTTTGGGAAACATATCAGGCTTATAGACTTGGACAGGATGAATACATCCAATCATCCAGAATGTAACTTTCTAGTACTAAAAATAAGACGAGCTACAAGCTTTTGCACAGTTGAGTCTCACAAATAAATAGCAGGTGAATTTTAAGCTTACCATGGATAGCCTAAAGGGGCAGAATTTGGGCTTCCCTCTTCTGCCATACTTCAGAAGGTGGGCACCCTTCTTCAATGCTACAATTGCCTGCATTTGGCTTAAGATTAATGTAACAATAATGAAGCCTAAGGCCCTATGCTAATCAAAATTGCACTATATTGAGTTCATGAAGTTTAAAGTACATAACCTCGCAAAGAAAGTAAATCAGCAAGGATATAAATAACCAAAATTTGTTTCTAATGCAAACTATTTAGATAGATGCAAATGTCGATGAAGTCAAGATTACATGATTTTCTAACAATTTTTCACAAACAGAGACATTATCTTAGCTTCAATCAGAACATGAGAAGAAAGGAAGGAAAAAGGAGTGGAGAAAAGCAAGTATAAGCCCAATAAAGACGTAATTCAAGCAGGAAGATAGAAGAAAGGGACTGAATTAGCAGGAAACAACAATTTCAAATTATGCAGGTACTTGGACAATATTGTAGATTTAGACTGTGAATGAAGTCCCAGTGGTCCTTCCAAGGAAACGGGGAGTAAATGTAATCCGAAAAAGAGAAGTTTCAACGTACAAACTTCAATCAACTTAAAGCAAGGCCTGCTGTATATTCATTAACAAATGTCATGTGAACATCTGAAACAACTTAAAATGTAACATGCAAGTTGCAACAATCAAAAACATTCAACAATTAGCAGAAAGTTGGTAAGACATAAACCAAACTTTCATGTACTATAGAATTTTTTCTTTTTTTTTTTTTTTTTTTTTTTTTTGTTAAACACCTAAGTTTCATTTAAGCAATTCCAATTGCATATAATGACAATGAGAAGACAATGCATACAAGTAAAAAATAATAATTTGGCATGTAAATCATGTCAAAGTATGAGAATAAACATACAAGAAAGATATGATACCTTCATCAACACAATAAACAAAAATAAATAAATAAAAAGCAAATTCATACTGACTCCGACGCAAATACCACCAGAATTTCAAGAAACATTGACAACAGCTCCTAAAACTGAAACAGCATTAGTCTCAAGTTGGATTATTAAGTTCTTTCCAAATTATAAACATTGGTCTTAAGGACTTAAACTAAGCATTCTGGAAAAGGAAAAAAAGATGCAATAATGGAACAAAAGGACAAAGGGGTAAGGAAAAATAACTAGTACTTGAGACAAAATTAAACTTATAAATGCATTGAACCGCTTAAGATAGAGGAATAGAGAGGATCAAACCTGTTCAACTGCTCTATCAGAAGGGCATAATGCTACATGGTCTTCACCCATTTTGTCCAGAGAATTTCATGCAAGAATGTGTCAGTTCTGTAGCGTTAAAATGGAAGAAAGAACGCAGGAGAAGAGGAGGGAGGGAGGGGAAAGAGACAGGAGTAACAGAGAACAAACGCTTTGGTTTCCTTTCAGGGGAACCTTACACCAGAGAATGTGTGAGAAGTGAGAACATATAATAAATAAAAATATATACTCTACTGAACTACTGTAGTCAGAAGAAGAATTTTAAGAGTTAGTAAAAGACAGAAGAGAGAGAAGGGTTCCTTTCTTTCTTCCTTGTTTCAAGTGGCGCTATGGCAGTGGTAGAACTTGAAGACTACTACTACTACTTGGCAGTTAAAAAGTGTTGAACAAAGACAGAGGGGAGAGAGAGAGAAGCGTGAATGGTATCCGTTCATTTCACTTCACTAGTTCTACTTTCCATCTTTCGTTCTTTCTTTTGATTTCTCTTGGTTAGTGTAATGAACGATGATAATGATTTTTTTTTTTTTTTGAATTTATTCGACACAAGGTCTACTGGGAAAAGGGGAAGGGAACCTAAACCAATTCCACGAACGATGATAATGATTCGAATGAGCAACCTTAAAAATTATCTGTCACAATTGCACGTAATATAGATCCGTTTAGATACATTATTTGGAGTATTTTTTTAAAATTATTTAAAAAAATTATTTAGAATGTGTTTTTTGTTGACTTTTGTTAAAATAGAAAGAAGTGTTTGAATTTTAAAAATTTTTTAAAAAACTTATTTGAAATTTTCAAAACATCCCAACAATTTATCTCACTTTTTATACAAATATTCACAAAACGTAGTATTTTATTTAACAAATTTTATTCAAAAAATAAAAATAATTGTTACGAACATTTTGAACTCCATTTACAATAATAATGGAATAACGAACACTGGTACCGGACGTGATATAGTTACAAAATAATTGTCAAAAAAACATATCCAACCGGATATAGAATTGTCAGTCACAATTGTTACAAAACAATTACGTGATATAGTTAGATATAAACATTAAAATATCAAATTATACAAGATAACTGTAATAGGAAATATATACACTAAAATATAAAAATTCAGATAATTAAGACAAATATGTGCATGATGACAATTTCTTAGCTTTGGGTGTTGTGCAGAAGAAAGGAAACCGAGGATAGAGCCGAGTGTTTTGTTTGCGTTTATGGAAGTTACTGAACTAAACCGCACGTGTTCAGCATTAAGACATGGTATAGTACACGTTATTTTAGGCTATCTCAAATCTAATTACCCAAAGATTATGACCTTTCACTATTATTTCGCCCTCATGGAAAGTCAAAAAAGAACGGCACTGTACCATTAACAATTTATTATTCTTTTCAATAACACATAGATTAACCAAGCCATTAGACTCATTTTGTTTTTGAATTCATAATCCACATGTTTTCTCTCAGTTGAAAAAAAAAAAAATACTCGTGTTTAATCAAGAATCGGGTACCATTAGGTACCACATTTCATTTCTAGATCTTTCACGTCTCGTCCCTCGTTTCCCTTGGTGCAATGGCAGTTTTTCGAGACATATCTTGCAGCAATTTTCAGTACTTTCTGAAAATGAGTTACAAGCAAAGCCACACAATTCTTTCTTGAAAGAATAATATCTTAAACCTTTTCTCAAGATAAGATTTGAACTCATAAAGTGCTAACTTCCATTTTCTTCTTTCTGTTCATTTGTTTTTCTGTTTTTTCTTTGTTAGTTTCAAGGAGACTCTTGCAGGGATTAGACAAATTCTTAATTCAATTACATGCACTTTGATGAAGACATTTCGATAGCATTTAATTGCAAGGTAAGATATACATTTCAAAAACATGAAAATCATGCAATGCAATGTGTGAAAAATAGTATTGTGACGGAAAGATCATTGAAATTGGCAACAACATTCTTGACATCTTGTGGATGGTGAATAATATCTATATCCAAGCTTGTTTGCTTGCTTTCTTGCCTACTTTCTTTATTGTCAAATTGTTGTCAGTCCGAATGATGACCAAAAACCCCTCATTATCTTTTTTGTATGTATGCAGTAATCAAATGCTTCCAAAGTTAGCTTGGCAAAAAGTCAGCTAAAAATATAACATCGACTGATCCACAGCAGTCCAACCCTACCTAGTAGGACCCTTCGTTCTGGGCAAAGGTTAAAATTGTGTAGGTCCATACAATTCAAGAAGACTTTCTTATTGCTCACTTTATTTGAATTCAAACCTATTGATTACTATCTTTTAATCACTGGGATGATCATCTCATTTTAGCAGCTAATTAATTCTCGTTTTGACCCATATGGGCCATTTTTATTGCCTTTCTTCTTCCATAAATGCAAGTTATTGCATCACTGTATACAGTATGGAATATGCAGTGCAGACAGGTGCATCATTTCTGCATTGTCTTAAAATATGTGTATTCAATCTTTGTAACCTTTATTCGAAAAGAAAAAAAATCTTTGTAACCATTACTACTTTCTAGATAAAAAATTCCCTGCAAAAGCCTGTTAAAAGTATTTTCAATGTCAACCTGCCAGCATCCTCCATAAAGGTTTTCTGGAAGAAATATTTTAAGTTTCCCTTAAGAACACAAATTCACCATAAAAAAACATAGCATGTTATATACAGCCAAAGATGAAATCATTTTAATTTGACATGCCTTCATGAATAACATAAATGAAATACATAGAATGAAAATCTATACATAATTATTAATTAATTTATAAATACAAAATGAAGATTAAACTTCTAGAATACGTGTGTCCTTGTGCTATACATCGAGCCTTGGACCGTTCATTAGTTTAAACATTTGTTAGTTGAAAATTTTCCACAAGGACAAAAATCAATTGCTAATTTTGATGCTTTTTTGGCATGATTGACTCTTGAATTTAATAAGTCATCAATTTTGGCTGTTGTGGCCAACTTTATCCTTCTCACATGGCCACCTCTAGTCATTTTTTAAATTTACCTGCTAGTGATTAATACTTACAACATTCTTGAATGCGGTAGAGGGTGCAATAATATATCTTATTCATTTTGAAGTCCACAAAGTACCCTATATACAGCCATATTGGGCACAAACATGCATAAAAGTTTAGGAACTCATTTAAAAATGGATGCAAAATTGTGGGCTATTTGAGTAGGTGCATGTAAAGACAGTCAGTGCCAAAACTTAGGTCTATGTTCAATTTTATTTCTAGTGTAGTTGTTTTCATTTTGCATGTGCGAAGCCATTTGATTAACTTTGACAATACAATGCATTGTTGCTTGTAGTACAGTTCTTTGTACGACTGAAATAAAGGGCAAAACGATGCTACATCTAGAAGTTCACTACAAAAGATACAGATTGCTTAAATCCCTAAAAGCCATTGTTTTCTTTGTTTCTTTTAGGTTTTTCTGATTTTTATTAGAACAGTTGTTTACCTAATCTTTAAGTCTACTTTCTTTTTGTTTCAGTGGTCCGAAGAAAGTAATGGCAAATGAAGTTAGATAAGTACTATGAAATGATGTAATGGACACAGCATGCAACTAGTTTTTCTGTTGCAGATGGTGCTTATCGGGAATTTCTATGAGAATGATACAAGTTTTCATTTGTTTTCTCCATCATAATATTCATCTCTGTTTACATGGGGAATTATGAGCATTCAACCTGCTACTTGAAACTGGTTTTGTATGTTGGAAATTGGAATAGTAAGAAAAGAAATCAAGAGAGGTTACTAGTGCGAGAGAAAATTTGTGTAAGACGTCAAAATTTACCAAGAATTTTGTAGCGGCTGTTCAATGAGTATAGTTTTATATACTCAATTTACTCTCTAGATCTAATTTCACTTTTTGAAACTAATCGCTATCGGGCACCCGTTAGACAAGCCCTTGATAAAATTAGTATAGTTCTAAAATTTCCTTGTTTAATTTACATACAAGAAAAATAAAAATAGAAGGAACCTGTAAGGTACCCATAATTCACGTCCACCTTAGAGTGTTGTGTTTTCACATAAATGGCCCCCCTCTGGAATATAAAATGCCACTACCAAACGCTACATGAATGGTCATGAATGATTAATGAAGGATCAGCTGCACAACTTTGAATACTTTGAAAGCGTTACATCATATCTACATCTCGGATTTTTTTTTTTTAATTTTTCCCACATGGAACTGTAGCCACTGTTCATATTAGGATTGTAAGATTGAGAAGCAAGAACTAGTGGCACTATGTGAATCTGAATCACTTCACAACATCATAGTAGTAAACATATATTGGCATTTTGCAATTAATCAGAACCCTACTACACTGATCACTGAATTTTCAAGAATTGCAAGAGCCATAAATCAGAAGTTCATAACCCACAAGAAGGTTCTGTATAATTGTTCACTGTCTCCTGAGATGGACATGAATAAACATTGTGCAAGCCAAAATGGCATTTGCTGGTAGACATGATAGTAATTGCTTGGTCTAGTGCCTACCCTCTTGTCCAGGACCTAACTTTCTCTCGGTTATAAATAGTTATTTGGTACTGATTCTGAAGGGTCCATGAACAAAACTGTAGGATTTAACATCAAGCCACAGTAGCAGAAATAATGCAACCATAATACTGAATGATTGACTTTTAATCTTGTTATGTATGTTTCTGAACGAAAAGCAGAAATGCATCATACTAATACTTCTCAGTGGTAGTCTATAGGCCAAATCGGGACAATAAACTATACATATTTATTTGTTTATTTATATTTGGATTTTGAGAAGGGAAAAGTGGTTATGTATGCGAATAAGATTCAATAACCAGACTATGGTGCCCGTGGCATTATCTCTATATTTTCTGAAGTTGGCAAGTCTTGACAAACTGTGGGCTATACGCCATTTCAAGTCACATCTAGTCAAATTGAGAGCATTGCATCTGTAAAAATTAAGTTGACAAGTAAAAGCTGAAGTTCTTGAGTTAAATTCGTCTTAATTCTATTGATCAGTTAATAGTTACTCGACTTTTATTCTTCAATTTTGTTCCAAAATGAGATATCATGTGAATCCTGTCAAAGCCGGTCATTTCATTGAAGGATAAGCTGTTGATGATACAATAAACCATTGAATTTGTGTAAATAGGGTATCCATTATCCACTTTGTTAAAACAAACTTATCAAATTGGTTTGACATATTCGTCATTAGTTGTCTAAAGTCTTCTGTTTGTAAAAGTACACTGAAATTACCTTTAATGACCATGAAAACTGAAACTCAAGACAATCAATATCGCATCCATACAAGTTCTTTCAACTCAAACAAAGACATTGCTGAATGTCATGGTAGGATCTAGCTATTGCTAAGACCATATGATGCATGAATATTCAACTGGACAAGAAAAATTATTTGGGACCATGTGCGAGGCCCTCTTGGTAGAGAACAGAGGTCAAGATTATTACCTCAGAACCACCTAACATCTAGCAATGTAGGACACTTCACACGAGGGTTGTCCCAATCCCCGTGTCATCTTTTCATGGGCATAAAAAAATGAAGCCCACTCCTGCTGCTTTAATTGAAGTGTGTTATCAGGCTTTACATCCACATACTATTGGAAAATGAACAAGACATTAGGCTCCTCTTATTGACAAAGGGAAGGAGACATGCTAGAAAGTTGATTCAAGAGTTATTCCATCCCTATGGCCCTATGTATCTGATCCAACAACATATGTTAAAGCTTTGTCAAATCCAGGATAAGCCCTTGATTTTGTTGGTGAATTTTACCCTTTTGATATGAAATTCACACCTAGTATTTTCTGACCATTTCTCCTTGTATTTGGGATTACCTCACCTTATTCGTGAAATTTTGGCCCATTTCTGCTGCATTAATGAAGTTATATTTTGTGTAGCTACCAAATGAAGTTGAACTCTTGATGAATTGAAATTGTGAAACCACCAATGTAAAGGTGCATGGGAAAGCAGGTATCTTTTCGGGAAAAAAGGATGAAATACTTGTCATGAGTTTACATGGTACAGCTAGCTAGCTAGCTAAAGTTGAAATGGAAAGGCCAACGCCTAGTTGGACTTATTCTTCTGTAATTTTAGTTCAGAACAAACAAACATGGAAAAAAGGCTTTGAAGAACGATTATTTTCTATTTATCCTTATTCTTTCAGCGGTGAGAAAGCGAGGACGAGTCCTCTACTCAAAAGTCCAAACTAAGAAAAGGTGATCAATGCCAATATCCCACGCAATTTCTCTAATCAATGCCATGCATCTTCCTCATCATAACGACAAATTCATAAACCTGTTGAGGGTCTGGAAGGGTTTTGGCAACACTTTCTCTTTCCAAGCACCTCTTAATCCACGCTGCAAATTTGGGACACTGTTCTTCAACCTTAAAATCACCGAGTTTCTCATAAGCCAAGAACCAATTGGTCAGAGGGATGGCTATGATGTCAACTAATCCAAAGCTATCACCACCGAAATAATCTTTGCCCCCCAAAGCACCCTCCAAGTACTTCAAAACTTCAATGAATTCTTTCTTTGCATCCTCTTGTTCTGCACCTTTGGTCTTCCAAATGTTGCCACCAATGTCAAAGACCTGAACCCCAAAAATTGTCAGCTACAATTGCTAAAACATGAGTGCAATTGCCATAAGCCAATACAGTAGTGGTATGTTTTTTTTTCTTTTTTGGGAATTAAAATGAAACCCAAAAGATACCCAAATATTATACTAGAACATTTATTTCAACGTATCTGCTGTACCACAATAACTTATGCATTGTAACTTGAAAGGGACGTGATATTCTAAGCATTGATAACCACATTTGAAAAGTGTGCTTGGCATATGGGAAATGCATAGCACAGTACTGCTTGAATTCAACTCAAGTCATAAGTTATCAATCATAGACTTCTTGTTTTAACCTTATTTTTCGGCTATAGAAATAAATATAATTAATACTTAACATCAATGATATAAATACTGCTAAGAAGACGCAACCATTAAAGAAAAACTTTGACTAATTTTTAATCCAAAACTTGCTTATTTTGGATTAGGTCTTTTAAAATATTAATTATTTTAAGAATTTTGCAAATTAATAGCATGTGTTTTTCTTAATCTTTTACCGCGAAATTACGCTTTTCGACTTCTCAAAGGTTATTGTTTTAAGCAACTTAAAAAATACTTAAGCAAACAAGAACATGAATATGTAAAAAATTCGAATAAACCCCACCTTCTTATCAATAAAGTCAGCCCAGAATCGAGCCCGGGCTCGGTCATAAGCAGAAGAAGGCAACAATGGAGGGGAAGGCCACGTCTCATCAATGTACAGCACAATATTGGTGGACTCACACATTGGCTTGCCATTATGCAATAGCACAGGAACTTTTTGGTAAATTGGGTTTGATTTTAGCAGCAATTCACTTTTTCCTCCAAATAAATCTTCTTCTTTGGGTTCGTATGGAACACCTTTCTCAGCCAATGCAATTTTGACCCTATTGCAAAAGGGACTTGCCCAGAAATCAAGAAGAACAACACCTTCTTTTGCCATGTTTTTAACTTGCAGTGTTTTGATTGCCTTGGTTGGATTTCTAGCTTTGATGATGATTCACAATGCTATTAGATTCGGTTTATATAGAATGATTATCCAAATTAAATATGAAATTAGTATGCAAATATTGTTGCCATGCATATCCAAAAGTGCCTTGTTAGGTTCGTCCATGCATGGTTATTTTGTCTTGGGGTTACTTGGAAAGCTGGCACTATTGAAGGATGGAACTTGTATTGCCGGCATATTGATGAACATGAAGGATAATTACTAGGAAAAATAATTAAGCGTTAAATTTCAGGAGGGTCTTATTTAGCCGATGAAAATTTAAGCTTACTGTAAAATGAGAAATCCTCTTTAATTGCAAATTAATCTATAAGATTATGAAATGTCAATTCTCCACTTTTGTAAACCTTTTGATGAATGGATCTGTTGTTTATGTGTCGAGCTTACATTTTTTTTTTTTTAATCTTTTCTTTCCATTTTTTTTTTTTTTTTTTTACGAGAGGGAGACTTGCCTAGTGACTCCGCACTGGAATGTACACACAATTTCCACGAGCAACTTTATAGAAGGCTTTTTTGGAAGGCCCCAATTTTTAATGAACTCCAGCTATTAAGATTGAGACTATGCACTACAAAAATCCGGGTGAAGGTTTGGGGCACACCATACTGAATCTAATTTTCTCCGAAGAGAACAAACAGTAGTTGCCATTACGGGATAAACAAAGCTTAATCTCATGAAAATGACACTGACGTTTCAAGACCATTTATATGCCAGTTCACTATATCCCAATTGCAAAGCCATACCAACCTGTCTATTTCCTTGTCAGTTAGAACCTGACAACACAGCCACCAATTACTTCGCCATTTTCTTCTTGTTTACGTGCTCGAAATACTCGTCTCTTGGCATTTTAGTCTTCCCTATCTCGTATACACAGAACATGCATAGAAAATATCCAATCATAACCTGTCAATGCCAATTGAGCCACACTTTCTTAACTTATTTTATCAGAGCAACCCATTGAGAACATTCCTAGTTTCTGCCTTATCATGCTTTTCTTGGCCATAAATATTTCAGATGAACAATGCAAAAATTAGACGAACAATGCAACAATTAGTAGCCATGAAGTTAACCAAAAGATCAGCAAGCCAGGTACTTTTCCAGGTTCTAAATGAGAGAGCTTCATGTGGAATGTCCACACGAGACAGGGACAGCAGTCAACATCCATTTGTAAAATTAAGGAGAAAGCTTAAGCCATCAAACCATTCTTCTGAATTTTCACAAGTACTAATGCATTTATTGAAGGTATGGATGACCCAACGTTGGTAAAGAATCAACCCATTCACGTTTTAACTGTTCTGTACACTGTACATAAAAAATATCATTTCCTAAAATGTGAAGGAAAAAAAATCACTAGGTGAGTCGGTATCAAATGACAGATGCCTTGTCATTGTCATTCGGTAATTGGTTCTTGAACTCTGATATATACACTAATATGAATGAAGTGCTCAGGATTCATCAAATTTTTTACCACCCATGCAAAGGGAATCTCTAACTTTGGTTCAATTCCTTGAATGCGAATGAGCTTTAACTCAGCAGTATCTGACAGGGAGCAGGACTCTAAACGTTCATGCAATGTTTCTCCAGTTTCTTTGGGGCTTCTTGTGCTACCTCTGTTGCTTGCCTCTTCTAATGCTGATCTCTGTCCATCCTCCCCTTCAGGGGAACACGTATTATCATATGGCAAAGATTTGTTAGGAAAAAGCTCCGGCAGAAGGGCTTTGACAGCATCACTCAAGGTGAAGCATGTTCCTGCAATTATAAATGCACAGTAAGTGCTTAGTTGCGATGATGAAATTATATAAATCGGAAACCAACACTGCTTCCAAATATAGTGGGTGATCAATTAACAAATCGTAGTTCGTGATAGCAATAGCTTTTAGCAAAAAATTATCCATTAGAGTTTCTCATCTTTAGTTTCTGACTTGCAATGGCAGGAAGGTTTTTACTACGGTGATTGTCGAAGAAACAAGATTTGGCTGATTTTATTTTGGAAGAATGGTCATTATGTTAAAATATTCTAGAGTGCCTCAACTAGGGGTGACAATTGGGTCGGGTTTCGAGTTAGCGGGTCGGGTTGAGCCATAGGTATAACACCCAACTTGCCAACCCGACCCGACTTGGGTTGGCAGGTCGACCAGCTGACAAGAAAAAAAAAAAGGGGAGAAGAAGAAGAAAAGATGAAAGAGAAAGAGAAGAAAAGAGACTAACACACACAAGGATCAAATACCTTTTTGTCACACACTAACATACACTTAATTTCTTTTACAATTTACTCTTCATAAATCTAGGTAGAATTCTTAATTTCTCTTACTATTTACTTGATTAATTATCCAAGGTTAAAATTTGTGTTTGAATGTAGATGGATGAAACAAAGCTACAAAATGTTAGTTTTTTTTTTTTTTTTTTGGGTTGGCAGGTCGACCCGCGGGTCAGTCAGGTCCAACCTGATTTCGACCTTACCCGCCAAGCTTAAACCCAAACCCTCTATTTTCGAGTTAGATTCGTGTCGTGTTTTCGGGTCGTGTCAGAAATTGTCACCCCTAGCCTCAATTGCCTTCAAAGGAAAAAATAAAGTGAAAAAGGAACAAAAGGGAAAATAACTAAAGGCCCAGTATCCATGTACCATTAATAGCGCTAATCATTTTCTGAGCTAATTAATATGACTACTACATAGCATTACCCAGAAATGCAAACCGGCTTGTTTATGACAGCACCAGTCATCTACTTCAAGGATGTTAAGCAAGTAGCAACAAGCCAAAATCAGCAGCTAACACAGAAAATCAGGTGCAGAAGACTAGCTTATGCTTAAGCTTATGATTCGAGTATATCAGAAAAAGCTACCAGATCAAAGAAGAGAGAAAGAACAAGGTTCCAACCACGTAAATTCAGCCACAAAATCAGGACGAAGGAAACATGACAGACTGAACCAAATACAGACCTTCATTTACGCCTGTGCTAGGCTTCTAGAGTCAATTTTTCCCCAAAATTATATCATCTATGGACATGATATAAGATTTAAACCGTATCCAAGGATATAACTGATACATAAGACGATGTTAAAAGCTCACTTGCCAGGTTCAAATTGACCTAGGTATGGATTTCTGTGATGTAAAATTCTTCTTACCATTGTCATGAAACTCAACTGTGCGGTTAATGTAAGACACTTTATCCCAACTATCAACCAGAGGTACATCTTCTACATCGTCAAAATCTTCATTGGCACTTCGAACGTACAACCTAACTGGAATTCTACCTGCCAAAGCCCCAAATGGAAGGTGACAGATGAATAACCAAACAAGGATAAAAAACAGATACCGTCAATTAAAGGACCACAAGTCACGTGCTTCATCCCTATTTTCTGACAGGATATATAAGTTGCAAATTATGCAAATTATAAGTTATATATCAGCCCGACATTCAGACCAATGGCATCACAGTTGACACCAGTATATTACACATCGCAAATAATTAACCAATCAAAGCCTAATGGCAAAATCTGAAATTGAAAGTATAGCACACCTCCATGTAGACTACAAGCAAGATTTGAAGAAAAATTACAGCATAATGACGCAAGCATAAAAAAAAAGAAGTTAAAGCACATCTGGCTAATCATCTAGAGGTGACATTTCCAACTTCATTGCATGATTTCCATTTTATCGTATCAAGGACATTGAGCAGTGGACAACCACCAAAAGCTCTTAAGAAATGTGATAAAGCATAGAGGAGAATCACTCTAAACCCCCCCCCCCCCCCAAATAGGCAATGTTCCAGTTACCTGCTATTCCCGATGAAAATTACAAGTGAAGACCTTCACTTCAGTTATTTTAAACAACCATTGCGCAACAGGAAAATGTCATGCACTATTTTGATTACATTAAAACGTCATCATGTAATCCCAACTGAAGACTCAAAATCTTCTCACCTGCTTTAATTGGTCCACTAGCATCTGTGTCATTAGCACTTTGCTGAGATTTTAAAGAAGATGCATTCAACTTTATTAAAAAGTCGTCTCCACCTAGACCAAGTTTGAGCTTTGATGAAACCCGAAGATATGCTTCCAAGTTACCTGACCATGGTTTGTGAAAGATAAGAATAGAGATCTACTAGTTCTCTTAAAGCAGCAAATTAGTAAGTTCGTATTCAGTGAAAAGCTCTAAAGAAACTTTATCTACCCATCTAATGGTGTGTATACCCAAAAAATTCAAAGTGCTATACTATTAGATGCAAAAGACATAGGATAACTAGGAAAGTCATATGTTTAACTGATACAATCAATAATAGGGCCACTTTGGTGTCGTGTCACTTAAAACACTTGCATCACAAACTGAATAGCAAAAGTAACAGATAAAACAGTTTGAAAACTTCTATACACCAAGACAACAATGCAATCCAAGAGCAAAGACATTAATCACAAAGAAATGAACAGGAGTGGAAAATAATCTAGAGAGAACACTCAGAATCCAAAGTAAGAACATAAAGAGGAAGTAAAAGATCAAAGTTCAGTAGCATATCATCTAGCAGCAATCCATACTTGACATCTTGTTTTGTCAATTTGCATTTATGAAAATCAAAATATAAATTTCAAGACTCAATATTCCAAAATTTATCTCGTGAAAGAACCTCAGTCACTTCAAAGAAAAAATAGCACTTGATACTTTCTGTATAATTCAGCCGGGCAATCAGACATTAGAATATTTGACTAAAAAGGAAAAGAAAAAGAAATCAGATATTAGATTTCTCTTTCCCATCATGTACCGTGCTTTTGTTCCGCATTGTTATCATGTCACAAAGACTTCAAGGAAGGTGAATGATAATTCAGCAACAATAATACCAATTACATGGTACAATACCGTTTAAGACAGCACGCCAAAGTTCTGACTGATCAGATTGGGACATGTTCATTATATTTTTGCAGTTCCCATTGATTATGTATGCGGCCTGCAGAAGAGTTTAGGAATCCTTAAGATTTGCGCTGGCACACAAACCAATAAATAAATTTGAAACTAAATTTGTGAAGAAATGAATAATAATTTACAGAGGAATAACAACTAAATTAACTGACTCAGTTACAGGTACCAAAAATACAGTTTTTTATCCAATGCACATCCATTTTATTTTCTACAATTCTTGTATGTATTGGAGGACATCCCCAAGTTCATTTTAGAAAATGCGGGACAATAATAAGTCAAAAATTACAAATAACAGGATTCAAATTATTCCTTTTATTATTAATTAGAGGTAAGGCACGATTACAATTCTTGATTCATGCACATGTATTTTTCTACTTTTATGAGTTACACCTTCTATTCGCAAAATATCAATTTTTCCAAACTTGTGCTTTTCTTATGCTGCAACCTTTTCTCCATTGCATTGAACTACAGTGTAAGCATTCATTACCTCCTCAAAGTTGACATCAATGTTTAATCCACCAGAACAAGAATTATATAATAGAGTGAATTAAAATAAGCAACAGATGGAAAGAAGAAGACATGTGACAGCAAAACAAAGTTATTTAAAGAAATGTTTTTCCCCTGTATGAAAAGGGAAATTGCTGTGGCTTTACAGTAGCAAAATGAAGCAAATGAAGAACCCATGATCAATTAAAAGGCATTGACTGATATCGAAACTGACAACTAAAAAGACCAAACTTTCTTAAATTTACATGGGAAAGTTTGCAGAAGAAACTGCTAACAGAAATACTATACCTAACCTCTTTCAATGAATTAATAAAGCTCCACTTTACACTGTCTTCACCTTCACAAGGAGTCAGAATATTTCCTGGATATCCTCTAAAATGTACCTGCAGCAGCATAAAGCAAATCAGTGCAACACTGAACAGTATCCAGATAATTTATAAGCTTAAAAATTCTGCAATTCAAACACACAAAGCTAACCCAAATTTTTATTCAACAACCCAACTAAATTAAGAATATTACATGCCAAGTGAACCTCAAATTGTTATTTGACAACCCAACAAAATCAAGAATGGTTTCTAATGAATATCTCAATCACACAGCACTTTATCAGAAAATGCTAGGGACATTTGGACAGTTTCTTCTTTGGCTAACATGAAGTGTTCCTAGCAGAACTTTTGTAACTTCAATGCAACTATGTTATTTTTATTTAAATTAAAAACGACACATCCCACTTAAGAAATTAGTTTAAATGAGAGGAAAAGATAGATGATTGAAAAAGTTTGCAAGTAGTTTTAGTGCAACACTAACACGGTGTGGAAGTACTTCATCAGATAAAAAGCCAAATTTTCTCCTTTGACAAGAACCGAAAGCCTTTCTCACCGAAAATTTTAAATGGTAATCAAATTCAGCTTCTTGGGCTGCCGTTTAGTGTCAGCATATTGATATGCTCAATATTATTCAAATAAAGTATAGACCTAAAGGAATAAAGGTCTATAAGGTTTCAAGCAAATGTTTACCGTGAGATTCCAAGGTCTTTCCGGTTCTGCACAAAGAAGATCAAAAAGTACCCCTGTGGGAACATACCTGAACAAAGCAACAGACTTTGTTAAGAAAGATAAAAGAGGAGTAGATAATATCAAGAAAGGTTATAAAGTTGATGTGCATGAATCTGTGATCATTCCAAATAAAAGCTATCATGCATATCGCATTCCTGCCTCCGTATGATACCCAACAAGCAAAATTTTGACTATGGTCACAAGCAAAGTTCGGTGAAGGAACACAGAAATTTTTACATAACAAAAAAAGAGGAGCTTATACAGTCCAAAACAACATTTTGAATTGGAAAAATAAATACAGCAGCATTCAAGGACATCACTTTCTTTTGCACAACAATGGCACTCAAGTATTCAAGAGGTTTGATAAACAGTGGTCGAGAGAGAGTAACAGTAAATGAGCTCAAGTTGTCAAATATTTCTCATTAACTAGATTTCTTTATTCTTCTTCTTTCTAAATGACTTACGCATCAACCAGAATTTTGCAATATACTGCAGCACACAGCATGCATCACCACATATAGGCATCAGTTCTGGAGTCTCTAATTCCCTATAAGCACAATTTAATCTTTCACTAAGAGGTAAACAATGGCCTGACTGATTAAGCAGCTTACAAATAAGAAACATGAAAAGGTAAAATGGCTGATAAACTATACAATTAAGTCTGCTATTCAGAGGTGACACGAAATACTAATCATATCACTTAAAGAAGCAAATTCACATGTGTCCTTCAACACTAAACCTAACTGTTAAAAAGTGACTGGCTCATGTAATGCTAGATGTTATATTTACAAGAAGTGACATTCAAAACAATACAATCCAATAATTATGACAATAATTCCCCAGTGTTATAAGAAACGGAGACAAACATACCATTTGAGAGGCAACCCTTTGTACTCAAACCATACAGTGTCAACACCAGGAGGCAGTGTGCTGCTGAAAAATGGTTTAATTTGTGGCACCAACAGAGGCAGGTAGCCTATGCGAGGAGCCAAAATCTGAAACAGAGAAACTGGATGTGTAACTTCATCAGGGAAGTGAAATCATCTTATAAGGTGAAACCATACTGATAGGATGCTACACATGGGTAGGATTCTCAATCCAAACAGGGAAAATGCTACAAAATGCAAAATAATTAAGTTGATTAAAATTGGCCACATTAAAAAAAAAAAAACTTTTTTTCACTAAATCAGCTACTCCACTGTGCTAATCTAGTTAAATGGTTTTACACGTTCAAACTCTTAAATTGGGCATAAGAATGTTAAAATTTTCCATTAATTCTCATCTTTACCCAGCCATTTATGTCAAGTACAGAGAGAGAGAGAGAGAGAGAGAGAGAGAGAGCAAGCATGAAAGCTCTAGTAATTTTCACCTTTACCATGCCATGCACACTTTCTAAAGTTGAGAACTAATAAGAGGAAGTATTATTTTTGCAAAGAAGAAGTGGCAGTTGCAAAGAGGCGGCCATCTACCTTCATTATTATCAAAGGAAAAAAAATTACAATAGGTGAGCTCTGTCTAATTTTTCTCCTTAATAAGAAAACAGTGGCAACATAAGGATCAGTCTGTTAACAATTCAGTACAAGAAGACATTGTCTTCAGAAAACTCAAAGAAGGGACAAGGGAAAAAAGATTTAAAACATGATAGGATGCAAAAGTAGTCACTTATCAGACTACTGTAGTCTGTTTCTAATGCATTATTTTACTGTAGTTGCCACTGGAGTTCAAGATCCATAAACAGGAAGAACATCAAGAAATTTTCCTACATGTAATTTACCCTAAGAATAGTAACTACTCGTACAAGCTCACTAGTCAATAGTTCAAGTGGGGAGCGTATATTATACGTCCATTATGATCCCATTATAGCTTAAGCTTGTTCCTACTGATAACAAACGTCATCCTCTCCCTTCTCATATCTAAAAATCGTGCCTTTAAAAAAGGCATCCCAAAGAAAACATATTAAGCACAAGAGCAGATCAAAACATATTTGAAATAATCAAATTTTCAAAACTTTTTTCATTACACCAAAAAAAAAAAAATCTTGGTGCTGAAAAACACAGTGTAGTACACGATATGGTAGACATCAATGGCCAACCTCTATATTCTGATAATTTGTTTGTTTCTTTCCCCAATAAAAATCGATCAACAATAGACATGACTCAAATTTTATAGTACTTATTAAGATATCAATCAAGATGCTGCCTTGCCTTCACATTAAATCAACAACGGCAATCGAGCTCAACAACGACATTATAGTCATATTATAGTTAAAATAAAAAAATCTAGATACAATACAATCAGAACCCCTAAAAGAAAACAAATAAAAAACAAAATAATTTGTACCAGGGCAGGGGGTGGAGGAGGGAGAGTGGTAACTTCAGATTCATGAAGATGGATTTGAAGAGGGATGGCTCCTTCCCATACATATTTCTGGGCTTCCGTTGCTTTGCTTTCCATTGACTATTTTGCTCCCCCTAGGCTTCTACGGTCGTTCAAGACTCAAGAGGGCTAAAAGTCCAGCTGCCTTCGGTTTCTTTTGTTTCTTGATGAACTGGTGACGTGAAGCTCTATCAATGTACGATCTTGGACAAGTCGTGTATGTCTCAACGCTTTCAAGATAAAAAAAAAAATTGGATCCTCGTTTGGGCCAAACGTTTTCTTAAACATAAATTTATTCGTTTTAATTTGGTCACCGCAAAACATATAAGATCATTAAATTGGAAAATAATTCTAGTAAATACTTTTTAATAATTGTAAAAGTACCCTTTTGTTGAAAATAAGTGATCCTATATTAAGTTATAGTACTTGATACGTACTAGAGAGATTATTTATTTTCTAAGAACCAAGATTTAGATTCCAAATCCCTTCGTCCTTCCATAGGTCTTCTTCAATGGTAGAAAAGGACTGACCCTTAACCTAGTGAAGTTTGGAACTGAGTACATTTATAAGAAGTTTTGAATTTTCAAGACAACACTTTTTCTCTTTTTTGTGGTTATTTGAAACTCATAAATTGCATAGCATACAATCCTTTTCCTCTTTTCTCTTTTTCTTTTTCCCAAAAGAATCAAATCCTATTCGCAATCAAACTTGTAAATTTTTAGTATTAATACCAATAAAACCTTCAGGATAAAAGCGTATAAAGCATAGATTTGAACTGCTAACAGATAAAAAACACTATTGAAAATCTTTACTATTCCACCTCTTACTCACTGTCATCAATTCTATTCTTTTTTGGAGGGATGAGATCATAAAGAGGCAAAAGCCTTATTGTAATGAAACTCCTATACTTATAGCGTAAGAAAAAAGAAAAAAAAAAGCAAAATTGAATGTGAAATCATATGTGTGATGATTACTTTACTAATATATCTATTAACTAAATAGGTATTATTTTATGTATGCTTTGCTTAGTTCACCTCCAATTTGGTAAATAATTGAGGCTTAGTTAACAAACAGACGCTTCAATACTATGACCCATATAACAAATAGAATCTGGTGCCAAAAAGCCCAAAAACAGAACCCTTTACCCCATTAGCCCACCACAGCACATCGGTAGCAAAAGCTCGGTTGCAAGTCTCCATCATCAGCCATTCCATCATCCTTAACCATCTCATCAGCTACCAGAAGCCTCTTTAATCACTAAAATTACACGCACAACACACTTCATTCAGTTGTACCATTCCCATCACATCCCCAAAAACTTCCCTTTGTTCACAATCCACACCATCCAACCTCCCTGTCTGTAGCCCTAGACCCAACCCCAAAAACGCAAAACCCATAAAAAAAAAGGAAAAAAATTGATAAACAGAAAAAGATTGGAACCCAAAAATTTTTTGATTCAATAGTTCCCTACTCAAATGTGAAAATTATCAAGAACCCACATCGAAAATCACGGAAATAATGTTAGGGGCCGTCCAATTTGGAGTATTGGCGGCCTGTGTAGTACTCTTTGTCCCCATGGGAATGGCAGGTTGGCACTTGAGTCGCAACAAAGTGCTGTTTTTTAGCGGTGCCCTTTTCATTACTCTTGCGGTAGGCGTTCATTTAACCCCGTATTTTCCTTCTTTTTCCACTTTTATTTCATTGCCTTCATCATCATCATTGCCTTCATCATCAACTGTTGTAGCTGCTTCTGTAAATCGTGATTCTTGCATGTCTTTGATACATGAAATCGAATTCGATAAAACAGAATCAAGAAGCAACGATAGTATTAGTGAAAAGAGGCATTGGAAGTGGGTGGATTCTAATAAGGGTGTTGTGGATTGTGAGTTTCAGAAGTTGAGTAAATCTGATGCTTCTGATTTGTTAAACGGGTCGTGGGTGGTCGTGGCTGGGGATTCGCAGGCGAGGTTGATGGTGGTTTCGTTGTTGGAATTGGTAATGGGATTGGAGGAGATAGAAAGGGTTAGAGGGGATTTGTTTAAGAGGCATAGTGATTATCATACTACTGTGGATGTGATTGGGATGAAGCTGGATTTTATATGGGCGCCTTATGTTAGTAACTTGACAGATTTGATGGTGGAGTTTAGGGAGAAAAGGCTTTTTCCGGATGTTCTGGTGATTGGTGCAGGGCTGTGGGATATGTTACATGTGAATAATGGAACTGATTATGGTGTTTCATTGAGGAAGTTGAAGGATTCGGTGATGCCATTGTTACCTGTTACTCCTGAATTTGAGGATAGACCGGTAGTAGTTCACTCACCTCATATGTTTTGGCTCGGGATGCCAACATTGATAACCTCGATTTTAAATACAGAGGAGAAACGAGAGAAGATGAGTGATGCAGTGTGGTATGCTTATGATGAGGAGCTTTACAAAAGTAAGCTAGTGCACAATTTTGGAGGACCCCTTTTCTTACTGGACATTCACTCATTGAGTAGAAGATGTGGAAGAGCATGTACAGTCGATGGGATGCATTATGATGGAGTTGTTTATGAAGCTGCTGTACATATCTTGTTGAACGCTTTGCTCATTGAGTCCCAACAGAGGTTGTCATAATGCAATTTTGGTTTAGTTAGTCAATTGATGAGATCAGACACATGGAGGAGAAAAATGATTCTTCCATGAGTTTTAGCTCAAGTTGCTTCAATCTTGCACGCATGATTCTTTCAAGCCTATTTCCCTTGGCAAGTTGTTAACTTGGTAGTGGAAGTTTTGTATTAGATGTTGGTTTAGACGTACATTTTTGCCCTACTTAATATCCAATTTGTATGCATACTGATACTTACGTAACTTGTATTTCATAGCAAAAAAGCCACTTCTGTCTCGCATCCAATTTTGATGTGAAGAGATACAAGGATCTGTATTGATGTTTTTCATGATTTGTATCAATGTTTTTGACATGCTTGTCAGTTTTAAGAAATTCTATTTAGATGCTTTGTTGTATTACTGCATTGCAGTTCTGAATATGAATTTTGAGATGCTGTAACCATTCTGTATTGTATCGAGAACTATAGCTGCACACATACTTTCTGCCATGTAATCTATCTCTCTTTCGCATGCTTATGTGTTGGTAGGATGGCAATGATTATGATCGATGCTTGTCAATGTGAGTTTTGTTTAGTTGCATTCTTATATTGCTTCTTTTCGTTTTTAGAATGCTAGTTCTGAATACAGATTTTGAGATGGTGTACTATATGGTTGAGAATAAATGTTGTGCACATAGTTTTTGACAAATTTTTGTTTATATCTCACGTGGCTCGTGCCATACATGTGGCAAGTTGATGATGTGCTTCTTTTTACATAAAAGGATGTCTACATTCCGCCTTTTATTGCATAATTCCTCCATATTTAAGTGATCGGTCAAGCAATGATCTGGCAACTTAGGGAACCTACACTGTCTAATCATCATATTTAGTTCATAATGAAATTGTAAAACATTTTGCTTTCCTACAAAGAGCTTGTCTATTCATCAATATGTGAAAGTAAGGCCTAAATGCTTTTGTTTACCTTTGCATATATGGTGGATAAAATATTTTGAATGAAGATCTTTTAATCTAAGATTATCAGGTATCTTGTCCTGCATACCCCTGAATCGCGTAGTCCTCATTTGGATTTTCTGTTCAAAAGTTGTTAGGAAATCAATCTAGTCTACCATCTTCGGTATGACCAAGCTGTTCAAAAGTTGTTGTTTTTGGTCCTTCCTGGCTTTTGCTTCCTTCTGGTACAATTTATATTTGAACTTGTAATGAGATCATCATCTGCTTCATTCAGCTTATTGCTGCCAATTAGTTATAGAGAGCATTTTTCCTTTCTTGGGAATTTTGTTTTCCTTTTTACCTTTAAGGCATGGGGAGAGTGGTGATCTTGAAAAGAGCTGTTTATATACAATTCACAGAAAATAAGTTATATGATTTTTCCTACACAAAGTAAAGAAAGCATCTAACATATATATTATGGGTTGGCGTGCAGTTCACTGCCTGAGTTTCTTGATGTCAGGTTGTAGCATTGATATTTAATCCAAGTGTAGCATTAGGTTGGATGTGACTAAATTGTAGATTGACCATTCAAGACAACGACGCTAGCTGATGGCCAAATAGAGGCCTTTCTCCACGGTTGTTTTGGTAACTTTAGAACTGATGTAAGAGTGTATCCTCTGGACTGTATATCAAGCTTTTTGGTGCAAGTAGAATTGATCGAAAAGTTAAATTTACCAAAGCTGTTCGTTTGTTTCTCAATCAGTAATCTGAGAACTAAACCATTTTCGGACATAACTTCTTTGTATTCTGATGGAGTAAATGCAATAACATCTGGAATGTATTGACATATTGCTTTGTCCTCTGGTTTAAGAATACTGAACTAGAATAGCTACTCTGTCTATGATCTTGCTACTAAATTTCCGTTTGCATATCCTCCTGTGAGGTCAGAACCATTAAACTTTCATGAAGAGAAATGATTTAACGACTTCATGATTTGAAGGTCTAAAAGTACATTCAGTTACTCTAATAGAGCGCTAATGTTGAAAAAGGTAACTACGAATATGGATAAAGAATTCAGCAGTAAAGCCCTTGCTGTAAGGAATAGTCATTTTAAGAAGTCATCATATTTATTCATGAAAGCGCTTAGTAATGCCCAGTTTTAGGAGGATTGCACTCTGAGTAACTGTATTGTTAGCCACACATTTCCCCTTTTAATTGTTGATTCTTGAAGAGTTTGGTAAATTAGCATGTAGCAACTTTGCCTAGACTGCAGTGTGTCACCATTACTTAACAATTTTCTGCTGTTTCCTATAAGAGGGCTTTGCAATTTGCAGTAAATGGTAGACAAGGTTCTCTTTTACTGTTTGTATGAAAGAAAAGTCTGTCAAGCATTCATCTTTGTCTTTTCAAAAAAAAAAAGTATTCATCTTTGAGGATCATTACTGATCTTGATACAGGTGATATCTATCAGAAAAGATAGTGCAATTAGTAAAATTGAATCCACTAGGTGACAAACTGATTACTTTTTACTGGGGAAATAATTTGACATTCTCATGTGGAAAGTGGACATATATTGTGCCAGAGACTGCTTGATTACTTTGTACGACTTCCTTTTACTTTCTCTGATCTGAAAACCGTTGCCAAACCCTGTCCCACCCTTGACCACAGCATCTTCAAAGCACCATTTTCGAAATGATACAGCAAAAACAAAGAGCCACTAATACATCTTTCACTCTCAACCAAACCAATTCTGAAGATGCTCAGCAATGACAATATTTTACATTTCTGGAGTGCTCAGCAATGACAACATTTTAAACTCTGAAAGGTTCTAATCTTGATCGAACTGCTTTCCTTCAAACGTCTGTCCATAATTCCAGTCCTTAGGAGCAACACTATAAGATGTAAGAGTTGCTCCATCACTATTAGTGATCTCAAATGAAAGAGGTTGATTCTTTAAATCGGCATTTATGTGCCAAATCTGTCCCCAGTTTCTGCCCATTGGAAGCCATCCGGTTCTTGAGCCTTTGATTTTCACAGCAACTATGTCTCCAGCACCTGCAACATTGCTGATTAACACTGATAAAAATATTCCAGCACCATTAACCCCAAAACGAACCCCTCCTTCCTTTCTGCATATGACCCTGTTCAAGGCAATAAAGAAAAACAAGCATAAGAATAAGAAATCTCTGCAAGAAACTTCAATCTTGTGACAACCTATATACATTAGTAAGTATTTCTGCTGGCTTTTAGCCTATGATTCTAACACTTATAATTTGAAAATTTAGTTGCACTAAATCTAATAGGCAACTGCTATGATATTCTTTTCTGATATCAAGAGTTAATAACCACAATAATTACTGATAAAAATTTAGTTTTAGAACTAAGGAAAGAAAGGTTGAGATTTTGTATTGAAAATTTTTCGACTCCAAATCTCATACTTCTCTATAGTTCAGTTACCTTATTAGATGCTAATTACACTAGTTTATTCCTTTAGTTTCTTTGGCATATTGAAAATTACTACTCTTCTCACGAAAGTTATTGTCTTCCCCCCGTTGAAGCAAACTTTTCAAGACTTTCTGGTACATTTACCAGTGTTATAAGATAGTTTCAGCGGTCAGCAACCACCCTCACCATCCCCCACATGCATTCTCTAGTGCAAAGCTTGATTCAGGTTCCACACCAACATTGGACCATGATGGAATCTACGTGTCATCCCAAAACAACAAAGGTAAAACAACATAGATTCTCCATTTGTTTGTGCAATGTATTTGTTTTTCTTGAACAAGAACAAATATATAGTCACTTGTCCAAAACTTATTCTTAAATAAAAGGAAAGGAAAAGGAAAATGGGACCAGAGTCAATTTTTTTTATAACCAATTTAAGGTTGAACGTGAATAGGCAATGATAGTCAATCCAGGCATATGACTTCGGTAAGGAAGGTTTTACAACTCTAGCCAACTTTCTCTCGTTACAGGTACTTGAGTCTAATATGAAAAAGACAGAAAAGCAATATCAAATGGAAGAAACACTAATCAACTATTCTCACATAGGCCTCAAAAACACATGAATGTAAAAATGGAACTTTACACAAATTTTTTTTTTAAACTCTTATGCAATTTGCAATATAGCTCAAACAAAAAATAAGCACAGAGAGAGAGAGAGAGAGAGAGAGAGAGAGAGAGAGAGAGAGAGAGAGAGAGAGAGAGAGAGAATTTTGCTCAAAAGAGTTATTCAAACATTAATACCTGCGATACTGAATGGGCATGTTGGAAGCTTTCCAAATAGCAATTTTTTCAAATGCTTCAATGGGAAGTACAAAATGTGCATTAGGAAAATTACAATGTCCACCACCAGCAGCCTCAAACCCATAATTAGGAGCACAAAAATTTGTAGCAGTAACAACAATAGAGGTCCCAGGAATACACCATCTCAAGTCGTCAACACACCTAACTTGGAAACAAGCTCCACAGATCTGACCCTTTTCAAACAGGACAGTGCTGAGTGCAGCTGTGGCTTTCCCATATCCCATCTTCTCCAGGTCACCATACCCACATGCCCCACCAACCGGATCACCCGGCTCCACGGCGGCGTAGAAGGTGGCTCTGGCAGATCTCCACTCAGTGTAGGAGGAGGGGGTGGAGGAAGAAGGGGAGTAGTGGTAGTGGGAGTGCACTAGCTGGGGTAGTGAGGTGAACACTAGTGTGAATGCTGCCAGTAGCAGTGCAGCAGCTGCTGGTGTTGTTGTGAGTGTGAGTAGAGGAGTTTGAAAGAGTAAAGCTGGTGATGGCATTTTTCTTTTGGTTGGTGGGGAGAGCAGTGAGGAGACAAGATTAAAGTGAAGCTATCAAGAGAATTTGATTGTTCATATAACTTTACAAGATACCATACCTTATACCTGGTATATATTATTGGTTTGTTTTGTTTTGTTTTGTTTTGCTCTTTTTCTTTCACATTGGAACTTGGAAGTTTGGGTTGGGAATTGGGATGTTACATGATTTTTTTTTTTTTTTTTTTTTGGTTTCTTTGAATATGCGAGGAATAAAGAGTTCATTTTAAGTGTCAAATTCAGCATGTCGAATTGTGTAATTTCGTATTTTTAATAGTATTCATTCAACTTTTTTCATAGTTACTCAAGTTTAAAAAAAAGTGCTATTCGATAGGTGTTGAATTAACATATAAAAATTTTACCATATCTTAAAGTATAAGAATCTCATGTGAATTTGAAAACAATAAGATTTTTTATTTCATATTTATTTTTATCATCCCCACTAAGCAAGGTCCTTAGTAAATTTGGTGTATTTTCTTGTTTTTTGTTTGATAGTGAAAGCATTCAATGGAAAAGCATACTTCACTTTCATCATAGTTTTGTTAGAAGTTTGGATGTTCTTGGGAGAATTTCATGGGTTTAGCGAATTAGTTTGATACGAGCGAAAAATAATTACTGCACCTCATGAGATAGAATAACAAGTAAATTAGTAGCAGTTCGTATGTTGATTTGAAATCTAAGAAGAAATCTTTCATTGTTTGAATCCAAATATGCTACTATTAGAAAATGCTATTAATAAAATTGAGTTTAGAGATTTTTTTTTTTTTCAATATTCACAAGAAAAAAACCTCACAAGGTTAGATTAAACAACTAAGGTTACGGGAGAGTTAAATCTAAACTACACTCACAATTCAACACAAAAGGCAATTGCTGACTTTTGAGTCGAATTATGGAACTTATGAAATACCCGCGCCCGATGTCATGGGCTTAAGTGCAAAATAAGGAAAATATATTTTAGGGCCTTTTTAGAGTTTTGGAGTAATATAAAGGGAGCCCTAATAAAATAAATAAATAAATATAAAGAAGTCGATTTCTATTCAGCAGAAGAAAACGACGTTTATTTACCTATTTTTCACAAATTGACTCTCTACATTCTTCAAGGTCAAAATCAAGAGGGAAGCCAAGATTTTGCAGATCCAGAAGCTTTAGACTATTCTCACGATCCCTACAACGGTCAAGGTAAGTCTAGTTCTTGTTTTCAAGTTTTATCAATTGGTTTAGCTAGAATTGGTTTGTAGAATATTTGGGATTTAGAAATTTAGGGGGGTTGATTATTATACTTTATTTTAGAATTTTAATTGGAGGTGATTGTAGATTTATAGGGTTGATAAATTGGTTTTGTGTTTGCTGAAAAAAAAAAAAAAGGGGTGTTGTGGCTTTTTGGATTCGTACGGCACAGATTTGAAAAATTTGGTATAGGAGTAGATTTATGGTTGTTTGAGCAAATTGTAATAAGCATTGGTGGACAAAACGAAATTTGATAGCCAAGGGAATAATTAAACAATGATTCTGCTGAACATGCATTTGTTTTTAGCTCTTTGATTTCGTTAGCAGAAAGAGAGGAAAAAAAAAAAAATCTTGGTTGTCAAAGCCATGGCCATTGGTCACGGCCTTGGGAAGAAACCGGAAGTCTTTGACTTCCTAAATCCATTGGAAGCTTTTTGTTTCTTTATCAAGTAAGCCATTGTCGTGGGTTTTTCATTTAGTTGCAATTGGTGGGCCGTGTGTGCATCAGAAGTTGAGGCTCCTTGTTTCGTTAGAATATGGCACTGAGATGTAAATCACAGTTTGGTGGCCTACAACAACGAGGAAATATATGTATGGGAATTATCACCTTGAATTGAATTATGTTGGTAATTTGTTAATTAACTTCGTAAGTCAACCTTTAGTTTTGGATCAGATTATATTTTAGTACTATTAAGTTATCAAATAAGAATAACTAGGTTTTCATAATAATTTGGAGACTTTAGAATTAAAATTTGTCTAAGTTTTCAATCGGGAAGTATGGATGATAAGTATTTCTTTTCTCTCTTTTTTTTTTAGGCTTATAAATTTTAGAACTATTTTGTAGCGTAGGAGTTCTTAGTATTTTATTTTATATATTGATATAAGTAATAAAGTGAAATTGCACGTTATTTTTATTGTCAATAGGTGGTGAGTATTTTTCGGATCAAGGTTATTTGAGTTAGAGAATTTGGTTGGACTCTAAGGTAAGTGGTTCCTACTCTTTCTCATGTTTTTAAAAAAAAAAATTCTTTGCGTATATATATATATATATATATATTTATTATTTATTTCTTTCTTTCTTTCTTTCGTGAATATTTTCGTAAGATGAAATTCAGAATAGGCATGTAATATGTGCGAAAATTCTTTCATATATCGTGGCATTTTGATTATTTATATGTATGTGTATGTGTATGTGTGATGTGTGAATGTATGACATGTTATGATTTGGCTCTGATTATTCTTTGTACACCAGAGAGAACTAGTTCTCGATATACCTACCTGACGGTGAGTAGTCAGGCCATGCACGCATGTTTATGACCCTCCTAACTGGGGAAAAGTTAGGCTAGATATCTAGTACGACTGGTTCCTACGTTGAAAAATCTTAGCCTTTATATATATGTATGAACAGACATGTATGTAATGAACTATGCTTTGTTTAATATGCCACGACTTTGTTATGTATTATATATTATTACTATGTGTGATTATGGTTAGTGTGTAATGGAATGAATGCATGTATTATAAATATATATGTATATATGTAACTGCCCAGACTGGTGAGAAAGGGACGGAATTGCTTACTGAGCGTGTTGGTTGCTCACCCCACTTATGTTATTTATTTTACAGGTGATTTTAGTCCGGATTAGGCAAGCAAGACATTTAGCTTCGCAATAGAAGTTTATCTATTTTTATTGAAAGATTGTTTAGTTGGTGAGCCAAAGACAGTAGTTTATTTCATTGTTTAGTGTTATTTATTTCAGCTAAGGAAGTTTGATGACTTCGTGGATGTTAAAATTTTATATTTAGAGGATTTTTATATTAATTGGAGTATTTTAATATTTTATGATGTCTATGATTTAGAATTACTTTGATAATTTTCGAGCCTTGCGTATTGGGTGAGTCTAATACACGGCGTGTTACACCCGGGCGCGGGGTGTGACAACTTAAATCCTAAGGCACTACCTAGTACACTCTCGATGTAGGATAAGAATATTTCACTCATCTTTTTACCTCGGTCAATTCTCTCAAACTTAAGTTTGATAATTGAGTTTAGAGATGTCTGTCCTAGTTTTCCAATGGAAAGTTTGTGACTCATGGAATATCTTTATAGGTAGAATTAATTTTGTGATTACTTGTAGTTCAACACAACAAAATTTCAATTGGGTAACTTATCCTTACATGCTGACCACTCACATGGGCTTCTTCATGCAATTCTAACTACGGCTTTTTCACATTAGATTTTATGTTTAATTTTTTTTAATATTTAATTTTTACGATGTTATATCACTAAATGAAACGACATAATTTTATATAATTTTACATTATGGACATTGTTGCACACAAAATAAAATTGAATTGGACTGGGCTTTTTGGCCTTAAAGGTTTTAGTTTTGTAACTTTTGTTTGGAGGCTTGTGCTGATCCAGCTTGCTGGCAAAACGATAGACTTCGAACACAGTTTAACTGAACTAGGCAACAGGACCATTATGACCCTTTTTTTTTTCAGTTGGGGGTATTTGTGTTTCAAATCACACGTGTGTGTGTTCCCGCTAACCTTAACCCATCCAAATTTGCAGCAAAACTACATTCTTTAAATCTTGATCATGGAACAGGCAGCAAGGTAAGGTTCACTGATCAGCCTTATTAACCTCAATTTTCTAATTCTTGTTTTTTCACTAATGATTTGGCTCTAAAACAACTGTAACTATTTGCTTAGAACTTTTTTTTTTTTAATACAGCAACAACCCCTGAAGGAGGTTACGATTTGTGAGCTTCTGAATGAGATTGCCGTTCATATTTTATCTTTTCTAACGCTTAAAAGAAGCTGGTAGAACGAGTATTCTCTCAAAGCGTTGGATGAACGTGTGGAAGTGTGTTGCACGGCTTGACTTTGATGCTTCCACTGTTTTAGACAAGTTGGCAGGAATAGCCCACGCATCAAACCATAGGAATCAGAGAGTTCGCAAAAGGGTAAGGCGCAAGTACGTTGAATGGGTAAACAGGATGCTGGAATCCCACAAAGAAGCCACCTTGGCATTGGATTAATTCAGGGTTTGTTTGGATTTCGACAAATCTTTTAAACCTGAAATTGATAATTGGCTTCAGCAAGCACTTGCAAGGCGAGTGCAAAGTATTGAATTGAATTTGTTAGAATATGGCGAGTGTTTGCAATGCTATTGGCAAGCTTATACTTTATCATTTGGATCCCTTGGCATCAGCAGTTGCGAAGCTCCTTGTGCAGTTCCCTTGCGAGACTTGAGTTTGATAAGTGTCAATGTGACGGGAAGTTCTTCAATTCTTCTTGCACAAGTGCCCTTTTCTTAAGCATTTAGTGGTGCAGGGCGCCATAGATTTGCTCAGTCTTGAAGTCTCTGGTCCATCTCTCGCATGGCAACATCTGGACATAACCTATTGTATCCAATTGAAATCCCTCATTGTCCGTGATACAAATCTAGTCGCGCTTAAACTTTCTAGAGCGGATGTTCTGGTGCTTGCGAATGTAATACCCAACATTAGTAAAGGGCAAGAAGGTCATTTGGCAAAAAAAAAAAAAGTATGTCGGTGGGATATTTTTTCAAAAGAAGCAGGCAGAATTTTTCTGCAAAGTGAAAGAAAGAAGCAGCGAGGAAAGAAAGAAAAGAAAAGAGAGAAGAAAGAAAGAAAAGAAAAGAGAGGAGAAGAAGAAGAAGAAGAAGAAGAAGAAAGGGGAGAAAGAGAGAGAGAAAAGTCCGGCCAGCAGGGGAGAGAGAGAGAGAGAGAGAGAGAGAGAGAGAGAGAGAGAGAGAGAGAGAGAGAGAGAGAGAAGAGAAATAGGGAAGAAAAAAAAAAGGGAAAAAAAGGGGAAAATTTTGGATTTAGCTAAATAAGGTAATTTTTATGCTTAAATTTTGTCTATTAAGTAAGTTATGATATAGTATATGATATTTTTGATAGAAATGATAGCATGCATGGAGTAGAAATTGAGTAGATAGAATTTTAGAGTTTAGGAAATTTTAAGAAATTTGGAGAAAATGATTTCTTGGTATTATTTAGAGTTAATAGTTTTGTTATGGTGTTAATTACCAATTAGAAGATGAAAGAGTTGGTTTGGGAAATTAAAGTTGAGATTTGATTATAGTTAGGCCATGTAAGATGGGTATGTAATTGAGTTAAGCCTTGGGGCTAGATTAAAGTTAGAATATTATTTTTTCTAAAGTATTTTAGTTGTTAATTTTGATCGTTATGTTATATAATAGATTCAAGAGAGCATTTGGCGGAGGAAGCCGCCTAAGGGGGTGATCGAGTTGAGATTGTTGGTACATAGCCTATTTTGAGGTAAGTGTAATACATATTATGAATCACTAGTACTATATGTTGTTTGCAAAGCATTTTGTGAATATTTTAAAGTGTGCTATATGTATAAATTGAAATTGACATACATATATGTTGTTAAATAGATGTACGTTGGAAAAATGCATACAAAGTGGTTTATTTTGTATACAAAGTGGTTTGTTTGGAATATGAAAGTTTAAATGAACTTGCAAAGCATTTAACGGTGAATGATTTACGTTGAGTGTATAAGATAATACATTTGACGTTTTTTTTTGTCAAAGTATGTTTTATATATTGTTAAAGTTTTAACATTAAAGAATGAAAAAGTGAATGATTGTTTGTGACAATGATTTTTGTCAAATAAAGTTGAAGAATTTAGTTGTGAAAATGATTTGACAGTAACTCTATGCAGAGCTAACTAAAACTAACAGGGTTATTGTTAGTCTGGGTGCACCTAGTATATGCCGGCTAGGGAATGTCCGCAGTGATTCCCTCCCTTCGCGGGATAGTATACCCTTCGGGGGATAGCCCTTCGGAGAACAGAGACAGATACCCTTCGGGGGATAGCCCTTCGGGGACAGAGTACCCTTCGGGGATAGTAAGGTTCTGCATAGTGGTGACTTCGAAAATAATCAAAAGTTGTTTATGAAACTAAAAATGTGATTTTATTGAATGTTTTATGTCATATGTGATGACTACATAGATTTTATACCAAAAGTGGTGATTTAAGTAAATTGTTTAAAATAGTATTATTGTATGATTTATAATTGTTAATGATAATTGTTTATTACCTGTATGACTGCATGTATTAGGGTTTATAATACGTATTATGCTTACTGAGTGTGGAAAACTCACCCCTCAATATTTTTCAGTATTTTGTAGAAAGTGCAGGAGTAGGATCAGAGCAGAGAATTGCATAGCCACAAAATTGGAAGGTACCACCCGGTTATTTTTGTTTATCCGGGTATAGGACAAGGTTATTACTTTGAAATTGTGGCAATATGGTATATGACTAGTTTGGTATTGTAAATGTTATTTTTGGAATAGATGCTCCGTTGGTTGTAAGTTATGAATCTTGGGATATTTATATAAAATATATGAAGTTCTTATGAGCATTTATTTTATGGTTGAATGGATGATTGATTACTTGTGTTAGTAGGTTGTAAACCTATGAAAATATAGTGTAAAGTTGTGAATGAGATGATATGATATATTGTGAATATATTGGAAATCCTTGGGTTGGCTGAAATTTTTGTGCAGGTATTTTTAAATTTTTGGGAAAGGTCCAAATACAGAGGAGATGCTGCCGAAATTTCGGTAGAATTTAGAGGAAAGTTAGGCTTACGTGGGTTGGGGACGGTTTATTCCACCTCGAGCTACGTGCCGGTCATAGCCTTTAGATTCGGGTCGTGACAGCGAATATCCCCAAGCTTGTGGATGTATTTATTTCTGGGAGGTCCAACGACTTTGTCAGGGATGTTGGTTCTTGGCTTTCCTGCTGCCTGTTGAAAGTGGAAGTTCTTACCCTATTTGCCTTACTTTATCATGTGAGTTTAAAATTTTCCAATATGAGTTATTGTCAAAGAGTTCTTTTTGTAGTGTTGCTTATGACTACTAGTTCTAATCGTGCCTTTTCTTTTCCTTTTTGTTTGCCTTTTTGTGGTTTCGTCATCCCAGAATAAAGCAAAGTTTCATGAGCTTCCTCAATGACCTAAACTAAAGCAGTTAATCTTAGTAGCTGAAGCAACAAAAGATGTTAGCTTGATCGGATTTACTTCTTTCATCAGGGCATCACCCAACTTGGAGAAGTTTGTACTGAAGGTAGGATGTTCTAATGCCAGTTAACCTGTATATGATGATTTCTTTAATATCTTGCTTCAGTTTCCAGAGTCTTACTCAAGTTACTCTCTCTTTTCTGTCATATCTATGTTTGCTTTATGCCAAGCCATCGAGCATGGTAGAGTAGGGGTTTATACCTTCTTATGTACTTTCAAATGCGGCCTTGGTCCGCCATCAATTCTTGGAACTAAGAAGCAATGAGAATATATATCATCCTTTGTTTCCAAGTTTACAATGGCTTACGTGTACTGTATCCTTGTATTATTTGCTGCTGCTGCTGTTGCTAATGTTGCATTTTTGTACTGTGCTGGCGAAATATGTATTTTGTTTTTCAGGGCCACTTTTTTCATTTTATTGTCAATTTATTATGTTTTGCTGGTAGAATGGTTTAGTACTATTGTTAGGGAAAAGCGGAAGTCTAGAAAGCTGCCAGTTTTCGGCTTCAGCATCTTAAATGGTTGTTGAATTATACTGCTATTATGGTCGACAAAGTGATCTTGAACTTATCGAGTACTTCATAGAAAATGCAGTTGCCCTTGAGAAAATGATGATCGATCCACGTAGTCAGTCGACCATCCCTCGCCATCACCCTCAAACAGAGAGGGAAATTAAGAGAGAACATGACGCCAGAACTTATGCTCAGCAGCTTGAGGCATTAATACCCAGTAATGTTGAATTTGTGATCCTTTAGCCCCAAGCAGCAGCATGCAGCGTCCCCTTAGGCCTGTTTATGAAAGTCCTTGTGATTTTTTATTGCTTTATTTATATATTTTTTTAATCCTTGTTTATTTCATTACTTGGCTTTGCAATGAAAATGAAATTATACTTTTGATAGTCCACGGATTATGGTGACCAAGTTTACAAACAAAAGTTCTTTCTGAACAGGGCCAAGCATATTTGGACTCTTGTAGCCATCAAACTCTTGTAGCAAGTATTTTTTTTTTCAGTTGATAATTCGCATATAAGTTGTGTTTGAGCATAATCTACAATTAACTAAAGGGATCAGGTGGAGGATTGGGATCAGCAGAGATATATTGCAAGAAGGATCAGGTGGAAGATTAGGAATTGGCACTCTTTCTGGAGCTTCTAAAGGAATTATTCTTGGATGTTGATGCGGATGAAACTGCCTATTCCTCAATTCCTCTCTTGCCCATTCTTGGCCAAATGATAGATTGGTTTGGCCATCATTTTTTTTTTCTGTGTCAAGGTCAGCCTACCATTTGGGCGTGGATTTTATGGCAAGGATAAAAGGTGTGAAGGCGGTCACATGATAGTCTGCAGAGGAGGTTTCTGAAAGAGACTTTGGAAGGTGGAGAGTGTGCTGGGATATGTTGCATTAAACTTGGATAGACAATTCAAACTTAAAAAAAAAAAATGAATCTTGTGGTAGATGTGGGTACTACAGGGAGACAACGTACCCTTTGTTTTTTCTTTTTTTAATTATTAAAATTGCAATTTCGCCAAGGAGATTTGGGAGTTGGCTGGTGTCAAAATTGGAAGAGAGGTGGATACTACAGGAAGACAACTTAACCGATGCATATTGCCTTCTTGTGCTTATACTTTTCATTTGTCATGATAGTCATATTTCCAACAAATTAGCTAGATGAATTTGAAGATTTTTTTGGCATTTGACAACAACATAGGAGCTGTGCAGGCTCCGGGAAGAGAAAGTCAAGTAAAGAACAAGATCTTAGCAATTCAAACAACCTTTTTACTGGTTTATGAAAAGACTGAATTGTTCAGTGCCTTTATGCATCTCTTTTGTGAATGTTCAGTAGCTTCATCAAATTGTACATCTTTGGGCAGGAATATGTTTGGTGTTGTATGAAAAAATGGAACAGTTGGCCATAGGATGGCTGACGGTTGCAGACAATGTGGATTGCAGAGTTGCGAGCTCCCCCAAGAATATGTCATTTTGGTGACCTGCTGTTTGAGGGAAAGAAAGGAAAAGCTGGTCCGCGGATTGCAGCATAGTAGTTTCCGTACGGTGCGCTTGGGCCTTAGAGCAGGCAAGTTATTCCGTATTTCCATGTCGTGGTTTCTCTCTATTTTCTCAAGAGCTGTTTACACAATAGAAATTTGTGGCTGAAAACTAGCTATTCCGACTAATGTTAGATCATGAAAGACGAACACATTTGGTAGTGGATTGAAGATTTTTATTTCATCCACGTTCGACTCTGTTGTCTGCAGAATTTGTAACTTCTGCAAAGGAAGATGCTTTAAGGGAAAAAAAATTCAATCTACATCATGCTAACTGGAAGAAATTATGTTGCTTTGCATTCTTGCCGCTTTAGACTTACCACGACCTGGAATACTATATATTGGTTTGTATTAACTTAGGAAGTTGGAAGTTGGAAGGTGTTGCTTTAGTTTACTGACTTGAATGTATTATATCCAGGAGTTCAAGAATCTCAAAATGGATAAAACAATGAGATCTTTTTTATTTCATATTTTTTACTCGTAAGAATTGAGGTTCCTAATTAATTTTGTGTCTTTATTGCGAAATAATGAGCAGTTAAAGAAAGAATTATTGCCTTAAATTAGAGATAAAATGTGGCTTCAAGGCCTAGTTCGAGTCAGAGGAACCTAGGAACTAGTATTAAATCGAATTTGAAAAGGATATTACATTTGAAATTGAGACAAAATATGCACCCCAGCTCTGAGTTAGACTAGCTTTTTAGTCAGTCAAAGCAATGTTTGTGTTGCTCACGTCTTGGGGAGATTGAACTCCCCAAATGTGTCAGATGTGTGCACAAACTACGTTAGTGCATCATCTAGAAATAAAATTGTATAAGATAAACAAATGTTAGTTCGATGTGTGCACAAACTAGGTTAGTGGATCATCTAACAACAAAATAAAAATAAAATAAAAAACTGAATCAAAGTATGCAGACAGAGAACATCAGCTTCTGAAGTTCTTATGTAACTAAAAACCAAACTCTAGGAAAGGGAACGACTAATGGAGTGTGCATGTCATAAATTCAGGACGTCAACAAGGTCCACGAATCAGAGGAAATCCGAACAGTTAAACATGAAAGAAAGCTGCAAAAGAAACGAGTCATACTAATCTGCAGTGTAAAAATTAACGAAGCAGTCATTGAAAACAACATTGGCTCAGACCAAACTTATTCAGCAGCACAAGTCGTGGAGATTCTTCAGGTAATATGCCCTGAATTGCTTCCCAAGCAAGAGAAGCATGAAATTCCCAGCATGGTTGAGAACGAAAAAGATAAAAGCACCGATAAAATGAAGATATTGTGAATGACAGTGTCGATATTTCTTATGCAACAACCATCGAGGAGGCACTCTTGTGAAAATAAGATAACAAGACTAGAATCATATTCTAGATACAGCCCAATCAAAAGAGATTAAGGAAGAACAAGGTGGTACAGAATCATCACTAGCAGAGCCTAAAGAAGCATATCTGAGGTAGATGATCTTTCAACAATAAAATGTGGAAGAGAAGATAGAAGATGAGAAAACCTATAGGGATGGCTAACAAGTGGACCATCCCTCAGTCGCTGAAAAAATTAATCGGCCAAAAAAGAGGACCGTTAGTATTATCCAAGCTATATTTTGTAAGTTCTGGAGGATACACCAAAATACAGACAGAAGTGAACATAGAGAACTTGAAAGAGAAACAACTGACGGAAGCAATAAGACTCTGATCTAGACATCAAATAAAGCATAAGAAAGGCCACGAAAATGAGCATTCGTTTGAGAAGGTTGGATTGTCAACATTAAATTTTGAACCCTACATGAAATCTTTGCCATTATGCCAACTCTTCTACCCTCTTCATTTACTCAAAGGCTGACACGGAAGTGAAACTAATTGATCAGAAACATAAATAAAAGCAAAGAGGATTACATCCGCCTCCTCCTCAAAAGAAAATAAACCAAATTTACAAAGAAGATGACCTGATCAGGGAATAAAAGCAGGTGGGATTTAGTGTGCAAGAAACAGTACAAAGCTTAAAGAACAAAAATAACTACAAGAGCATATCTCCAATCTAGTTTGACTTAATAGCTTAGACAATAGATGCTAGAATCCGAGTTTTTAAACAGATGCCAACAGAAGAAACAGTTGCTCATGGGATTAATCAAGTTTTAGCAACGGCTAAACAGTAAATTTCAGCCTTCCAGGAGAAAAGCAGTGTTAACAATCCAGAATCTGAAGATGAGTTAAATCTATAATCAAATCCAGGATAAAGGCAAATTAAATATTTGAGACCAAAAAATGTAAGTAAATGTACAAGTTTGAAGAATAAAGGAATCATCATCATGTCATCTTTGCTTCATATACCAACTCAATTTCGTTCTACTAATGTTCCGCAAGTTTAACACATTCTACTAGTTTGAAGGACTTCAGATGATTCATGCCAGAACGAGTTTCAAAAAACAAATGTCGAGTAAAGAAACCAAGTTAAACAGCTAAAAAAACAGTAAATAACCTGCAGGAGAAGGAAAGGAGAATAAATATGGCAACAACAGAATAAGTAATGATTTGTTAAAATAAGAAGTAGATCCAGAATTAAAGGTAGATGTAATCCCAAACAAGACAAGTGTATGACAAAAGTCAAAAAACAAAATCAACTATATTTCATCTTTTATATGCTCTACAATTAACCACAGATATGATGATGTTTCATTAATTCATACCAGTTTCAATTGCTACCACACAAGAAATTCCAGAAACAAACAACAGAAGAAGAAAAGAAGTTATTGAAGGGTCTCACCAATAATCAACGGCAGGGGAAAAGGAGGAAAGGAATGAGATGGGCACAGGAAAAAAAGAGGAGTTGAAGCAAGAAGTAGATCCAGGAGTAAAAACACAGATGAAAAATCTGAGGCACTAAATAATACGAAAGTACACAGGTCAAAGAACAAAAACAACTACAATTTCACCTTTGATTGTGCAACAACTCAACTTCCTAAGGCTAACAATTCAGAAGACTCGCACCAGTTTGAAGAAGCAGAGATTATTGAAGACACTAAGAATTTGAACAGATAGACAATAACTAAAGACAATGTTATAGATGGCCATCAGCTAATCACAGTGGAATAGCACGTCATAATCCATCAGAAGAAGGAGAGGAAGATATGGATGCTAAATGTACTGCCCAGATGAGTTCAAATATAAGACATGTAATAAATGAAATACAAGACATAACAAAAATTCACATGCAAGTGTAATGGTCAACAAAACTTCAATTTCATATTTCATGCTCATGATAATTCACCTTAGCAAGCAATTCAGAGATCTGACGTATATGCCAGGAGAATAAAACTATGACAACAAGCCTCCCCAAGTTTCAATTCCATCGCATTTACAAGAACAGAGCATTGACAAGAGCAGACATCATTGCAATCATTTCTTTTAGCCCTAAAACAGAAGAATGACTGAAGTAAGCATGTAAAACCCTAACCCTAATTATTAGGCTGATTGCTGATCCTCTTGATAAACCTGATAGTCCAACCCACGAGACGTGGCCTCATCCTTCAGTTCCTTCACGGAGGCTTTCTGGCTCGTGCGAAGAACTAGAGTAACATCCCAATCCGCGTGGCTCTCCTTCAATTCAGCGACTGCTCTGATGTCATTTATAGTTTTCGCCGTGACAGTGCTAAGCCCCATCAGTTTCGCCATAGCTTCGTCTCTGTCAGCATTCGATTTGCTGAGTTCCTCTTCGAGGGCGGCCATGGCATCGTTGTACTTGTTCAAGGCATTTGTGGCAGCATTCTTTGATCGTCTGTAGGTGCGGAGTATTTCAAGCGTCTTCTCCTTAGACGGACTGCCGGAGCTGCTCTTCTTCGTCATCCTTCACTCGCTCCGTCGCTGGCTGCCGCTGTTGAATCCGGGGAGTGATGATAATTGGTCTTTTTTTATTTTCCCCCTTCGATAATTTAGATCGCGGGAGTCTATTTTTAAAAAAGCAAAAAGCCCACACTGATATTTATTCAACTGGGAACCCACCCAATAAGGAGATAAAACCGCGCTTGTGAAACTAACTTTGATGCAGTTGCTATCGGCCGAGGAATATGCATAATTTTGGGCGCCCAACTTGGGCCCAAATTGGAATTTGGAATCAGACTCATACTTGAAACTTTTTTTTTTTTTTTTATTATCATTGCTTGTACACCAGGTATGTCTTACGCACTTAATTGCCAATCGTTAAGTTAAATCGATTCAAATTCTCTATCTATTTTTTCTTTTTTTGCTAACCCGTCATCCATGGTAAGTCGTGTTTAGATCAGGTATGTTGACTTATTTGAGATTGCAGGATCATGATCGAATTAGCAGATTTATTGTTGTATTTGGGTCTCATCTTGATCCACAGACTTATTATCAACCTCGATTGTCAATCATAATTTTTCTTACTTATACTCTAAAAAATTTTGATTTATGACTGTTTTTACTTTTAAAAGAATGGAGGTAAGAATTTCATTTTATAATTTTATTATTTTTTACAAAGCTAGTAAAATGTATAAATATTTTTTATTTAAACAAATATTTATGATGTAATATTATGTATTTATTTTGTTAAATTAACTTAATATTATATTATTTTAATTACCCACGGTATCCGAACCTCTCCAATCGAATAACTGACTTAAACAGTTACAAACCGGTGAAGGTCGAATATAGCTAGCAAATTAAGCAAATTTATACAATCAGTCCTGTTAAAATATTGAGTGTATAGCTTGGTTAACCGGTCTATGCCCACCATTATGTTTTTTTTTTCTCCTTTCTAAAAGTGAAATTTGGAAAATGTATGAAAACAAGAGGGAGATCATCCTATGAGTATGTATTCAAACAAATCTATTTGTATTGCCTTATTTTGAGTTGTTCTTAGAAAAAAAAAATAAAACCTGTGATACTTTTTGATATATAATATAAATGAAATTAAGATGTAATTGAAAAATAAAGTTAATAAGAAAACAAGTTTACTAGCTAATCCAAAAAAAAAAAAAAATTCCGATAACGTGTGCGAACGAATTTGTTACCCAAATCCAAATACAAGAGGGTAACGAACGAATTTGTTACACAAATTCAAATATGAGAGGGCGAAAAGATACCAAAGCAGCATTAAAGAGTGCAAAAGATCTAAAGATCACTGCTTCCTATATAAATATATACTTGTTAATCCTTGAGAAGGATGCTGTTCTTCTAACCGAACAGAATGGATTAGTCATAATTAAGAATTCCTCAGAATTGGTGATTTTTAAGGATCCGCTGATTGAAAGCGCCTTCCTCAAATTTATATCTTAGATTCTTGTCATTACCCTTGAGCCCTTCTAGCTTGCTCCCCCTTTTTAAGGTCTCGGGCGGCAAAACCAGCAGTTGAGAGTTCAGACAGGTGGTGGCAACCCCTCATCTCCTCTGCTCGACCGCAGGGCTGCTTGACTGGGATATATAGCAGCAGGCTTTGTCTTCATTGACATCTGGTGCGTGTTGAATCCTCGAGTTAGTTTATTTACTATGGTCGCAGTTTTTTGTTTATCTTCATCTACTTTGGGATCTAAAAACTCTAATGTTTTAACTCACCCTAATTGTGGTATTTTGTGCCACATTCCTTTCTGCCTTGGAGTTTTTTAATGCTGTTTGTGGGGTCTGTTATTTCATGTCTTCTAATGTATACTTGAGGATTAACTGCTTGGATTGTGTTTTGTGGTAACTTCCTGTAATGAATGTTATTGATTTTGTTTTTCGGCATGCTTTTAATTGGAATTTATGCCAAAGATCAAATTTTTATTACGCGGGCAATACTGTTCTAGTTTTTGTTTGAGCTGGATGAGGTGTGTGTTTACTGATTTTGTCTTGCAGTATGCTCTTAGTTGGAATTTACGCCAAAGATCGAGTTTTTATTACCTGGGTATACTGTTATGATTCAATGTTTAAGCGGAATTAGATTTCCAACATGCTTAGAATTCCGGCCAAGATTGAATCACGGCTATACTTTGCTTAGTTTCTGTTTCGGTTGCACCTGTTTGCCTTTTATGGTTTCTGTTTTGATCTCCAATGGTCATAATTGCTGTGTTGAGTTTACTTGTTAAGACTGTTTTTAACTCGGAAAACTCTCTACTTGCTCTAATTTCCTGTAAGATTTACCTTTCCTTCCAAGGGTGCAAGGTTTTTATGTTGCCATTGAATTCCTTGTAGCAAATCGTGCTTTAGTATTGTATTTTTCCTGCTTTTTGATAAACAAAATTCTTAACTTTCTATTTTTCAGGAAGTTTGATAAATGGCAAGCAGGCAAAGTAGCGGAAAGCTTAATATTGATGGGTCAAAGAGGGGTACTCGCCTCTAATTTTGGACTCAGGAATGGACTGAGGAAGGTAAGGCCACTGACTGAGCCTAACTAACAAACATGAATTTTTCTTTTTATTTACTGTATTTATGGAGCTTTGCTGTTTTTCCAATGATTTTGCACTAAATCGATGTAATTATTTGCTGAGAAGTACACTCTGTTCTTCCCTTTAACTTGACAGTGTGAAAAGATAAAGCGACCACTCAAGGATTATATTAGTGAGCTACCAAATGAAATTCTTGTTCACATCCTATCTTTCCTGACGCTTAAAGAATCTGCTAGAACAAGTGTTCTCTCAAAGCGTTGGATAGATCTCTGGTTGTATGTTACCCAACTTGCTTTTGATGGTTCCAAAATCTTAGACAAGCTGGTGGCAATAGCCAACACATCAAAGCATAGCAGTTCTCGCAGAAGTGAAAGGTGCAAATTTGTTAAATGGGTAGACAAAGTTCTGCAATCACATAATGCTTTGGCATTGGATGAATTCAGAGTCTGTTTTGATTTGGACAATTCTTCTCAAAATGAGATTGACAAATGGCTTCAGTATGCATTTGCAAGGAAAGTGCAAAGGCTAGAATTGGACTTGTTAGAATATGGAGAGATTTTGTGTTCTTTCACAAAAGCTTATACTATTTTGTTTGGGTCTCTTGGCCTGAGCAGTGGGAAAACTTCAGAGAAATCTCATTCTGGTTGCTGCGGTAGTCATCCTTGTGCATCCATTGACTGTAAGTCCCTCAGAACATTGAGTTTGATGAGTGTGAATGTGGCTGGGGAAGTTATTGAATTCTTCTTGCAGAAATGCTCATTTCTTGAGCGTCTAGTAGTGCAGGGTTCTCATGATTTGACTAGTCTTGAAGTCTCTGGTCCATCCCTTGCGTTGCAACATCTGGAGATAACTTACTGTTATAGACTAAGATCCCTCACTGTCCATAATACAGACCTAGTCTCGGTTAAAATTACTGAAGCACAAATTCTAATGCTTGCCAATGTCCCCAAGCTTGTGAATATATATGTTTCTGGGAGATCTACAGACTTAATCAGGGATGTTATATCGTGCCTTTCATGCTGCCTTTTGAAACTGGAAGTTCTTACAGTACATGCCTCAATTTTTCAGGTGAGTCTCAACTTTTCCAGTGGAGTTTTGTTGAAAGAATTTCTTTTCCTTGTATTGTTTGTAATTACTTCTAAGTGGTGCATTTTCTTTCTTTTTGTTTGCCTCTGTGTTGTTCCATCATCCCAGGGAAACGCAAAGTTTCGTGAGCTTCCTCAACTAACTAAATTGAAGCAGTTAATCTTGGTAACTCAAGTATCAGAAGACGTTAGCTTGATTGGATTTACTTCTTTGATTAGGGCATCACCCAACTTGGAGAAGTTTGTACTGAAGCTAGGATGTTTATGTGTCGATTAGCCTAAATATGATGTTTTCTTTATTGCATCAGTTTCTAGAGCCTCACTCAAGTTACTAGCTTTTCCATCATTCTGCATTTGCTTTATCTGGAACTTCAAATCTTACAAACTTTTGAATGCTACCTTGGTCCCAATCAATTCTTGAAAACTAGAAAGCAATGAGAATACTAATCCTTTGTTTTCCAAGTTTATGAAAGCTTTCCCTGTGTAACAAATCCTTGTATTATTTGCTGCTGTTAATGTTTTGATTTGTACTGTCGTAAAGTATATATTTTGTGTTTCCAGGCATTTTTTCAAATTATTGTCAACTTATTCTGTTTGCAGTTGCAATGGAACTATGATATTGTTAGGGGAAATAGAAAGTCTGAGAAAGCTCTAAGTGTCCCGCTCCAACATCTTAAGGTGGTTGAGTTATCTGGATACTATGGTCGTCAAAGTGATCTTGAACTTGTCAAGTACTTTGTAGAAAACGAAGTTTCCCTTGGAAAAATTATTGTCAATCCTCGTAATCAGCCTGTCTTCCGTCGTCGTCGTGTGCAAACGAGTAGGGAAATCAGGAAGGAGCAAGATGCCAGAGATTATGCCAAGCAGCAACTTGAGGGATTGATTCCTTCTCATATCAAATTAGTTATCTGTTAGAGCCAAGCAGCTGCATGCAGCTTTTGGTTGGGTCTATGTATGACTAGTGTCTGATATTTTACTGCTGCGTTATCTTATTTGTATTTGTTAACATAAACAAATGTGGATAGATGACATTGTATTTTGATAATACTTTTAGCAATAATTTCTGTTTGTTTTGAGTATCTTTTGGATTGTTAAAGTGTCCATATTTCAGCTTTGCTTCCTAAAAGTTTGCTATTAACATTATTTTGTTTCCACATTTCACCTTGACTTCTAGGGTCAGTCAGTATCAACAAATAAAATGTTTCTATAGCTCGAGTATGAGGTAAGTTGTAGCATATAGTTACTTCTTCTCCAAAGTTGTAGTACATAGTTAAAATTTGTGTCACATTGATGAAGCTTATGAGCTACCACAAATTAATAGTTAAAATTTGTGTCTCATTGAAGTGTAGCATAGTTAATATAGTTTATGCTTAGATGTTTCATTTGATCAATTTATATTGTATTGTTGTGCCTTCATTTACTTGAAAGGCAATTTGAGAATTTCTGTTAATGGGAAGGACCGCTGAGTGAAAGATGGGATTTTTGAGGGTGGTTCAAAGCCCTATGGGAAGCATCGTTGAGAATCAGTGGCAAGGAACACATGGCACTCACTGTCAACTTTTTATTGCAACTCTGGAAGGCAAGGAATGATATAAATTTAAAGGGCAGAACAGAGAAGCCAACTAGATCTCCGTCAGAGCATAAGATGAAAGGAGAGAAATCAGGGAAGGAGTTCAGATTACACAAAGGAGACTGTCAAGATGGAAACCTCCAGACCCTCTATAATTCAATTGGCTGCTAGTTCTGCCTGCAACTCGAAAAACAATACTTCAGGAGTTAGGATAGTGGCTAGGGACTTGCAAGAAAATTTTTGACGGTCTGGGCTTTTGCTTATCAACAATGCAGGAATCAGATATGGAAGAAGCAATGACCATCAGATTAGCCATTAAGCAAAGCAAGGGAGAAAAGATAGTCTGCTATGGCAATCCAATCCAGTTGCAGAATGATGGTAAACAGGATTCATGCTGGCAGGATTGAGGAGATGTACTGGCTGTGAAGTGCTTATGAATTCTTTTTGTACGGGTTCCTTCTCTTCAGTTAGTAAAGAAGAAAATCGGGTAAATGTTGTTTTAGCAAAATTTGGTAGAACTCGTAGAAATGAGATCAAGTGGGAGAATAGCTTCCCCTGTGATTTGAAAACAAAGCACAGGAAGATATTACAGCAATTGCTATGATTTTACTTGTACATGGTTACAGAAATATATGAAATGCTCTATTGCCGCTTGGGGAAAAAAAAATGTACATGAAAATTGAGTGTGTGTTATATATACATATGTGGTTTCCAGTGTTATTTTTTAAAAAAAGTGATTAAATCGACAAAGTTATTTCTTTGGTTAGAGCATCACCCAACTTGGAGAATTTTGTACTGACGGCATCATGTTCGTATGTGAATTAGCCTAATGATGGTGCTTTCTTTATTATCTCGCTTTATTTTCTGGTGCATCACTCGAGTTAGTCTCTCTTCTGTCGTCTCTCTATTTGCTTCATGCCATCCAAGTCATTTAGTGTTGTAAGCTGGTTCCAAATCTTCTTATGAACTTTGAATGTTGCCTTGATCCCCATTGAATTCTTGGATTGAAGAAATCAATGACGATACAGTAATTTATTTTCCAAGTTTATGATAGCTTTCCCATGTTCCATATCCCTGTATTATTTGCTGCTGCTGCTGCTGCTACTGCTAACGTTTTATGCTTGTGATATGGTAGGGTAATTTGTTGTATTTGATTGGCTTTTTTCGAGTTATTAATTGTCAGCTTATTCTTTTTTTTCGCTGTTGCAATGGGCTGATGATATGGTTAGGGAAATTAGGAACTCTAGCAAAGCTGTACGTTTTCAGCTCCAGCATCTTATGGTGGTTTATTTATCTGTATATTTCGGTCGTCGAAGTGACCATGAATTTGTTAGAGTACTCACTAGAAAATGCAGTTACATTTGAGAAAAATCATAATCAATCCTCGTGATCAGTGGATTACCCTTCTCCATCAATCAAAATAAGGAACACATGTGAAAATTTATGTTAAGCAGCAGTTTGAAGGATTGATACCTTCCAAGCAGCAGCAGCAGCAGCAGAATAATGGCTCCAAAAATGTATGTTAGAATTTAATAAAACTCTGACCATTCGGGTAAGGAAAAATCATTTACCTCCTAATGTTGAACTAGTGATTTGTTAGCTCCAAGCAGCAGCAGAATGATGGATCCAAAAACATCTGTTAGAATTTAATAAAACTCTAACCATTCGGGTAAAAGAAATCATTTAGAAAAACAAAATTGGATTGATTATCGGGGTGATTATTTGGTCAAGTCAAAATAATCACTATTCATTAGTTTTTGGACAAAAAGCAGGTGATGCCATTAGAAAATTAATAATAATAATAAAAAAAAAGCCAACATTTCTTACATGAAAAGAGTGAAGAGTGGTAAAATGCATCTGATGCCTAGTGCTCCGTCTTTTAAACCTATGGAAATTGGGTTTTGTCTCTAATTGTCTTGATTTTTTCAAATTTTCTTAACAAATTTTGTACAAAAATTATCTATCTTTTAGCCACAATCTTGTAAAAAAGTGTCCAAGTTGTTATGCATTTTTTAAAGTTGGTAAAAAAAAAAAATTCAATTCAAATACTTTTTCACCTTCTAAAAAAGTTAACAAATAATTATTTCAAATAATTCTCTAAATAATGCAATCCAAACAAATGTATTTCGGTGGTGTAGTGAACTGATTATACGATACAGCTAATAGAGGATTAGGTGTCTTGTTAAGCAGCTGTGTTACCTAAAATTATGGAAGAGAAATGCCAAATCTTCGGCTCAGTTACCATTTGTTGCCAGTATCTTAAATTGATGAATTTATATAACATGTGGAATAACATTGGCACCATATAAGTTTTAGACGTTGTTACGGACAGTTCTTTGCCTAAAACAACAATTATCAATTGACAAATCCGCCAATCCATGATTTAAAAAAAAAAAGATATATAAAGAATATTTAACTTAATATTCAGCCACTGGGCCAACAGTTTAGTAGTCAGGGAGACCCTTAAGGTCTCCTCGTACAGCAGGTTTTGGGATCAAATCTCACCTGTTGTAGTTAGGATTTTGTGTTACGGGGAAAGGGGTTAAGGAGATTTCGAAGAGGCATACCTCCAATTGTGTATGGCAAATATTCTGGGTTTCACCGAATATATTATTGGAAGCATCACCTCACTTGTACGAGGCAACATATATTTGTAATATAACAGTGATTACTTAAAAAGTATAACTTCTAATCACTATGATTCCTAAAGAAATAAAATGGACATCTTAATTAAAAAGTCCCCATTAAGCTGCAACACTACTCAGCAATTAATTCTCTCATTGAGTCCAAGTACATGAATTTAACTTTTTTACCTCTCTTTTCACCCTTAATTTCTTCTCTTCAATTAAAATCCTTCCCGGATGCAAAAGCAAACAAAAATTGAACAAGAAGATATGGAAAGAAGAGTTCTTTTCTAACTTCACTAATATTCTTATCTCCTTTTTTATCACTCCACTACTGTCAAAATGGCCAACTGTAACATAATAAAAATTTCACATCCCTTTATCCTATATTTGAACATTTGACAAGTTTAAATGTTGAAGGTTAGGTATTGAAAATTACATCTCAAATTGTGTGTGGCAAAAATTTAAAAATCTCATTTCAAATTTTGTGAGGCAAATTATCTTGCGATAAAAATTGATGAATGAAATTTGATTTAAAAAAAAAAAAAAAAGAAGTTTAAAGATTACTAGTTTTACAAGTCATCAATGCATCAAGGGTTGTGCATTTATCCCAAACTCAGTCTCAACTTTACAGGAGGAATCAGATTTTGGACTAATCAAAAGAATCCAAGTGCTATAGAATGGTCTTAATTTTATAGGAGGATCCAGATTTTGCACTAATCAAAGGAATCCAAGCACTATATAATAAAATCCTGTCCTTTTTGTTGTGATTTGTCATCCAGAAGTCCCAACATTCACTCCATCGATATGAAAAACATGGTCAAAAGTTAACTATAGGTAACCTTAATGATCCGAAAGACCTCTAATTGATATCATCCAATCGATTTCACTATCGTGTCTTAATTTCTTTGCTTTCTCCTGCCAAATCAAAAATTGATGTTGTGTCAAAAACCTACACAAAAATTGACAGTGCTTGGGAAGCCACTTGCGTCTCCCTCAACCAAACCGAAAATGCCAAAAACCTAAAAACAAATTAGGTAGATTTGATATGGAAAATTAAAAGATACAAAAATCCAAAAATTCGTGCTTGTGCGTATCTACCAAAAGATCTTTGGCCCCTCATTTCCACAAGAAATTTATTATGGCCGTTTAGTTTCCCCTTCCTGTTTCTCTCTCTTAATTTTTCAGATTATATTGCGTTGGAATCCCCAATAATTGTTGTAATTATACTTTTGTTTCTTCTGAATTTATAATATTGCAATCATTTCCCCTCAAGTTTCAATAGTATTCTTAGTTTTTTTGTTTTTTCAAAAGGATAGAAATTTCTTCCATAGGCCAGATCCACAACCTCATCTGTGAGCTATGTTTAAAATAAAGCCACATAAATATGTTTATATCATTTTTTTATATCAATATGTATCACTATACTTATTTGATATTCTTTTTTACCACAACATCTACAAGTGAGATTGTGGATTTGAGCCACCTAAGAATTTTCCCAGATTGTGTAGGGGTCTAAGAGGAAAAGTAGAATTCCAAGAATTGAATCATGCGTCTAAGATGAGAAGAAAATAAAATAAATTGTTACTTCATAGCATTTTTCAGACTCTGTGCAATTCGAAATAATCAATATATAGACAATTCATATCTTAAGGTTCTACCAAACAAATGTGCTTGGAAGTTACAAAGATATCTTTTTCTTTGAAACAAAGATACTTGATTTTCAATATTTCAATTTAGAAATATGTCAACTTACTATATTGTTAAGTACAATCTTGAAACACAAAAGTGAACTTTCATAATTAGACCAAACCTAAGGGAGGTCATCTAAAATTCTCAGAATAATTAAGAACGGGAACCTTCACTAGCCACCTATCTGTTCATGACCTTCCAATATACCTGCTTCTTTTACCAGAACAAACAACCCAGACTTTCCCTTCCGTTCAAAGCCTCAGGGAGAAAAAAGAAAACTTGTGGTCAGAAAATTTTCACGTTTTTTTATTGGCCTCCCCAACAGTTCCTTCCAGATACATGTGGTCCAGAACGCATTCATCCATATCTCATGTCCCCCTTCCTTTCTCTCTCTAAACATGTAGGTTGTATCTATACGTTTCTCTCTCTAAGCATTAATCCAGTCCACCTGGCGGGCTGGATAAATGTGGGGCGGTGAGTGGTGTTGACGTGGCGAAAAGTGCAAAGAGAAAGCTGAAAGGCACACCTGAGAGAGCGTGGACTAATGGCCAACAATTGTAGTACATGACACCTCATCATTATCTCATCCACAACCACACTTTTTCTTTATTGTTGTCATCCACAACTCTTGGCCTACCCTTTTTCTCTCATTTATTTTTTTATTTTTTATTGTGATCCTATATTTTAGAGGCTGTAGATATTTTAGGGATTTTTCCTAGTCACAAAAAATATCAAAAGTCTTGATAATTTTTCTGTTGGAAATATTTTGTGTGGATATTTTTGTGCCCTTTTGGGGTTTGTGGACAAGTGGGGTTCACATTTTTTTTAGGTTAGGTTAGGTTAGGTTGGGAGTTTATTTTATTTTATTTTGTTTTTTCTACCTATGATCTTGACTGTTCAAACAAAGTATGCTTATACTTTTTGATTCCGAATGCAACACATAATTATATATCAAATTGCATTTATAATGTGATAGTTAAAAGTACATCATTTATGTATTTTACATGGCATATAAGACAAAAAGTGCTAATTGTTACAAGGTATTTTTGTGGACGAAATTGGTTATATAAAAGGAAGCAATAAAATAATAGTTGGTCATACTTAAAATAGCTTTTTTTTAAGGTTAAAGTACTAATCAATTAAGTTATCTACTTAGGGGCTTTTCAGATCAATTTAAATAAGTTTTTCTTTCCAATCAGATGACTCGCTTCATTAGTAAGTGTAGAGTTGAGATTGCATACCTATGCTCCTTTAAAAAATGGTTTCAATTCGAATAAATTAATACTATGATTGATTTAGTAGGTATATTAATTTAATTTCATTGAGAATACAATGCTTAAATTAAATAATTAACCTTTATAGGAACCACAACTCTTCATTCTTTAAAATTGTAAATTGCATAAAAGTAAATTTTTTTTACTTGCACACGATCTATTTTATTTTTTAATATTCCAAAAATAAAATAAAAATTGATATATCATGCCAAAAAAAAAATTGAGGATTAATTGAGGGCCAAAAAGAAAAAAGAAAAATAGAGAGTAAATGAAGCCTCTAGGTTCTCAACTGCCAACGGGTGGTGGTAATCTGGCACATTCTTTCAAACATCCACCTAAATCTAGAAGGAAGACACGTACAAGCCACAAAGTGGCGCGTGCGCATTCCGCACCACTTCCCCCGCGAGTACAATTGCATTCCGGCAGATTTTCAAAGAAAAAAATATGAGTGAAAAAAGGGAAAAGCGGTGGTGTAGTTGGCTGACATGAACAGCCACGTGTCGGGGGCTCTCTTTTAACGTGAGCCACAAGATTCCATAGATTTCTCGATCGTTCTATTCAACATAAATTGGAGACCCCAAGAAAATTTTGAATTCGTTTTCGTTCGGGCAAATAGTTAAAAATGGTCCATTATTTTTTCGAAATCACTTTTGTGTCCCTTACTTTTTGATTAAGGTAATTTGATCGGTCACATATTTAAATTGTATCAATCTACGCTCAAATTCCATCTTAAAGGTCATCCTATTGCAGTGTCAGAGCTAGAAAAAATTTTTAATAGGAGCAAAAGTAACATTAAAATTTTTTACTTTTTTTTACTTTTTTTTTAAACAAAAGTATATCAATACTCATATAAGAAGTAAAAATAATGCATATATTTCATGGCTCACAAGATATTCTCTTAGCAATCTAGTTCAAGTAAAATTAGAAGATCACGAGACTCTTCAACTTAATAAGAACTCTAATATGATTTAGAGAAAATCTTTAAGAGGCACATTTGAAAAAATCACTAAAACCTATAAGTATTGAAGGAATTTAAGGAGAGTCAGTGGGGGCCCATGCCCCCAGGCCCCCACCTTAGATTTGCCACTGTGCTATTGGCATGAACGTACAAATCAAAATTTTTCAAGCTTCGTTATACCAGCGTTCAATTCATTATTCGTAAAACCAGTTCTAAATTTTTTATAAGGAAAAGTTTTTATATTTTTTGTATTATTCAAAATAAGTGTTTATTAATGTTCTGAATATTTAAACATCTAGACGTGCTTTGTCCTTATCACTTATTGGACAAAAATTTTTCTTCTAAAATTACGTTTGGATCAGCATATGCCAAAGAAATTTTCGTAAATATGAATAGAAAGATAAGTGGTAGTGCAATTGAATTAAGTAACGTGACTAAAGTACTATATCTCAAAACTGGATGGCTAAAAGAGATATCTCTGAAATTTGAAGGACCACTTTAGCAATTGGTCCTCTCCATTTCACACTCTGTGATGTGGCACCACCACCCTGTTGCCTTTTTCTCCGTCCTTCCAACAAGACAATCAACTCCTCTGAAAACAGCACAAATTCTCATTTTTCGTTTCTTTTGTTCTTCAATTCACATTCCTCTCAGGACTCTTATGGTGTCTAGACACAGCTTCTCTGAGCTTCATTTCATCTTTGCCCTTTAACTCTCTTCACCAAAATAATCAACTTTACTCAATAATCATCAGCCAGTACCTTTTCTTCTTTTTTCCCTTCCTTGGCAAATCTTGTCACCTCTGTTTTTGGTAAAGATTAAAGCTTTAAGCTGTTTCTAGCCTTCAAACTTCTATTTTTCAGCTAATCTTTCGTTTCTGGAACGACCCTTTTTTTAAAATTTTCCTAGAACCCTTTTCAAGGCTGGTTACGTGAGTGCACGGAGGATAGTCAATGTGTTTTTTGACCAGCGGTTCTTCAATATTTCTTGCATCTTGTTCTTCCTATATGCTTGAATCCAGCAGTTCTTTGGTGGGTTTTGGTGGAAAGGAGATAAAGTTGTGATCTTGATTGAGTACTGTTGTTGTGAGTGAATTGGATTTGGACTGGAGACTTTGGCTGGTGTGAGCAGTGCTGAAGCAGGAGTGATTCAAATCTGTTTTTTGGTTTTTTGTATTAGTTAATTTTAGGAAGTGGGGCATGAAAATTGAGTCGATGGAAGAAGGAAAAGGTTCAGTTCTTGGATCCAGGTGTGGGTCTTTGTGATTGTAGAGAATTGATTTGTTGAGTGTCTCTGAGGTTGAAGGAGGCTCAAGTTCTTCCTTGACAGGTGAAAACGGTTACTTTTTGCTGGAAAAAGCTACAAATTCGATAGATATCTGAATACTTGGAGAATTGATAGTTTCTGCATCTATGGCTTTACAGGTAATCTACCGCTGCTCATGTCACGCCTAGAAGAAAGTTTGGAAAAGTACTACTAGCTTTTATTGTTATATACCTAGGTTATATGGATAGCTCTCTCTCTCTCTCTCTCGTTTGGGTAAAGATATTTTACTTGTTCTAGGTAGTGGATTAAGATTTATTCAGAAAAAAGAGACAAGATCAGCTTGAAAATCCTGAAGCTGATTACTGATTGTAAGTTGTAGATTGTTGTACTAGTGCTCGTCTTGATAGAACTTGGAATTGTATTTCTATGCCAACTGTAATGTAGAAAAGACTGGGGAGTACTGGAGAATAATTATTTGCTCTTTAGGTAGGGCCTAATTTATCCGGGTGTTTGATATAATTCTCCAATTATTAGGTAAAATGAGAAAAAATTAACTGCGTATAAAACTTTATTTTATTGGCAGTATTACAAATGTGATGCCCTGTTAAGTTTTCTCATGATGCATTAATTATTGACATGAAAAGGGACAAATTTGTGGAAAGCTATTGATTTGAGCTGTTTAAGACTAGGACAGGGTAAATGATTGAGTTCCAGAGTTCACTGATATGCTCGTGTTGAAACACCTCTTAAAAAACAAGGTTGAAATGCAGAATAAGATATTAATTAAATATAATCGACTAAGCTCAAGGTTTTGTTGCATATGCTCATCTCTAATTTAAAGGACCAGATACAAATGTCTCTATCTGCATATATGTTTTAATTATCTTATCAGGAAATTGTGAAATCTTCTATTCTATATTGTAAAAGCGAAGATCTTTAGCAATCGCTGTTCACCTTGTTTGGGACTTGAGTGTATTGCTAGATTGAAGCTAGTTCATTCTACTTTGCTTCTTTCCTTTGAAACGGATGTATGAAAACTAATCTCAATTAGGAGTAGGTAAAAATTCTAAGTATCTTTTCAATTCAGAGGAGAAGAATCTCAGCTTCAAAATAACTAGTGATTGCAAAATTGTGAAATCACCTTGTTTTACATAAATTAAAAGGAGTCAAAAGAATTTGTTACAAAGGTAAAAGTAAACCATACTGCACTCTATTTTTGGTATGAAACCTTTGATGGAGTCTTTTATCATTCAGATGATTTCCTGCAGAAATCCTCTTTCTTTCTATGGAAGATAGCAATTATATTAAGTTGAGATTTTCAAATTGGTTCATGATGGTTTTTTGTCAGTTATGCTGGAGGCTTGTTTTAAATCTTCGTAACATACTCTTCACAACATGATATTGTAGGATGACAGTGGAAGCACAGATTCAGAGACTACACTCCCAACGGCCATGGATAACAAAATTCCTTTGGATATGGAAGTCTCTTCCATAAAGAGTATCCAGTCGAAAGAGCAATTTTCATCTGGGGATGACCATACCCTGAAGGTATATATGGCAAGTTTTCCACACTCTTCATTGATTAGACAATTTTTCTTGTATGAGTTCTTATTTTTTCCCTTCTTTCCATGTAGGTTAGGAAACCCTACACCATCACCAAACAAAGAGAAAGGTGGACAGAAGATGAGCATAAAAAGTTTCTTGAAGCTTTAAAGCTGTATGGCCGAGCCTGGAGGCGTATAGAAGGTAAAAATTTAGTTAATATTCTTTCTATCTTATTTTTTATCTTGGCTGCATGCTGAAAGAATGATACTAAATGCAGAGCATGTGGGTACAAAAACTGCAGTTCAGATTAGAAGTCATGCTCAAAAGTTTTTCTCCAAGGTTTACTGCTCTTATATCAGTATCCATTCTCTCTTATTGTATTTGTATGCCGCCTATTAAAGTAGGTCATAGTGTTTATGACTTGTGGCGCGCATCTTAAAATTCATTCTTTAAGCTGTTCTTGTCATTTTGATGGATTGTTGATTGTGGTGATTAGGTTGTACGTGAGTCCAACAACGGAGATTCAAGCTCAGTGAAACCAATTGAAATTCCTCCACCTCGTCCAAAAAGAAAACCTTTACATCCATATCCTCGCAAATTGTCTACTTCGGTGAAATCTGGAGCTTTGGCTCTCGAGAAACCATCTGCAGCTCCAAATGTACATCTCCATGCAGAAGCAAACCAATCTCCTACTTCTGTATTGTCTGCATTGCATTCAGATGCACCAGGCACTACAGACTCAAATACACCAGAAGGTAGCCTGTCACCTGTTTCATCAGTTGTAGGTGGCTCTCCTGGTTTTGCCATCTCTGAGATGAATTTATCATCACCAAAAGTAAATACATCTCCCTCTAGCAGCCAAATAAATAATAATAATTCAAATCAGGATGAGAAGTCTTCTCAGGTACTTGCTTCATTTCATTCTGTTTCTTTCCTCTTTTGCATTTTTCCATTTGTTTAGTTTCTGAATAAGATAAAGGAGAGAGTATGACTTAAGAACCAACTGTTACTGTTTGATTTTCTTTACAGAAGCTCGAACTGTTTCCTGAAGACAATTCTTTTGTTAAAGAAGGTTCGGTAGAAGTATCTTCTTCCCAGTGCTTGAAACTATTTGGGAAGACTGTATTGGTTACTGATTCTTGTAGGGCATCTTCTCCAACTCATTTAACAACCTGCAAAGTGCAGTCATCAAATAACAATGATGCAAATTTGGTGCAGGCATTGCAGTGGAATTTTATTCCCATTAACTACTCACAAGGTGCTTTAGAATGTTCCTGGAGTGCTTTACCTTTTGGAACACAGGCTACTTTATATTGCTTACCACTACCTAATGGAAGATCCAATGCTACTGCATCAAGTCCTTCCCATTCTTTGCCTTGGTGGACATGTCAAGGAGGTGCACCCATATCATTTGTTCAGGTCCACAGTCCCATCCCGACAAAGGCACCATGCTGGGGCAACATGAAAGAAGTGTGTGACAAGGAAGTCTGCAAGGATGGTTCTTCCTCTGATTCAAATGCTGAATCTGAGAATGCAGAGGCAGACAGCAATAGAAATCTCGAGGCTCAAAGCAGTCAGTTGTTGCTGATAGAGGAGGAAAAAGCAGTAGCCCCATCAAAGCCAAGTGAAACGTCATTTTTGGATCTAAGAGCCGGCTCTATTGAGTGTACAAAGGGATTTGTACCATACAAGAGATGTTTGGCAGACAGGAATGCCAGATCAGTAGTTACTGGTGAAGAGAGGGAAGAGCAGCGAATCCGTCTCTGCTTGTAGTTGATCTTCCTTTTGTTTTTTCTGCTTGTGCAGTTTCGCCTTCTAGCAGATATTTCCCCTTTGGTTTGCCTGGGGGCTATTGATGACGTGAATCTCGGAGAGAACCAACTCTCAGATGATGGGCGAGGATGAAGCAACATAGAGCTAGAGAAGCTGCTCCTGTGGCTGTGTAGAGTATTTTTAAGTTTCGTTTACCTTTCTCAACTGTTAAATTGTAACTGAACCTTTTGTAATATATATATTTTTTTGCCTCTTGCACTTTGTTCAGCTAGTCTTTGTTGTGTAAGTTTTCTAGCTGCAAATGATAAATGTCTAATCGTCAAATTTTGCCGTGAAATAATTAAGTGACATTCTGGTATTAGTTGACAATTTCTCCGACGTAAATCTTATGCTTGAACTTTCTGGCTGTCTGCCGAGACTGGTTCAAGGGTTGGACTTTTTTAATTTAGATTGGAGTTGTTGAAATTGTTCAGAAGGCTGCCACTAATTTAGTCTCGAAAGGCGATCGAGATATTAAGCTCCTTAACAGTTGATCGAGTTCATCATGAGATGCAACTAACATTAATTTTTCAACTTCTCAACAAACTGGGGAAATTCTCTGCTAGAGTGGATTTCAGCTGACCTTCAAAGCGCAACATTGTGTTTGAGGTAGTCCATATTCGCGAAAGAATGACTCAATAAAACTCAATTTGGGTAAAACTGCAAGCTGTTTTGGTGGATGTAGGATGTACCAAGCGTCCTGATTATGGTGGGACGTGATGCTTTTGGAAGAATGATAAAGGTAAGTGTTGTCTAATACGTCTAAGGCGTTTTAGACACCAGAGCATGAAGGCGTGAACGGTTTCTGGAAGCTGTGCGAGGCAGGTTGCCTTGTGAAGACTGAAAGGCATGTTCCCTTATAGGCGTCAAGTATCACGACCTCCTGTAAAAGTTTAGAGGAGAGAAGGCCTGCTTGCTGTGCAAAAGCATAATAGTTGAGGGTCTCCGTGTTACTAAAAGATGATATTTGCGGTGACAGAAAGCCACGCTTTCAAGTTCCATTTTGGTTCTCCATAAAACACTAGAGCCAGTTATTTCTGGTTCAGTTGGTCTGGACCTAGGGACAGAACTTCAGGTTGGTTTACTTGCCTTCTATGTTTTACTGGCAATTACTGCTCTCTCGCAGAACAAAAGAGGAGAAGGATTCGAGAGTCCACTTTTTGCCTAATCTCCATAACAAGAAGCAAGTCTTGTCATTTGTCAATGCAGTTCATTTTGATGTAAAATGTTGTTCTAGAGCTCAAGGAGATTAGCTACTGCGAGTGCTGTTGAACCTCTGCTACTTCTATTCATGATATCACATGAACCATAGATTTTTCAGGCACCATATTTGTAAAAGAATGTTGCCATGCTAATTTCACATCGATCCTGTGCTGTTGTTTGCATTGGGGAACAAAATATGTTCACGTGAAGCAAGATAAGAAAATGACCGTGGTCACTCAAATCCTCATCTGGCAGAAAAGAAAAGAAGTTCTTGACATCTTACCGGTGTGGCTTGTTCATTATGAGCCGAATGTGGCTCCAAGAAGCTCTTCTTGTATATGCGGTCTCTACGTACATTCAGTCCATTAACACTAGACAAACACATACCAACTAAATACCAAGTAAATAAAATATAATCGAGTAAGTTTTGCCATTGTTGCTTAGAGATGGACTACACACGTACAAGTGGGTGAATTAGCTCAAGATGCGTGTAAACTAGGTACAAATATTACTTGATTGACAATACAAGAGAGAGAGAGAGAGAGAGAGAGAAAAAAAAAAAAAAAAGAAGAAGAAAAGTATTAAATATTATCAAGATGAGTTTATTAGTCAATATGTCGAAATCACCCATCTCTAAGATAAATACTGTTTCTCTTTTTCCGCAGACTATTATTTAAGAAGGCAACGTGTATAATATTATTAATAAGTTACATCCCTGCAGATTGCAATATCTGTGCAAAAGTCTTAACGACCAAAGGCCTTTCACAGGGGGGCGCATGATTGTCTATCAAAGCCAAAGTGGGGCGCATGATTCTCAACCCAATAGATAAAATTGATAAACAGAATAAAGAAACACATGAAACTGAGACTTCTGGAGCAACGTATAATCTCCTCTGTCCCATCCCATCCTTTGTTGATCCACTAGATTTTGAAACTAATTTTAAAATCTTGCATGCAGCTACGACTTACATTTTTTTTTTTTTTTGAAACAGAAAACAACCAAACGAAACTGAACTCAGATTACCCCCTCAACAACAAATTGCCAGAATTAGTTAACTGCACACCAATGACCTCAATATTCAGACCAGAGCAAAAGAGTAGTAAGAAAACACAGTATAAATATAATAAGCAAACTCCTCAATTGTCAGCTACGACTTACGAGTATCAAGTTGGAAACAAGCATCATTCTTACCCCTAGTTTTCCATTTTAACTGGTAAAAGGTAAATCCCAGTATCTAAAAGTAACGTGACTAATGACCTTTGACAAAACCAAAGAATCTTTGGCATGCCCATCCTAAACCGTGTGCTGGTACTAGTTTCTCACAATGAGAGAATAGAAACGTACATTTTCCTTCTTTTGATTTTGTTGGAAAAGGCCAAAACGGTGTTCAGAAAAAGCAATAGTGACCTAGCACTTCATCGACTTTAGGCATAGAGGTCCATCTCCAGAACACGAGTAACGTTAACATAAATCAATGGGTTCTAGAATCTTGACCGAGCAAGCTAGTAGCATTCTAGCAATGCTCTCTTCAATCTTGAGGGGACAGCCGGAGCTATAACATTCATGTGTAGTCGTGGTTGTATATTGGTGGCTATAGTTGTTGTTAGGTCAATTTGTTCTAAAACTTGTACACACATAATCAATGCATGTATAAATTTAAGCAATTCATCGAATGTTTGTATATTGTATACCAAATTACACTATCACTTCGATCAATCTAACTACAAATCAATGAAAATTTTGACAGTCAAATATCAATTTTATAATCAAATTTCAAAAACCAATTTCCGACATTTTATATGAAAACAAGCGATTGTTCACGCCTTTATTTCGGGTCAGATAAATTTTCTAAACCAAAGCGTGAATCAAAATTCTCGATTACTTCCAAATTAGCCACAAACCATTGTTTTGTGAAATGATCAAGGCAGCCAACCCACAATATGGTCACAATTCCTCGAGACACATATAGAAAGGGGAAAAAAAATTGTGCTGATGTTGTGTTGTAATTTTTTTAAGAAAAAAGTTGGTAAAATTTTTCAAAATTTTACTTTTATTTAACTAAAAAATTTTACAATTTCATTTTTCACATAACTCCAACTATAATATATTCATTCCAATATTATAAAATATCACAGAAGAATCCACATGGCTCAAAGTCATATTCTCCCCCTATTCTTCCTCTCTTCCTTTCTATTTATGGTTTATATTCATTGAAGAAAAAAAATCTCTCTTGTAAAAAAAAAAATCCAATAAAAAAAAACCATCAATCAGCCAAAATTTCCGTTAACCCAAAATTTACCGCTTCTTCATCACTTTTCCTACTTACGCGCCACGTGTACTGTAATTTCATTTCTTCTTTCTCTCTCTCTTTTTTTTGGGACCTTCCATTCTTACACTCACACGTATATATACCCGGAAAAGTATACAATACACCACGTGCATTGCCACGTGGTGTACTAGAACCAATAATTTATCACCATGTGGCAATAGTGGGTCATATCTTGTATTATTTGGCGATGTGTGATTGGTTCTAATTCATCACGTGGCACGCCACGTGACGCGCGTGGTGCACGCAATACTCACTCATATATACCCCCGTTATCATCATTTCATCAATCTCCAAAATCACCCATCATTTTCCTTCCATTCTTCTAAAATTTATTTCTCTCTCTCTCTCTCTCTCTTCTCTGCTAGATCGGAGATTTGCTAAGGAAATTGTTGAAATTCATCAATGGCATCCGCCGTGACAGTAAATCCTGCTGAGGCTGAGAAGCTCAACAAGCTTAAATCCGCTGCCGCCTCTCTCAATCAAATCAGGTTACTGCTCCGTCACCTTTTTTAAGCCTTTTTCTTTTAGAGAATATTGTTGTATTTAATTGTTAATTTGATGATTAACGGTCGAGAAAATGGATCTGAGTGCTTTTCTTTTCCTTTTTTGGCTGGATATTGATTTTTTTTAATTTAATTTCTGGCAGTGAAAATGAGAAAGCTGGATTCATCAACCTCGTCGCTCGCTACCTTAGGTATTGTGAAATAGCGAAATCTTAGCTTTCATTATCATAAATCATCTTTTTGATTCGGATTGTATGGGAATTCTGTTTGTCGTGCAGCTACATTTTCCAAATTTCATAGTATATTTCTTAATTTTATTTCTTCTCTGAAGATTTGTGAATCCTGATATGCGAAATTCTTGAGTTTGGAGAATAATTTTGAACTAAATATTTTGTAATCAAATTCGATGTAAAAGATCGATAATGCGAAGAAGTTATTCGAAATGTTTTAGATCCAATATTCTGAATTTTTGATGATTTGGATGTAATGTTGACTGCCTTACTACTGAATTAGTATTGATTTATTCATAGTAATTCGTATCATTCATACTAAATCTGCTCTCTGATTTTGGATTCAAGTGGTGAAGCGCAACATGTTTATTGGAGCAAGATCCAGACACCAACTGACAAGGTTGTGGTGCCTTATGACACCTTAGCACCAGTACCTGAAGGTGATTTTGTTTTGTTGAATATCTTTGTCTTATTATGTGATGAAAATTGTTTATAGTTGCATGAAGAATGTCAGCAAAATAGGGTTTGCATGATTGATCTTTATTTTAAGAAAATTTTAATATGGATGAGTGCAGATCCTGCGGAAACAAAGAAGCTTTTGGACAAACTTGTCGTCTTAAAGCTCAATGGTGGTTTGGGCACAACAATGGGTTGCACTGGTCCAAAGTATGTGTTTGTCTTTTTAATACTAGTGTGTTAAGTTATTAATTTGCTGATTCCAATTATAGGATTCTTATGGAACAGTCAAATTCTGTTTCTTGTGCTTGGCTTGTGTGTTCCTTTGTGGTGATCTGAAGATATTGTTAAGAGTTGCTTGTTGACTTTCTAGAATAAAAAGTTTATAGCTTCTGTGCGCCCGCCCCCCCCCCCCCTCCCCTCTTCCCCCCTTCTCTTCTTCTTTTCTCTTGATGTTCTGTTCAGGTTTAGTTTCTGCCAACCTTTTCTTTTCATATAATAACAATACATATGATATGAGAATCAAGTCATGAATATCTTATGACTTTGACAGGATTGGGGATTTTTCATGCAATTAGTACATTTTTGTTGGTGGAAAGCTTGAGACTGATAAACTGAGAATTTGTCGACATTTTTGTTTGTGAAAGATTTGGGAATTGGAAGTATCCATAACGTAATACCAAAAAAAGGGGAAAGACTGGTATAATTTTTGGATATCTGTATTCATGCTGCTTTCATTATCTCCTTAAATTCATGTCTTACGAAAGGTCCAGATGATTATCTCTTAGGTTTCTGCCATTATAACATGAAGGGCATTCTTAATGCCCATTGCTTTATTCTGCATATCCTGTGGTAGTGCATGAATGGGTGAAATTTTTTTTTCTCGTAGGCCTTTGCTAGGATAACTGTTCATCGAAGCATTCTTTCTTGTGGCTGTGATGGATCTTTGATGATTCGGATGATTTGTCTGTCAAACGTAGAAATAGAATCAAGTTTTTGAATAACTTTGCACCATAATTCCTGACTTAGCTAAAGTGCACATTGGATTATGAGATACCTATTCCTCATGATTGAATTCTTGAACCTTCATGATATAAGCTCAATTCTTGAACCTTCATGATATAAGCCCAATTCCTTTTTTTCCCTGGGATGTGACGTCATATATCTTTGATTCAGGTCTGTCATTGAAGTTCGCAACAGCTTGACATTCCTTGACTTGATTGTTATCCAAATTGAGGTATTATGTCTAGGTACATTCTCTGTGTTGTAATTATGTTGTTTTATGATTGCACGGTGAGTTGATAATTAGTAGTTCCGTGTAGACACTCAACAAGAAGTACGGATGTAATGTGCCCTTGCTTCTAATGAACTCCTTCAACACACATGATGACACACTGAAGGTAAAAATACCAGTGCACATTTTCTTTATTTGAAGTACTTTCCTTCCACTCAGATCAAAGGAGACTTATCTGTTGCTTTTGCACCAAGCAGATTGTAGAAAAGTATGCCAACTCAAACATTGAAATTCATACGTTCAACCAGGTCTATATTTCTTCTGCTTGACCACATTCAACTTGTTACACTCCCCCCCAACCCCCCCCCCCTCCCCCCCCCCCCCCCCCCAAAAAAAAAAAAAGAAAAAAAAAACACACAACAGCTCTCTCTTTCTACTTCTAAGATATTCCTCGGATTAACACTTCTTTTATCCATTCATTCCGCAGAGTCAATACCCTCGATTGGTGGTTGAAGATTTCATGCCGCTTCCATGTAAAGGAAATACTACCAAGGATGCATGGTATGGAAAATATTTAGAGATCTACTTGTTCCTGACAAATAAATATCTGTATGGGTGGACATTGGGAAAATGGAATCTGTAGAATGCATAGAATCTAGTACTAACTCAGGATGAGACTATAATCCTTTCAATACTATTATTGAGTTTGTTATCATTATGGTTTCTCCCTTCTATTCATTTGTGGAATAATCAAGAACATGGCTACGAAGAGGAAGAAAAAAGAGATTTGATTGAAAATTAAGAAAATAGCTGTGATACATATGGAAATTGCTCCTGCAAAGGGTAGTCAATATGAAGTAATGGAGCTCAAAATTGGTTTATGTAATGAAGTGTGGATGTAAATTGCCTTGTTGCATTTTCTGGTGTCTGTTTCTTTGTGAGGTAAATTCTGAAAATGATTTGAGTAACTTTTTGACCCCTGTGCTTCAAGGACTGTAGTCTGTGTTTTATCAAGAGTCTTTTATTGTCTGTTTTGTTGGCCCACTCATTAATGTGGTTTGCCTTTTCAGGTATCCTCCTGGCCATGGTGATGTGTTTCCATCCTTGATGAATAGTGGCAAGCTTGATGCTTTATTATCACAGGTTTTTCTCATTATGCCTTGATCGTTCTGATTTAGAAAATGTTGAATTAGCAAACATGCATGCCTTTGATCTTTTTGTTCTTTTGCTTTTTGCTCCATGACAGGGTAAGGAGTATGTATTTGTTGCAAATTCAGATAACTTGGGTGCTGTTGTTGATTTAAGTATCCTTGATTTGCCTTGTTGGGGTCTTGTAACCTTACTTCTACTTAAATCTGAAGCTAAATTATATTATTGATGATGAAGAATCTTTTAAAGAATATCTTAGCCGTTTGCTAAGGTGCTTTTCTTGAAACTCGGTACTTCGATTTCCTTAATTCATTCTTGCAGAAATCTTAAACCACTTGATCAGTAACAACAACGAATACTGCATGGAGGTACCAAATAATGCTTAAAAGGTTGGCTTCTTTATATCTAAATACTTCTCCTACAGTCTTGCCCTTTGTATTTGGCAGGTCACTCCAAAAACATTGGCTGACGTTAAAGGTGGTACACTAATTTCCTATGAAGGAAGAGTGCAGGTATGTATTTCTCTCTATAACTACATCTTTCTCTTTTGCTAAGGGGGAAAAAAGGCAAATAAGAAACTACTTTTACAAGTCTTGAGTTGCTCAGTACTTATTTTTTCTTTTGTTTCAACTACGTTGTGTTTGTAAATTGGAAGGCAGCTTGATATTGCCAGCCGCCTTTGTTTTACCACTGTGTATATTCTTTATTGGTAAAGTTAATTGGTTGCAGAAATCCATAAATTCAATCAAGTTGGCATTGTAAAATGCAGAAAGCCAGTTGTTGCTGGTAAATTTTTACATCTCATACCTAACAATGACTTAGGTGATGAAAATTTCTGTTGAGAAAACTGGAATAGCTATCCACTTTTCATATAAAATTTTGATAAACTTGATAAGCTTGCTGCACTACTTACTCACAAGTGATTTATCTTTGTGAGCTAAATGCTTTAGATATTTGAATGAGCTAGATATTAGAAATCCTTGATGATGTGCTGGAATATATTGTATTCACGCCTTACAAGTTGCTTATTGATCCATTTTCCATCTTTGTGGTGCAGCTTCTGGAAATAGCTCAAGTTCCCGATGAACATGTGAGATCCTGTTTCTTTATCTTTTAACAAAGTTTTTTTAACTGTTGGCATGCAAGCTGCATTTTTACACACTACATTTACAAGTGAAACATTGGCTCTTGCAATTTAACTCTTGCTTCATGAGAAATTCCCAAGATTGATTCATGTGGGGTTATAAGCATGCTGCATATAACCAACTAATTTAATGGAACTTACTGGGAAGTTAGATCCATTGGCCTGGTTAGTCAACCAAACTCAGTATCCAGGAATAGCCCATGCTTCATGTAACATATGTTCCTCAGAATAAAAACTGTCCTAGACATCTATCTGATATTACAGGACAATGTGGGTCCTTGTTCTTTTACAGGTGAACGAATTCAAGTCAATAGAGAAGTTCAAAATTTTCAATACCAACAACTTGTAAGTCATGTTTCTAATCCTTTTAAGCTAATTATTATTCCTTCATACACGTGTACAGTGCTTTCTTCAGGGAAAAATGCAACAGAATATACTTTATTGTTATCATGCAGATGGGTGAACTTGAAAGCGATCAAAAGACTTGTACAAGAAGATGCACTGAAAATGGAGATTATTCCAAACCCAAAGGTTCCACTTCTTAACTATTTGTTTTGCATTGTATGAATGTATTTGTTCTTCTAACGCGTTAATCTGATTATCAGGAAGTAGATGGGGTCAAAGTTCTTCAGCTTGAAACTGCTGCTGGTGCTGCAATAAGGGTACATTAACCATATATATCTTGATATTCACTTTCAACATCTTCAATTTTTTATTCGAATTCTATTGGATTCGAATGGAGTAATACATTTTATGAATCAGACTTTTTCTATCAAACAGATATTTCACCAATTCCCGTCTTTGTATTTTCTTAATTTAGGTTTATCAGTATGGCGCTTCACACTCCATTTTCTCCTCTTCACTAAGAACTGAAAAGTAAAAAGAATAATCATTTGCTTTCACTTTTCCCCGTCTCCCTGTCAGTTTTTTGAACGTGCTATTGGCATCAATGTTCCTCGTTCTCGTTTCCTCCCAGTAAAAGCAACTTCTGATCTGCTTCTGGTCCAGGTGAATGTTTAGTTCATACTTTGCATTCTGTTTTGAATACTGTATGAGTAGCTGTTGATTCATGCATTCCTTACAGTCCGACCTATACACTTTGTCTGATGATGGCTATGTGGTCCGGAACAAGGCTAGGACAAATCCATCTAACCCGACTATTGAATTGGGACCTGAATTTAAGAAGGTTGAGATTTTAATAACACAATCTATCTCTTGAGATTGTTTGATCTCTCTGTTTATATTACTAATTTGGATTTTCGTTTTCTAGGTCGGCAACTTCTTGAGTCATTTCAAGTCAATCCCTAGTATTGTTGAACTAGATAGCTTGAAGGTGAGCGGTGATGTGTGGTTTGGAGCAGGCGTTACCCTGAAGGTAATACAATTTTGCTGCTTGTCTCCCTGTTGCTCTATCCGATCATGCTATGTGTAGATGCCTGAAATTTTGCTTGTGACATGCAGCTATCGTCATTAAACTGTGTGGTTTATTATTTCTACTGTAGTTTCCATACTGCATATGTATTAATTCCTTCTTTTTGCTTCCTTTTTCTTCTCATTTTAAGGGGAAAGTGACAATAACTGCAAAACCTGGAACCAAGTTAGAAATTCCTGACAAAGCTGTAATTGCTGACAAGGTAATTTATGCAACTGACTACCTTTCAAAACTTAGTTCATATTGAATAGCTATTTGGCTTACATTGTTCATTCGTTCCCAGGATATTAACGGCCCTGAGGATATATAAGAGGTCTGATTCTCTGGAAGTGTTGCATAGTTTTGAAGAAGCGATGAGATGTTTTGGTTCTAATGACTTTTAAGATGACTTCTTACACGTTATGTAGACACTCGCGGGGCTTTTCTTGACTGAGGTATAAAAATAGACGGTGGTGGTTTTGTTTTGCTGGTCATTTCGTGCATAATGCTAAGTGGCCATATTTGGTATTCTTCTTTGTTACCTGTTTTGATCGTCAGTGAGAGAAATTCGAGGCTGTAAAAACTGCATCTGCAAGTTCAATTTTCTAAAGAATATTGACTTGCTTGAGAATATTTCTCGTCCGTTTAAATTAGATGGTGACTTCAGTTTCTTCTTGAAGTTTTTATTATGGATTGAAAATTCTTACGCACTCAAGTAAAAATTGCACCTCTATTGGTAAAAGTTTTTTGGTTTAGACCGGCGATACTCTTGATAAGCCAAATACTCATCAGAACAATGTTTTGAAACCTAGACCATTAATTGAAGTGGTGAACTGATCGGGCCGCGGTTCAATCAGTTGAATCAATTCAATTTTGATTCAATGATTTTTTTTTTAGAAAAATAGAAATATATATGCCTTTAACAAATAAATTCATCTTAATTGCACCAAAATAATAATAATAATAATTTAAATTCTTATCGAGAACACCATCGTATTTTGAAATCAATAATTATTAATTTGTAACTTTGATAATATTAGGGTTTAGGAAAAAAAAAATTTTTCAAGTAGTTAAAAAATTATCAAACCGTTGATTCACGATTTAAATTGATTTAAGCTGTTATATGGATTTGACAATTTTCATTAGTTCTCTAATTCAATAAATTAGCATGTGAATCGAATTAGAGTTATAATCAATTTGAGATCCAACCGATCGAACCGGTCAACCCATAGGGTTTATTTTGTTTTTGACAAACCCCGTCGGGTCTCTAAAACACTGCTTCAGAACGCTTGTCTAGCAAATGGAGGGGGCCAATGCTAGGTATAGTCGCATTTTTTACAGCACTAATTAGAGAGACCACGTGTGTTGGATGTGACATGTTATAGAAAAATTGCGGGTGACTCATTCTTCATGGAATGATTATTGATATTTTTTTAAGATTAATAAGGAAAAGATAAGATGAAACTGTTTAAATTATTTAAAAGTATATTAAACTGTGATATTTGTTCTATGTAATATATTAATTTCATAGGATTAAATAAAAAACTTTATATTCTAAGTTATAAGGAAATTAATTTGAAATTAAAAGAATTAGAAGTTATCCGATTTTCAAAAGTGCAAAATTTATTACCAAAATAGTTGAGAAAAAGTTATTTATTTTTACAAGATTTGATTTTTGACTTTTTCACATATTGATATTATCTAATTGCTCTTAACCTTTTCATCATTATACATAAATTTTTATTTATATTTTGAAACCATGTTGCTGCTAATGCAAAAGTGTCTTTAGAATAGTTGTAAAACTTTTGCTTCTCGTTCTTTTATTGATATGCAAGTAAATTTTGAATTTTGAAACTATTTAAAATCTTAGTCTCATCTCAAATTTGTAGGATGAGGAATAAAGTAATTATGTAACAAATTGATGATATATAAAACCAGATCAAGAGCATAAATGGCACCCAAAAATATTAAGAATTTTAAATTTAATGTGAATAAGTTTACTTTGTAAGATTTGTGTATTCACAAAACCGGATAAATTTTGACATGTGACTTACTTTTAAGAATTCTCTCACTATAAATTGATGATAGTAAAAGATAAACATCTAGATCACATTAGATATGCAAGGAAAGGTATATTCAATATTTCGCACTTTGTTGTTAGATCTTTTTGTATAAACATATCAATATATTTTCATTTTTTGTTCTTATATTTGTTATGAAGTACGTAGGATTTCTTAAGTTTATTTTTTAGTATCAATTGTCAACTTTTGAGAGATTAAATTTCACATAGAGCATTAAATGTATATGTTAAATATATCTTATTTCAATAAAATTTTAATCCCACGAAGTGTCAATTACTGCATACGGTTTAGGAGAATGATATTGACACATTCTTTATAACTTTTCACACACCCTATAAGTGAAACTTTTATGCTCATAAGTAGTGAAAAAAGCATGTATGAGAAGTTATAAGGGAGGTCCGAAGATTTGAAAAATATAAAGTGGCATTATAAAAGATGTAATTTATAGCAAATTAATTAGTACTCAAGTATATTAGTCCAAATTCTAACTAGATGAATACGAAATCATATGACATGCGTATTTGTAGATTATAATTATTTATGCATAGTCCTAATTATAAGAACTTAGGGGCCGTGTGGTTCAAATTCTTTTATCACTATCACTATGGTATCATTAACCCTACTATGAGTATGGGTTTTGATGATTCCCCCCAATATGTTTGGTTTAATAATGGAATGGGTATTATAAGAATACTTGTTTCGTATATTAGAATGACTTTCAAGTAAATTTTAAAATTCTCAAATCTTTATTTATGATATACATATTTTTTAGATTTCTTATTTTGTATATTTTTAAAGAAAAATTTTAAAAAAATTTCTTCAATTTTAAATATAGCCATGCTCTAATTTGAGTTTTATGCAAATGATAATCTTAAAAAAAGTCATTTTTATTGTATTAACAGAGAGTACTATATATTTTTGATTTTTAGTTCAATTTTTTATAAAAAAAATTATTAAAAAGAATTTTTACAAAAAATTTTATAAAGTACTAATAAAAAATATTCAAAATCAAGAGAGAGAGAGAGGGGGAGGGAGAGAGAGTGAGAGTGAGGAATATTATATTGGGGGTGGATAACTCAAAAGATATGTATTTTTTTAGTTGGTGTATTTTTGCCCTTAATCATAAGGGTTAATGGGTTTGATAGAATAGTATTTTGGGGGAAATCATTAACACTCCAATTAATCACTATCATTCCCATTAAATGATAGTGATAGTTATTTAACGAACATCAACAATGGGTGTCATTACTTATGATACCCATTCCCCTACTTAATTCCCCTAAACCAAACACCCCCTTATACCTTTTTCTTGACATTAAGGTGAATTTTTTAGTAATGTAATCCAATCTACATTTATCTTAACATAATTCTAAAAGCCCTTAGGTAAATATTACGATAAATATTATAATTACTAGAATACAAAACTCAAAAAGAAACATCAAATATAGCTTACATTCCTCTAATTTCTTGTGCTCCTTTTCTTTCTATTTGACATCCAGGACAAAAATAATCTATATAACAATCTGTTCACTTACTTTCATCCTAGTTGAATTTGTGAAATAGCATACATGTCCAAAACTTAGTCCAAGCTATGGCTTGAAGTTTTTTGATGTTTTTAAAATATCAAATTCAACCTTTTAATGTGTTCACACTTCAGTACTTGAAATATGTTTTTTAATTTTTCATAGAAGCATTATTGCTTGATTATTTGAGAAATATTTAGTATACTTTCATATGCTATAAAGCTTTATCGCTTGATTATTTGAGAAATATTTATTATACTTTTATATACTATGTACTTCATTATCCTAAAAATAAATCAAATTGGCTTGCATGTAATTAAATAACAATTGATTTATTATGCAGAATGTTTTCAATTAATTAAGATTTTTTAAACAGGCTCATAAGCACCTTTCTTTTGTTTCTTTCCTTTGTTTTTTAACTGTACATTTAACATAGTCCTAAAGGCTTTGCGATATCCCCATTGATGCTAATATAGGGAACTTTTAGAACTATACACCTCGATTGCTTTTAATAATCTATTTAAAGGTACAAAATAGATCATTTCATGTATGAATTTATTTCAAGTTGATTTTTATTTGTTAATAACATATTTACTAATAGTGTATCTCAATTTTGCTTATAAATAAAGGAGACTAATTTATATCGAGAACAACAGTTGAAATCACTAACATCCGCCGCCTAAAAATCATTGTTATTGACCTATTTGAGTTTTAGATAGGTGATTTTTTTACTCTCTTTTATTCTTCTTTATCTCCAGATTGTATTCTACAATTCAAAATTGATAGAACTTGAAATTGAGGTAGAATTGAAGAGATCTCTTTTTTATCTTGATCCATGTATGAGATACTAATCTATATCTACAAACATGAGCCTGGGAATTCCTAGCAAAACTAGTGTTGATGATAAGTGGTGCAATAAATTGTAAAATGTGTGTGGAAGGATGAATATATTAATTGTTGATTGATAGTTCAATTTTAGATGCTGCTTGTTTGATAATTGATAGTTATTTTTTCTTAACAATTTAAGCTAATTTCTTAGTGATGTAATCCAATCTATGTTTAACCTAATATAATTCTAGAAGCCCTTGAATTTTGTACGTACTATATAAGATAAAGATTATAATTATTAGCATGTAAAAATCAAATAAAAACATCAAATATGGCTTATACTCCTCTAATTCTTGGGTTTCCTTTTTTTTTTTCCTCGCTAACATCCAAGACAAAAATAATTCTTATAACAATTTGTTCACTTATTAATTTCGAAACAGCATACATGTCCAAAGCTTGGTCCTAGCTATGGTTCCAAGCTATGTTGACATTTTTAAAATACCAAATCCAACTTGTTAACGTACAATATTAAAGTCAGTGTTCATACTTAAATAATTAAAATATGTTTTTCAATTATTCCTAGAAACATTTTTTCTTGATTATTTGATAAATATTTGTTATATTTTCATATACTACAAACTTCATTATCCTAAAAATAAATTAAATTAACTTACATATAATTAAATAACAATTGATTTTATATGTGGAGTGTTTGCACTTTTTATACATGCTTACAAATACGCTTCTTTTGTTTCTTGATTTTGTTTTTTTTTTTAACTAAAGTTGAGAGGATAATTCAAAGTTTGAACTTAGCATTTGGAAAAAAAATAAATTAATAATCCATAATCCAAACAAACTTTAGAACATGACATTTGGCGCCTTTAACACAGTCCTAAAAACTTTGTAATATCTCTATTAATGCTAATGTTGGAAACATTTACAACTACACGCCTTGATTGCTTTTAATAATCCATTTAAAGGTACAAAATAAATCATTTCAAATGTAAATTTATTTTCAATTGATTTTTATGTGTTACTACATTAGTTCCTAATAGTGTATCTCAACTTACTTATAAGTAAAAGAGAAGACACCAATTTGTACTAAGAACAATATTTGAAATCACTAAAATGGCATCCTAAAAGTTATTAATGTTCACCTTGTAGACACCAAATTTTGACACACCATTTATTTTCAAATACTGGGGGGCATGTTTGTACTTTTTAGGACAAATTTTAAATTTTAATAATCTCGGGGGGTAAAATAGTAATTTTATCTGTAAATATTTTTCTATCAATTTTTGAGGGTTTTGAATTCATATTTTTACTTTTATATTAATTTGTTAATTTCTTATGATTTGTCTTGATTTAATTGGTATTTTTTGTATTTTTACTAACACAAGGGCAAAATGGTAATTTCGCTTCGCGAATACCATTTTAGTTCATTTTTAGTTTCAAACTCATTGTTGTAATTCTTTAGGCATGTTTCTTAATTTTCTTGATTTTTCAGAGATGATTATTATTTTTCTGTGAATTTTCATTGCCCAAGGGCAAAATCGTCATTTTACAAATTAAATTCATTTTTCATCAATTTTGAGTCAAAAATGCATTTTCTAGTATTTTAAGCTTATTTGTAATTTTTGATAATTTTCTAAGGACAACAGCTATTTTTCTGTGAATTTTCATTGTTCGAGGGCAAAATCGTCATTTTACAGCTTAAATTCATTTTTTGTCAAATTTTGAGTCAAAAAGGCATTTTCTAATGTTTTAAGCTTATTTTTAATTTTTGATAATTTTTTTAGGCTAATATTTATTTTTTTTGTATATTTTGTTATATAAGGGCAAAATTGTCATTTCACATTCTAAACTCATTTTTCACCAATTTTTGGTCCCAAAATTCGTTTTTAGATTTTAAGAAGCATGTTTCTAAGTTTCTGATTTTTCTGGGAGTGAATTAGTGTTAATGAATTTATTATATTTTTCTTGGTTTTATTGTGAAAGAATAAATTTTTAAAGGATAAAGTTATAATTTTGTAGCCAAGGGCATTTTGGTCTTTTAGCCCTTTCTTGGAGGTTAAGACTTGTGCAGTATAAATACCCCACTTGGGAGAAAGAAAAAAAGAAAACCCTAAAACATTTCTTCTTTTGGTTTTTTTTCAGATTAAAACACACACTACACACCTAAAAAAACACACATTAGCCGTCATCTCCATTTTCATCTACTGTTCATCACTATCTGCTGCGGAGTTACTATTCATCTCATCATCAGGTTCATCTTCATCACCAGTTCATCTTGCAGTATCAAAAGGTAGGTTCTTACTTAATTATTCTTTTAGTTGATTCACTTTTCTTACATTTTCTTTATGTAAATCTGATTTTGTGTCCAATTATTTACATTTTGATTGAGTTTGTTGGATTTTTTTTTTTTTTATTATTTCTGGGCTCTGTTCTCTCTTATTTCCCTGCAACCATTATCGGACTCTCACCATAAACTGCCAGTCGTTTCAAAGCCTCCACCCTCAGACTACCATAAATCAACGTTCAAGCCACTGCAAACCATGCCTGTACAGCTCTCCCCAATCTCCCAAAGCCACCCTCTTCAACCTCAAGCCACCAGAATCAATCCCAAAGGCCGCCAAAAACAACCAACCACAGTCACCACAAGCCCCAAAACAGAACCATCAGCAACTTCCCCAAATTCTTACCACTGCACACACACCCCACAAGATTCACGCACAAATCCATCGTCATCAAGCAATTCACATTCGCACACCACCATTCCCTCAACTTCACAAATTTCAGCCACTGTCACATCCCTAATTACTTCACAAAGCAGCCCAAAATCATCCAATAACAGTTGCAATTGTAGCCGAAAATTGCCAAAAAGTCATTGTTAATATTCCCTCTCAAACCACCCAATCCACCTTGCATCACCATTGAACACCTTCAGGCCATCATAGCTACTCAAAGTCCCACCATAACAACCTGAAATCAACCAAGTACAGACATCCTCTTCCACCAAGACCTCCACCGAAGCTACCATTTTTTTTCAGCTAAAGATCACTTTCGACTCTCCTCATTTACCGTTAGATTTTGAGATCTTGTATCGGTTTTGTTTGATTAATCTGTTTATGGGTTTAAAAATACAGAATTTTGATTGATGATTTAGGGGGATTTAGTGATTGATCCGAGGAAAGCTTGGGTTTGGAAGATTCTGTTTGGTGTTGAGGGAAAGAGATTCGGTGGAGATTGAGAAAATCAAGCTGAAGAAGACTTAGTCTTATTTGGGATTAAAAAATTTGGGTCTTCGGATCTTGGAGAAAGAAGACGATTGCAGGACTTAGCCTTTATCGGTTTTGATACTGCAGTAGTTAGCTTTTAATTTAGTTTTAGTTGGTCCGTTTCTTTATTTACTTATTTAGGAGTGATTTGCTTTTAGCCTTTGTTGGTTTTGATATTGCAGTAGTTAGCTTTTAGTTTAGCTTTAGTGGGTCCGTTTCTTTATTTACTTATTTAGGGTTGATTTGTTTTTAGCCTTTATTGGTTTTGATTGCAGTAGTTAGCTTTTAGTTTAGTTTTATTGAGTACGTTTGTTTATTTACTTATGTATGGGGGATTTGCTTTTAACTGGGTTTAATTTAGTCCTTTGAGTGAACAATTAATTAAGTAATCAGGTTAGTTTAGTTAATTAATCAAGTTCTAACTTTAGTTCATGAATTTTTATCTTTTGTTATTGATACGAATATCTACATGTTATCCTTTGGTTTATCAAGTAATACCAATGTGCCCCAATATATTTTATTTTTATGCGATTAAGTCCTCAATTTTATAGATTGACTCCCTGAGGTTTTATTTATCTATTAATTAGGCCCTACCAATTACCTTTTGTCTTTAATAGTTTCTGGAATTCCATTTTTTGAGCCCTTATTGTTGCTGATTTTTCTAATTTCAACTACTATGCTGCTAGAATTTTTAATTATTGACCATAGACCCTGCTGTAATTTTTAATTAACCCCCTACCTGCTGAAATTTCGTTTTAGTCCTCACATATGGCTGGAATTTGTTTTGGAACCCCCACTAGTTGCAGAAATTTTCATTAGCCCCATAAGCTTGCTCTAATTTATATTTTTACCCCATTAACTGCTGGAAATTGTATTTTAGCCCCTTGGTTGCTAGAATTCATTTTTTTATCTCAATTCGCCAATAGTAATATATTTTAGGTTTTGTTTGATTATACCGAGGTGCCTTGACTTGTTTATTCATTTTGATTAGTATTTGTACCGGGCCTTCAAAAAGGTATTTTCGTTACCTTTTAATTGCTTCTTTATGTGCTCCAATATGCTCCAATGTGACTTTATGCATTATTTTTATTATTACTATTTGTTTATTTCTTATTTTATATATTCGTTGCACATTTACGTAGTTAATTTGTTTAATTTTAAATTTTTATTATTTTCAAAAAATATAATATTTTGTATTTAGCTAGTCAATGTAATAGTTAGTTTATTTTTCTCAAATTCTCATTTTAGCAAAATTGTATAATTGGATAGAATGTGTAATAGATAGGATATTTTTAATTTCCCCCTTAAATTGTAAATTAAGCCCCCGGTGTAATAGTTAGGATTTATTTGCTTTTGCGTGCTTATGTGTTTATTTCTTTTACCGCTTTCCTTAGGATTTTGCATCTAGAATATTATGCTTATGTGTTATGTGCTCCTATGTGATCTTGTATGTTTTTATATGTTTAATTTGCTTTTAATTTATGCTTTAATGTTAAATTCATGTTTTATGATATTCCGTCACCACACTAGTTCAACGCTAGTTGTGGCTTCATTTCTTTTTCTCGCTAGTCCAACGCTAGTGAGACTTTTTTAGAATGGGCTAGTCCAACGCTAGACCCTTAGGGCATTTTAGTATTAGGGGCACTCGTATGCATTTTACATCCCACTTCATACACTTTTAGTCTTCTTTCTATTCTGCATGATTTTGATTACTATTATTTATTTATTTATTTATTTATTTTGACACGTCTTCAAGTGCATGACATTTAGGTCGCATTTCACTTAGAAACTAGGACATTTGTGTGTTTTGACTAGAAATAGTCATCTACTTGCGTGGGAAGCGGTGGCGTACATGCCGTTCCCCCCTCCGTGAGTAGAAACATTTATTCACGAGTTACTAGTTTCCCGTACCCGTCATGTTGCATCCCCACTTTCTTCGTCACTTATTATCTATATTATTATTTTCTTTTCCTTTTTGCATTTCATCTTGCATTCACACTCGTGACTCCCTCGAGGTCTCGACTCGGGTTTCGCAATTAATGCGATAATTCCGACCAAGCCTCGACGGAACTATACCGACCCTCCCGATATTCACATTTAGACTTAGGATTTGCATTCATTTAGAGACATCCAAAACGCGATAGAATCGAGGGTTAATTTAGGAAATTTTGATTAAGCCTCGCAACTAGCTTCGGCTAGGTTGAAAGGGTGCCTTAGGCGCGAGCCTTTGCCTTCCCTTTCTTCAAATGTGACTCCCGGACCTTTTTCTCTCGTTTTTCGTAGACCGGAGTCGAAAAAGGGTTTTAAAATATTTTTCTAAAATTTTATTTTATTTTTTATTTTTTGTTAAACGATTTTTGGGTGACTTGGTACACCCTAACTCAATACCAAGTGGCGACTCCATTTTCTAAAATAAAACCCTTTTTCAAAAATTATTTGGCCAAACCTGTCGCATTTTTTAGTCCCGGCCTTGTTTTCTTTTAAAATACCATTTTTCTTAAAATACACTTTTTCTACTAAAATTTGATTTTTCTCACACACGCACGATTTTTCCAAAAACTTTTATTTTCAAAAGGGTCTCGGACCGAACCGTCTTTTCGGGACGCGACAGTCAACGACCCCACTTAGCACATTTTTTACTTTTACGATTTCGGACGCGATACACCTATGTGAGTCTCACACATGCAATTTTTTTGTTTGCTTTTTTTTATTCGTCTTTCATTCATTTATATTCTACAGTTCAAAATTGATATACATACGTGTTTGTGTCTATATTTATGTATTTGTATGTGTATGTGTGTGTACATACATACATACATAACTTGCAATTCAAGTAGAATTGAAGAGATCTCTTTTATCTTAATTCTTGTGTGAGGAACAAATATGAATCTACAAACATGAGCCTATGAATTCCTGAATAGCTGGTATGAATATAAAATGCAGGTCAAAAAGTGAATATACTAATTGTTGATTGATAGTTAAATGTTGTTTGTTCGATAATTATTTAATTTATCATCATTTGTCCAACTTCTACCTATGATTATTCTATTTAGGATTAACATATTGCAACCTCATTGCAGAAGGATATTAGGTTATTACTGTGAAACCTCCTACATCCAGACAAATGCCTTGTATACTTATTCTTGTATAGAAGTTGCAAAAGTTTAAATGTCAATTTTGCACATCTAATAAGAAAATTAATTAACATAAGCAACTTGATTCACTTAAACTTAAAAACAATGGCCACTCAATCCTTGAATGATGGACTTTCAAATAGAATAAAAAATAGCTACTAACTCCACACTTAGTTGAAAGAATATGCTAGAGCAGACTAATATTGGAAAACCATATATTCAACAGAGAACTACTTAGTCCACTCATATAATTAGGGATAGCTGAAGCCCTAATAAGTACACTATCATTGTTGTAAATTATTTTTCAATCAAATTTTATTCCTTGAGCAAACAATGTCATAGAATAATTCTTTTATTAATAATATCATTCAAAAAATCAATGTAGAACTTTATAAAATTTCACGTTTCAACTTATTTGCACATTTTGCGCACATAAAAATAGTTGATAAAAAATCATTAGTTGAAGATATATTTAACTGACACATTTTTTTTTTATGAAATACAAGTAATCCGAATTATTTGACAAGCAACAAAAGAAAATTTAAGAGGTTAAAATCTAATTAGAAATTTTTATAGTAATTTTTAAGTTAGCAAACTGATCAAATCTAACAAACTTTGGATTTACAGAGTTTGTTTGGAATTTGAGGGTTACATATAAAATTGTAAAATGTAAAGACCTATTGATGTAATTTCTAATCAAAAAATAAATCATATAATATTTTACATTATGAATACGTTGTATACATCAATTTTTCATTTGCTCTAGTGAAATGCAAAAAATGAAAACTAAAATAACTTTAATATCCTTTTATAAGAGTAGCAAAATAAAAAGGACAAATGTCAATATTGTAACCATATAAGAAAATCATATTAAAGAAGCAAATTATATTTCACTCAAGCTTAGAACCTAGGGCCACTCTAATTCTAGTAACAGTGGAGTTTATAAGTGCTTGAATTGTAGCCACTGAATCTAGGTCTAGTTGGTTCGAAAATGTGTTAGAGCATGCCACCATTAACTGGAAAGCCACAGTCAGCAGTGAACCATTTGATCTGCCTATATTGGAACTCGATGAAGCTCCAATTCCACCAACTCCACCATCACTTGAGATAACAAAACCCGATGGTAAAACATGTACATTTGTGTTGTCTTGACCATTGATTGTAGAGGTAATGGCTGGTACTTCCACTGGAGCATAAATTAGAAAGGCCCCTATCGAGTCGATGCTGCTTTCTTGAAGTATCCACATGTTGTTTTCATTAGGAGACGAAGGCTATAACAATGAAACCAATTTGTGAGGAAACTCATCCAATATTTTTTATGTGAATGGAATCATCAATTTTTAACTAGTATATATGCAAGTACAAGAAATTACTGAATCAAATGTTTTATGAGTTTTTCTGGCTTTTGATAAAAAGCAAGATATCACATACCAAAGTGACATTTTTATTTGACTATATACATTTGATGGAGTTCGAAAATTAATTACACCTAAACCTCATAAATATTTCTATATTTTTTGTTTTATCATGAAGAATTAAGATACTCCATTACTTGATTGTCATCGTACATAAAATATGTCTGGTTATACAAAAATGCACGTATCTTGCACATACATATATCATAGATTATTTTTGAAAATTTATACTCAATTAGTAAATATGAAGTTAAATTTATAGCACTATTAATAATTATAGAATTGGTGTCAAATTTATAGCACTATTAATAATTATAAAATTGGTTTAATCATATCTAATACAACTACACAAAATAAAAATGAATGACTACCTGCATGAGGGAGATAAAGTTTCCAGGATGAGTGCCAGTTGAGATGCGTGCAATCTCGTGAATAGGATTTTCTTCAGACATAACATCCCACTGTATGATCAATTGACGATAAATAGTCAATATATTTTATACTTAGAGAAAAAATTTCATAAATTGTATGCTCTTTTATGCAGACGAAGATCTTTTAAGCGCATTTATTTTGCAATTGTATGTTGAGAATTTTTTTTTTATATGAAAAAACAAACTAAAATCTTGCATTAGCTAAAAGAAAAAACTTTATACTTCGCTCCAAATAAATTAAAAGTATTCAGCAAATAGCTATTGATATTAACATGAGAATTGGTGAACAAAGAATAAACCTGAACTCTTGCTTTCTCATCTTTGAAGAAATCAAAGAGATTCTCAAAAGAATTTGGAAGTCGCAAGGATGTAGCAACGCATACAATCATCTCATTGGGTTGGCTAGAAAATTCACTTTTGCGAATCGAAACTCGAAACCCATTATTGTTTAATTCTGATAATTGTGGAAAATTTATCTTCTTCGACATGCTTAAGACTTCATACAAGTTCTTGACCATCTGGTGAGAAAGTTTTGTCAAGTTTCTCCTGCCCTCAGGTGCATCAATAACTGGATGTATAAGCAAAATGTAAATGATCAAAAAAATTATCAAATTAAAACCTTAAAAAGTTTTTTTTTTTAAATAATTGAGAGTTATTTAGTAAAGTACCTCCTTCAAGTTCATGTCCAGGTGTAATTCTTGATCCTACCGAAAATGCAAATCTCTCACATGTCCTTTGTAGGGTGACAATCCATTTCCTGGCCCCATACGCTTGAGAATTACGAACTATATCTTTGTAAAGGGAATGAGTAAGAGATTTGTCATCTACTTGAACATGTTCTACCCATGTCACCTAGGAATAAAGACATTGACATTAGAGTGAATATAAGCAGTTGATTTAGTCGTTACATTTATTTACCTGTCAAAAGTTTAGAAAAATTTAACCACTATGGTTTCTTGCACGAATCATGCAGAGACACTATAAGAGAAACTTTCTTATAGACAGTATAGAAACTTTCTAAAACTTTCTTACAGATAGCATAGAAGCTTTCTACAACATAGACTACACAATTATAACGAATTATAATACCTCAAAAGGCACATCTATATAAAAATTGAGGGGGGCTAATTCCATTTTACACCATCAAAGTGTTAGTGGTATGATATTTTTGCACCGTTAAATGGCAACAAAATATCGTGTAAACTTTTTTTTCAACAACTTAAACTCAATTTGTAGTCAAATTTCTATTGTTGGATGAATGCACCTAAGTAGCACGTGAGTTGTACATAAATTTTTCTTTAAATATCTTTGGAAAGCTTTCATGGGTGTTAGTAAAAAGTTTAAGAACTTTGAGATAATTTACTAAAGAAAAAGCATAGGAAGAATCTAATTCTGTTTAATTGCATGAAATACCTATGATATAATTCTTCTTTTATATTCATGTTTGTAAAAGCAAGTGCATGTAAGTTTTTAAAAAATTGATGTTAATTGACAGGAACTTGTAAGCTTTAAAGCTGTCAATGAGGGCAGCAGATTACAACACCCAATCTAAATGCAATACTAGAAGATTGCGTAACATATTTCATTTTCCTTTTAATATCAACCTTTCCTATATCATCTTAGTGTAGACATGCCTAATTATGTACAGATCCCAAATAAATAAATAAATAAAAGATAACTTGAGTCTAGAGGGAAGAGAGCACAACAACAATTTCCTTTAACTATAGCTCTGTTAACAAAGAGCCAAACAACAAAGTGCATTTTTTTTTTGGGTACTACAATTTACACAATTATAAATGCCTACTCAATCATTTTTGTTGCAAAAGTTGTTTTGAAAATGAAATTCGCATATAAAATGGTACTAGAACTTGCAGGTGGGTATGGATTATCTTTGCAGTGCTATTAAGTTTGGATATTGGGGTCACATTCTAGTGTCCAAGCAAAGGTGATCTTATAGTAGGCTCAATCTCCAAATTTGAAGTACTTGCTTATTCTTATTGTTTGGTAATACGATATACTTCTGCCTATTTTTCAAAAATAAAATGTTCTAATTGGCATGGCCTGATCTCTTTTTTCATATTTAAAGTACTAATTTTGCACATATTAAGCACGTGTTAAGCACATAATAATATCCAACTCAATTTTTTGATATAGCACATATTAAGCACATGATTATATCTCTTGATCTTTTCATGTTTTCACCAATGGGATCTTATGAGGATGATAATAACTAAAATCTTTGAATTATTATGCAGTATAACTTTGGTTATATACTTCTTGCAATTAGTCTACCTAAAGCTATGATACAATTGATATGAAAATAATGGAAGGACTTTTGAACTCACATTTGCTTTTCCACTGGGCATGTCTTCAACAATGCAACCTGAAGGAAACTTCCATGCTCGTGAAGAAGAATCATCTTCTGTCTCCTTGAAACAATCATAGGAAATATTCACAATCACCCACGTTGTTGAATCAAGTTGCCGAATATAACGAAGGAACATGAATTCCCTAGGTGCAACAAGAGGGGAAAGAACGTGCAAATTTTCATGCATCTGTAATAAAACATATTCATCCATTTAAATAAATTAACTTTGTAATCCTAGTCAAATATTTACTAAATACAAAATTGCATGAAAATTTTACCAAATATAAAAAACCGCCACGTTTTCCAGTATCAAGTACCTCAATTGTCCAAGCTTTGGTGACAATTGTGGGGAAAAAATCGATATACTTCTTCTATAACATCAATAATATATTAAAAAAATAATGAGATTAAATGTTTTTCTAATTCAAAAAATAAAATTATCATATTTAATTAATAGTAACATAAAAAGGCAAGAGATAGTAGAGTAACCGGATCTTGAAATATATCAATCAAGTGCATGGCAGTAATTGACACAATTCCTGAATCTTTTGATGATTCTATCCAAGCAGTAGAGCTATTGAGATGGCTTATTTTGGGATAAAGTTTGTTGTAACTTTCACGATGAATAATATATCTCCCATCAGTTGAAGATCTGATCCATAAGGGCTCATTTACTCGAAAAAGCTCTATAAATTCATCCATGGCAGTAACAGCAGTTTCGACCATGACAGATTTTTCCATTTCTTGTATTCCAAGAAACTTGTAAGGAGACATGGCCAAGTCCATTGAAGTTCTTCCTATATTTTCTGCTAAATTTGATACAGGTTTAAAGGCTGGTGATAGAAAAGATTCTAGTGCACCAGATCTTCTTGAGAAACTGGATAATATGTGGGACATTCTTTCATGCTGCAAAAGTTACAAGACAAATTAGCATTAAAAAAAATATGGTTGAATTTCATGAGATTAAAAATAAGAAATAGATTAATCCACCTCTTTTTTCAACCAAGCATTTTCAGCTCGTAATCTTTGTAGATTTCTTTGCCTTGCTTCTTCTCCGAAAGAAAAACCCTCACATTTTGGGCATATGAGATTTCTTAATGCTTCTCTCATAGCAAGATTGTCACAATAGAATCTTTCATTTTCTATTCGGAGATTATTGTTGTCAACTCGTTCATTTTGAGTCTAAAAATGCAAAATCCAACAAATAAGATTAATTCATTTTAATAAAATGAAGGGTTAAGATTAATTCATTTTAATGAAATGAAGGAATATACCCCAAAAACTAAGCAAAAAACTAGCATTTTCAATAATCAAACACTATTAGAAATACATATATAACGTACCTTAGCTTGGGTTCTTTTGTTTTGAAACCAAAACTTGATTTGCTTAGGTTCAAGCCCTAAGTCCCTACTCAATTGTCTTCTTTGGTTTTCATCTGGATGAGGACAATCTTTGAAAAACCTTCAATAGTAAAACCAGCAAATATTCTATCATTAGTTAGGATTAAAAGAACTATATATGTTAATGATGCATGCAAAGAAAAACTTACAAGCATCATCATAAAATTTGGATTTAATAATTATTTATCGTACATGTGAGAAAAATTGATGGAGACAAAAAAAAAAAAAAAAAAAGATTAAGTACATGAAGGTTTGGAAAAATATAAACAAAAATAAGATTAAGTACGTGAAGGTTTGGAAAAACATAACATGTAAAAGATAATTTTCAAAAGTTTTGTATAAGATTATTTCTAGTACTATTATCTCTTTACATAACTAAAAATAGAAAACAAGTCATAGTACAAAAAGGATTTATAAAACAACATAAAGTTGTAAGAATAATATATAAATGTTGCATTTACAATTAAATCTAATTTTTATATTTATCTACTCCATTTTTTTGTCAAAGAAAATAGTGGAAATAAGGTTATGTTTGCATAATAAATCGGGAAAATAACATTTATTCATTATCTTTTCGATAATTTGCCTAAATCAAAAGATCAAATCTTGCAAACTTTAATTACGAAAACTATGTTACTAGAATACGTGAGAGAAAATTATAATCTTACGCTTCAAGCTTTTGGATTTGTTCTGCAGAATGTCGATGATATTGCTTTTTGCCCTTCCCCGAGTTGGAGGAATTTTCGAGCTCATCAACTAGTCCACTATCCTTGGGTGTACAATCCATTTCTTTCTTCACAATGAAAAAATAAATAAATACTTTTACAATAAAGAAACATAGATAAGGATCTGCATAATTTACTCGTATTCAACTTGCTTTTTAATGCTTGTATTGATATATTGAAAGTATCATATTTACAGCCACTTTGAGAGACATTACATTCAAAAAATGCATATAATTTTAAATCACATACAAAAGGAAAAGGTTAAGAGAAAAGAAAACAATTTTTTTTTAATACCTGGACTTTTTTGTTTCAACTGAAGTCTATCTTTTGTATTCACTAATGATTTATTGATGAAGGTATTGTGCTTTCTTTTTTTCTCTCTCTTATTTTGTGAATATCATGGCCAAGGGATTTGCTTATTTATGTTAAAATCAGAACATGTGTAGCTTTATTCAAGGAAAGTAAGGTACACAATTATCTCCCAAATACAGAATCTAAAATGCACTAAAGGAAGTAAGATTTTGGCTTTAAAGCAAATAAAAGCTTGTTATATATGATTGGAGCAAACATGGAAAATATCAAAATTCATTGGCCTGAGCATTTTATGCCTATTATCAGGTGTGACTATTTTCATTTAACACAAAGAATTACCATTTCGATGCCAAATAGCCATCTCAAAGATCTATAAGAACTTTAGGAGACCATAACAAATAAATCCAAAAATTAATTTTTTATTATCAGATAAAAATAAGTTTAAATTTATTTATAACCTTAACTACATATGTTTTAGCCAATCAATCATGTAATTTTTACTAATGTCCTTGAATTACAATTTGTAGAATAAGAATACCACTTTTAGATGCTTAATTATAAAAATATCCCAAATGTTGCTAGGAAACTTAATTAAAATTTTCATTATTGTTTTATATATTTTAAAATCCTTCTAATTAAGAAGTATTAAAGAAAACTAATATATCATGATACAGATTTTGTTGAGAACTTGATTAGCAAATTAGGTCAAATTATTTTCCTTTATGTTATTCAAAGTCACATTCTTTTTCTTATTAAACTGATTTGTCAAATATTATTTGTCTACATCCTTGTCGAGAGAGACAATTAATAATTCCAATAGTACATTTAATGTTTAGTCTTATCTTGATATCTGGCAATATTCAAGGGATCATAGTAGGTCCATTGTATTTTATAGCATTAAGTATTTTGTTATTAGGGAATACTAATATACTTAAATGACAATATATCAATTTCAAAAAAGTTACATATACATCATAGCCACATTTCTCCTCTTCATGTATACTACAGTATAGGTTTACCTACTGTGAGTTTGATGTGTGCGATGCTAGAATTGTTCTAAGAGATAATACATTACATTCTTTCCATGCAAGATCCATAGAAATTCTAATGCCAAGTTATTAGTTACTATTTTCTTAGTTAATCTTGGTTTTTTAAAAATAAGAAAAGAAAACATTTAATATAAAACGTGTAACGAGTTCCTAAGTAAACCCTTATGAATAGTTACATATCTTAGCACATAAATTTCTCATTAATACTTGACCTAGAATACCATAAATTTCTCATTAATACGTGACCTAGAATATCTTTCATTTTGTTATCCAATTTAAGTCATGTCCTCTTCATTTTTACAAAATAAAAAACATAGTTAACCACACGTACTTTATAAGAGTCTTATCATTCTAAGACAATAATTTATTATCTGAAAAGTTGTCATACAATTGTAAACAAGAAGGATACTAAAAAACTCAATATGGCTAAGATTTGACATGATAGTAAACGAACATTATATTTCTTACATAATAATTTTGCTTTTGAAATAACAATATTTATTATTTACACATTGTCATTTGTTTATGCACTATCATATGTATTTTAGTAATTTTTGACCTATTATTTGTATCAATCTCTTTTAAGCATGATTAGTAAGTGCCATTGGTTTATGACCACAATTTTGTGGTATGAGAGGATATTTATTGTTGTTTCAAATTATAGCATTTGGAATGTAATATGCACTTCTTTCATCCCATCTTACATCTTATAATCAAAGTTGTAGATAATTTAAATTGAACTTTAATCATAACACAACAGCCAATAAAAAAAAAAAAAAAAAGAGGTTCTTCATTTGCCCTTCAATTTGAATTTAAATGAGAATTTATTACTTTGATATTTTTCTTGAAAATTGTTCAAGAAGAATAAAATTAAGAAGTAGTTGCTTATTTATTTGACTTTTCAAATCATGATACTCATTTTGATAAGATAAAAATAGGAAACATGATGCACAGATAGAGGGTGTACGACATTGATGATATTTGTATTTTCAAAACATTAAATTATATTAGAATTTTTAATATTTAATCAAAACATATATAGATGATCAAATAATATTAATCAAGTTGTTAATTAACTACTTATTCTAGAATCAAAATTCTCCATAAAAATTTAAGTTTTTGAATTATTAAGTAACTAGATAACTATTGTGTAATTGAGGTTTATAAGAACATAATACCAAAACAATAAATTTGTCCAAAAACTTTAAATAGGTTTTAAATTCAACATGAAAAAAAATCATATTAATAAGACACATATAACTGATTATTTACTTTTATGGTGAAATTATACTATTAAATTGTTGCTATAAAATAGCTATGGCCATAATGTTACAGTTTACTAATAGCAGTCTCAAAAAAAATAATTCGTATATTTGACGAATAAGAAAATCAAAATTGTTATTCTAATTAATGCTTTAGAGTATCATTTTATCTTATTCTCTACATTATTGACTTTTTTTTTTTGCCACAGGCATACAGATACCATAAAATATTCATAACAATGTTTTAAACATCACAAATTAATTTTACACAATTAAAGCTGATTTCCACTTTTTTCTTTCTCTTTTTAATGACTGTAAATGCTTTTGCACTCTTCTCGTTTGTTTGAATTATATCAATGTTCAAAATCCTCTAAAATGGTCGTGAAGAGAAAACAATGTTCACAAATTGTAATTTGTATATATGTTTTTGACGGGTCTTAGCAACCTCCAACCCCAAATATAGCATAGGCCTAAATGTGATCAACACCATGTCAAGACATGAATTGAAGTAGGCAAATAGGTTTTTGTGAACATATAATTCTAGAAAACCACATTATTTTTCTATAACTACATAGAATGATAGAAACACAAGCAGTTTTCATTTTAAATTTCTCTCCAAGACAACATAATCATGATTATCAGAACATCAAATGTTAATTATTAAAGTGATGGGATGATAAGTGTACCAAACTGTTTCAATCAAACTCTAATCATTGGTAATAATTGCACTTTGATGCTATGTTTTCAGACTCGGATCGGGTATCAACCCGGCTGAGCTTAGGGGTCAGTGGTCAATGGGTTCGACCGGGGGTCGACTCGAGGTCGAATTGGATGATGTCATAAATACATCATATATATATTTTTATATATTTATGTATATAAATTTTTCCTACAAATCTTTCAAAATTTAACCAACAAACATCTACAATTCATTAATAGAGATTTAAATTTCTATCTAATTCACTTAACAATTCATCAAATTCATCTAAACTTACAAAATTCATGATATAAAAACCCCATACTTGTTCAATTAGAAACTAATAAATAAACTAAATTCAAAAACTAAGTACTAAAACCCTGATTTACTGTTAAATTAAACTACACTAAGATATAAAAATACCAAAAAAAAAAAAAATCAAAACCCACCCCAAAAATATGAAAAACTGTTGGAGCCTTTTATGTTGGGTCATTTCTTCAAAGCCTAGTCAAAACGACCTTGTCTACTAAATGTCTTGCTGTCGTCCTTTCATTTGGTTTGATGATAGGAAGGATGTTACACATTTATGATTTGTTTTTCTTTTTTAGGTGAATCCCAAGGTAAAGCTTAAAGAAAATTTGACACGGAAGTAAATGCAGTGAATGGCAGGCAGCCAAGCAGCGTGCTGGCATGGTCTTCTAAACTTCAAAATGCAAATGTACAATTAACCGGGTTTTATCCGGTTCGACAAATTTTCGGTCAAACTCAATTTTTGACTCGATTTGATCGATTTTTTAAACTTCTAATTTTTTAACTGACTCTGATTGGATATCTGGCCGGTTCCCGATTTGACCGATCCAATCCGAGTCTGAAAACACAGCTTTGATGGTGATATCAAATTGTAGGTAATTCAATTGACTATACTTTCTTCTACTATAATTCAAAGGCTGCAAAGTCTACGCAATCTAAACTTGATCCCTTGATCCGAGGCTGTTGTCATTGCGTGTTGACTACATACTTATCTTTCTCTATATAAAACAAACATAAAGTGTTCTAAACTATTTTTATATCAAGAATCTTGTTTTATAATAGATTATTGACGAGATCAATAAGTTAAAAAAATGTTAAACTAGGTTGCACATGCATGATTGAGATAAATTATGTATATACCTAGACATAATATCTTACAAAAAAGTTAACATATTTTTAAGTATCAAAGCATGGAGAAACTTCTATTACAACATCTAACATATCTATATGATATAATAGGATAAATATGTATAAAAAATGTGTTTATCAATTCAGACAAGAAAAATACTTAAAACATTTAGATAAAAAAAGAATATCATATAAAATCTTATCTCCTCATAGTATGCATTTCACTTTACATAATATTTTTTGGATAATTTTTCTAGACAATGCTATCAATTTTTTCTTCAATTACATTTGATTCACATATTTTAGAAGTAGAAGATACAACCATAATTTGAGAGAATAAAACAAAGTAACAAAATCCTAAAATTGGAATTATCACAAAATTTACATATCAAGTTATGTGATAGTGAAATCTAGAAAATTTAGCAAATATTATTGTATTATTTTATTTACCTTGCATTATATTCAAGAATTTGCTAAACATTGAGAAATTTTGCCCTCATGTTTGGGGTTGTCTTGTCCTATTATATAAATAGAACATGAAAGCTACATGATACATTAATTTTCTTATTACTTTTTATTTGTATTACACGATATGTTAATGCATGAAATCCAAAAATTATACCACAAAATTTGACTTATACATATACATGGATATAAGACGTATCCTTTCACGTACTTTTAGTTTTATATATGCATGTCATATATCGAAAACCACTATCACCTTTTAAAAATCATTGTAATATTCATACACTGTCACTTTTCTACATGTATATTGGAAACCATGCTTGTTTTGATAATATGTCATCATCAACAAAAGTCCATTAAATTCTGTAATTAGATATTACCCTTTAGGTAATTTTTTTATTTTTTTTCTATGTATATATAAACAATGTATCATTTTCATCCTGTTATACATGCACATATGCATGATGACATATAAATGCTTCCACATTTTCAAAATCTACTTTCTTTGGGTTATTATGATCTCTAATGCACCATTAATTAACAAATTTTTTGATGATCTACAAATGGCCATATCATGATCGCTTCTTGCATATTGTCATATGAATAGTAAATTGAAATAATTTCATTTTAAATCAAGTTTAACTAGTGAATTATGAATATGTAATTTTTTCTTACTTTAGTAGAGGATTGTTTTTTTTTTCCTTCAATTACACTGTAAATCAAGTTTTACATATAATGTTCCCAAAAATTGAGATTTAATAAATATGTAATCATGATTTCTCTCATTAAATCTTAGATAATCTTCCACTTAGTAAATTGAGAAATCAATCAATTAACAAAAATGAGCAAAATGCAAAACTAGTTAAGATTGAAAAAATGATCAAAAGGATACATCTGCATCTTATCACCAATATATTATTGATTTATAGTGTTACACACGTTCATGAAATATTATGGAATCAACAGCTTGGATGATACTTGTAAAAACTTTTCTAGAAATGATAAATATTGATATTGTTTCGAAACACATAATTTATAGTCAAATAGCTAATAAGAGGAACTAGATGCAAACGTTCACTGATCTTGTATATTCATTGTGTGCTTTCAATTTTTTCCCTATGTGGCCATCTCCAAAACTTTATATGTCGTAATTTAGTTTTTAAAATCTCAATGGTGCCATTAATTTTGTCAAAATTCATTAAAAAACACATTAAACAATAGGAAATTTCTACCTAGCTTTTAGGTACTCAAATTGTGAATAAATGCTAGTGAAATTCTAGAATTTACAAGTGGCACCTACCTCCAAAATGAAATTATTCATTGCTATATTATAAATAACCCTTCAAATTTGGCCAGCGAATTCATTAATTTTCAATGCATATTCTAAAGCTGTATAAGTAACAAACAAATATACAAATAAACATGTGCATATTTTAGTTACTATTATCTAAACATCTATGTAAATATGTCATATATAATAATATATGGCACTTTCATTTGAAATATTATCAATTTTTTCAATCTTCAATTTTTGTAAGCTATAAACTACAAAAAATGGTAACGAATACATAACCACAAAAAACCCATGATCAAAGTAATGTTCGATGGCCTTCAACAATAAATGTAGAATTGTTATTCAACAAATGTTACATTTAGAAACTCAAAAGTAGTTTGTTTAGCAATGGTATAGTAAATTAGTAGTTAATAATGACCAAACATTTGGGAGAGGGAAAAAAAACAAAAAAATGAAAAAACAACTTTTGTTTAGGAAAATGATAGAGATTCGTTTTATCTATTCTCAATGATAGAACGGTAAAATGAAGATTTTGCCATTTGCAAAAGTAAGTTAATTTCAATTATCATTTTTGTTTTTTATGTTGTTAACATCCTAGCTTGTCGATAAAAGCATTTTACCATTAAAGATGTTATAGTCGTAATCTTTACAAATCATTTATTGTTAAATATACTATTGAATTTTTTCAAGAGGTATCCAATAAGTACCAATATTCAATTTATTATATAATTACATCCACTCACATTTGTTCCCTCTGTGGGCACTTTGGTGTTTTAATTTTAATTTTTCAAAAATTAATACTTGAGCGCCACTTATTTAGTATATATTGAAGAAATTGTCAAACACATCTTATATTATTATAAAGGCAGTATTTTTGGACCCCAACCTATTATTGTGTATATAAAGGAATACAATTATGTTAAGAATGTAATATTTTTAGCTATAAATACATTCATAATCTTAATACAATGAAAGCTAAATCCAAATAAAAAAGTTGAAATATCTAGATTGATGGTAGTAGTCAAATTTAGCATACATTCTTCAAAATTTAACTTAGACTGGTTTATTTATTATTTTTAAATCATGTGAAAAAAAACCAAGGTAACAATAACACATGCAATTTATTTTACTTTTCATTCCAACAAATGATCATCCCTCCACGTTCTAAACAAGGCTAATTTTCACTTGCAATTCACATCCATTTATTGGAATAATTCCATCCAAAAAATAAAGTTCCCAATTCCATTTATGATTTTTGTACCCATAGCTACTAATAAAAAGATCATCAGTTTTAATCAATTTTATGCAAAATTTTAGATAAAATACGTAGTAAAAAAATTTTTTGCCATGCAAAGCACTCACTAAGCATTTTCTAGCCGCTCAATGGTATTTTATGTGTGATTTTCATTAAACTTGACACCAACCTCTTTGCGTTTTACTTTACTTATAACTACATTTATGTTTACTTATTTTTCAATTTTCTTATTTTCTCATCTTTCTTAATTTTTAAGATTTGGGAAATTCTTAAAGATTATTTTAACATGATTTTAGGGATACTTTTGGTTATTTAAAACCTATCATTGAGATTTTGCAATACTACATGTTAGAATTTTGACAACGAGGGGCTTATTTGTTACACAACAAGAAAATCGTATGGGAAATATTTAGATGGACTCGATCCACGGAATAGTTCCGTGGGCTCCTTGGTTCAGAAGCAGCCAACACATCCATCCGGTGGGCCATGAGTGATGTGGTAATTTTTGGACCAAGATGTCCACAGAACTATTCGGTGGATCAAGTCCATCTAAGTATTTTCCAAAATGGTAGCAGAAGATGTGGTTACTCAAAACTCAAGGGGTCTATTAGTAGTTTTACCGAGTCTCACGGGAGGTGAAACCAATTAACTAAAACAACAAAATACATAAAAGAGTTGCTCCCAACTAGCCCCACAAAATAATATTAAAAAAAAAAAAAACAAGGAGGGTCTCCGCCCTTCGGGCAAAGGTATCGTGGCAGTTTTATTTTTAATTTTATTATAATTTGAGAAATTTATCTGTAGCCCGTGTAATTTAATTTGGATGATTGTGTTTGATATGGGTTTAACGTTATTTATGGAGGTAGTTCGTGCAGATTTGTATATGAGATTTTGATTATTTTTATCGGTTTTGTTGGGTAATTAAACTGTGGAGTAATTAAAAGGGGTTTTACCTAAGCCATTTTGTCCTATATTTCTTCTCAAAATTATTGCTTTATCAAAAATCGAAGTACCCATTTTGGTTTAGAGGTAAAATCATATCATTTCTTGATTTTTTTTGGAACCCAAGCAAGAGCATTTTGTTAAATCATTTACCTTCTGATTCTAAAGAAGTGCAAACATGATTTCTTGATGTTTTGTATTGCAATTTGCAGCTGACATGTTCACCAATAGTCGTAGGCAAGAAGAGCGCACTGGAAAATATGGAACTCCCAGGGTTCAATACCTTCAGGTAGTTTTATTTATGCTTCATTTTTTAAAATAAAATTTGGAAATTTTCCTTGTTAATAATAATGGTTGAAAATGTCGATGTGAGTCTATACATTTTTAAACTGTTTCAGGTTGGTGTTTTGTTCTTTTGTTGTATTTAGCATGAGTTGTTGTTGGCAACATACAAAATGAGTACTGCTTTGTTTGTTTGTTTAGGAACTGGTGAGTCAGTTTCAGAATGCTACTAATGAAGGTATGCCTTCTTCAGTTCTTATTTATGTACTAATTTTACATGCTTACGGTGGGAAATAGTTTTTTTGGTTGGAGTTATCAAAATTAAAGAAGTCACCAGGAAATAAGTTATTCGCCACTGTTGTTTGGGTGATTTTGTTCAGGATTTGCTTTACAGACCTTTTGTCATAGTCTGCTTTTGTAAGTGCAGTAATGATCACTATTTTGATCATGGACAGCAATTCATTTAGATCAGCACCTAATAGGGCTGCTAGAGTTTATCCCTTTCTTTTTCCAATCTTTATAGCTATATTTACTGAGTGGTACTTGTAGATGGTGCACCCTTTAAATGGAAGATTAAATTTTGTAGTCCTTGTGGTCCCATGGTGAGAAAGGAGAAAGGGGTGGAGGGGTTGCATTCTTGTGGCCATTCATGGAATTCAATATGTTTTTCTTCTATGTCCATTTAATAATCTGATTTATCCTGTAAATCTCAAATTCTTCATGTACAATCCAGCAGGAATCTCTGTGAAATCTGAATCTTGTATTTGGCTGACGTATAAACCCTTCTCATAACAGAAACAAAAGAGAGAATTGTGGCCAATCTAGCAAACTTTGCGTATGATCCTTACAATTACACTTTCTTGCGCCAGGTGGTTGACAAACTTTTGAGTTGGTTGATGTAAATAATTTTCTTCTATAACATTAATACTTTATTTGTGATTTAAGCAGCTTAATGTTTTGGAACTTTTCCTAGACTGCATGACGGAGCCCAACGAGAGGCTTGTGGAATTTGGTATTGGAGGAATCTGCAATGCTTGTGCTGGTATTTAAACCTAGCCTGTTAGTCCTCTTTGAAAAAAATGCCTAGTGGTACTTGTACTTATAGGACTGCTTATGGTTCTCTTTTGCAAACAGTTAATGCGGGTGTATAAATTAACTCGGTGCAAATTGTATTGTAGATCCATCAAATGCTGCAGTTGTAGCTCAGTGTGGTGGAATCCCTCTCGTGATTCAATGCCTTTCTAGTCCTGTCCGAAACACGGTAAAGGAAGAATGTATCCATTTTGGCTCTTTTAGTCCATTTTGTGCTTGCTACTTTTGCATAAGCAATTAGGACTTAGTTTATATGAGGGCTTGAATTGCATATTTGAAGTGCATGATTTGTGAAATTTACTATGGGAAATAATTACATTTACATCAATTGTTATTCATACAGTTTCTTCCACTCTGTTCATTGCTAAAGTATCCAAAAACAGTAGTAGAAAGAGACGAATTTATTCTGCCCATTTTTCTTTTACATTTTCATTTCTGGACCATCTAGTTTCACTGGTTTTGAAGTCTATACTTGTTATTTCAAGTGAGGCATATAATGATGTGTTGATCAGATTTACAAACTTATGAAACTTGTATACTCGGCCCCTTTCATGAGTCGTATACTTCTTATTATATGCTATTTGAGGTGCATCTTGGAGCAACTGCCAATTTTGCAGTCTTGGCACAGTAAGCCTGCTACTAGTTCATTACCACTCTATGCTTCAGGCGATGCTGTAATTACCTGGATACCTAAAAACTTCCAAAAAAAGTACAAAATTTTTGAGAGTTACCTCTTCTCAGAAAATGAATCAGCAAGTTAGATGCCATCTTGAGGAGCCTTACCAGTAGTAATTTCGTATATTCCTCTGCACGTAATTGTATATTTGCATATATCTGGATAGTTACTGCTGAAAAACCTCAATTTGGCAGGTGAACTATGCTCTTGGAGCTTTGTATTATCTCTGCAACACATCAACCAAGGAAGAGATTTTAAAGCCAGAAGTAGTGGATGTCATCAGAAGATATGCATCAGCTGGTTCCGTTAGTGTGAGCTTTAGTAACTTGGCTCAGGCCTTTTTAGACAAGCATGTATCTGAGCTCAAATAAGAATAGGAAGTTTAATTTTAGCTGATGACTTATGTAATATGATGTTTAGGAGTGGAAATTGTTTTAGAAGGTTTCATTCTTCTACCAATTGTTGTTGAGGCATAACACTGACACACACATGAAATTGTTCTTGTTGCCTTTCTTGTGATTTATATCAAAATATCAAAATCTTGTGATATTTTTCCAATGACTAAGTATACATTTTTGGGACCACCTGAAGTTCCGAGAACGATATTGATGCGGATTCTCCATTGTTTGTGTCTGACATGGAGCCGTCTTCTCAGATTTCTTACATGGTAGATTGTAGTGTCAATAGGTTGAGATGAGAAGATTTGAATTTCAGTATTGTAGGAATTACACAAGATCTGTCAGATCTTTTGTTCCTAATTTTTCTGATGTTCTCATAACTTATTGTGACTGGAGGACCATACTGGCACTCTTGGTGTCTCTTCCATGTCTGTTTGCATTTTGCTGGAATTCTGCTGGTGTGATTTTGCATTTTGGTGGCTAGTAGTAGCCTAGTCATTTTGCCATTCACCAGTCTCAAATAATTCTATAATGATTGAAGTGTTTTACCTAGGTTGTCAAAACTCAATTGCTTAATAACCAGCTTTGACACAAACCATACCTGTAGGTAGGATGAAGCATTTTTGCCAAGGAGAGGTGTGCTTCTTTGTAAAATCTCCGCTATTTAATGACGAGCTTTCTTCTCCTTTTCTTTTGGCACCAACACCAACTCCAGAGATTACTCTCTCTCTCTCCATGTCTCATTTTCCTGCAAAATTTTCCCTCAATTTCTCTGTCTGCCAGCGAAGATTTTTGGCTAGTCTTTGCTTTCCCTGTTCATTTCAGCACAGGCCCACCTCACATCTCTTACTCTTCAATCAGATCAGCTTGTCTGAACAGACAAAAAGGGAAGAAAAAAATGGCATTCAAAAAAAGCAAGTTTGCCAACCCCATTGTTGAGATGGACGGCTAGCTCTTTTCTCAACCCCTTCTATTCTGTTTATAATATTTTGATATGGTTAATGATTTTTGTCACGCAGTTTCAGATCTGGGTTTTTGTTGACTCTTGCTCTCTAGGGTAATACTAGACAGACGGGCTAATACGTCAAATGAGCAATCCTAGCTTGATTGAAGGAAGCCAAACAAAGAGAAAGGGTTAAGAATTTGGTTATGGTGTTTCTTTACTTTATGGATGTTCTGCTGGTTTTGTTTGTCTTGCAATGAGAATGTCCCTTTCACTTTCTTACCTTCTCTTTTTGGATTTTACAGGAGATGAGATGACCAGAGTCATTTGGAAATCAATCAAGGATAAGGTAACGAGTTTGCTTCGCTAGTATTTACATTTGTGGACATCATAGCTTATGTTGTTAAATATATAATAAATTGCTAATTGTATGTTATTGACGAGAAAGTAAATGTGTGCTGCAGCTCATTCTCCCTTTCCTGGAGTTGGATATAAAGTACTTGACCTTGGGCTTCCTCGCCGTGATGCCACTGATGATAAAGTTACAATTGAAAGTGCAGAAGCTACTCTGAAGTATGACTTCATGTTCCTTATTCTATAGCTTCAAACTCTTGGAGCGTTATTTTGTGTTGGGACGCATCAATTGCATTTTACTTGTCATTTTTGTTAAATTTATTAATTTGAAATGTGAATTTCAGTTACATGTCATTTTTCTTTCAACATTCTTAGTTTTGCTTGCTAAGAATGTCTTGAGTTACCTTGGCTTTACTTTTAAATTGATGCCTGATTTATGCAGTATAATTTTAGGTAAAATGTGGCAATCAAGTGTGCAACCATCACGCCTGGTATGAATGGCCACATGTGACCTGAAAGTCTTAATTTTATATTTTGTGATATATCATGATGCCCGGGCTTTATTCTTCAGAGTGCACTATGATACAACTTCACAAACTAAAATTTTATATTCTGTATATGAGAAATCACAGATGAAGCTCGTGTAAAGGAGTTTGGCTTTAAGGCTATGTGGAAGAGCCCAAATGGAACAATTAGAAACATTTTGAATGGTCAGTCAATATGAATCCTTCATCGTGCAGTTCTTTGTTAATAGTTTCTTCATGTGTATATATTGATCTCTAAGGACCATGTTAATTTATACTAACTGCAGGCACGGTCTTTAGAGAGCCAATTCTGTTCAAAAATATTCCCCGGCTTGTTCCAGGTACTGAAATTGCCAGCAGTTGAAATATTCGTACTTGAAAACATAATTCATGAAATGGAGTCATTTTGGTTGATCAGGATAGACCAAGCCAATATGCATCGGAAGGCATGCATTTGGAGATCAAGACAGAGCAACTGATACTATGATCAAAGGAGCTGGAAAACTTAAATTGATGTTTGGTAATTTATCATTATCCTTTTATCTTTCCTTACATGTTAAGCAAAAAATCCTGGTTGACTTGCAGATTCTAGTTTTTTCTGATTAACAAAAAAGTTCATTTTCTAAAATTTTTTTGTTACCATATGCTTTTCGCCTGTTCTTTTTCTTTGTTCGTATTTCCTAATGTCAATACGTAGTACCAGAAGGAGCCGATGAAAAGACAGAACTAGAGGTATTCAACTTTATTGGTGCTGGTGGAGTAGCTTCATAAGGAGGTAAAATGCATGTTTTTGAATCATGAGGATGTAAAGCTAAGTTCGCTATACCATAGGGAGGTTTTGTGTAACTTAACCAAAATTCTGAGACCACCTTTGCAGAACTGAGAAAGAGTGGGATCCCAATTGTTGAAGTCAAATGCATTCGTTTGCAAGTCTTGGTGAGGAAAAATATTGTTGTTTGAACTCTTCAAGTCTGGCGAAATTCCTTGACTTCTCCTTTTGCGGTATTGTTGGTCAGTTGACCTAGAAGGTGTCATCAAATTTCAGTTTTTTTTTTCAAACCAAGGATAGATAAACTAGAATAACGAATTCTAGAATAGCACATTGCAGCCAGAAAAAGAAAAAGAAAAAAAAAAAACTGACACACCAATATCAGAATTCCGGTCCACATAATCTAAATCAAAACTTTGTTGAGAACGAGTCCACTTATATATCTAGTAAAGATTTAATTGTTCATGTTATGTGATGTCACTCATTTGGAATGTGGATATTTGGATGGCTACAAGTTACACAAGCTTGTGAATCAAATCCATCCATCTTATTACACTCAGGTGATTTTTCTTTAAGACACTCATCATAGATCTGCTCAATCTTCACGCTACTAGCATTAAGTTTCATGAAAACCGTCAACAATTTAGAGTTCAAATCAAAGTTTGGAGTATAAAGTGTGAATCAATATGTAGATTAAAAGGGTAAAATTGGATATAATTAATCAGTTCTTATAGGCTAGGTTATGAGGTAACCAATTCTTGTAGGCATCCAAATTATTGTTCAATGAATAGGCAATGATGATACGTAATTGGAAATATAATAATCTAATATGGGATCTCTGCCAAGTTAGAAACATAATAATGTAACGTGGGATCTCTGTCTATCAGGTCAGGGATATAAGAATGTAACGTAGAATTGCCAAGAAAGTGCAGTGGCACCGAAAGAGGTAGAGAAGACAGAAAATTCCACATTATACCAAAAGATATGGGAGGTCCATTGGTAGCACTCTGAAAGAAAACAGTCATCCCGTGAGTTTGAGGTTTCGGAAATGCTGGATGACGGATTGTGTTACACCCCGTGCCCGAGACGTGGCACCCACCATGCTCTAGGCTAAGTTAGGACATAAGGCTAACTCAAAACAATCATCATCTAATCACAAAATAAGTCTCAAAGAATACTAAGATGCCCAAAGGAATTCATTTCATTCATCTACCAAAGATATACAATATCCATTACAATATCTTTTCGCCAATAACCAAAAATAGTAAGGAAACATGTATAACCTATTCTATACCAAAAGTATGGCTATACATCAATTCTTTACAAAAGTAACTTCATTCATGCCTAACTAGCTATGACTATGAGGCCCAAAAGTCTCTCCAATCACCTTCTACAAAGTCGTCACTTGCGAGGTCAAACAAAAGGGTGAGTGATATAATCACCCAGTAAGTAGTAAAGGTTCTCTTTGGGGCTTTAGTTTGTTATTCATATATGGGTACATTTTCGAATCAAAATCAAAGTCATAATTATCATAACATGTGGTCAATTCATAATTATACAAACTCAAAGCATCACATAATGCCATTCAAAGAAAAAGAAGAGCTCAAGCAGTTAGTGGACACATGACCCTGGAATTCCAGTTGTTAACTATAACCCGGTTAACGCAGTTTAAAATCAACTACCACCCAATTGGTGCGGTTCAAGACTAACTATAACCCGATTAGTGCGGTTCAAAATAACTTGTTACAATTGCCCATTTAAGGAACTAGTCCCGTCATATAGCCATTTCACATACAAGAGCTCAAGCATCTACTCATTTAAACGATTATTTAGATCACATATACTCATTTCATAACAAAACCAATGTAACCAAACATAAGCCCATTTATATAGAGAAATTATCATTCAAATCATTTATTATCATCAAAGTGCATTTTCAAAAGTAAAGAGAATCAAATGCTACTTATCTTAATCCAATAACTAGTTCAAATAATCGGAATAAGGGTAAGCGCCGTCGTCACCTATAACACACAAAAGACTCGTATCACAAACTAATTCTATCAAGAAATCATAAAAGAAGCTTAATCCTAGCTTAACACGCAAAACGAAGAGGAAAGGCAAAACTGTACTGACCCGTGGCGTCAGCCACGGCGCGGTTTAGCAATAGTACCCAACCGCGGTACTAGCCGCAGCGCGATTGATACCATGGCTCTGGTCAGAGCCACAAGGGCGCCCTCCGCCGCGGATGAGCCTAGAGAGGCAGCCCCAACGAACCGCGGCTTCATCCGCGGCGCGGATAACACCGCGGATGAGCCTAGCAAGACGACTTGCAACCCCTGCAACTCTCAATACCCAAAAACCAACTTTCTCAACTCAACCCATCACAATCTAACATCAAAATAGCTCCAAATATGGCACAATAAGGCAATAAAACACTATCTGAACATCATAAGCAACGCATTTTATGAATCATCCTCAAAATCACACAAGATCTCTACAAGTCTTATACCCAATTTCCTCAAATGTTAAAGGATTCCAAAGCTCACATACTTACATACTCTAAAGCACAAGCATAACACTAAAAAGCATGAGACTCAAGGTTTATGCCAATTACAACTACCATAGCACTAGAATCAAAGAATCTAAGCCAAAGAAATGAACTAGATTTTGGAAAAGGAAAAAAAAAATGCTTTGAAGGGAAGATTTAAAAGGGTTTCTACTAGCTTCCCTTGGTGAGTGAAAGTTGGGTTCTTCAATTCCTTCTTCACCCAAAGTAGAGAAATGGAAGAAGATTTAGAGAAGGCAAAAATTAAAAAGAAATAGAAAGATAGAAAGAATCCCTAAGTTCTTTGGGTTGAAGTCAATTCAATAAAATTGTAACCAAACCCTTCAAAGTTTTCTATTTTACTAAAAGGCCCAAAGAGTGAGAATTACATACATGCTCATAAAGGGCCCTGTTATTACAGATTGTGCAGTGACATTTTTGCATGTCCGGATACGGGAAGATTCCTCAACGACATTGACCTAGCGTCTTGTCAAAGAAATTGGAAAGGGATATTAATTTGACAGCAATGATGGAAGTGCTCAAAATATTTGCTGTTGTGAAGAGAGAACTGCTCGTGAAATGCAATTGGAAATTATTGCCACCTAGGAAAAAAGATGGTTGCAGACACGAAGAAAATCAATGGCTCTCTCTCGTGAGATGTAATTGGAAATTATTGCTAATGGTTGCAGACACGAAGAAGATCAATGGCGTGTGCTGATCTATTCTTAACTTGGTAGACTTGGAAATCGTTTAAGCATAATTTGGTCATTAATTTTGGAATCGAGTGTGGAGTTCAGTGTTTAGGTCTATGCTTGCGAGTTGTAAGTATTGTTGTATTGAACGAATGCGGTTTATTAACTATGTATTTTGGAATCTCAAGCGAGACCTGAGCCTCTCTATTTTCTAACACTTGCATAATAATATTTTCGCTAACTAATGAATCCCTTTTAAAGGGGTTTGGGACCTCACAAGTGCCTTACAACAAGTTGATGACTATGATTTAATGTGACAAAATAAATAGTTGAGATGTGTGTCATGTAGACAAAATTGAAACTCAAAAAATACCAAAAAACAAGATGATTTTAAGAGAAAAATTAGTTACACTACAATTCTGGACAATTATATTAGAATGTTAAACAGTTACACTAAAATGCTAAACAGTTATACTACCCTCCACTTACAAGAAATGGACTAACTTGTGAAGCCTCGTGTCCTATCAAAGCAATCCTATGATAGCATAAAGCAACATGTGTAAGGTTATATCATCTGGTTCATCTCTTTGCACGCCACCCAAATTCACTTGGTTCATGTAGTTTTAGATAATAATGAAAAGACTACATGTGTATGCATCTATGTATTGATGCACATGTCTCATAGCAAAGTCTGTCAATTAATGAATACATGACAAACAACAAGAAGTATAATCGCAATATATGGACAAAAGGCCACAGAGATAACTAATAGCCCAACTCTTATCATATCGTCACCAATGAGGAGTAACACACCAAAACATACTAGGACGTGATAAACAACCCGCAGAGATTACTACAAATATCCTTTGGAAGGAGGGATGTTCGGTAAATGCAACTATCTGCTGATAGACAAATCATGCAATAAGCTATAAAACAACATCACACGTCTTCCTTAACTTCTTTGATTTTGTCTTCTTTTGTCTGCCGTGTACCAGAGAATGGATTGCCACAAAATATTAATATGCGAGAAGACAATAATATTCTACACCCTACTTTGATGGCCCTTTCACAACAGTGACGGGACACATTGCATTTTGCACCACGTAGTTGCTTACACTTCCGAGCAGCACCCTGCATTTATCAATAATTAATTAGTAGGTTACAAGTCAATTATGCATATAAAATACTAGCACGAACGAATTTTGACGATTCTTTCTAATATATTTGATTTAGTAATAAAATAGATATACATATTTAATTTAGTAATGAAATGAATATTATTCCCCTCAAAATGATTAATAAATTTAATAAAGTAATATTTTTAAAAAATCATAAAAATCTCAATTAATCACTTTCATTCTGATTGAATGATAATGATAATTATTTTTCAAATATCAACAATGAGTGTTATTACTACTTATATCCATTTTTCTCCTTGAATCTCCTAAACCAAACACCCCCCTTAAGTTCTTCTCCTTTTCTTCCCTTTCAACTTGACCCCGCTGACAAAATGGCAACCTGGTTTTTCCACCTAGATTAAATCAAGCCATTCTTCCCTCAAATTATTAAAAAAAAAAAATTTGGAAAAGAAACCCATTTTTCTCAAAATGATTATTCTGTAGTTAGAATATTAGATTGCTTCTAACGTTTCTGAGATGATGATGCTCGGATCAGTATAGAGTTACTTAATACAATTCATAATCTCATAAAATATGTGAAAGTGATAATAAACACTGCTTAATTACCTCTTGATGGCACTTAAACCTCGACTTCCAACAACCAGTGAATCAAGTTTAAGATGTTCCACTGCCTCACACAGCTTTTCCCTTGGATCCCCCCAGTATACCTTTGCTACCACATTCACCTGCAATTTCACCATCCAAAATAAAATTAAAATTTACAAGTTACTTATAATTTTCTGTGTGTCTGTGTGAGAGAGAGAGAGGAGAGAGAGAGTGTGTTGTATACCTTTTTGGTACTAGATACCATATCAAGTAAATCAAGAACCACACGATCAGGATTAAGTCCATAATGCTTAGAGACATTAATCTCTCTAAATTCAACAAGAGGGATTAAAGCTGAAAATTAATTGGCAACAACTGTAAATCAGAACCAAATTGTTCAACAAAAAATCAACCATAGATAAAACGAGTAGATCAATTGTGTTACGTGATCCGGTGTCTTCAAAGAGCTGCTTGTTAGTAGTCTCAATCTTGGGTGAAACCACATGGATAATGATGAGACTATCCCCTTCTTCGATCAAATTATCAGAAGCCCATTTCAGAGCTGATTTGCTAGTTGGAGAATAGTCCATCCCAACTCCAATTGAACGTGGCTTTACCATTTTTTTTCTTGGATCTCTTCTTTTCTGCAACACAAGTAGGAAGAAAAGAGGAATAATATGGTAAGTCGTGTACTTACCAAACGCGGGGTCGGAATTGTCTTGCAATTAAAGAGAGTTGAATGTTCTTGAAAGAACTTGAAGTAGTTGGTTGTTATTTATACTGTAGGAGTGATTTCAATCGAGCCCTCCAATTGACTATTATTTTTTATTTTTGACCCTTAAAGAATAATACTTTTGCACTTGAGCCACTTAAAAATTTAATATTTTATTTCTCTACTCAAGACACAAATATTGTTTAAAATAAATTACAATATTTCAATATATCGTATAAAATCGTATTAGTTAGATTCATCGTACACATTTGTCAGTGTGGTAAAGCTGGAAAAATTTTAATTTTTTAAGAGAAACTGAACATGTAGATATCTAAGGTGATTAATTGGTTTGTTATTAAAATTAGGAAGGCCAAATTAAAATTCTTAATGCCTAGAGGGATCGTTTGGCACATTTTCATATCTTGAAGGGTTTTGTTGAATTTAATTTAGAATTGGATGAATAATTGGCTTTTCTCACTTTATTCCTCGCAAAGATAAAGACTTTGTTAAAGGAGACATTCCATTTATTCTTTGCTGGTAATACTATTCCATTTCATAAGGAATTTTGCATAAAGTTAGGGGTTTTGGTGAACTGTTGATCCCTGTAACATAAACTGTGGGCTTGTTGGACCAAGAGGAGAATAAGAAAAAGTTGGCATGGGCTCATGATCATTATTAGAAGTAATCAATCCCATCTTGAACAATAACCTACCTGAATAGTAAAAAAACATCAAGAATAATAAAATACTTGAATAATATATAAAAGGAACATGCAATTTTAATATTTTAAAGCCGTTCAAATACATCAATTTCTTTAATTTATTGGGTCGTTGCAGAGATAAAAATAGAAATTGTTTAAAAGAGATTCTGAATATGATTGGCTTCCTTATTTGAGATCGATAATGAAATTGCAGCTAAATTCTGGAATTTATTAAGTTTTTTCATAGTGTATATTACACGTAAGAATAACAATATTAATTCTGATTACAGTCATATTTTTTTGTTCAAAGATTGCAACTACCCGTGAAACCTTCATTTGGATCCCTTCGACATTTTATTGGGCTCTGTGATCAATGACTCCTTCTTTGCTAGAGGTTACTTGCGACAAACCAAAATTCGAGATCTTGAACTTGCAACTGTAAGGCCCATTTTATTTATTTATTTGTTTGTTTGTTTGTTAAATACTCAAAAGAGGTTATGTCAGCTAGAAAATCAACAAAGTACTAGTCTTCGGCATTTGTTTTGACATGTTCAATATTTTGTCTTCGTTCCAAATTACATCAAAATAAACAATATGCATACAAAATACATCCTAGTTGGTCAATTTAATTCAAGTCAATGGCTGAAAGAAAAGCTAAAGTCAGATCTACCCAACTAAGACATGATTAAATAAGATAGCACTAAGATAGCACTACTTTAACTCAAACTCAATGATAAAAATTTGGGCTCAAGCATGGCTTTGCTTGACCTAAAATTCAATGATGGCCTTGCCAAAGGTTGTTTGAACTAAATTAGATCTAATATTTCATGGGTCTTGTGAGTAGAGTTGTAAATAAATTGAGCCTTTAAAGAATAATACGGGCTCAATTCGTTAAATACTCGATTCAAATTCAAGTTTTGACGAGCTCAAGTCGAGCTTGAAAAAAAAATAGGATTTTAATATATCATCGAATCCGGATATGATTATATTATTAAATCAAATTTGAGTATATATATTCGATTTGAGTTCGGTTCGATAAAGTTCGAATAATTTTTTAATAGCTTTATTAATAAAAACACATAGTTTAACAATAAAATAATATAAAAATTACAAATTAAAAAACAACTCAAGATTACAAATCAAACTCGAGCCTATCAAGTGTAAAATCGAATCGAACTCGATCCCAAATTTTAAACTTGTAACGAATACGAATTCGAATTTGAATTTAAAATTTCAAATGGAACTAAACAGGTTTAAAGCTCGATTCAATTTGATTTGTTCATAGCCTACTTGCGACTTGCCAGTGACCTTGGACAAGGCTATGAAGGATAGAGAATTTTAACTCAATTGATGTTTACATCACATATTCACAGTTTAAAAAGGGGGAAAACCAAATAAAAGATCAATTTTTACGTTAATTTGCCTTTTTCTCGTGCGAGTCATTCCACCCTTCCTGAGCCATGATGGTTTAAAAAACATGTTACAGAATGGTGGCGTGATTGATGATTTTTCTTGACATGGCAAACTTGTTTTTTCAATTACATGTAGTCATGTGAAAAATGGAAGTGGAGAATTACTTTTATTCTCAGAAAGGGCTCAATTGTGATGATGAACGCTTTGTCTCTCAGGAACACGGATAGCAAAATCGCAAGTTATAGACCATAATTACTAGCATTCATGTCAATAAACATCTATAGTGGTTTTTTTCTCTTTTTTTGGGAAAACCAAAACTAATTGTGGTTGTTAGCAAAGCATATGAACTACTGAAACATTTTAGCTTTGAAGCAATGGTTTAATAGAACATAATTGAATTTGTAGGTTTATTTATTCCAACTCTAACAGTAATTGGGTAATGTTATGGCGACGGTCAGACTAAAATTTATTTCATTGAATTGATAAACTAAAACAGTTTAACCCCCCAATTCTTCAAAAATTTCAGCCAATTAATCTCTTAATGGTATTGACCAACTAAAACACAGTGCATTTCATGTGATTTGGACAGCTTCAAATGACAAGAAAAGAAAGAAAATACTTAAAAAAATTATGTTTCTCCTTAATCATCATGTAATCATATTCATTATGCCATTATTGAAGTTATGGGGTTGTTTGTTCTAAAATGAGGATTAGATCAGTGATAATGACTACTCTTTTCCAAAGTAAAAACTCTAATTAACAGTAATTGACATGCGTTTTTAGAATCAGTCTAATTTTCTATTTTTCCCCTTAATTGGGCAAAAGAATAAGAGTATAAGTTTGCTTGTTTTATTTTGAAATAATCAAAGCATCGAGACAATTTGCCTAATCAAATAGGTTAAACCAATAATTAATAAACTTCCTCCTAGAGTGACCACATGAACAAATCGTTTTTTTCCTGCTGAGCAAATGGATCTTGCTAGCTAGCTAGGCTTGAGCACTCCAATTTTAAAGCAAGTTGGATTTTCTTTATCTCTTGAAGGAAAATTGAAGTAAACTACCTTTATTGAAAAAATTACCTACTAATGATTCCTGGAACTTATTACTTCAAATATTTACTTCTATGTGCGAATTAATAGAGGGTCGAACGGTTAGAGCTCTCCGACTCCACCTCAGAGGTCGGGGGTTCGAGTCCCACCAACACTAAGTTTCCCTTCCTCTAATATAATAGTGTACATTTATAAAAAAAAAAAAAAACTTCTATATAAGTTTTTTTAGTTTTTTTTTTTAATTTTCTAATGGGCACCCCGATTTAAAAGTAAACTTACTATTTTTAAACTATTATTCATATTTATTGTTCCTTGCATTTTGATGCATTCCTAATCTAGTCTCACTTTTCCTTAAAAAAAAAACAAACAAACAAAGGGAATGTTTGGTTTAGGGAAATCAAGGAAAGGAATGTGTATGAGTAGTAATTGCAACCGTTGTTAATGTTTGAAAAACAATTATCACTATCATTCAATAGGAATGAAAAGTGATTAATTGGAGTTTCTATGATTTTGTCAAAATACTACTCTATCAAACTTATTAACTCTTTTTGGAAAACGATGCCTATTCCATTACTAAACCAAACATGTTAAGGGGAATCATAAAAACTTATACTCATAGTGGGGTTAGTGATATTCATAGTCATAGTGATTGAGGAATTTGAACCAAATGGCTATTTATTCCTAAAACCATTTTCAAGGTATTAGAAAACTCATTTCTTTAAAAGTTATTGCATGTGAAAAAACGTTTGTTTCTTTGGATTTGTTTGGTTCAAATTCTTCAATCATTATCTTTGGATATATTTGGTTCAAATTCCTCAATTATTATCAATATAAATATCATTAACCCAACTATGAGTATGAATTTGGATGATTCCTTCCAACATGCTTGGATTACTAATGGAATGGATATCATTCCTCACAAAAAGATTAATAAGTTTGATCGAGTATTATTTAGGGGAATCATAAATACTCCTAATCAATCATTTTCATTTAATTAAAAGATAGTAATAGTTGTTTATCAAATATCAACAATAGGTGTCATTACTATTGATACCCATTTCCTATCTTAATTCCTTTAAACCAAACACCCCCTAGTTTCTTTAGATTAAACACTTGCTTTCAAACCATTTTTTAACATAATTAAGTTTTCTAATTATTGGTCCTATAATAGTTGAAAAATTACTCCGTTCACACAATGTTTTTCGTATTAGTAATATTACTAGATCCACCGTTATTAGATTATACGTTAAAATAAACATATTTTCTTATCAATCATAACATTCACATATGATCCTAAAAAGAAATAAATACTTGGGCAAATTCAATCTACTATTACTTTGTAAACTTTAAGTGTCTATCTATGGTTCACTGATGAGGCTGTAATCGAATCAAGCTGCTTGCGAGTAGCTCAACAGACTTGGTCAACTATTCAGGTTGGAACTTAAGTTGATCGAGTTTGAGCAAAGTTCGAGTAGCTAGATAAGCCAAACGAGTAGAGTTCGAGTATCGATTTTTCAAGATCGAAAGGCACATCGAGCCTTATGGAGTAGGTAATTATTTAATAATTATATTTTTATTTATTATGTTTTTACTATTTTGAGTGTGGAAGTTGTAAAATTTACCAAAATTACTCTCGAGTACTCGAACTCAAAATAGCTTGAGCTTGAGTAACCAAGAAAATAAAAAAGCTTATCGAGTCAAATTTGAGTAGTTCTTCACTACTTCAAACTTGAGTTATAAAAATCTCAACTCGATCGAGCTCGAGTCGAGTTCGAGCAACATCCATGGCTGTCGAGCTTGAGCTTAAACATGGTGCTACTCGAGCTCGATTGCATCCCTATTCGCTCTATGGCTATTGAGCTCGAGTTCAAGCATAGTACTACTCGAACTCGACTCGGTTCGATTGCATCCCTATTCATTGATGGACTCGTATACCAAAGCTATCTAAATATTATCTATTTTTTAGAAAGGTATCAGATCAAAAGAGAGAGAGAAGACTATATATTGCCAAAATTAAGTAAAATGATTTCCGATTTCTTTTTCGTTTCTTTTTTTTTTTTTTTTTGGTTGGAAGAAATGAAGAATGACGAGGATCACCAGCTGCAGCACGCAGGTTCATCTCGAGTCTTCACCTTCTTAATCTTAACCTTCTACTTCCAGCATTCCGCGTCAAACTCTAATCCATGCCCACTCTCCAAAACAGCGCGTGAATTACCTAGTCTTTAATCCTCAAATTACTAGTAGATTAATAAAATTAAAACTCCGATTAACTAATTTAATTAAATATTAATTTTCATTAGGAAAAATCAGTTTTCTGTTATCCCTCGTTCCCAAAATTACTCACCCAGCTTAATCGAGATCTGTGCTCTTTCCCTTCCCCACTCCCACATTTAGAAAACACACACCACACACACTTGAGTGAGGGTGAAAGAAATGGCGGAGGAGGTGGGAAGATGGAACTGTCGTCGTTTTGGTAGGGCTCCTAGTGGCTTCCATGGTGGCGACAGTGGTGAGGTCGGATGCATCCGATCACCGCTACAAGCCTAAAGATCAAGTCCCTCTCTACGCCAATAAAGTCGGCCCTTTTCATAACCCTAGGTAACAAACGCCATTTCGTCATCCGCATTTAATTTCTGGGAATTTTGTGAAAATTATAGCTGATTCTTTTGCTTTTGGTTTAATTTACAACATTGATAGTGAAAAAAGATGGTTCCTTTTTATTGTCTTTGGTTAATAATTTAATTTTTTTGGGTTTTCTCTGGAGCAAGGGTGAAAAATGTGCTGTTTTGATTTGATTTTTTGTTCTTAATTTTTAGTAATTTCCATCAGTGGGTAGAGTTCTGTGTTGTGATAGGAAGATTGAGGCGTATGTGGTAAGGAGATCAACGTAATAGTAATGTGACGATTGTGCGATTGTAGGGATTACATAATTACGAAAGCAATATAAATACAAAAGGTTTTACCTAGATATATGCCTGATGATTGTTAGGAAATTTGATAACAATGTATATTAACTTCAATGAATTTTGTCTTGAAAACTCATTGGCCTCGATGCCCATTAAAATGTAAGACGCTATGGTACAACTAATTCGAATGTGGTCAAGTTTCGAAGTAAGTATGTCAAGTTTCTAGCTAGCTAGATTTAAGAATTCTGGTGCCTTTCTGGTGTTTTTTGACTTCTGGGCAAATTGGTTTTCAATTTCAATGTCTCTGTATGCATGGTAATACCGCTGCAGTGATCTTATTCGAAATGTTTCTGATTTCAGTGAGACATATCGCTTCTTCGATCTCCCGTTCTGTTTCCCAGGTTCAAATTTTACTACTTTATTCCTCATTTTCAAAATTATGTGTCTTATCGTATGTTAATTTGAAGTTACTGGTGAAATGTGGTTGGCAGCTCATGTAAAAGAGAAAAAGGAAGCTCTTGGAGAGGTGTTGAATGGAGATCGTTTGGTTACTTCTCCTTATAGGCTTGACTTTTTAGTTGACAAAGACTCAGAGATGGTTTGTAAAAAGCAGTTGACTAAGGAAGATGTTGCGCAATTTCGAAAGGCAGTTGCAAAAGATTACTACTTCCAAATGTACTATGATGACTTGCCTGTCTGGGGTTTTCTTGGTAAAGTTGAGAAAGAAGGAAAAGATGATCCCAGTGAGTACAAATATTACCTTTTTAAGCACCTGCACTTCGAGATATCCTACAATAAGGACCGTGTGGTTGAGATCAATGCCCGGACTGACCTGAATGCTCTAGTTGATATTACTGAAGATAATGGAGTTGATGTGGACTTCATGTACTCAGTGAAATGGAAAGAGACAAATATTCCTTTTGAAAAGAGGATGGATAAATATTCACAATCTTCATCATTACCTCATCATTTGGAGATTCATTGGTTCTCCATTGTTAACTCCTGTGTGACAGTACTGCTTCTTACTGGTTTTCTTGCCATTATTCTAATGCGAGTGCTTAAGAATGACTTTGTGAAGTGAGTCAAATATCTTGTCTATCATTGTCTACATTAGCACCATGTTTCGTTTCGTTTTTGGCCCTTTTCTTAATCTTCAAATGAATGGTTTTTAGGTACACTAATGATGAAGAGACAGCTGATGACCAAGAAGAAACTGGGTGGAAATATATACATGGTGATGTTTTTAGGTATCCTAAGTACAAGTCTTTGTTTGCTGCAGCCCTTGGTTGTGGCAGCCAGTTATTTATCCTGTAAGTGTGACCTGGGCTTATTGTATTTCTTCTTGAACTAGCAAGTTTGATATCTTTAGTTTTGTTATCAAAATGTTAACACAAGTTTAATCACTTTTCCTTATAAACAGAGCAGTTTTTATTTTTATTCTTGCTCTTGTTGGTGTATTTTACCCATACAACCGTGGAGCACTCTTCACCGCACTTGTTGTCATATATGCCCTTACATCTGGAATTGCTGGCTACACAGCTGCTTCTTTCTATGGCCAGCTTGAAGGCACAAATTGGGTATGCTTTACTGAGTACTTGTGTTTTTTTTTTTTGTGGATGTACTGAGATGAATATCTTTTGCAATTGTTTTTGGTACTTCTGATGGTTCCTTGGTTCTAAATTTTAAGTGGCTTTAGAAGCTCGTCAAACTTGTGTGTTGCTTTAAAAGTTTTCTTTTTGACAATAATCTAGTAATAAAGATATATGGAGAAGAAAAGAATGCTACTACGGTATTATTTCTCATTTTTCTGGTCCTGCTTTACTCTTTAATTGTTTTCCACAGTAAATGTGATAATTCGATCGATTTCTAGCTGATTATGATGTACCATTTCTCCTTTTGACAGGTGAGAAATCTACTATTGACTGGGGCACTGTTTTGTGGACCATTGTTCCTAACTTTCTGCTTTCTTAACACTGTTGCCATTGGATACAGTGCCACTGCTGCATTGCCATTTGGCACAATTGTTGTCATCTTTCTTATCTGGGCCCTTGTGACATCGCCTTTGTTAGTCTTGGGTGGGATTGCAGGAAAAAATAGCAGGACAGAGTTTCAAGCTCCTTGTCGTACCACAAAATACCCCAGAGAGATTCCACCGTTGCCATGGTACCGTAGTACCCTACCTCAGATGGCAATGGCAGGGTTTTTGCCTTTCAGTGCAATTTATATTGAGCTTTACTATATATTTGCAAGTGTGTGGGGTCACAGGATTTACACTATTTACAGCATCCTATTTATTGTCTTCATCATTCTTCTACTTGTCACTGCTTTCATCACCGTGGCATTGACATACTTTCAACTTGCTGCTGAAGACCATGAATGGTGGTGGAGGTATGTAATCATTTTTTGGGTCCCATGTTCCTCTTCAAAATTAGCTTTCATATGAAAAATATTTTAAAATCTTTTATTCTTGCTGAGAATTTTTGAATGCAGTTTATAAGCTAGACTTGTTGTAACTGCACAACAGTGAAAACAAGTTAGTTTTTATGGGCTATAAAATTAGGAAAGCATTAGACTTGTCCTAAAACACTAATATCTGCTTGTCTGTCTGCTCCCTCTAGGTCTTTCCTTTGTGGTGGATCGACTGGATTATTCATTTATGGATACTGCTTGTATTACTATTATGCTCGTTCGGACATGTCAGGCTTCATGCAGACTTCGTTCTTCTTTGGTTACATGGCTTGCATATGTTATGGTTTCTTTCTTATGCTTGGGACTGTTGGCTTCCGTGCAGCACTTTTCTTTGTCCGTCATATATACCGCTCAATTAAGTGTGAGTAGTAAGCGGACAAGGTGGCGTCTTTGCTCTACTTCTTGATTGAAATCATTAGTAGGCAATCTTGGGTAGAAAAGGATTGTAGGACAGGACTAGTCAAGACAAAGCCTATACTATCTTTACAAAAGCAATGTAGAAACTGTCACATTTTGCATTTAAAGCTCAACAAGTAATATCGTGAACGTGCTAGTTTTGCGTTTGACTTGATTCCATCTTGTTTTCAGAAAGACTTGATTCCATCTTGAATTTCTGAAATGCCAAATAAGAAAGCTAACTGAAGTAGCATTATGCTTTTGTTCGTGTGGGAAAAATACGGTCTTCAAATGTTGGTTCCCAGTATTAGCGGGGGCCACGACTCCAACAGAATCAAACCACTCTTGTTCTAGATGTGTAAACGCAACCAGAAAAGATTAGAATATCCCATCTGTTTGACAAGAACTGGACAAAGTCTTTTGGCCTACGGCATGCGAATAAAGCTGGTTGTTGGCGTCGAGTTAACTTAGTTTAGGAAATAGGAAATGACCATCCTCCTTTCAAATTGGTTGCAATGATGACACAATTTTGTTGTTGTTTCTCCTAGTATAATTTACAAGCAATAAGGTTGGATCAACGGTAATATCAACTTTCATAGTGCAAATGCTTTTACTCTTGCCCTCTCTAACCTTCTCGTTGACAGACTTTTTGGTTTGCAATTTATAAAAGAACCAAATCACCGACATTTTAGTCGTAGAGAATCTTAAGACATAAAAAATTGTAAGATTTGACAGTCCAAGAATTGAAGATTTTGAACTCCATTCTTTACAAATTGCATGAAATGGTCGGTTCACCTTGTGCAGTCCTCATTGAATATCATCTTTTCCCTTTCCAATGCTAATAAAATTCATCAATCTAGTTTTGGATCGAATTTTTTTTTTTCTGTTCAACAGCCCAAATATGGATTTCGGAACTTGAAGAAAAAGTTAAGCAAAATATTTCACAATTATGCACAAGTGCATCGCTATAATAATCCTCCATTGCAATTAAAGATCAAACTAATTCCTTATTGTTCCCAAAACATCTCTTAATTTCTCATAGACACTGATTAGCTGTACTTAAACCCCCACTTTTAGATCTAAGTTTTCCTATACATTTCATTTGCGTTTCCTTTTTTTAAACAATCAAACATAGAAATCTTAAAATGCTTTAAAAAATTGAATTTATTCCCAAAAAATGCAAGTTCCAACCCAAAAAATAAAAAAGTAAAAAGTAAAACTAGACACGCCGTCGTTTTCATGGTTCCATAATCTGTTGGCGAGTCACATTCTTATGTTAGCGCGTGGGAAAAAAAAATTTCCAACTGTAACTCCTACCTTACTCTACACCAGCAAAGCAGTAGAGCGTTACTCCTTATTAAGAAGACCAGTCTGCAAAATTCTGACGGCGCTATTGAGATCTCTTTCTCTCTCTACTCACTCTTTCTCTCTCCTCTGATTTTATTGTCCAACGACTGTCAAATTGAAGACCGACGGCGATGGGGAGGAGGAGTTGCCGGAATCTTTGCTCCTTTGTGGTTTTAGCGGTGATACTGGCTCTTACCGCGACGGAAGTGAGATCAGATGCATCGGATCACAAATACAAAGTCTCAGATCAGGTTCCTCTTTACGCTAACAAGGTCGGACCTTTCCATAACCCTAGGTATCCTTCTAAGATCTCCTTCACTTTTATTGATTTTTTTCTGGTTCTCTTTAAGTTTCAATTTTGATGAATTCTGGCCGAAATTTATGGTTAATTGTTCTAGCCATAGCGTTTGATTGTGAATTTGAGGTAGGATTTTTACTCAAATTCATGGCATTTGGGTCGAATATTCTGCATGCTCTTGAGAAAGATTTGGAATTTTTGATAGTTTGAATTGAGGTTTGGACGGATTCTTTGTGGTGATTTTAGTGTGATTGGATTCTAATTGTTTAGATCTGGAGTTTAAAAGGTGCATCTTGGTTGTCTAATTGGCATACCCTTTTTGGGGAATTTTTTGGAATGCGAATTGAGCTTTCTTTTATTATTTTTTTGGGCTTAAAATAGTAACTTGGAGATTTTAGGAATGGTTGATGGTGCTGCTGCTTGAATTGAATTTTGTCGAAAATACTATTGAACTGGAGTACAGTTTGCATTTAGATGGCGTGAAAAGGGAAATTCAGAAAGGAAAGTAGCCCTTTTTTGTTTTAATCTTTGATTGTCAGGTGTAGAGGATGTAATAGAAGTGGAAATATATGTGTGGTAGCTATATTGCAAATACTGAGGGAAAACCTACTAGTGTTCTATTTGGCGGGACGTGTATGCAAGGTTCAAAGTATCAGTTTGTGGTTGGAGGAATTCTCCTGTGACTTCTAAGACACATGTATGATCTAGCACTTGTTATGGACACTCGATGATAGTTAGCTAGTTATCATGAATTATCTGTGAATTTGCTGCATTTGTAATAATATTCCTTATCATTGTAAATTATGTAAGTTGTGGGAATGTAATGTTACTTATGCAACCAAGAAGTTGAAAGAAATTAACTTTCTGGACCATAAAAAGCAAAATTCTTTGATGCTATTTCCTCAATACTTGACTCTGAGTTACAAATTCTGACGTTGTACTTGCAATTTCTGATTTTATAGGATTGCCAAAAGAATAGGCATTTATTGTTGTCCCTATGTTATTTATCAGTTGACTAGAAGAACCATCAGAGAAATGCTTTTTAGTCTTTGTTTGGATCATATACCACCAAGAGCTGGAGTAGTTTTGTGTTCATAAAGATGGCCATTAGCTGGATATTGTAGTCATTTATTGATGATAGCTACAAGGCTTATATACTCAATGAGTGTGGAATAGAGTGAGAGAAAATGTGTAGGCATTCAGTAAGGGCGTGTTTTGCTGAACTATTCGCGAATGTGAGAGTGTCTACAGTTAGGATGCTGTATTTGACTCGGTTAGGAAGAACTAAGTGGAAAACTAGAACTTGAGAGTACCAATGGTGAGGGAATTGATGGAAACTTAAGAGCTTTGGTGCCAAGGTGAGAAGTAGATGTAGTTATCCCGATGACATTATCTACATGCTTAGAAGACTTGACAGTGCCTTCTTGCATATACAAAAGAATTCCCTGGCCTCCCCTTTATCTCCAATTTATATGCTTGTAAAATACAATATGAAGTTATATGTATATATTTGTGTATATTTCACTTTGAATTCATTACTGACTTTCAACTCTCTTCCCCTCATATTGTAGTGAAACCTATCGATACTTTGATCTGCCATTCTGTTCACCAGGTATTAGGATGATCTTTTTCATTCTTTTTTTTCCATTATTTATGTAGTGGAATCATAATTCTTGATTTATAATGCTAGCAGATCATGTGAAAGAGAAAAAGGAAGCTCTTGGTGAAGTTTTGAATGGTGATCGATTAGTTGTTGCTCCATATAAGCTCGAGTTTTTATCCGATAAAGACTCTGAGAGAGTTTGCAAAAAGAAGTTGTCAAAGGAAGCAGTTGCTCAATTTCGAAATGCTGTTTCAAAAGACTACTACTTCCAGATGTACTATGACGACTTACCTTTATGGGGTTTCTTAGGGAAGGTTGAAAAGGAAGTTAAAACTGATCCAAGCGAGTACAAATACTACTTATTTAAGCATATCCATTTTGAGATCTTCTACAACAAGGATCGTGTGATTGAGATTAATGCACGAACTGACCCTAATGCTTTGGTGGATATTACTGATGATAAGGAAGTGGATGTGGAATTCATGTACTCTGTCAAATGGAAGGAAACCACCACCCCTTTTGAGAAAAGGATGGAGAAATATTCTCAATCATCTTCACTGCCACATCACTTGGAAATCCATTGGTTCTCAATTATCAATTCGTGTGTCACAGTTCTCCTTTTAACTGGTTTTCTTGCCACAATTTTGATGCGAGTCCTTAAGAATGATTTCGTTAAGTAAGCACATCTTGTTATTCATGGCCCGTCATGTCATACAAAGTTGTTTATACCCCTTAACAGTCTTTTACTCTTTCTCATGGATGAGACATTCTTTATACTGATATTTTATGTTTATTGAAAGATATGCTCATGATGAGGAGACGGCCGATGACCAAGAAGAGACTGGGTGGAAGTATATTCATGGTGATGTCTTCAGATTCCCTAAATACAAATCTTTGCTTGCTGCTTCCCTTGGATCTGGATCACAGCTATTCACCCTGTAAGTTAGTCTTTGGAGATTTCTCTTGTTGTGTTTGTGCAAGTTAAGCAGGTTTCCTTTTTTGTTGGCTTGGTAAACTTGGTTGTGCATTTTTTTCATTTCAGAACAATCTTTATATTTATTCTTGCCCTTGTTGGCGTATTTTATCCGTATAACCGAGGAGCTCTTTTCACTGCATTGGTGGTCATATATGCACTTACTTCTGGAATTGCTGGCTATACTGCAGCTTCTTTCTATTGCCAGCTTGAGGGAACAAATTGGGTATGTAGTGTGTTGTACTTTTTTCTAGTAAGAGTTATTGTGTTGATCTTCTGTTTTTGGGACTTATGTTACTTTTGACTTTATGTGTTTTTTGCTTTATTTGAGTCTTGTGTCTTGTATGCCCTGCAAGCGTGATGTAGCTTTTTCTTAGCTTCAAAATTTTGTAATTCGTTTAGATATGCAGTTATTTCTCTTTTGCTTGAAGCTTTTGTGCACTTGATCATCTGACATGGCGGTTAGAATTTGCATCAGTCAGAGTTAAATGTTAAGACTAACTATTGTATTATATTTTTTTCCAACAGGTTAGAAACTTGTTGTTGACTGGAGGCCTGTTTTGCGGACCACTATTTTTGACATTTTGCTTTCTCAACACTGTTGCTATTGCTTACAGTGCCACTGCAGCGCTACCATTTGGTACTATTGTGGTCATCTTTCTCATATGGGCCCTTGTGACGTCGCCTTTGCTAGTCTTGGGTGGGATTGCTGGAAAGAATAGCAAGGCAGAGTTTCAAGCTCCGTGTCGTACAACAAAATATCCAAGAGAGATCCCACCATTGCCTTGGTACCGTGGAACTCTACCTCAGATGGCAATGGCAGGTTTCTTGCCTTTCAGTGCCATATACATTGAACTCTACTATATATTTGCTAGTGTGTGGGGTCACAGGATTTACACCATCTACAGCATCTTATTCATAGTCTTCATTATTCTCCTGATTGTCACCGCATTCATCACTGTGGCTCTTACATATTTCCAACTTGCTGCTGAAGATCATGAATGGTGGTGGAGGTATATTTTATAACTGACATCTTTCTTGACTAAATTTTTATACCACTTGTTTTAACTAGAAAAGGTTTGTTTCTCATTGTGTTTACTTTTTTGTCACCTTTTTGATATATCATCTTTGATTTTATCTTTTAATTTAATTGTTAAGCTAACTATTAAGTTAATTTTGAAATTGTTAATGCATTTTCTGACCTTTTATATTCTCAACATAAGTTAGAATGTTCAAGGCTTTCTAGAATAAATGTTTCGTGGATTGGTCAGCAGAAAACAATAATCAAATGATTATTCTTCATTGCTATGTCATCATGTTGTATACCGGAATAGAAAAATTCACGAGCATAAAGACAGTTCAATCAGTTAATTGGTTTGCAATTGGTAATAACCATGTTTGAGTGTTTTCGTGTACAACCATGCGCACTTGTATACTTGGCTTACCATTGTGAGGGCAAGTCATGCTTTGAATCCGATTACTAAACTAGGTATTTGGAGTGTATTAGCGTAAAGGTTTGTGTGTTTCAAAACTCTTTTATATGTTCTTTGGTAATCATTTCCTCAGAGACGTTCTGAAAAAAGAGAATAAGAAAAGGACAGGCTTTAATACCAACCATCATTGGATGTATGATTCGGTAAATTTGTAGAATAAGTTTATGTGCAGTTCAACTTTTGTTTATTGACTTGCATATAGATATCTCTTAACATTGTCTAACATTAACTGAAACCTAATTAGTGAAAATCTTTAGTTTTGTGGATTAGTGTTCCATTCCAATCTCTGATATATTTGCATTCTGTTTTCTTCAGATCTTTCCTCTGCGGTGGATCAACTGGGTTGTTTATCTATGGATACTGTCTGTATTACTATTATGCACGATCAGACATGTCTGGTTTCATGCAAACATCATTTTTCTTCGGGTATATGGCTTGCGTGTGCTATGCCTTCTTCCTTATGCTAGGAACAGTTGGTTTCCGTGCAGCATTGTTCTTTGTCCGTCACATATATCGCTCAATCAAGTGTGAATAGGAAATTGGATGATCAATTCTCCATGTTCACTAGGTATGCTTTCTTCTGTAGAAAATTTTTTTGGGTTTCAGTAATATGAGAATCTACTGTTTGAACACTAATGAGTAGAAGAAGCAGGGATGGGATGCCATATCGTCCGGGTCTTTGTCAAATGCAAACGTGTTAAATGCAGCACATTACATGATTTTCCAGCTGGAATTAGATACCTTGTCAGTTCCGTTGAAATAGGAAAAAAACATCTTAGGAAAAAGCTGGAATGAGTCAACAGGTGGGAACCAAGGTTATGCTGAAGCGGACTGCAGTTATTTTGTTAGCAACTAAATACTTGATGTTTTAAGTATAGATTAGACTTTTTGTCTCGCGTTTTTCTTTTTATGTACCAAAAGAAACTATAATATGTGAAACTATGATCATCTGCCTCTTCTGTTCTCCATCTAGAGTTCAATTTTTTTTGGAGCCCCAGAAGGGCATAGTTTTTGCTGATTCAATGCATCATGCTTTTATCTTGTTTTCTTCTTCATTCTCCTGCCTTCGCACAAATATCTTGCGATGCATTTTTGACATTTTCCTTCTTTGTTAGAAAGTCGTTTATGCTAAAAACTTGAGCAACAAAGCAAAGCAGAGTCCTAACCAACAAACGGTCTTTTTAAGTTGTAAAGACACCTTGAATAAATAACTTGTGGTGAAACATTGCTTGTGATAATTGGCTCGTTTATGGTACAATTTTGGAAACAAATAGAGGGTCGGGTAGTTAAAGTTTTACGACTTTACCTCAGAGGTTGGTGGTGGTTCTAATCTTACCGACTATTTCTTCTTTTCAAATGTAATAATATAAGTTGATAAAAATAAATGTGACAATTTTACTCAAAACAGAAGGTATTAGAAAATTAGGAAATGCTTCAGGGAAAAAAAGGAAACAGATGTATGCTTAACCAAAATTAGCTTTTAGGGCTTTTTATTAGCTAACAATAAATGGAAGGATAGCTTCTTTAACGAGCGTCTTTGTTACTCGCACGAATGTTTACAAATTCATACATTAAGCCAAAAAAACAAAAAGATGTAGTGCGGACTCTTGTGTTTGTTTTTTGTTCCTTTGCTAACCAGGATAGGCTCTATAAGATTGATCGCAAAAGCAACATGATCTATGAGCATTCTCAAATAACCCGAAAAATGATCACAAAAGCAACATGATCTATGAGCATTCTCCAATAATAGGAATATCGATAAGTTAGAAACTAGTGAGTATAAGCTCCTTCGTCCCCTCTAAAAGTTGCCATGACTTTTGGAGTGGATTTGTGGGGTTAAGTTTACACTTAGTCTCCATTCCTCCTTTCAATTGGAGTTGAGTGGGTGAGTTCCCTTTCCCCTTTTCTCCAATTGTCAAAAAAGAAAAAATTCCACATCGGGAGATCTGGTTGTTAGGTTTCTAGGTATAAACTCCTTCAGCCCCTCTAAAAGTTACCATGGCTTTTGGAGTGGGTTTGTGGGGTTAAGTTTACACTTAGTCTCCATTCCTCCTTTCAATTGGAGTTGAGTGGGTGAGTTCCCTTTCCCCTTTCCCCCAATTGTCAAAAAAAAAAAAAAAGAAACTAGTGAGTACGTTGACACATTTAATATTTTGAAGACGGGTACTGATGGTAGTGATCAAGTCTTTATTGTTGTCATTACTTTTGTCAGAATTGTTTTTATTTATGCAAACAACAGTTTTTAAAAACAACTCTTTAAACCGGCTGAAGAGAAATGATGTTCAAACTTCAAATTAGATTAGAGTTGAACATTTGGCTCATATTTGTTGAGGAAATAAAATTGGAAAAATAAATAAATAAATAATCTGAACAAAATAGTCAACTGTACAATATAAAAAAAAAAGAACAAAAAGTAAAGAAAAATACTCGGGATGGAAAACTGGCCCTAAAACACTCTAATTGGGCAGCTCAAAAGAATAAATAAAATGATAGAAAAGACAATTCACAACACAAAAATAAAAAAATAAAATGATAGAAAAGAGAATTCACAACCCAAAAATAAATAAAATAATGGAGAAGAGAATTCACAATCCACCTGAAATGCTCCCATTAAAGATCTCAATGGTGTCGCCTTGAGCAACATGGTGCCATCTAAATGATCGATCATCATCCATTACATTTTGTTTGTAAATGAAGAAATACCCTTCTTGAGGAAGATTCAAATCCAAGTTCTGGTTTAACTTTTGAAGCTCTTTTCGGAGTTGTCCAACATTGTCAGAAGGGCTCACTTCCACAGGAATCTTTCTAGTTCCACACTTTGTCAAAACCATAATCTTCAATTTCTTCGAACCAATAGTATTCCCTGATGATCCGGATGAAGTCGTAGACGATGATGGCCTAATACTAACATCAATTTCTGAATGATCATAAAGCTCACATTCAAGTAGATTTCGATGATCATGCAATTCAACACCACCTGCATGGATGATTAACCTACCTATTGGAATACCTTCCATCTCGTAAATTTTCTCTTTCAACCTCCTAATACTATCATTAGCGTCCACTTCGAGTGCAATGCCAAGTCTGGATGTTGGCATTTTGAGGAGAAGCTGGATTTTCTTGGGTGATGTTGATAACTCGTGTTCGGTTTTAACAATACTGTTAGTTGTATTAATGGTCGTACTGTTTTGTTTTTCAGGATCAACGGCCACAATGAGGTGAATGTGGGAGTGATCAAGGATTTCTGAACAATGGACATTGAGTTCATCATGGAGAACATTGCCATTGAAGATTAAGGTTTGTTTAGAAATAGGAATTCCTTGGTTCTTCTGGATCTTCTCTTTGATCTCGAGCACAGTGTCAAAATAACCTACTTCAATGGAGAATGGCCTGCCTCTTGTGGGTTGGAAGAACACATCCATTTCTTTGCCTGCTGTGAATAATATAGATAAAGGATGTAGGTTAGAATATTAGGAGAGTTTGTTGTAACAGTATCCTATATTGACCGATGGATATTAGATTTTGGATATCTATATTTAACTTTGAATATATAACTCTGTGAAGCTCTTCTACGTTGTTGGCAGTTACTTGGCAGGTTAATTGCAATAAATTCACTGAACTTTTGGTAGAGTTGCACTTGATCCCTCCAACTTTTTAGGTAGGCACTTTATCCCATTTAATGTTTTTGAACAAAAATGCCATCAATTATGATTTGTCTTTTAAATTTTTTATCTAATATACTTTATTTATTTTATTTTTATTTTCTCATTTCCTTTTCATTTATCATTATTTTTTCTGTCATTCTTTATTAAAGTTGTCCAATTTATGTCAAGATTCAAATTCTTTAACTTTAAATAGAATGTTTTTATATTTTTAGTCCCCAATTTTTATATTTTTGTCTTGTAGAAACATAAACAGAATTCTCACCCTAAAGATTATTAAGATATTACAAAATGCACCTAATATATAGAGGTAGGAATAGATAGGCTCATGCATTAAAAATAACTCAAGGATATAGGAAATATAATTTTTGTTAGGGTTTTTCTTCAAGTTGGATCCACTTGTTTAAGTTAATTCAAATAAGATTCTAACAATATTAAACTTATAGATGTAAAGTTGATACAAAAAAATAAAAGAATTTAAAATTTTCTAAGAGAGATTAAAAGCTGAGAAACTTATATATGTAAAGTTGATACAAAAAATAAAAAAATTTTAAATTTTTCAAGAGTTATTAAAATTGAGAGAAAATATATATATTTAAGTTTAAAAAGTGATTTTTATTTATATTATTTATTGGTAAAATCTCTAAAGTGAATAAATTCATTAATATTTATCTAGAAAATTTATTTCCCAAGCACGAACGAAAAAAGCCTTTAGTTGTTTATTTTTCAAGGAAGAAAGAAAAGAAAAAAAAATTAAAAATAAAGTTTCATGATGCTTTAAGAGTAGTGATAGGAAAAAAGTATGTAAAGGAAGTGAAAAGAACTAAATAATAAAAAAAGGACCTGACCAAAGAAAATTGAGTTGAGGACAAAGAATAGTAATATTTGAGGGTATTTTGGTCAATAAACATGAAATAGGGGGCTAAACTACATATTTAAAAAGTTATGGGGGCAAGATGCAACTCATCCAAAAGTTTATGAGAGTTAAGTGCAATTAATCCTTACCTGGCTATTGTGGCTTCCTGCTTTTGATCATGCACCCGTTGCTTTATCATGTTGACAAAATACACCCATTAACTCTTTGTCCATCAATGGTGGTAAAAGGGGCTAATATAGTTGTTCGGGTAAATCCTATCTCAAGTCATGCTCAGAAGATCATCTAGCATCTAGCACAAAACTAAAGAGGATAAAGAGGTAATTTACTGGGGAAGTATATCATCTTAGGCTTGAGCGAGACACTTAAAACTGGAGAGAAATGAGTGTGTAGATATGGTAAAATGGTATTGCAAAGATTACCTAGGTTAGAATTTTTCGAGCTGTTAGTGGCAACAGTTTCAAATAAAATTTGTGATGTTGACAATTGTGATCATACATATATAGATGGATAGGTCTTTTGAAACCGCGGCTGCATACAATGAGAGTGTATTTGATGAATTTCATCCAATGCAATGGGGGCCAAAAAAAAAAAAAAAAAAAAACACCTTACAGTTGCCTGAATGAAGCATAAACCATTTAAATGTGTTATCATGTGATGATTTTGAGATATTAAAATCGTAGCAGATCAACTTTCATACTACGATTTTGATTGAAGTATGATTCCAAGATTGAAAAATGGGGCACACAAAGCATAACCCATGTGTCCACACTGCCATGTTCCTGCTTGCCGCAAGTGAGTTGGATATTGCTATTTCTAGGCTGTTTCCGCTTGCATTTTTGGCCCAAGGATGTTTTTCAGAAGGATTAATACTAAAAAATTCTCTACAAATATATTGAAATGTGCAATTTTCATCTTCTTTTCGGCCCGTGACACGTTCTACCTCGCAAAGAAGAAACAGAGTAATTCATCATTCTATTCTAACACCAAAGGCACATCACTTCATGTCATTTGTGCCATCCACCTGTTTCAAGCCAAAAGCTAATGAATTCCAAACACTAACAGGAAACATCATAGGTCCGTTCCATTCCAGAAATCTCAGTTATTTTTCCTGTCACAAAAACAATAAACACGGAAGTCACCAGCATGAATAATCCCAAAAAAAAGGCGTTGAATTAAATGGACGCCACACTTGATCAATCTCTGTCAACCTTTCTTCAGTTCATTGAAATAAATTAAGCGATGAACATTCATAGTGCAGAATAAATCATCAACAAATCTGTAATATACATGCAGTCATTCTCTACTGCATACTCATGAAAGATCATGGCACAACTGAAGGCCACTTGTTCAACATTGTCTCTTCTACTGGGGAAATATCACATCCATTATAATAATGGAAGATGAGAAAAAGCTAGATGAAAGAGATGCTTCACCAAAGGAAGTAATTAAATCCAGCACAAGACGACCAATGAAGCTAAATATGCCATGTGCACAGATGTAAGACAACAGATCCTTGCACTACCTCCAAGTAGAACCACCCAGCCTAATAACCTCCTCAGTGCCACTATCCCTGTTAGGGCCCCTGTCCTTGCCTCTGTCCTCATTTTGGGTGCTCAAGTCACCATACAGATCTTTAAGTTTTGCCAGATTGCTGGATGCAGTAGTCTTCTCCTTGCTCCCATCTCGAGGTGGACTTCGGTGATCACTGTGCATATTTCGCTCATATGTGCTTTGACTTCTGCTCCTGCTCCTGCTCCTGCGGGAACTACCTTCTCTATAGTGTCGGCTACCATCATGGCTACTCCTCTCATAATCCCTTCTGCTCTCTCTGGACTGTCGATCATGATCATACCTTCTTTCTCTATTCCTATCTCTATCCCTATCCCTGTCCGTGTCTCTTTCTCTTTCCCTGTCCCTGCCCCTGTCCCTGTCCCTGTCCCTGTCCCGGTATCGGTCCCTGGTATGCTCCCTATCTAGATGTTCTCGCTCAGATAACTCATGGCTCTGGTTTCTACGATTGTTGGGAGAATGTCTTGAATCATCAACATTCTCTCTATCATGTGATGGTGGTGGCATGGTACGTCGGACAGGAGATGAATCTCTAGTTGACGCACGATGTGGAGCACGCTGTCCAAAAGAGACGGAAAGGGCAGCCTTTACAGATGGTGGTCGTCGGGCAATTTCATCAGATCCACGTGTTGATTCTCCAGTGGTACCACAATGCTTAGTCGGGAGCTTCAGTTTCTCAAGATTGGATACAATAGTGCGCATTACAGGAACAGGGATGCGAGGGAAAAGAGTATCAAAGTAGTACTGCAATTAGACATTATCCTGTTAAGTACTTGCCTCACAAGTCAGAATCCAACAAACTAAAACAACATATTATACTAAGTGACAAAATTCAGCACCTATGAACCAATGCCTCTCACAAACATCTAGTCAATGAGAAATTTCTGCAAGCAATCAGTAACATAAATATTTAGGAAACCAAAAAATTAAGAATTATTGATTGTAAAGAATCAGTCTCCAATACAACAGAGGTATACGACTTGAACCTCAAAATAACGTACACAATTGTGTCTTGCCAGTCAATCTCATTGTCGAATCTTCCAGACCCGCCAAACCAGTGCATATATACTAGTCATAATTGCATCTTCTTCCAAATTTTCAAATAGTTTATAAACATTGCCACTAATAAAGCTTAAAATAGAGAAACACCAATATGTCACGCAAAACAACTACTATGTGCTGCTCAGAAAAAAGTGAACATTAAACAGCTGCTCACATCTGCCTAAGCAGATCAAGCTAAAACAATTTAATAACCACAGTAGTTGTCCAGGGACATCAGTAAATATTAAGCATGATATGGCACCTGACCTGTCCAAGAAGCAAGTCCCTCAGATACACACCCATTGTAGTCATATGACCATTGGATCCAGGAGCAAATTCCTGCAAAACAAAAAGAGTTCTATGAAACACCAACAAAAGGTCCCCAAAGAGAAAAGTATGTAGATGCAACATAAGCACCAAATATCTATAAAATCCACAATGACATCAGCAATAAAAGCTTTTATACGACATTTGGGATGGGTTTCACACGAGATATTAGACTAGTTCAGGAGATGAGGATTTAGTTTGAAACACCAAGCAAAACCCTAGCATCCTGCTTAGCACAGGAAAAGAGCGAGAAGACAGAGCTGAAAGGGAAGTCCAACGCAGCCAGGGGAAAAAAATTAGAGCTGAAGTCTAGTATAATTTTAAATTAATACAAAGTATACTTAAGCAGGTTGCAAACGAAAAATATCAACAGATGCATGGCCCACAAATTAAACACGGCCTTGACAGCAGGGAAAGAGTTATACTTGCACCCAGTATTAATCAGTAACAACCAGGACATGAGCAAGTAAGCCGTTCTAAACAGAACCATGTTGGGGATCACAGTAAACACCAAAGGGCAGAACAAAATACTTGCTTGGTAAACTGAAACAGAGGAATATTGCATATGACAGAAGACCACAAATCGAGTGACAAATATTAATAAGATAATTGTTCAAAATAATCATATCAATCAGCACGAAAACAGAAAAGAGCATTTGATGGAACTTAAAGGATTACTCCTTTCCATTACTTTATTTCTTTTTAGAAGAGGAGAGGGGAAGGAAGAATGGGAAGAGAGAGGGGCCCCGGCGCCCCCCCCCCCCCCCAGGGGGGGGTCGAGATATGAACCTTGCACCAAGAAAAAGAAGTAAAGCCCTTGACGACGCTATCATTGGTTTTTTCCATTGATAAATGTTTCAACAACTCTTCCATGTTACGATTCCCCATCCAAAAATGACATAACACGACTAAAATGCACAAAGGTTCAAAAAAATGGATGCACTGCCAAAGCAGAAACGTTAACTCCACACACCAGGGGAGCAAGTCAAATAGGGACTACAAATCATGTCACCAGAGACAAACCAATTCTGGTGTCAGAAGGCCAGTAATGCACCTGGTGCATACCTCATCATCCTTGATATATGGTTCATACCAGCTCCACAGAGTCTTTGGATCAGCAACATACCTTAGGTAAAGGAATCCAATCTGCAAAAAGCAATACCTTAAGTTAGTATGGTAAATTTATAGCTAGTAACGTAAATATGTCTCGAATATCAGTGCTGGAGAAAAATCTTAATTTATTTATTAAGTGCAATGTTCAAATCTGAACTCCAGCTTTGAGCAAGACAAGAAGATGTTTTTGTGATCTATTTGTCCCCAACATTTCGTGCACAAAATCACACTCAGAAGATCATTATTTCTAGCCCTTGGACGTTTAGACTTCATCACACACCGCCCCGGGGGGGGGGGGGGGGGGAGTTGCCATGCCAAATCTCCAACAGGAACACATTAGCGAAGCATATAAGAAAAAGAAAATTTTCAAACACCTGAAATCCTGTATACCTAGTGGACCACAAAAATTTTCAAACACCTGAAATCCTGTATACCTAGTGGACCACAACCACAATATCCTTGTTGAAATCCTCCTCAAAGGAATAAGAGACGAGTATATAGAACAAGGGAAAAAAATCAGAAAAGCCAAAAAAAATGTGAAACCACATGTGACAGCGAGCAGACAGAAGCAATCACGTCTTTGAGCTACTACATGCTTGAACAATTACCACTTGATACCTCGTTTCAGTGGTAAGCAACATGAAGCATTAGAGAAATCTGAAGGCTGAGTATGAGCACCACTATGCTAAAGGTAGGTCAACAACCAAACAGAACTTGTTTGTCTCAAAAGTATACCACAACTACAGCGCAAACATAGTTTGAATTATGTTTGATCGATTCTGAGTGCATAATCTTTTCTTCATCTTGTATATATCATGCCTTGATGGATATTGAGTATCGACATGAACTATGCCCAAAATGTCAATTATGAAAACTAACATCATCTCCACACATGCTAATGGATATGTGCATGCTTCTCTCATTTACTTACTAAGACATAGAAACTACAGACCTAACTGAGCCAAGTTTGTGGAGGGAAACAGAAGGGAAAGAAAATGGATAAGATAGTGCTTCAGCTCCAAATAATTTGCAGAATGCCAAATAATATGGTAAATACAAACAAAAGACTGAAGAAGCAAATCTTCCACGAAGAAAGATTCCATCATTATGCAAGAAGTGTACTTACAGAGACAACAAGTTTCAACTCTTTTACTATTATTTGCTAAATTTTAAAAAGCTATTCATTAGATAACTTAGCCAGTCATTGCTACTGACAGAGTCAACAAATCAAACATTACCACTACACAATATACTGTTAAAGTGTCCTTGTAAACAGAAAAGGTATTAACCAACTTCAAGAATTCCATATACACCCACATACATGTTCATACAAGCTAGTGAGCAAATTAATTAATGTAAGAACAGTTTCTTTTCACCAATGTAATCAACAGAAACAAAAGCAACCAATATAGATTATGTACTACTCACAGCTCTGATATAAGGAGAGTCTGGGTGCTTCAGTAGGCCATGCATTTGCTTGACAGTGAGTTTCATAGTAAAAAATTTGTAGAGAAGGCAGAATGCAGTAGATGGGCCACGACAGTTGCCAGTCATCCATGGCTCCACATGATCAACTTGATTATAAATCTCATCTATCACTTCATGGTAAGTTTTTAATCTCAAAAGGTCTCTGAAGTAATCAGAAGAAAGAATATTCATGCAGAGGACTTTCTCCAACAATTGATCAACTGACCTCCCAGAACTTTGTATCTCTGCCATAACTTTTTATCAAGTCCAACCCTATGAATTCAATAATTTGAAAATATGAAATTTAGTACACAATCATCGAAAAACGTAGAGAGAGAGAGAGAGAGAGAGAGAGAGAGAGAGAGAGAGAGAGAGAGAGAGAGAGAGAGAGAGAGAGAGAGAGAGAGAGAGAGAGAGAAGGAAAGTTCAGCCATATAGCAAAATTAGAAAACAAAACCATTAAGGTACTGTCTGGAATTCTGAATTAGTGAGGAAAAAAAGGTGCAATGAACTAGACGCAAAAACTAAGATACTATTACTTGATTTAGACATTTCTTATCTTCCAACCATTCAGACCATTTGGGTTTTAGACAACGATTTGGTTAAAGGAAAAGAAAGGACAAATAGAATAGCAAAAACAACACTATTCCACCATATCCAAGATCCATATGGGGCTTAAGAGACAACTCAAGTCAAGAAAAAGGCAATAATTGCAACCAAAACAATTTCAAAATCACACCTCTACCTGGGGTGATCACTTTCACTTCCAGGTCAAGTATGACTAAATTCAAATTCAAAGACAAGAGACAAGAGACTGTTAAAAAATTGATAATTAAAAATAATAATGAAAAGGGGAAAAAATGCACTGCCTAAACAAAAGTCCCTTTTGGCAAGCACGCCTTAGAAATTCAGTTACCACCGTCCCAAAGAAACCCTTTAACATCCAGCTTAAAAACTAGAATTAAAACTTGAATAACAATAAAGAAGCTACGGCTCTGTCCCAAAAGTCCAGACTAATCCAAAATCTCCATTTCCAAAGCTCAAATTCCAAACCCAAAACCAGCAGGGTTTTCAGTTACATCCTGCTGTACGGAAGCTCGAGAAACATTAAAGGTGTAAAAAGATCTATCGAAAAGCAAAATTCAAGTGACAAGATGAACACTGGTAACAAGGTTCTCCCCATATCCCAGAAAAGATATCAGCTTTCTAGAATTTTGAATTAGTGAGGAAAAGAGAAGAAGATTAAAGAACTAGAACAGAAAAATGAAATGTTAATACTTCATTTAGACATTCAATTATCATAAAAAGTTAACACCTGTTAATTATCATATATTAAGGCTATCATTTAGAATCTCTCAGTTTTCGAGTTATTTTGACAGGAGAAAATCCATAAAGATGCTTTCTTTCATAATTTCTTTTCCTCTCCTTTTTTCCTTCACCAAATCAAAGATCCAAATGGTGCCTAAAAGATTAACTCAACCCCACGAAGATCCAATAGAATACAACTGAAAGACAATTTCAAACTTCAAACTTCTGACTGGGTTCATAAATTATCATTTCCACATCTAGCAAGACTATATCCAGAAACAAAGACAAAAAAATTTTAACATTAGTTGACCAAATTGTTCCTCTTCAAAAGCCCACTAAAGAAATACGTCATTTCCTCTCTCAAAAAAATCCTTTAACATCAGCTTTTGCACAACAGAAACCTACAAAATAAAAAATTAAACAAGAATTCTAAGGGGACAGGGACAAAAAAAAAAAAAAAAAAAAAAGAGCTAATCCGAGAAATCTTCACTGCCACAGCTTAAATTCCAAGCCCCAAAACGCAGCCCACAATTTGTAGCTGCACGAAAGCTCCGGAAATATTGAAAGCGCAAAAATATTTATTAAAACACAAATTCAAGAATAATAAGAAAAATGCATATAACCTAGCAGCAATTCCCAAAAAGTCAGACTAAAAATTGTGGTTTTACGCATTAAAGATCCAATTTTTATCCCAAAATTGCGTTATAAAATTCCCAATCAAAGAAACCTGCAAATTATAGGTCATAAACGCATACCTAATCACGATATTGAGCAAGCAATTACGAATTAAACACGCATTCACATCCATTTATAGGTGAAAAAGAATCCGCAATTGAATTTAGTGAAAAAGAATCCGCAATTGAATTTAAACTTGCTAATAACCTATCGCGACGACAGTGGCAGCAGGCTGAGAGTGCTGCAGCGGCTTCGACGGCTGTGGTTTTGGGAGTTGGCTTTTGGGGCTTCGACTCCGATCGATAAATGTTCAAACTTTTAGGGCTTGGCTTTTTTGAGGGCATTCAATTTGAGATTTGAGTAAGTATTGTGTGCACTTGACGGTGAATTATTGATTTTAATGCATTAGTTATGAACGCTTATATTTTATAATTTTTAAGAAATAATTTTATATATTCTCACCAGAGTTTGTCATAGTTACATTTGCCTCTCTTTAAGTTTTAAAAATTAAATATATACTTCTTATATTTATATTTTTTATAATAAAATATGTCTATTTTGATAATGTAATTTAAAAATAACAAATAAATACTTTAAAATATTTAGAGTTATTTTTAAATTGGTCATTTCTTTTTTATTAATATATTTGTTTATAAAATTTTAATTGATAAAATAAATTTTATTTTACATTAGTTAGATAACTGAATTTTGAAAAGATAATATTTGGTGGAGATTAAAAATTTGAGATAAGATATAAATATTTTTTATATTTTTATGATTAATTAATTAATTTTTAATATTTATTTATCTTTTTTTAAAAGCAATTAACTATATTTTAAGGTGTTTAATTGGTGTTCTTGGTTTACATTATCAAGATGAATTTGTTTTGTTATGAAAAATAGAAACACAGAAGGTATAAATATAATTTTCAAAATTTGAGAAAAAAATTATGGCAAGCCTCAGGAGAAGTATGTGAAATTATCCCTTCAATTTATGCCTCTCATTTTTTCATTTATGAGTTGTACTAAAATCGTGCTAAGCCCTGAGCCTCAGGAAGAAAGCGTGTCCCAATAAGATATAACAGTTAATATTGGCACTTCTATGAGCTGACGATATTGGAATTTTTGTAATTGTTTAGAACGCTTTCTTAAACATTTATAATGAAAAAATATTTACATTTCTGTCATTGTTAATAGCACCTGATCTTGTAAAATAGAAAGATTATATTATATTTTAATTGTAACTTGACAATGAATTATGATGTATTTGAGGTTGAGCGATTGCTCTTGTGACAAGCGCATACGAAACATAGGAGGGGAGGACAGGGAGGATGGCAAGTTTGTGTGCATGTTGGAGTATGATGCGTATATATTAAACTTTTGTATTTAAGATTGAGAATTTTATCTCAAACTGTGAGTCAAATGCGTGATGAAAATTCAATCCCATATTGAGAATTTTATCTCAAATTGTAAGTCAAATGCGTGATGAAATTTCAATCCCATATAATGGGAGTCAAAATCACCATTTTAACGGCACATGATCTAAGGGGAAAAAAATGAAATGAAAAAGTAAAAGTAGCTACCGTCTTTGGTAGAAAAGTGGTTAAATTTCTCATTAACGTGTAGGAATTCCTCTTGTGCTCATTACAATATTGTTCCCTTATTCATCAAACTTGAAAATCCCCTCGCCCCAATAAAAAAAAGCTAAAGAAAAATAGATTTCGACCACAGCTAACTTGTGAACTATGTTTTTACATCACTCTGTGAAATTAACCATCTAAAGTAACCTACATAAAAGTTACATGCATTGATTTGAAATGAAACAATACCACATAAATTCAGTTGACTGATCAAGTTCTTGCAAGCACTGATCAGTTACTTATTGTGTTAAAAATTGTGAAGTTCATTCTGCAGGAAATGCAGCCGGTAGCAGAACACTGGCCATTCACTAGCTTGAGCCTTGGCTCCTTTGGAATTGTCAATGGCCTTGTTGATCTGAAGTTTTACAATGATACACAAAGATTAAAAAAAAAAAAAATCCCAAAAAATAGAAAAAGAAGAAAGTAAATATTAATTCTATCTTATATATATGCATTTTCTTGAAAAATACGCTTAAGCTTTTTATCCAAATGATCATATTGAGACGTTCACTTTTGTCAAGATTTATGTATACCTTTGTGGGAAGAAAGGCCTATCAAAGTAAGGCATCAACTGAGCTCTAGGTATCATCTCTTTTCTCAGCAACTTCACCTCTTCCTCCTCTATCATCTGTCTCAATACTCAACATTTATACATGTTAGTTCTGCATAATTCACGTCCAATTCAGTAGAAACCCAATGACGATTTGCATGAAAACAGATAATTAATTAAATTAATTACCTTCTGCAACTTCTCTATTTGTCTCTTCTGTTGCTCTTCTATATATATCTTGGTTGCAACCTGTATTTATTTCCAATGTTTGAAGAGGGTTAACTTTATAAAGAACTAATACTAGTCACTACCCCAATAAGCAAAATATATATATATATATATATATATATATATATATATATATTATGCAAGTGATGAACTCACAGAGTAGTTGAATAATGCGCGTTTCACAGCTCTTTCCTTCGTATGGAGTTTGAAATCTTGGGGCTTAGTGTTTTCTTTTGTTAAAGGCTTCATCTGAGAAACCTACGATAACCATTTTTTCCAATCAGTCATTCTTCAATTCAACCATCTGTTTCCACATTAATTTCGAAGAATGAAGCTAGAATTGAATTTTAAGAAAATGCAAAATATGCATGGTTACCTTATTCTGGTCAACTTGGCGATCTTTCAGCTCATCTCTTGGCTGAAATCATTGACATGAAGAATGTTGAATATGAGAGGTTGGAGATATGAAAAGACTATTGGGAATCGTGTGTAAAGAATATTTTCAAATAATAGTGGAAAAATAGTTATCCAAACATACCCTTGACTATTCAAATTACAAGTTTAGGTGCAAAGCAATAATCTGCAAATTAAAACTACTCCTACCTTGAAAACTTGCAGCCAAAGATCAATATAAACCATTTGTAAACAAAAATTAAACATTTGTTTCTATATTGGTTCAACAAATTCTTAGCGAACAAATTAAGACATCAATCTACTGTGCGAATGAATTGGACCAAAAAATTTTCAAGCAATAGAAGAAAATCCTCCTACCCCAGAATTGTTCCTCAAGGCCTGCAAAGGTGATATGTGTCTCACCGCTCCTTTGGTAGTAGAGGAAACTGGAGACTGTGATCTGCTCTTAACATACTTAAAACAAGGAAAAGAAGGGCCAAATAACTTGTTAGAAAAACTTTTAACAAAAAGAGAAGAGCAAGAAGTACTACAGTGATAATTAGTATCTACCTTTTGAGCATATTTGCTGTTGGGGCTTTCCATTTTGAGTTGCTATGATCGACTAATCATCAGAAACTAAAGCTTTATATAAAGCACAAACATGATGATCATCCAGCAATGGAGTTTGGAGATTTGTATCTTTCGGCAACAATTGCTTGCTGTTGATCCATCAGTAAAATGCATGCTCTCTTGTACCAAACTTTCTGATTAAACCTCCCTCTCAAATTTGACATAACATACTTTTTTTGTTTGTAATAATGTCTTCAATCTCCACGTTTTGGATTCATTTAAGTAAGGGAGATCATAACTACCACGTAAAGCTTGAAGAACCATTGGTTTTAGCTCTTTTCAATGTTCCATGCACAGGCTTAAGATTTAAGTTAGTCGGTGATAAACACAATCAAAGGCCTTTCAGATTGGGTGACAAGTCACTCAAATGCATGTTTTGTCGAGATTCATTTGCTGATCATAGTTATTAGTTTTTGGCTAATGCATTTTCCTGCTAATTGAAATCCAAATCACCTTCTTAATCAGGAATCTGGCACATGATATCTAAATGTATATATTCATCCATAGTTGTTCCAAAATCCAGCTGAAAGGAAAAAAAATCAAATAAGGTGTTTCTTTAACAAGAAATTTCCAATGCTTAAGAGCTTAGCTTCTTAATGAAGTATGCAGATTTTGATACAAACATTTTCATTTCAAAATTAAGCTTTGTCGGTTTATTCTTTCAATCAAAATAGAAAATGCATTCGTGCTGCAATGAGGATTGTGGTATGTTTTTTTTTTCCTCAAATTATAATCTAAACCTGAACACATAATGAGTGCACAAATTCAAGACAGAAACAAGATTTAAATCTCGACAAAGAAGTAATATACGTCGATTAAATAGTAGTTATTTTGTCATAAATTTTAAATTTCCACGACAAATGTCTATTCACACTCTCACAAACACTCACAATACGTTTGTATTAAGCAACCTCACAGTTATCACACATAAGCCACAGCAACTTGGTCTTTCCTTAGTTAAAAAATATCGAACAATTTAAGCAAGAGACAAGAAACTAAATCCCATTAATTGAATTAACAAAATCATCTTCCTTGATTTCTAAATTCGACTTGTACCATCTCTTTAACTTTATAGTGCTTTGTTCCTTTCACTATACCAAACTTCCAATTTTTACACTAGTAATTACATCAATGCATCCATTTAGTGCTTTTGAATTGATTAAAAATGGCCCCATGAACAGGAAATGATGATAATTACAGAACTAAGTTCAATTAAGCCACTAAGTCCATCGCTATGAACACAAAGGAAAAGTAAATAGCCAATGCTAGACACCACCACAATTGGAGTGACTAAAACAAATGGAGTAAATCTGAAGAAGAATATGAAGATATACTTATAAAAATTGGTCTATGAAAATACAGTTGAGATCCTCAATGTCAAAAACTCCAGTGCCAACTCAGTGCCAATCACAATAATATGACATCTTGCGTTCACATTATATAAATTTCAAACCTTCAGGATAAATATTAAAGTGTGAACGCAAGTTGTCAGTTTGTTGTGATTGGCACTGGAGTCTTTGACACTAAGGATCTTAACTAGTGAAAATATAGTTGAAAAATTGGCCTTCAAAATTGCTTTCTATCAATAGCAAATGTGGGATTAAGATTTAACGATCTGTTAATTAGCTGGGGAACAGTTCATATTCAAGTACTCGTTTTTTAATCTGTTATATAACCAAGGTGGAAGGTAACCTTTCTTTTCTGGTCGGTTCTTGGCTTCTTATCAATCGTGATAATAAATCAAAGACCTGTCATATTAGGTCAAGATCCCAAAATCAAACTGCTAATGACTTGCTTATACATGAAGTTATTGAGTTTTAATAATTTATATATGAGAAAAGACAGGACTAGTTTATTAAAAAATTTTAAAATTTTCCTCTCATTCTGGTTTCTGAAGGTGTAATATATATATAAGGTAAATTAAATTAGGCCAATCAACTTTTAAATTGGTCAAGCCGAAATTTTATAAAATTGGTTCAGGATTGAAAATTTTCTTAACATAATTGTCAACATTTAAATGGCAATAGGGCATGCACGATTTATTGCTAGCCCAAATCTATGCAAGTGCTTATGCATGACTTCATATCTAAGCTTTTGCTGCTTCTTTTATCAGTAATTATTTCTGTTCAATCAGACCCCATGCTATTTTTTCTTGAGGCAAAATTAAGCAATGTCCCAAGGATAAGCCTGAATGGATGGTCCTGAACTGGAAGAGTTACCTAAATCATGAACATAAAAGATAGAAACCTAAAAAGTGAAATTGTCAAAAACCTTTTTGTGTTTTTCAATTAATGTAGGAGTAACAAGAGAGGAAGAGATGGTTGTTAGTGACTATTGTGCCAAACAATTTCTCCTGTGGAGGTTGTGGATTTTGATCAATCCAAGTATAATACTTCGAATTTGTTGTACAACAAGAAATACACCATTTATATATAAAGAAGCATATGTTCACTGTACATTCTAACAATGAAAGTTTAAATTTATGGAAAAAGTGCAAGGTGGAACAGTAGGGATCGAATTTACTAAACTCTCATTTCAACATAAATATCAAAAACCCTTAATCAATAGGCCAGACTATAATTGTCTAGAACATTTATTGTGGTTGAGGCCCAATTTAGAAATTTTTTATTGTGTCTAATTATATTCAATATAAAATTACCTTGTATTAATGTGAAATTATATAAAATTATATCATATCATTTAGTAATACAACGTATTTTTGTATTAAACATAGTTGGACACCAATTGAATGGAGATTTGAATCGGTCAAGGCCCTGGTCAAATTTTACATGATTGCATATCTATCAAGAAAGACGAACAAAAACAAAGAACCAAAATAAGAATGAAAAATCCCAGATGCCCATTAAATTAAAGGTTCAGAAGGAGAGACATGATGATCATAAGAGAAATGGTCCATTCTCTTCCACTGAGCACTGTCACTGATCAGAGTCCATTGAGCGGAACCCTTGAATTGTGAAAGAATAACGGGGTACGTAGTCACAGGACATTGTTGTCAAAAAAGACCACAATATATTACCAGTACTAAGGACTTTTTTTTTTTCCCTGTGTCCCTGTTGCGATAAGAGTTTGCAGAGGTGATGAAAAAGAGTGGGGTAGATGACTGTGTGTCTTGTCTGGGTTGTGAGAGGGACAACAGAAGCTACAGAAACTTTCAAATTATGGCACTGAAAAACATGGCGTTTTTATAGGGCATTTAAATAATTCGAACAGTGCCTATGATAAAGACACAAGAGCAACATGGAAAAACATAGCCTTAATCCCATATCAGCTTTTTCTTTTTGGTTTTTTGTATGGACCACTAGGCATGCTCAGTCTCTGGAGCACCTGCATGGCTTCCTATTCTTCACATGAAGATCAACTGGACTTATCTATCTCCCTACCTCCATCCGGGTAAATACTATATGATTGTGTGTGTGTGTGTGTATAAAATGGTAAGTCACAATACGTATGTTTGCATGGATCAAATGTATTGGTTTTGATTTCTTCCTCTTTAATGTTTTGTAAAGTTGTAGAGAGTTAATTTTGACTAGTTCAACATGGAAAGTCATGTAGAAAGAAGGGAAACAAGATTTTATATGCAGTAGTAATAGTACTGTAATTTGTTAACCAAAGGCTAGGGGGAAATTCTTTGTCTAGGTCAAATTTTTTCATGAAGGATGTGTCCATCTTTTAAGCTAGGGAGAACAAAAGAGATAGAAGAATAAAAATGTTTTTAACTGAAAGGGAAATGATTCTCAATCCAAACTCTAAAAATCTAAGTCTCACATTTTTAGATTAATTATCTTCGAAAGGAAAATTGTTGAATGCATCTGTTTTCTTTAAATCTTTGACACTTTTGTGGAAAGTTTTGATTGCAAGACTTCGAAGTTTCGAGAATATATCTCTAGTCAAATTTAAGTAACATGAGACAGCAAAGCTCTAGATTACTAAGCAATATTTGATTCGTTAATTTGCATTTTCCACTTCTCTTAGGGTTAAAATGGCCAAACTACTCAATTAAATTGGGTTTGATTTGGTAAGAGCTTTTGTTTGAGCTAAATTTGTCAAATAATCAAGTAAAATTTGAACAAGATTTAGCGTCCGTTAACTTCTTGAATTGCGCTTGAATAAGTATGAAATTTAAAATTTTAGATGTAAAAATTCAAGTTATAGATTCCGGCTCGATAAATCATTCCAGCTCAGGTTAAAAGATGAACAAGTTCATATACATTTTCGAACTTGTTAATATAAAAAATAAGTCTGAACACTAGAGTGTTCAAATTATTTTAGACTTGTTGATACTCCCTTTGTTTCCCTACTATCATTCCTATTCCTTGTCATCCTTCTCTTACTAAAGAATGACGAAGAAAATTAGAATTATCAATTTTTTTATTCTTTCTCTTTACCCTTTATTTGTTATCTTTTCTAATTCTTTTTTCACATTTAAAAGAAGGTGAATTTTATTATATTTGCTTCATCTCTTCCAGCTCCGCCAGTTTGAGGGGAAAGAAGAAAGTGAGGTACAAACCAGCTGGGAGAGCATATATAATGTCTTAACCTTTGCTTCAGTTCCTCGTTAATTTTTTTTGCACTTTCAACCACAAGAACAGTGCTAACCTTATAACGTGCGTGCATTTGGATTTCATTGAATGAAATGTCAGCTATGCATATCATCGAAAATTAATGAAATCATCAGCTTTAGCAGTCAAGTAGCTGCTTGACTATAATGAATCTTTGAAGCAATTGTTGACAACAATAAATTAGTTCCCCTATTAGATTTCTGATATGGTTACCGTATCCATATGGTAAAAGTTCACTTCACCAAAAACATATAAGACAAAATTCTCTTACAAAATGACATGCTAGACATAGATTCTCCATGCTTCTGTGCAGTCTAGTTTAACATTAAAATAACCAACCCATGCTTGCTGTATCTATCGCGTAAATAGTAATTTCATTAATCAACTATTTTGTTGTCTGCACCATTATGAAATTTGACAATATCATAAAAAGAGAACACTGCCTTTTGTTTGCATTCAGAAGATTAATAAAGCAAACTCTAACTTCATTATATAGCCAACATCACAAAGCTACAAAGAATGCATGACACATTCAACAAGGATAATATTAAGAGCATCACTGGACTAAAGCACAAGGATGCTACAAAAAATGCATAACACATTCAACAGGGAAAATATTAAGGGCATCATTTGGACTAAAGCACAAGAATCTTGATCCCTTGTTGACATTTTCTAGAATGGAAGATGAGACGGAACTCTTAGCTGAGAAGGCTTCGCCTGTATGAACCCTTTCTTACAAGCATTGCAAGTTATCTGCACAAAATTAGAGTTGATATGCCTTGTTGCACAATCTTTTACTAACTGAGCTGCATTAAATTCAGCAAACGCTTGCTCTCTGATCTTTCTTGCTTTTGTCATTTCCTGTTTAGCCATTTCAATCAAACACTTTGCTTGATGTCTCTTCTCTTCAGCCAATGCTTTCTCTTCCATGGCTACCCGTGATAGTTCACGGGCCTCATCTCTAAATCTAACAGCTTCTGATGGCAGCTCTTTAATAGCCATACTTTCCCTAAAATAACTGTTCCATCCATCATTGTACCACCCTGAGTAGTCTCTCTCATTTTCTGGTTCATGAATAAAACTACCAACATTTGAATGACTAGCATGATGATTTACTTCGGAAGCAGCATAACCAACATTGAAGAAGTTCGTCCCACTTGGGGAAGAAGTACTTGAAGAGAACAGTTCAAGCTCAAGGTTGTGGCAAGAACTTGTGGTGAAAGTACCATTGTTGTTTTGTCCATCAAAAGTTGAGTCCAAGAATTTCTGCCTAGGCATTTCAGGAGGGTTGCCATGGAGATTATTGTCTCTTAAAAACTCTGGGCCGAAAGAAGGACGAGGGAACATTGAAGCAGCTGATTTTGCAGGTAATTCATGGGACATGTATGTTTCCACGCGAGCTTTGCATGTATCTTGATGCTCAATGAAAGCTTCGACCCTGGAAATTAACCAAAATAAGGTAAAACAAAATTATGTCACTTGGGCAAGAAAGAAGATCAAAATGCATAAGATCCACTGGATAAGAACTTTGGGATATTGAAAGGTATTGATATACACTTGAGAGTAGCTCCTGCATGTTGAATAATTATTAATATAATATCTAGCAGGATTCTTCTTCCGAGATTTCAACAGAGAAAAATAACAGGCTTTTCGAATGGTGCCTTGTTCAAAATAGTATGATCCATAGATCAGAAAGCTGTAGTCACTGACGAAAAGCTATAAACACTATTTTAGAACAGACTACACAATCGACCATAACATAAAGTTGAAATTTTAGCTTTCTGATGATCAGTCTAGAGAACTTTCTTGGTTTCAAGATCATCCTGAAAGAAGACAAAAATAAAAGGAAAAACTGAAGAAACACACTAGCAATCTATGAAGAATATCATTGATCTTTTACTTAGTAATTAACATAAAAAGAATTGAATTGCAGAACCTGGAGAAAACACGACCGCAGTCACAAGAATGGCCTCTAGTACCACATATCTTGATATGAGCCTTGTAATCAGACTGAACAGCATAACCTTTTGAACATTTCTCACAAACCCATTGTTTATTATTGCTATGCTTTCTTCTAAAATGCTTCTTTATGCCCACTAGGTCACCTAGTGCGTGGCACGGGTTATGGTGCAGGCAAGTTGGCTCGGGGCAGACATACACTCGTTTTCTAGCTTCTTGTTTATCTTTCTTTAGTAGCTTCCAAGGAACCTTGTGGCGCCTCCGATGCATCTGGAGGTTCTGTTCTCTTTGGAAGCTTTGATTACAGATTTCGCAAACATATCGATCCGACTCCATTAACATCTCTGGTGTAAGATAAACAACTTCTGCATCAGGATCTACAAAACCCCATGAAAATTATATACATATGAAGCAAGTTAGCTAGACCAATTGATCACGAGTACAATTTTTGTGTCCAAATTGAATCTCCAAAAATTAAGGGATGTTTGTAAAACCAAACCTGGTGTTCCTGCAGGTTTTCTCTTCTTTTTTGTGATGAGCCCATCATTTGGGCAAGCAAAATCTTCAGAAGAAGGAAGGGAAAAGGACCGGCAAGACAGCATGAGAAAAATGATAGTACTTACCTTTTTGATGTTTTCTAAAACAATAGTAGTATGTTAGACTATCTAAGGGACAATTGATCAAAGGATGTGTTAATTTATTTGTTGTTGTACTGCATTTCTAGCTTGTTCGTGGCTAAGACCTAGCAGGTAGAGTCCTGGAGATGATAGATAGAGTCAAGAAAGAAAGGGTGGGGATGGGAAGAGAGAGGAAAAGGGTTGTATTGTTGTATGTAGCTGTATACTACTGTCATACTCCTACACCATTGAATCATCAAATATGAAATTTCAAAGGATTTATAGAGATAGAATGGACTGTAAGTACTGCTTTTGTACCGTAGCTGCTTGGTATAAAGACTTGTGGATCCATTATTATTAATCTGCATCCAAATCCAGGTGATTGGTTTTATTTTCTTCAGTCTGGATTTAGGAAAAATATTCTAGTGTCGTTTAGCCGCTAAAATTTGTGGTAATTTTTGTAAGAAAAATAGTAAGTTTGTTTATGAAATAATAAATTTTCTCAGAAAAATGGTAAATTTCATAAAATAGTATGCTAACCCCATGTTACCACATTCCATTTGGTTGGATCCACAATATTATTTTTTTTTTAGGAAATTATTTTCCTAGAAGAACATTTTACATGAAAAAAGTCATTTTTCCCTACAATCTTTCGGTGTTTGGATGAAAATGTGAAAAATGTTTTGAAATAGAGTTTTTAATTTACACTCATCAACTATATAAGTTGTTTTCAGTCAAAGGGAGGAAAATTGAAAAATATTTACACAATAAAATATTTTTTAACATTTGCCTCTAAGAGAAATTCTAAAAACATATTGTAAGAAAATATTTTAAGTCCAACCAAATAGAGGCTAACAGCCAGTTTGGGAATTTAGAATAGAAAAGAAAAAAAAAAGGTGAAAAGATAAGTTAGAAATGAAAAAAAAAAGACGGGAAATGATACAAGTTCTTTTCTAAGTTGTTTGGGAGTGTCGAAAGAGAAAAGAAAATGAGAGGATTTGTCGGTCAATAAAATTTTTGGTATAATCTTTCTAAGGACAATATTGTCATATTGAAATTTTTTTAGTTTTCTTTCCCTTTCCATCCAATTTTAGGCTGAACGTTTTTAAGCATGGACGGAAAAATTCATTCTTTCTAAATTCTTTCTTTTCGTTCCCACTTTCACTCTCAACCAATTGAATTGATGTTATATCATTCCAATTTCTTTCTTTTCTCTTCATTTTCTTCCTCACAAAATAGCAGTAAGTGAATTGCATTTTGCAGTTTTCACAGCGAACTGTGAAAAATTAATGGTCCAAGTACCAGTACTAGAGAATCAAACATGGGAGTTTAGCTACTCGTGATATCGAGCACAGAATACACTGGAAAGAAGGTGGAGATGGTTTAATGATTTCTTGAATTGTTAAACTCCCTAAAATGGAATTATTGGACCTCCAAATATTTAGGGCATACATAGAACGTGCACATAATAGAACAACGTTTGAGAATTGATTTTTGGCAGCCAGATTACTGTGAGTGAGTAATCAATTTACTGGTACTATAAAAAATTACCAGATTTATCACAGTCCCATGCCAAGTTGAAATCAACTGTTACTATTTCATATACCTCTTGAAAAAAGATTGCATCAATTTCAAAAATCAAGGTGAATTTACGTAGATAAATTTCAACAATCGAAAGATAAAAACATATATTATCATCTCTCTAAAGGTACTTATTTAAGGTCGTAAAAATTGTTTTAATTCGAACTCTTTTCTTTTCTCTGCTTAGTTCTTAGTGTTATGTAAAAAGATTTCTTATTGGTGGTCGATCTCAAAAATAGGCTAATAAGCTTGGTCAAAGTATCAAAGAAGAAGTATCATTTTATCAATTTAGATCTAAATTATGTAATGATTGGTTCTTGATCTAAGTCATAAAAAGCCAAAATTACACCACTCGAAAGCAAATTTGAATAAGAACAATGTAGGGGCCTTACACCCAGCGGTGATGAAAAGTACTGGAAACCAACAATTATTGCTATTGTCTTAAATCTGGAAAACGCTGAGGAAGAGAAATTTGTTTGCTTGTGAAATTTTAATCAACAATGCTTACAAAATTGCACTTTGTTTCTTGTGTTGAAAGGACGGCAAAGGATAGACGAGGTAGATTCTTTCTTACTCCTCTTACTACTACTACTCATGAGTCATGATGCATGCAGCATAATATCTCAAAAAGAATGAATGTCTTGCTCAGTAACAAACAATCCCCTTCATAGCCCACATCCACGAAATTTCACTATTTTCATTTCTCGGCTTCATGCATTATGATCATAATAATTGACTAGGACCAGCTAAGGTCAAGTTTTTGTTCATCAAAATTTGTTGTTTATAACGAATACATATGTTTGTAAACCTTAGTCACTCGAAACATAAAAGGTAGAAGGGTTCTATTGTATGGAATTGCTATTGTCACAAATAGTTTGAAACGATTGTCACTCGTTATCCGTCCAATTCTTGTTCCAGGTTTGTTATTGTAGCTTCTTTTCTTTTCGTTCTAATTGTAATATTTTTTTTGGTTTGAGTATCAAGCTTCTGTTCAAGGACTTGAATTTTATAATTCTATCCTGGAAAGATATTAGATAATTTTTTAAAAATTTTAATATTCTCTAAAAAATGAAAAATTTTGAAAAAAGACTGATTTTAGTTCATCAAATTGTTAAAGGAAATGAATAGAAGATCAAACAGTTAAAGTTCTACAACTCTACTCAGAAGTCTGAAAGTCGAATATCATCAACAACTCCTTTCCATTATAATACTGTAGGTCTAATTAAAAAAAATAAACTATTAAAACTCTCCTCCCTTGTTCTTGACCTCCTACCATGTGACCCAAACCCTATCTATGTTCCCACACCAATTCACTCAATATTTTGAGTAAAGTACTGACAAATATACAAATCCAAGATTCAAATCCAAGATTCAAATGAACCCAAATCCAAGCCATATTTAAGTGACATAATCTTCTTCCCCAGCGATTACTTGAGTGTTGGAGTTCTGCGGGTCTCACTTAAGTTAAGCGAAACCATTTTTATTAGTGTGCTTGTGAGGTTAGTTAACTAAAGTATCAAACTCAAAAACCTTAATCTAACTTCTAATCTAATATTTCCTTGAACTGAAAAAAAAAAAAAAAAAAAAAAAGAATCCGGGTCCAAACTTAAATGAGTAACAGAGCCAACATAGAGTATCTTTCCACGCACAACCGTGCAATCGTACGACACTTAAAAAAGTAATTTTGACTGCAAAAAAGAATTGATGCAGCACCGTCCACGCTGTAAAGCTCTTCTTTGAACAATCATTAATATGGCAACATGATGTCAAAAAAGGCTTGGTACCTTGCTGCAATTCAATCTCACACTACCATGCTTACCAAACAAAATTCAATCACTCTTATTGAAGACAATGTTGCGAAGAACAGTCCCAACATTTATACCTAAATAAATTGGCCAACCCCAAATTGGACTGACAAAAACGATGGAGCAAGCCAGCCTATACCCACCAAGAGAAAAAGGGGGAAAAAAGTTATTACGTTTTGATGTAGTTGCAATTTGGTTTTATTGATTCAATAGATATTTTTTTCTGTGAGATATGAAAGAAAATTTTGCCATTTTGGTCCATCATATTTTTGGAAAATTTTTTTTTTGTCCCTCACATTCAAAATTAGTCAAAATAGTCCTTCTAATAATAAAAAGTATGCCCAGTTGGTTCCCAAAGGTTATTTTCACTCAATTTTTTGGCAATTCATGGGACAAAATGAAAACACATTGTGTTTCAATTGACCAAAAGCTACAATTCCTTCATAGGTTCAACGATACAAATAGGACAGAATCTAACAGCACATTTTCATTAACAAATTTTTGTAGCACTAAAGAATTTTTATTTTTATTTTGAATACAGCTTCATATTTCTCACCACATTATATATGAAGCATGCTTCTATTTTTGCCTCTAAATTTACTGGAAAATTGAACGAAAAATGAGTTTTGGGATCAATTAGGCACATTTTTTATATCTCAGGAACTATTGTGGCTGATTTTGAATGCGATGGATTCTTCTGAAAAATGGAGGGACCAAATTGTTTAATTTACCAATATGAAACTGAAGGTTCCTACAAACATGTTTGATTGGACGTTTGTTTGAATAATTTTATTGTATCAATGTCCAAGCATGAAAATACCGAGAGTGACGAGGTGGTGCATGGTTAATTAGCTAATAATAATGATAATAATAAATGTGGAAACCAAAGAAACAACTAGTAATAATGTTCTGGTACATAATGTTTAATTTTAAAAATCTTAGGCAGGATATACAAAATAAAGGTCAACGTGACATTCAGGCCCTGGGCTGATGCTACATAAAGTCACGAATCCAGCTGTTTTCCTGCGTACGAAAAATTTAAGGATAGCGTTAGGTTTATTGTCAGGTTCTTTAAAACTGTCGATGATTGTCCTGAATTTTCTTCCATATTATATGATCCACGTTTTATAGACTTTCCTCCGAAAAAAAAAATGAAGAAGAAGAAGAATCTATACACATGATACAACTAAAAGAGTCAATCGAAATATATGCTAGCTTAAAGGGTCCACAAAAAAGGCCAATATTGTTAAAAAAGAATTCTTTTCATGGCATTGATGGCATATTATGTAGTTATTCTTGGTGGTTTGATTGAATCCAACCGTATCAGAAATGTTAAAATGATCACACCGCAATATCCAAGGTGAATTTACTTTGCAACTGTAATTTGATTTGTCCATATATTGAAAGAGTAGTCTTCTATACCCCTTATATAGTCAGATTAACTGAGGGTCCAAACATCTGATGTGTTTTGTTTTTATTTATTTTCTATTTTGGGAACACCACAATAAAGCTACAGTAATGATGAGTCTGGCCGGCCAAGCAGCGAGGAATGTAGTTTGTTTGTCGATACTTATCAGCTATCATATTTGTATTAATTAACTTGTAATGGACCAGCAAGACTTGCCATATAATGCCAGCATTACTTTTCACAATGATGTTTCAGACGATAGCGATCTTCATAGCTGTAGTGGCCTCAATATGAATGTGCACAAGTCGGTCATTTATGGTTCAAATAGACCTTCAAACAACCTTGCATAGCATGGAAGAAGGTGCAAAGCAACCCATCCTCACACAACAAGCTCGAGTTTCAGAACATCAATTCAACTCAAGTCTTACAAAGCATATCATGAAGCATGAAGCATGAAGCATGAAGCTTTGGCTCAAACAGAATACAGGGCTTTGTAACTACTCGGTACAATGGTTTGCTTATTCATTCAACATCTAAATTTTCAACTCAACAAAAAGAAAACAAAATGGCCACTTTTTCAGGCTGAGAGATATAAGGTGGCCATGAACATTTTACTTCTGATGTCAGAACTATAGGTTATCGACAAGAACTGCAGCTAAAAGTACTCTTTTCAACAAGGAAAAATGGAATTTATGCTGACCAAGAGTCTGTGTGTAAGAAATGCCGATGATGTTGATGTAGGAGCAACTCAATTACTCGTCAGGAACCTTAAAAAATGTATATGAAAGGATCAAATTATTGATACCATCCATCCTAGGATCAGTTTCAAACTCCGGGTCTATGTAGAAGAACACCTGCAAATGTAAGTTATACCAAGAAGGATTAGGTTCAGAGAGTAACTGAAGACAGCCAGTTATAATGCTTGAAAATACAACTCTACTCACCGGCATGTCAATTTGTTCCCCAGGAAGCAGTCGCTGTTCCTCGAAGCAAAAACATTGTATTTTGTTGAAATAAACTGCAGCCTGGAAGTGGCAACGTCAATTACAAAACTTGAATTTTACCTCATCCCACAACCATAAATAACTAATTTACAGTGCAGGGAAATCATCATTCATCACTGTAAATAACTAAAACAAGCTTTGATCGGAAAAAGGAAATATTTGAAGGAGCAAAATCACAATGAAAAGGAACCTAGTCTGAAGAAGTTATGTCATACCTAGCATTCCAGACAATTAGTGGTTAATACAAATGATACTTGGAAAACAACTTGCATGCTTAAATTTAGGACTTCGATAACATTATGCAGGGCACTAATTCATGCCTACAAAGTTTAATGAAATTTCTGTTTTACCAAAAAATAAATTCAACTAGGGCCTCCAAAAAGTCGCTTTATACAAGCACATGATGGTTAGATGTGAACCTCCTTAACCCGTCCAATCTCTTGTTCATTTTCTACAATGTCAATATTTATCTAAGCACCAATGACAGAAACCGAAAAGAAGGGAAGAGAAACTATAACATTTGAAATGGTTATCAAAATATGTGAAACTAGACAGCTAGAAGTTTACCTCGCATTTGATTCGTGTGGGCAAAATGCAAAGACTCATTGCATTTGAGGGTAACAGAAGCCAATCACAAAATAAAATGACCACAATGTTGACAAAAGTTCTTACAAGTACTAATGCCAATGTTAAAATTCCAAATGACATAAGGTTGAACAATCAAAGTTATCAGCCTACTAAAGCAATCAGATATAAGTCAGTCATTGTTAAAGAACAGCAACAAATGGAGAATGGTAAAGTATCCTGAATTGACTATTTGATCAATAAATTTGATCATTTTTGTATTCTGCTTCTTAAACAAAAATGATAGCTTATCAGATTGAAAATGAAACATGCATTAAGCCAACAGAGACATAACTTTAATGCAAAGCTCAAGATTCAAAACTATATCACATAGTTAGAAATTTATACCTTTTAAACTAGTTATGTTCTGCCATTATTTTTGTATCGGGTGTGACAAATAGCGATAGGGCATACTTGATTTATTGCCAGCCAAATCTATGCAAGTGCTTATACTTGACTTCATATATACACAGATGTTGACATGGTCCACAGAAACATGACCATAAGACTAAATAAAGCCCTGTATTAACATCTTTTCCAGGTATTGAGAAATGCACCTTCATGGGTGTGACATTGTAGGTGGATACACCGGTTATTGGAGTTGAACTTCGATTTTCAGCAGTGTAAAAGGCAAGGGCACTCTCCCCTGGCTTGACTCTTACCTACAATATATACCACAAGCATTACAGTACAACCAAACGAATGCCACTCATTTAACAACTAACTTATAAGGCACACAGGCATTCCATGAGCCATGTTAGATAAAAAGGTACAAGGCCACCTCTCTTTGTGTTGGAACAAATTTCCAAGGCATTCCATCGGCCACATCAGCATTGAATTGCACAACGATCTCTCTGTTCACATAATTGAATAATTCATTTGGTAACCGCAGAAAGTGGTGAATTTAGTGATCTTGCAACATCTTATTATGCTAATTTGAGGTTATCTATGGCACACAAATAACAGATGGGACAAGTCATGATAAAGAACCGGATCATGACATCCAAACCTCATGCAATGAGCAACGGACTGACGGTATCAACAAAAGTGTAAGATGGTGAATTAGAGCCATCCAACTACACTCTAGAAATGCCAAAAATTCTGCATAGATAGCAAAATTTTGTCCTTATAATCCACTATTCTTGTTTATTTGTTACATTGTCACTCCATTGTCAATTGTGTTAGCTCATTGGAACATTCAATTCAGAAATAGCAACAAAAGTGCCTAGAATTAACTTGAACTAACAAAAATTCATAAATGGAAAGAGAAGAAAGTCAATTCTATCATTATGCCATTGAAAATCAGAGAACAAAAAGCTGCATCATTTGACAGATAAATACTAAACCTGGTAGTGACAGTTCCATCTTTAGCATGGCGAGCAATTTTTTCTTCAACACTCTGTAAGTTAACAAAATGCCACAGTTTAAAAGGCTGTTTTTGAAGCTTAATGAATGACCTATAATCACCATAATGTTAACTCACCTCACGGCGTTGAACTGTACCCCCATAACCTGTAGCTTGACAGAATCTCCTATAAAGAGGAACCGCAGCATAACTCAGTCCCACCATAGCAAAAACCAATCCTGTCAAGTACATTAAGATCTTCCGCGACTTCTGCTCCGTTTTAGCATGAGTCGAATAGCAGCAACGAGGACTAACCAAAGTATAAGATATCCCTAAACTATGATTCCTCAAGGGCAACAGGCCACCACATTTACTAAACAGCAACCTGTTCACCTCATATCTTGCCACTAAACAATCTAAACTCTGGCCTTGTGAACCAAAACTACGCCTATATCTAACGTTGTTAGTTCCGATTCCAACAGAATTATAACTTGCCCCAATAGCTCCAGTAAAGTTCCTGGACAGTCATAAAGACACAACCTTTTCCTCAGAAAAAGGGGGAAAAAACAATCTTTCCAGAAAAGATGCAGATAAACATAAAATTAACACACAACACCAAATAATTAAACAATATTTCACAAAGGGCTATTGGAAACGAATAACAAATTGAAGGTTAGATACCTGGAAACAGATTTAAGGTAGGGGAAGAAAAGGGTTCCTCTAGAAAGTCTTGATAGTGACATGTTCAAATAGATTAGACTGTAACAAGAAATTCACATAAATATAGTCAATAGCTGTTTTATCAGCTAAATTTTCTGACTAACATGAGAGAAATATACCAACCTGGAAAGTGGAAAACTGTGAAAGTTAAATCCTCGGAGTAAATTAATTGAATGAGATGAGTAGAGTGGAGTGGACTGCTTGTGTTTTCGGGAGTATGATTCCAGCGTTTACATGGGTTTTTGGACTTGCGCCGGTGTGAAAATCAGAGGACAGTGAGAGATTTGAGAGAGGGGAGATGAAAAAGGTAAATTTAAAAAATTGAGGGTTTAAATTTGTATTTTCCAACTTCGGGGAGGGGAACCGCAATTTTGATATATTGCCCGGTTGACTTTACCACAAAAAACATTTTTCTGGATGAAATTTTAGGAAAATGACGCATGCACTCTACATTCTTATGATATAGTCTCTTATAATACGCTCTCAAATTAGTAAAATTAATTTCTTGAAAATCGATGAATTTAATATAGATTTTTGTCCAAAATGACTTGGCAAAAAATAATGATACAATATCTTGTGATACACTCTCAAAGTAGTAAAATTAATTTCTTGAAAATTGATGAATTTAATTTAGATTTTTGTCCTAAATGACTAGGCAAAAAATAAAGAATCGATTTTCATAAATATAACTTTAGAATTAATTTACTAAAAATAAAAAATTTCACCTAGAGTTTGGTTTTTTTTTTTGGGGACAAGTAAGAAGAAGGTAGAAGAGATTATTACATGCAATTTTTTTTTGTTTTTCATTTTAATTTAACATTAAATTAAATTTTTTGTTTAAATTCCCCTTTGCGTCTTCTCAAAAATTGTCCCATTGATGGTTACTCAACCATCTAATAAGGCTTTTTTCTGTTACTTCTCTTTTTTTGTAGTTCACATGGGACTAGAATGGGCACGGGACAAGAAGTGCTGCGGATAGTGCTTTTAATGAACCGGCTCACGAAAGCTCGAATTCGGTTTGTTCGAATAGTCAAACAAGCTGAACTTGAATAAGGATTTGAACTCGTTTATTAAATGAACGAACTCGAATACTATTTGCGAACGCTAGTTTGTGTTCGTGAACATAAGTAATAGTGTCTTTTCACATTATTTTTAAAATAAAAATATTCGAACTCAATCGAACTTTGTTCGATTACGTAAAAATCGAGTTCGATCGAGCTTTGTTTGGTTGTGTTAAATGAGTCGAGCTCGTTCGAACTTATTCGAACTCGATTCGTTTATGTTAAACGTGCCGAATCGAATTTGATCTCGAGCATATGTTTTATTTGACGAGCCGAGTTCGAACACAAATATTAATTCGTTTAATAATCGAGTCGAGCCGAGTCAGTTCGTTTATTAAACGAACAGAATCTAAACAAGTACTCCCCCCATCAAGTACTCCCCCCTTGATAATTCTATAAATAAATTTCCACTCATTTTATTGGGTGTGGCGTCAATATAAAAAGATTCTACATTAAGAAGTCTCTAGATAAGAATATTTATTTTAACTCTTTAATTTACTTGTATAGTCTTTATTTTATACTAGAGTACCTGTGTTAGGTATTTCCGAGTCCATGTAACATAGATGTAGAGTAGTTGTAACGTAAGAGAGATTTGTAGTTAATTTTGTTGAGGATTTTGATGTCAAAAATTGATTTGAAGCTGGTGGTTCTGTTCTGTTGGCTAAAATATTGAGCACCCCACAATCATTGAAGAAGAAAGTTTGGTTCTTTAGCATTGAACAGCATGAAGAAGAATGTTTTTACACATGAAAAAAAAGGATGAAGAACTAACGAGAAAATAGAGTTCTTTTTCCGGAAATAATATCAACTGCGCATAAGTCTATTGTTTAAGAAGGGGAGATTCTGCAAAGTTCCTGTATTGATGCTTCAGGTTTTCTAGAAACTAAATGGAAGGCAACTTAGAAAAGATGTAGTATATCTTTATAGAATAGTGACCCTGATTTGGTCTGATGACTAACTGGTTGGCTCATGTTATTATGTGATTGCGCAGTTTCTCGAGTTGTTAAAGAACATTTTTCCATCTTAAAATTAATGTTGTAAGTAGATTGACTCGTAAATTTTATTAATTAGTTTAAATTTTTTTTAAATTTTGATGTGAAATTTCGTTTCTTTAACACTCCTTTCACACTTAACTTTAAATTAACGAGAGTTTAGAAACAAACCAAATCGCGTGTGGAACTAACTTGGGATTTTGTTTCTTAACATGAGCAGATAGAAGGTACTAGCGGACTTGGCATGAGCTTGTAGTTAGACAACATCAACAAGGATTACAATGACATTTTAGACAACATCAACAAGGATTACAAAGACATGAATTTTCAAAGGAGAAAATGTAATCTAAAGCCGCATTGCACAAGGCATTCATCAATAAATCAATAATCTTGCTTGTTAGCGTATTCAGCCAACTAGTTCAAAGAAGGCCAATCAGAAAGTCCCTAACCATCAACACTGTGGGCAGTACCATATATCGGGCTTTGCAATTTTATCTGTACGATCTTCATTAAAGTAAGTAGTTCCTCTTCAACAGGAATTATTTCAATCTCACCAATGTCCTGTAGATTGATTGCAACCTTTCTGATCTAAACAATTCTGCCAAAGTTCCAAATTCTTTTTTGGTTTTTTGTCGCCATTAACTCGTAAAGACTTCGTTTACTGCTAAAATTCACCAAAAAGAAATTCCTCGGCAAGTGTCCTTTGGTTTGTGGAGAAATTGACTACTTGAAGGCGTGCAAGGACACTTTTTACCGTTGTTCTAGGACTCTGATTGCTTAGTGGTAAACTAAACAAATTGAAAGTAAACAACTTTCCTATATATTTAATTCTTATTTTGTGAAAAAACATATTTTGATGTTTGGCGGGTTGGAATGTTAGGAATTGATTCTATATAGTTGAAATTATAAAGGAGGAAAAAAAATGTGGAGGGGGAGAGGTAAGAAAGAATGCTACGCAAAAAAAAATCCAAAGAATCCAAGTGTTTTACTTGTTAATTGATTAGTGTTACACTGATAATATTTTTTATTAAAAGAAATAGACATATTTATAGGGTTAAACTGGTGGATGTTTCTTGAACAAAATTTGGCCCTTTCCAAAGGTGTTGTTGGCCATTGGCAATAGGGTAACCCGAACAGGTATCAGATGCACTTTGTATCGTGTGATATACTACTACCAATGCCTTGTTACCAAATATTATAAGTTATGGCTCACTATTATTGCGTGAAAATAAATTAATAGTTCTTATATTACATGTCAATCAGGGGTATAATCGAATCAAATCGAGCTGAGCCTGAATAGTACCGAACTCAAGCTCGAGCTCGTTAATATGACTGTTGCTTGAGATCGATTTTGAACTTGATCGAATTTATAATTCGAAACTTGGAACTTGGTTTGTTAATTTTAGGGAGAGTTGAGCTCGACTTGGGATCACTTGTGAAAATGTAATCGAGCTTGAACTCGAGCTCGTACTTGAAATTCATGTCTAATTACTACGGATAAATTAGTAATTTTATATATAGAACAATATATATATATATATATATATTTCGAGTTGTTCGAATTCGAGCTCGTTTAGTTTGCAAGCTACTCGAGCTCGACTCGAGTTCGGTCAACACTGAGTTCAAGTCAAATAGTAGACCAAACTATTTGCGAGTCGTTATCACCCATAGTGCCAATGCACATGCCCATTTTATATTTTCCCATGTAATTCTACCATGCGCCTACAAAGTGCATATTGAAATAGATTTGATAACAGAACGCCCTTCCCTGTTAGAAATTGAAGTCTATTACATACAGATATCAGTTTTGTACACACAATTTGGTGAATACAAATATAAATATTTATTAAATTATTTGTAAAAATTCTGATATTTTAATAAATAGTCCCTACCCCCACGTGTTGGCAAATGCACATGTGTGGATGACCATAAAAAAATATAAAATGCACTACATGCATTAAAATTAATAATTTATCTTTATGATATAATAATGGGTCATAATTTATTATATAGGGATGTATAATTATTTTTAATGCATCAATTAACATACCACGTGATCGCTATTACGTAATATTTGCTCGATAGTCACCAATAAATGGTGACATCCACATTTCAATTAGTGCCAAAAACACGCAACAAAAACACAGCACGTAGTACCTACAGGGATAATCACCTATCAATAGTGACGTCGACACTTCAATTAGTGCCAAAAACACACAGTTACGGACGCCATTGTTGTGATCAGACGGCTGCGGGAGTATCTGAGAACTCTAGGGCCGTCGTTTATGTGGAATACCCCCGGATTGTAGTAGACAACCAAGACAATAAATGTACTTCTCAAGAACAGTAAGAAAACATCACTATTTGACCTATTTTCAAACGTTTGATTAGCGCTGTTCTTTCTCCCACTCATCATATACAGCAGCTCCTTATGCATCATCATCTCCTCCTCGACTGCGGCAACGGATCAAAGCCGCTCTCTCCCAGAATATTCCTCTGCTTCGCATTGCAACTAGGAATACAGCTCGTCATCTCCGCATCTGGGCCCGTTGTGGCTCCCCTCTCCGAACTCTTCTTGCCGTTTCCGTAAGAATTACTACAAACATCACTTCCTTCTTTTCTCTTTTTTGGGTTTTTTTTTTTATATTCAAATTTTACTTGGTTTTAGTTTATCTTTTCCCTTGCTTGATTCTTTGCTTTTATTCTAGCTGAGGAAAATAAATTTGGCACAAGAAAATGTTAAACATGAATTTACTGAATCTTTTTTTTTTTTTCCCAAAAAAGTAAAATTAACTTGTTGACTGTTTCTTCATCTTTTCTTGTCTTTCTTGTCTTTAGGATTTTGCTTTTAATTGGACTTTTTAAGCTATTAGTTATTGGTTAGCTGTGAATTTGGAATTTAAAGGTGATGTAAAACATGATTAAATGAATCCCTTTTCTCAAGATTGGATTTTTGATTGGTTTATTTTCGCAGAGTTAATTAGAATCCCCTGGACGAGGAGCTGATCATTGTCCAGTTTGTTTTTTATTTCTGTCTTTCAAGGACCATATGGCTTGTACTGTATTTGTTGGGTAGATGGGTAAGCTAGAATGACTCAAAAGTTTTTGTATCAGGTTAAATTATCTTGAAAGGTGTAAAAAATTGGGGATGATTTTGTATTTATACTAACATGCTGATAACATAGTATTCTGCAAGTTTACGAACTATGATCAAAGTAAGATAAAAGGTTTTGCTCTGCATTCCATTGAAGGAGCTTAAGTACCATATTCTTGCAGCTTATTTCTGAAAGAATAGTTAATCTTTGGTATCGGATATTTTGAACTTTTTACTAAGTTGAAAATCTCAATACATCATTATTGATAGCTCTTGTGGGGCTGGTGATTGCTGCAGGTTGGTACAATTGCTCTTCTCACTTTGACTGTGTTTCTAGTTTTTATGTTTTTAATTGCTGCTGCAACTGTAAATGCAACTGTGATCTCTCTTCATGCGTCATTAGCAGCAGCTGGAGGATTCTTGGCTATTTTCTTTGCTTTTTGCCATTTACATTGGTGCATTTTTGGTAGCTGGTTTGTTATTTCTGCTTCAACTATTTTAGCAATTATTGGTGCTGTTATTACCACAGGTAGACCTTTTAGAGTTCAAGTCCCACTCTCTTGCCTTCTCTTTTAGAAACAGACGCACTGAATGAGCTTATCCTCCTTTTGTTATTTAAACATTTTCATACTTGTCTATGAGCTTAAATGCAACAAATTAAATAGTGCCTACCTTAGGTTTCTGGTGCTTAAGTATTCATTGGAAATTTATAGCTTCTGTTATTTTGACCTCCTTGTGCTTATCAGGGATTTGATGATCATTTAATAGCACTTCCAATTGCCAGTAATTTCTTGCATTTACTTAAAATATCCTGTGCACTGTGGTTATATGTGTATATGCATGTGCCCGGATGTCATCTTTACTAGGAGATGATGTTCTGCAAAGGAAGGAGATTTGGACATAGCTATATTATTTCACCCATTTCCTTATTATAGATTTTATGCAGAAAATTAGCCCCAACCCCTTCATGGGAATGAATTTTTTTGTTTTTTTAGAGTGGATTTGGAATTTCAAAGAGCGTGGTCTGCCTATGAGCCTACAAATATAGGATCCAAAAGACTTATGGTTGAACTCAGGCAACAAATTATGTATTTATAGATGAATATTCTCTGCTGTTAGACTATTCATAGTTTGTGTTATGTTTTGGCACAATGTCCTGCCCTAGTGAGGAGTTCATCAAGTTATAACAATATCTTTTGACCAGTTTGGCTGATCCATTAACATAGTCAGGAAAATCCATGCATTTTGGATCAGCTGTGATAGCTCTTTTTAAGTCCTAAAAGGCTCTTCCTGTACTTTTGTCCGTTACCTAATTTATTAACTCTTTCAAAACAAAAATTACATAATGGCTGTAGCAATTTTCCCTTGAACCAATATACTGTACTATAAGGAATCAACTTAATAATGGCATTCTAAGAGACTGATTAAATTTTCAGAATCATTCTTAATCAGGAGCGATCATAAGTCTAAAATTTTCCTCATATTTAACACTTTAGATATGTCGAATGTGCTCCAGAAAAAATATGGTCTACAGGCATTTGCACTTACTACCGCTTCGAACCTCAATTAGACTCTTATTTGCAGCTGATTTAATTGGAAAAGCTAGTGTAACCAATTTGTCCTTTTGTGATTATCTTTCTGTAATTATTCGTGTCACAGAACCATTTTTTCACTGGATCTGGGTCAGTTCGGCCAAACCACATGATTTTGTTGTATCACTCTTTCTTTCTGTCATATAATTCATTGATTTGTGCTTAAAAGGTTTGATTTGGCTTTTTCTTTCTCCTGCAATGCATCAGTGAACTAGGAAATTAAGGATTTCTGCTGTTAGCTGAAGTTAAAAATAAGAATTTTGCTTCAGATTGTAATGATCTTTCTGTTGTTTAAATATATGAAGATATTTTTTATTTGTGTCTTTGCTCATCAGGTTGGATAGGATTGTTTTTGACCATATGGCTAGCAACACGGAAGGGGGGTAAGTCTAGCAAAGCAATCCTTGCGCATGACAGGGTCAGTGGTTTCTGCTTATTCTTCTGCCCGATACGCTCAGCACATTCGTGAATCAAACAAGTTAGTGGATTGATGATATATTATAGATATAACTCGAATGATCTATGTTGTTGCATGCTGTAGCGTATATCCGTGGTACCGTAGCTTTGTAGGAAGTATATAGAGTGGTGATACTGTTGCTCTTTAGTTTTGCTTTTTGTGCAAATATGGAAGAAATTAAAAAAAAAAATTTTGCAGTTTTTTGTTGTACTTTATATGAGTATATTCCTTGCATTAATATTTTTTATAGCATGCACAAGGATGTTGCTATAATAATAGTGTTCGCTTGTTATACTTGTTCCTACATTTATTGCCATTGTAATTTGTTAATTCTCTACATCACTGTAAAAGATATGTGGTCTAATTAGGTACACTAATAAATTAATGAATGACTGAGAATCTCATCTTACTGTATCATTTCTTGTTTTGAATTCATTAATGAATGGCTTTTCATAGAATTCAGAAGAGTTCCAACTTCCGCCTGCAAATATATCTGTCTTTTGCCTATATAACATGGGAAATACGAGGGAGATATTCAAGTACATAAATTGTTGCATAAGCATTTTTGTTAGATTATAGTTCCAGTTAGGTGCTTCAATGCTGATCACAGCTTAGTGCAATCCTCCATACACTTCCCAAGGGTCAAGTATATCTACCTTCTGCATGTGAACAGGGGAAATATGAGGGCAAGAGAAAGGGCTGTTTCATATATTGTCTACCTTTTGCATGTTAACAGGGGAAATACGAGGGCAAGAGAAAGGGCTGGATGTTCATATATTGTTGCATAATCTTGTTACTAAGATTTGGTTCCATCCAGTTTAACAAGTTCTGATCAAGATTTGCTGGATCAGTTGTGATCACATTTTTATGCAGTGTTCCTAGACTTACTATGGCTAACTATCAGATCTGAATTGGCAGGTAGGTTGACATAAATTTGCTAGTCGGACACAAAAACACAATTTGAATGCAATGTCTTGCCAACATGTAGGCAAGCCACTCTCCAAACAAACGAGGTCTGCATCTCATTTGTATTTACTTACATTGGGAGTTGTCAGAACAGGTACTCAAAAGAATATGGCATGTCCCATTGCCTGATGAGAAGCCTCTAGTGATATGTAAAATACCTCGAATGGAAGGATCACTTGCTGCTTCCACAGTATTTTAAGGACTCGCCAAGTGGCAAGTAATAACCAGCAGTATATAGAAGAAAGGACAATAATGGGAGCTTTGAAACCTGAGGGGGCAAGTGGAGATGCATTTGGAGTTATGTTAATTGTTAATGTTACTATTTGCTTTTATGACTGAAATCTGAGGGACATCAGATCTACGGTTAGAGATGGCATAGAGTCAGTAACGGTGAAGAACCAATGTTGGGGGACTGTCCAACATGGTTTTCAAAAAATGCTGTTGTCTTTAATAGCAGAAATGAACATTTTTGTGATTGAAATAAACAAGCAATCCATCTTTATCTTTGCGAATTTCATTGAAAGTTTAATAAGAAAACTGTCTGACAGTACGTACCCCAAAAAAAAAAAAAAAAAAGAAGAAGAAGAACAGTGCGACTAATGCAGTGATACTAACTTGGTATTTGCCCATATTAACTTTTCAAATTTGGTTTAATTTAGCCATCAGCCGTCTAACTGATTCGGTCTGCACAACAATGACAAAGGCAACATGTTACTTTTTGGGATAATTTTAGAAACTTTCCCTAAGGTTTCTAATAATTTCACTTGGCACCACCAAGGCTCTCTCCCATTTTGACTTTTAATGTAACAAGATCAACAGCTAAAATCATACAAGATAATAAAAAGTATTTTTCTTATCCAAATTTACCCTTTCATGACTCATGAAATGTGCTGAAAAAAGAGTCAATTTGATTTTAAAAAATTACTTATCGCAAGCTGATAGGTTTTAACAAAGTTATTGGGAGAACTAAAAATAATTTGATGCTTGAAAATACTAAGAAAAAGTTTGCTTGAGCAAATTAAGACATTCAATTTTAGATGTTGTGAAGTGTGATAAAGTGGAGAACATCATTATTGCTAATTGAGAATAATTTTTTACCTTTTCTTTTGCTTTCGTAATTTTAAGCCCTTTTAAAAAGTTCAGTTATTTCAGTTTCTTGTGAGTCCAAGTATTTTCAAGTATCAGATTTAGACATCTAATTCTCTCCATGATTTTGTTTTAGTCTATTTAGTTCTTTGCAGCTTATCGTAAGTAAATTTATATAATCACCTCTTTCCTTTTTCGTGTATTCTTAAGTCAATTTTTAGTTTTTTTTATGAGCCATGAAAATACTTTTAGCATTTTATACCAATCTTTTATACATACGGACTTACTTTGTTAAGTTGAAACTCAAAATAGGAGGTAATTATAATATTAGAAATCTTAGAGGAGCCAAATGAAATTGTCAGAAATCTCATGCTGGGTGTATGAAATTATTTCTTACTTTTTTGATGATTATATTTGAGGAAATTATTCCATGGCTGCTTTATGAAATAGAACCAATACTGAAGTATGCCATATTGTGGCGAGGCCAGATTAGTTCCAAAATTTCAGTTATGAGCTCTTATTTTCTTTAATTTTTTTTCTCAAAAACATCTTGCATGCATCTCGCAAATCTATGTATGAAAAAATAGTTAATGGCATTTGTTGGGAAAAAAATAATAAAAAGAGTTATATAACACACTTTTCGAAAAACTTTATTGGTTGTATATGTTGAAAACAAAAATTTTTCCCCAAACTTCACTTTCCCAATGTAAAATTTATATTAAGTTATTGGTCATATAACTTTCATAAATACGGATTTTGGCTTTCGTATTAAATAAAAAGATTACAATATTGACAGAAATATTCAAAAAAATTCACCTTTTTTTCTTCAACATGAACTCGTGCACTTGTGAGCTCAAGTTTTCAATAACATTAAGGGAAAAAAAAGTCATCTATTAGGTATAATCAATTGCTTCTTCTATCACACCATAATTGAAGTGGCCTAAAATGTTGAATTTTAATCATCAATCAAATGGGACTCAGACAGCTAGCCTCCATTTTGGAGCTTGTTCTTTGTTGACAATTTTTAGCAACATACTCATTTCATTTTCTTTATAATGACTTCATCATACGCTAAAGTAGAAAATCCAAACGATCTTCCTTTGTTTTTTTTTTTTCCCTCTTTTCCTTCAAAGGAAGTTTTAGCATTCTCTTACATGAAAAATAATTTCCCATTTCGACCACCCTAAGAAAAATGTATAATTCTTCTGTAGATGGAATGTTTCTCCTCACTAGTTCACTTTCCTTTCATTGGCAAACCTTTTCTTTTATATTTGAATTTCATGTTACAAAACAAAACTTTAAGTTTACATGCATGTATGTCCCAATACAATGATGCATTATCAGGACCAGTTGAAAAATTTACAAGTGAATTATCAAAATCCAGGTAAATATTTCTCAATTTTTTCCTTCTTGAATTATCAAAATCTAGGTAAATATTTCTCATTTTCTTTCCTTCTATGAATGGAGGTAAGACCTCTGTTCCTTTACATGAATTGGACTAACTTGCAAGTTCATATCCTCTTCATATGGTGAATGCCAATCTCTCAGTTGTTTCTTTAATACATTATACGGTGTAAGTAATAAAAGTTCATGTAAATATCTGACAAAGCTCAATACGCAACAGTGTAATCCACCAAACCATCTCCTAACTCAAATATTTTTGTTTATTCCTATCTTAATTAATAGAGAGACATTTAATTAAATTCCCATTGGCTGTCTGATTTTTGGCACCTTGCTTTCCGAATATGCCACCAGAAAATGCCACTGATTTAAAGAGAGGAAAGAGAAATCGGCAGGTGACGGTGGTGATTTAGGGGATGAAAAGAGAAAGGAGAGAGAAGGTGTTTTGTGCTGGGGGGGGGGGGGGGTGGTTGGTATGGGAAGAAAGGAAGAAAAAGAAACTACAGTAATAATTAAGCCAAGAAAAAAAAAAAAAGGAAAAATTGATGGCCACGTCCACGTCCAATGAAAAAGATAACATGCATGCAAAAGTAGGAAGGGCCAATTTAATTTTTCTCTTTAGCAGTAGTATCTCTTTTATATATTATGCCTTCATTCCATTCACAAAAACAAAATCCAGCAAAAGCTTGCAGAATCAATATGGGGATATCCCATCATGCATGCTCTTTTTCAACCCAATCTGGTCTCCCTAAAGTGAACTCCAAGCTCGGATTTTTACGTTCAAGACTTGGAATTAAATAGCTATTCGGTCGAGAAGAATCACATTCCTGCATTATGTTCCATATAATGGGGTTTCAATGAAGAAAACACCGATCGAAATTACACCTAATATCAAGAATTTCGAGGTTTTTTCAGACCTTGAAATTCTGAAATTTAGCACGTTCGATAAAGTAAACTCAAGGAGAGTACCTGTATATGGTGTCCTGATCTTTGTTCTAATGGAATGGATGAGGATGGTCTGAGCCCATTTGCATCACCATAGGCCTCTCTGCTGCTGAATAATTTCAAGAGAACATTTTGTTAGTCAAGTGCTACAACAAATTTTTAGGCCAAGTGCTACAACTAATTAGCTAAGTAATGTATACACAGGATGAAGAATGTGTTTGTGTGTGAACGATCTTTATTTATGTTCTGTAGTTTAGATCTGTGCACTAAACTACAAGGAAAGTGCAATGTGTAAACAAGTGGACAGCTACTACACTTTTATTGCACATAGAAAAGTGATAAATTTACATACATCTTTAAAATTTTCAAACACAAATGTATTGCTGGTAAAACAATTCTCAGTAAATTTATGAACTTTCTCTTTCGCTGCACTTAATCAGTGCAAATTTAGAGAACCGTATATTTGGATAATGAATCGTGAGTAATCTGCATTTCAACCAAGAAATCATCGGAGGACAATAAAATAAAAACACACTTTTCAGATATCTGAACCGAAGATTGTTGCAAACTTCTTTGCATCATTAAATCTGTGGAGATTCCATGTCAAGATAGCGCATATATTCTTGTTGTCATTGTCCGTAAAGTAACCAAAACTGACAAAAGCTTGAAACAGATAGAGTTCCACCTTATGCAGCTCAAAGAACAAAGGAAAAGCTGGAAAAACTTAAAAAAGGAAAAGTTATGATATTTATCATATTCGTTTCCTGCTCTTTAGCGTAAAACTGGAGCATCTCAATTGTTGAATCCTTGGAATTTCCAGAAATTCAATCAAGAGGGCTTGCAAATGACAATTTCCCGATAAAACCAATTCAACAATTCATAACTAAGAAATTCAAATGTAGCACATTCAAGTTTTCAACTTAAATCTATGTACTGATCAAGTTGATATTTTCGAAGCATCAAATAAATATTGGCGATCCTGAAATACCTGAAAAGTTATATGCAAGAACCTAGGCAACATTTAAATGTGGGTTTGCATCAAAAGACACCAAGAGTTATTACTTTATTTTGGAGTTCACATATGAAGATGTTAAAGTCATTCAAAGGTAATAATGTATTCTGCAAGTACATAACATTTTGCCTTATAAGAATCTATATTTTGGCACAATAGTTTAGGCCATTTTGGGCCTTTTATTTCAATGGAAGACTCACTACTTTCACTAATTTTTGGACTAAAAAGCAAACTGAATATCGTACAGTCTAGACTGGAAATGACTTAACCAAACAAAGCCGAAAGTAGTATTGTCAGCCTATAAAAATTGCAGCCACTCATTGAACGTATTGCATTGCAAGTCTCATGCCAGTGTTAGTTCAAAAAGCTAAAATAAATGGAATAATCATGTATGTGACCAAATAATGCAGTAACCACGTAGAAATATGAAATATTGCACGATTGGAGCTAAGAATTTTCCTATTATATTAATTTGAACTTGAAATCATGAAAATATACAATCAGTTGGTGCAAGATAAATTATGAGACAAGCACTCTTCTAAAATCTGGTAACCCATCAATCCCCAATAAGTGCCAAAAATATCATTTTCTTTAAGATATCTTTATTCTCCTGTGTACAAGTCTCCCAACACACACAATAAACTATCATGAACTAGACATCAAAAGAGAGAGAAGTAGATAAACTCAGGTTTAAGGCATTTGCATGCACAAATGTCAAATGAAGGGCCATTAACGTGGATTTCAAATATCTTTTGGTTTAGAGCATTAACCCTAGTTTGCTACATTTGTGGATGCAAATTTATCTGCATTTTGTGTTGTGCATATGTTCGAAGGAAATGTTTGTCAAAGTGACCTGAAGGTCGAGGAACTGGTTCTGCTAGGTTCCAAAAGAATGTGCATCTATACTCTTTATATGGTTAACCTAGAAAAAAAAATCACATTTTATTTGCCAAAATAATATCCTTCCTTTTGGACGTTCTTCATGCAAGTTTATATAGACTTTTTGTCAGGCTAGTTCTAGTGGAAAGAAACTATGTCTCATAAAATAGAAATGAAAAAGTTAAAAGAAACTGTTTCTCCAAATATGGACAACAATTTATGAACCTAGGAGGTGTTCTGAACTTATGTAAAATAAATGAGAAAGAGAGTTCAAATAGTATGTAGCAATGAGATTTAAAAGGTTCTCTATTGCTCAATCGAAAGCATGCGTAAAACGATAAGAAAGACAATTATCATAGTAACAAAATTAACACTGTAAATTAGTAGTCTTCTTCTTCTTCTTCTTTTTTAGGCATTGTCACTGAAATATATTCTAAAATAGTCCTTGGGGTATAAAACTAGTAAAAATAGTGCCAAGGCTCCGATATCTACATGTGATTTTCTCCCTCAGAAGGAAAAAAAATGCAAAAATAACCATAGGAAAGTAACCCTTCAAGGCTGCTATGTTATAAACATATTGAACATTTTCTACAGGCAAGGCAAATTGAACATCATTTGGAGGATCCAGAATAATGCATTCAAATGATTAATATCTATATACTGGCTAAGTTGGTTTGAGGGAAAAAAACAAACGACAAAGAATGGTTTTGGTAGAAGAGTAAATGAAGTCAAAGAAAGGCCAAGGATCTATTAGTAGCAGCACTGTCAATAGATGCTGATGCGTACACAGTAATGTCTGTTATTCTAGTACACAGATCCGGAAAAAAAACCATGCAATCACACACCAAGAATAATTAAATTATACTTTTAGAAAAGGGGAGCACTTAAGTCAAGATACTGCTCCTTTTTTGTTCATACATGCAATGCCCTCGTGAAGAGAATAATAACAAGAAAAGAAAAGGTTTAAAAAATAAAATTAATATTTACAGTGTGACAAATAATTCCAAAGAGAAAAAGAAAAGATAGAGAAGCAGTAGTTGCTTTCCTTATCTTGTTTAACACTTCGATTATCTTTTTACTACCTTTTCCAAATGCCCCCATAAAAGATGTATACCTAATCTCAGATGACAATCTCTCAAACACTGAGATCATGAAGGATGGAAAGAAAGAAAGATAGATAAAAGACATAACCCAACTAAAAAAAAACAAAATAAACAAACAAAAAAGAAGGAAAGAAAAAAACAAAACAGAACATAAAAGTAAAAGCTGCCACAGGAATCCTTTTATTCTTCAAAATTGGTGGACGTGGGTTTGCATTTCTAAGTTTCAGTTCAGGTACCATGCAAAAGAAAAAGGAGACCAATGCCGTTAGTTGATCATATTCATTATTTAAAAGCTCTAATTTTGGCATTTAACATATAGTACTATTTTTCTAACACAATACTATAAATATTTTCATAAAATCTCAAACATACGAGGCATCATATGTACATACATACGTTATACATATATGTGTGTATATACCATACATATACCAAAAGAAACAAAAGATTAATTTATATAAATACCTTGAGGAGTTACTCCACAAAGTAGTTGTAGTCGAAGGATACTCCGACTCTTGTAGTGATCCATCAGATGGTCCTCTTTGATCCATGAATCGGCGTAAACCGGAATGGTCACCGGCGCCACTGCCGATTGTAGAGAGATCTTCATCACCTGATCCATCTGATTGACCTGCAGCAAGAAAAATTTTGAAAACGTCAAACGAATACTGCTCTATGCATGCTAGTTCCGCATGCAGATAATAAAAACAAAAGCTTGAATAAATACGTGGCGTTGAGGTGACATTCAAATCTGGTAAATGGTCATGCGTTCACCTTTGTATTCAATACGATCTAGCCTAAATGTACAATTTGTACAGTCGGATGATGTAAACCTTGTTAGTAGTACAAATTTTATGAAATGTAGTATTAGGGAAAATTAAATGCAGCTAAGGAAAAAAAGCAGAAGGGCTAATTAAGCAATACGAATTACCTGAGGAAGCTGCAGGTTTGTCAGTGGTTTTAACAGTTCGATACATCTGCATTGGACATCATTTATGGATTAAGACAAATACTTAATAAAGTAAGCAAAACGAGAGAAAAGGGTTCAAACCAATAAAAAGAAAACAAGAATTTAAGATCTCTCTCTCTCTCTCTCTCTCTCTCTCTTAGTTTGTTTTCTCTCTCACACACATACCACGCATACTGCTAACACACTCTGAGGAGGGGTTCTGGGATTTCTGGTCTTGTATTGGTTTCATCATTAATCACGAGGTTGATGTTTGATAAGGTAGTAATGAGCTGTATTATTGAAAAATGATGACTTACTTTTGTCTGTTATCATTTTATTCTTTATAGACTTCTACTACCATTATACTTCTCTCTCTTCTTTTTTTCTTGGTTGTGTTGTGGCTGTGTCTGGTCCTCAGAAAGAAGGTCAGAACTCAGAAGACTATAACACTTCTCTCTCCTTTTCCATTCTTTAATTCATTCATTTAGTCATTCAGTACTGCATTAATTCATCGACTATTGTGCCGGAGGGACAGACGGAGACCAAAACAAACATCATAAACCCAGAGAGAGAAGAGAATACAACCGATGAGAGAGAAAGAGTGAGTTTCAAGTGAGCTTTTTTTTAACCAAAAAAAAAAAAAAAATCACATTTCTATGTACCTGCAAATGGCTTTTGACATGAGCTAGAGTGAGATCTTTGACATCCATGAGCTCCAGAACTGACTTTGGAGTAGCCCCTAAACATCATCAATATCAATCAAGTTGAATTTTTTATGAATTCTAACGCCACAAAGAATACTAATGACCGAAAAATTCACGACTTTTATACTCAATAATTAAGAGGAATGAAAAATATTTGAGAAGGGGAAAAAAAAGGTTTGGAAATTAGAAAATATACTTTCATGGCCACCAAGAAGCTCAACCGCATGAACGAACCGGGCATGGAGTGTACTAGTCCATCTCATCCTTGGTGCTCTCATACTCCTTTTTGCCGGAAGTTTCGATAGAAATCTTGATCTCGTCATCCCATGAGAAGCATCTGAAGATCCTATTCCGTACTGGTGGTGAAGCTGATAGGATGATGAAAGCCCATTAAACCTCGAAGAAGCCCCACTAGCTGCAGGTATTCGCTGATGATAAGCCGAGGGAGGTGCTGCATTTGGCCCCCCTGGCATATTCGAGATCGAGATATGATCCAAGCCACCATTGAAAAAAGGTGAACAAGACGAATGATGAACCACTGAAGATGAAGATGATTGTGATAGTGATGATGACCAAGAGGGATAATTGGACATCGGATAGAAGCTCATCTTTGGATCCTTAATCTCTCTTGTATGACGACGGTCTAAAGGCAAGAAAGGAAACGAACGGTTGTGATTATAAACCGGAATACCCTTTATTGGCCTTAATCCATCCGAAACATCTAGCGATGAAACCCCATGATTTATGTGATTTAGCTGCTGATGCTGCTGGCTTGGTTGATAAATGTTGATATTAGGTGCTGTCTGGTTGTATGGGTTTTGCGGTTGCTCTTCTTGATGATACCTTCTATACCGGTGGTGGTGGTGGCGATTTCGGTTGCCCTCATCAGTTACTGATTTTGCTGCTGGATGCGCCAAGGAAAGCTCGGTGTATGCTTGTGCCGCGGTGTTGGGTTTTTGTACTTGAACTTCTGTCCTGCTGCCGAGATCGAAGCTGCTGCTAAGGGGATTTATTTCATTGATACTGTTGCAAATTTGTGAAGAAGAACTAGTAGGAGGACTAATATGGAGAGAAAGATCAGGTCCGGGCTTTGAAGATTGTTCAAAAGGCATTTTTGTTTGGTTCTATTTCTCCTAGCTAGTATCTCTTACTCGATCCGACCAAGAAAAATAGCTTTTTTTTTTATTATTATTGGAGGATCCAAAATCACAGTTGATAAGAGGAAACAAGAATAGTGGAGGGATAGTGCTAGATATAGCACATATATAACACACAAAACTCCATGAAAGAAAGAAAGAAAAACAAAGGTAGCAAAGAACCACTTGTAACTTTACCTCTTGGTTGGAAGACTTATATCAAGCAGGCAGCAAATTCTTTTGGAGATTGTAAAGCTATAAAAGATCTTGCTATATATGCTTTCAAAGCTACAAGGAAGGAGAAAAGAGAATTGCACCTACTAGTCCAAAAAAGTGGAAGCTAGTTGCTACTTTAAGTTTTCCAACAAGGTTTATGAATCCTCTTGAGGGAGAGGGGGAGAGAGAGAGAGAGAAAGAAAGGGAGGAGAGAGAAAGGGGGGATGTGTAGTTTAATTATGTTGTGGTGTGGTGTGTTGTGGTGTTGTGTGAAGGAATGGAATGAGGGAAAGACATTGGAGAATGAAGGAATTCCAGTAAGGCATGAAGGGAAAGGGGGAAGGGAAGTGGTAGTTCTTTTTTTTTTCCGTTTTTTCTTTTTCTTTTTTGGCTTTTTTTTTTTTTTTAATAGGGGGTGGGGGGATGTGGTTGGGCTGGTGATTCCTTCCTCGAGAGTATATCTCAGAAAATGACACTAGAGGAAGAACAATAAGGTCCTCTCTCCATCTCCATTCTCTAGTCAAAACAACGCAAAAAACGTAAGTATAGCAAACAAGAAAACAAAAAACACAATCACAATCAGAACCCAAAAAAAAAAAAAAAATACTACTACTAGTAAAAGAAAATTGTAAATACAAATAAAAGGTCCCATTGTCACTTTTTGATTTCCTATACCACTACTATTCCTTCCTTCCCCGTAGACAACGGGTTAAAAATCTTGTGAAAGAGAAAGAGACCCTCTTCCCTGATTCCTTTTCCCCCACTGTCTTCGCATCCTTCTCTCGTTTCTTTCACACATAGTCAATACACACGGTTGGTCACACAGTCACACACGGACACATGTTATATATGACTATTGTTTGTTTCGGTGAGCAAAGTACTTTAAGAATTCTACTTTTGTGCTAGAAAAGGCAGGTCAGAGTTGTAACCTAAACACATTTAAGATTGCAATTATGTAATAATATAAACAAACTCCTGAGAATGAGTGGGATCTTCTCTAGTTGTTCTTGTTTCAATTTAATTATGTTTTTGACTTATTAGACCACATATATACATTGTAGTATTGACTATAGAGGAGTATATTTTAATTTTCTTGGTTTGTTTATGAAGATGAAGTACAATTATATATAGGATAGACCATCCCATTGACTTCAATGAGAGGCCCACTTAACAAAAAGATTGTATTTGTATCCATAGGACTAACATGTGCATAATCCATTGAAAAATCCACAAAATACAACTTCTAATTCCCTTTCATACTCTCCCAAATATTCCCTCCTAATCTTTCAACAACTTTGTCTTGCATCATGGGATTTATTATGTCATGCATTTAAACCCCTCATTGACTCCACCACCATCCACTTTTATCCCTAAATGTAAGGTTTTCAAAACCCTAGGCTGAATCGAAGGGTGAAACCTGATTTCTTTATTGCCGGGATTCTTTAACTCGGCATATTGGGAAGTAACTTCTCTGGAACTTTAATGCCCATCACTGGACATTGAAAAATTAGTCTAGGGGTTGCAAATAACTTTGCTTCATTGAATTTTTTAAACTGGAATAACTTTATTGTCCACTCGCTTCGATGTTACTCCATACATATCACAAAAGTGCTCATTGGAAGGGCATCCTGTGGCAGTTTGCGGTTTAAATTGTGTCCAATACTTGTTTCAAAAAAAAAATTTTTGTGTCCAATATTACATGTCACAATCTGAACCACAAATTGTTATTATTATTTTTTTTTTGGAAAGAATCAGCTTTATGGTCTTAGTAAATGTACATAAGACTCAATTTAGGCTGGTAAACACTTAGTGCTGTTGCATCTGTAACTGTTAAGAACTCATCCCCTTAGACAAGAGCACCCAATGGGGGGAAAATTTTAAGTACTATATTGTCTAATAGTTTAGCAAATGAGAGAAATGAAGGGGGGGGGGGGGCGTGGAGCAAATATGGTCTTTTACATGTGTATTATTTAGGGGCAATAGCCCTTTTGTTAATGACTGTATATATGTTTTTGATAATTTGGTAGTTATTATGTCCTCGTGGCTAGTGTTCTTTTAAATAGTTCTATATCAACTAAAAGTATGAGACACGATATTTTTTAAACAAAAATAAATGTAAAAAGGGGGGGAGACGCCATTTAATAAAGGATGTTCTCCTTTTTATATATCAAATAGTTCACCCAAAAATTATTTTGTATTGTCTAATATGCATCTCTTGAAACGACTGGTATCAACTATATATGTAATTGAACAAAATACTTCAATCTAATTTTTTCAATGACATGTTAATTTTGGCCTTTTCTCCTTCCGAATTTGTTTTTAATCTTTAATTTTTCACAATATGGTAGGCTAATAATACTCTGATAGTAAATATTTAGCTAAGGATTTTTTTTTTAAAATTTTATTCAATATGAGTTTGTTTTTTAAGGATGAACATGCATCATATTATGTGGTAAATACGGTTTTTTCTTTTATAGTATATGAGGTTATTAGGTTGTCTAAATAAAAACTCTTGCACCGGGTGTAAGTGGACCTCTATCTTTCATGGAAGGGCTTGTTCTTTTTGACAAGAATTGAGAGTCATAAGATTCTCAAAATTACAAGAATTAAAAATCCAAGAAAAAGAAATTTTATATTTTAAATGTTATTGTTCTTGTTAATATAAGATTTTGTACAATATGTGCAAAAAGTAAGTGATCAGCAAAGTAAAAATCAATGTAAAACAAAGAGATTTCCTATTGACTCTTTTTTTTTTTTGGTGTAGTTTAAAAATCTCATGGATGAAGGTTTTCTAAAATCCCATGGATTTTTTAATATCTCGGATTTGATATAACGGAATACTTGAATATTAAGAAACCCAAGAGTTTATAAATCCTGTCAATAGATTCCTGAAATGTGCCCACGCCCACGCCCCCACCCCAACTCCTCCCCAACCTCCTTTTTGTCATTTTGCTCTACATAAATCATTCTTTTAATTTCTTTTGCTTGTTTAGCAACACAAACAACTAGAACATACATGTTATTTTGCCTGTTGTAGTAGTTCAGATACACCATCAAAAATTTATACTTGTATTTATATTGGTCTCAAGGCTCGAGACCACATGATCTACCAAAAATGATATATCCTTTGACAACATTTTATTTGCTTAATTGTCGCTCAGAAACAACTCCCAAGATTACATATTGCTTTTCCTTCAAATGAGTAGAAAATTCTTTCAATTAATAGTTCTTGATACCTTGTCAAGTTTAATACATGTATAAGTATCTTTTTCTGCTATAATGTGACAATTCACAAGAATTTTATACTAAAGTTACCGGGTCTCTAGTTTCACACATCATACCAGGTATATTATTCTGATTTTATTAATCGTATAAACTTTTATCTTGATATATTTTCTGAGCAGAAGTTAGAACTCCAGATTTTACAATATTAAATATTAGAAGCAAGTTATAATATCATAATGTAAATGCAATAAAAGTTGAAACATGGAAGCAATCTTTTGTATAATTATTGTATCTAACCTATATATCATCATAAGCGATGTTTACTGTTTATGAAGGTTTTCCTAATCTTACATTACTTTTGAAACCATTCTGTATTAATATTTGCCATATTGGAAGGGAAAAAAGGTCTAATTTGAAGATTAACTTGAAAATTCGTTTTGTCGACCATTATACTATCTAAAACCTTTCTGATATACTAAAATATGTAGCGTGAGTCCATCTCCCATTGACTCTACAAGCTGTCTTTAGTTAGAATATAAGACAATAATATTGAAACTCAAAGAAAAATATAAATGTCAATAAGAAAAAAAAATTAAAACTTATATAGGATTTCCTATTACACATAAGTTAACAAATTTTTTTTGTACCTAAAAAAAACACTTCAAGAAGTAAAAGAATGTAATGATTCTGTAAAATATTGAATTTAATAATTCTCTAAAGCTATCTATTTAAAAATTTGACAAATACCAAGTGTTTCATCAAAAAAAAAAAAGAAAAAAAAAAGACATTATGGGTTTGATGAAGAGTCAAAGAATTGGAGCAAGTAAAATTGTTTTCTTTTTTTTGAAACTATCGGCACAAGGCCTATTGGGGAAAGAGGGAAAGGGAAACCTAAACCACTTCTACAATCCATGGAAAAGGAAACCTAAACCAATTCTACAATCCATCCCAAAAGGTAATTACTAACTTAAGGAATGAACCATGAGACTTAAATACTAACGCTTTTTTTGAAACTATCGGCACAAGGCCTACTGGAGAAAGGGGGAAAGGAAAACCTAAACCAATTTCACAATCTATTTCAAAAAGTAATTGTTGACTTAAGGAATGAATCATGAAACTTAACTACTAACACACTGATGCTCAAAGACCCGATGTGAGATAATTTTTGAAACTATCGGCACAAGGCCTACTGGGCTTAAGTAAAATTGTTTTCATGAACACCCCCAATTGTCATGTTGCAATTAAATTATTTTGTCCCTATCCTAGACTCCTAGTAAACAAGACATTGTCGATTCCATATAAGTCGACTGTACTATTATCGTGACAAGGCATTTGATCAATTACGCATGACAATTTAGACTTTTGCTTTCTCCTTCTTCTCCTTCCTTTTTCTTTTTGACCTTTGGGCTGGGTATGCAATTGAAATTCATCGTGGAGAAGCAATGGTAATACCAACACTTTTCATTTCATTGTGACATACATTAGCAAATTTCAATTTTCTCATGCTTTTATTAATCTATCTGCTTATTTAAAAAAAAAAAAAAGCAAATTTGAATTTTCATGAGATGTTATCATAATTAAGGGAATCTATTATAAGCATAGAGTGAAAAGAACTTCAAGTGGGCTGGCACTGATTAATTCGACTATGCTTTGTGAGCACACTTCAACCTGGAAATCATGTATGCTAATGTATTTGGCTTAAATTGGTGATTACCAATTGTGGCTTTGGAATATAAAGGTTTACCTAATAAACTGAAGAATCAATAAGTTGATCATGTAATACTCTCTCAGCAAACTAAATCAACTGGCAAAATCCACCAGAAAATATTAAGTAGTTAATATACGTTTCATAAGGTGGAAACTTGGTGTTGAGTAGGTGGTAGACAATGAACACGTACCTTATTTATGTGATTATGATTGATATTGATACACTACGTCATCGTATATTTGACCGTGTAATATAATTTCAAATCGCCTTGTCCTTGCGATCATCTTATTAGGTGCACGTTTGGAATATCTTTGTGATTTTTTTTATGATTAATTTTTCAATGCAGTAGCCTTTGATATGGGTATGTTACCATTGAAATACACATACTCACACTTATTATATCTCTTGGTCTTGCCACTCAAATTTTTTAAAATTTTAGTTGCATCTAACTTTATATATCACATTCTTAATTATAATTCCTTGCTAACTACGAAGAGTATAACTGTACAACATCTATTGCTATCCTCTTTACTTCATGTAAGCTTAAGATTTTCCTAGCCCACATGGTCCCAATAAAATGTTACCAGTCTAGAACGAATGCATCAATATACAAGAGAGGATAATAGCTTCCTATAGCTACTAATCACATTGGCACTACTCTCAATCTATACTATTCCAATCAGCAGAGCCATTTTGAAGTGGCTCCCTTGTGATAAACCGTGAAATACAAAACCAACCAATTACATAATTCTTGGAAAATTATTTTAATATATCATATTGTACAAACACTATAAACATAAATCTTTTGTACACTTTTAAACTAATCTAACCAAAAAAAAAAAAAAATTGATGCACATACATATACTTGCGGTTATGATTTATGTAAAGCATAATTATTTAAACAAGAACTTCTCTAATGCTTAGCTAAATCATGAGTAGCTTAAACAGTAGATACTGTGATAAAAATAAGATTAATCCTTTTCAAAGAAAATCGTTCATTTTTATTACTACAACGGCACGAGCAATTTGATGCATATAAATATTATCTTATTTATGTGTACGATTTCTTCCCACAGCAAGAAAGAATAACATAGGACTAAAAAGTAAAGCAATTTAATGACTATGATCATACTATAAAGGCTGGACTTTTGCCGTGATATTTATTCATAGTGGGGTCCAGTGATTGGACAGTTTTGAGAAATATGCACAACGTTTAAAAGTATGTTTGGATTCACTATTTTCTTACAAAAAAAAAAAAAAAAGAAATTGAGCAAAGTAGTTCTGTGGGACCAAAATAGAGGAGGTTTCCCTAATGGCTAGTTTGGATGGAAAGAAATAGAAGTAAAAGAAAAGATGGGATGGAAAATTTTAAGTTTCTCATATTTGGGGTAAGTATGGAAAAGAAAGCAAGGGAATTGGAGGGATTTGGAAGTAAAACTTTTGCCTTAAAGTCAACAAATTTTCCGTCCAAAATTGGATGGAGATGGTAGGGAAGAGAAAAATGCTGATAAATTGTTATAATATGACACTTTTGTCCTTAAAAAGTTTCTAAGGCAAAATTAAATTCTTATTAAATTCTAATTTGTTTCCTTTCTTTTCTAATCTCCCAGACAATGTCAACAAAAAATTTCATTATTTCTCATCCTTTCTTTTCTTTTCCCACCCAGCATTTTCTTTCTTTTCTTTTCTATCATAAATTTATAAACTAGGCATAAGTTTGTGAGTTTCTGTAAATTGCTTTTGAAAAACTCTTTAAGCACATTTTTCAATTATCTTATGCATTTCGGATACATGCATATTTAAAAAGTGTTATAGAAATATTTTTAAAAGTTCATTATTATAAAAAATACATTTGCCCCGGTAATTATTTAACTGAACTTTTAACTTTTAAAGGGCTGGCATCAATTGTGTTTTAACTTTTTCGGCCATATTAGGTACGATGTTGACAAATGTTTATAGATCAACAACTACAAACCCAATTCGAACCTTGGAATTATAAAAAGGAAAAACTAATAAAACCATAAGAGCACACATGAGAAGGAAATGTTTCGCAGTACCAAATCAATACATGATTGATGTACCTAACTGATGTGTTTGTTTTGCACACATTTATAGAAGATTTGAAGCACATGTACACAATTCAAGAGGTAAAACTACAAATTGGGACAACAATTACTCTTTTTGGACTATGTAGGTGATTATGTCTGTTTGGATAAAAAAAAATTTATTTCTGATCCTCATTACATTCACAATTGATTATTGAAAAATCCTCCATAAAATTGAAAAAAAATTGTAAATAAATTAGATTGATCCACTCTGAAAAAATAATTCATTTTCTTAAAAACTTCAATTTCCCATGTAGAATTAGTTAATGATAACTTTTGGGACATAGTCAATGTTTGTAATGAAGAATAACATGCAAAGTTATTATTATTATTTTTTAGCAATAACATTATAAAGTTAATAAGGAATACACAAGAACAATGCAAATTCCATTCTGGTTTTGTATCTTCCTGCAATCTTACGTAAAAACTCAAATAGAAATATAGAACACATGAGGATAAATACCTCCAATGTATATAACTTCCGAGTGCTGCAACTTCCAAAATTAACATCAATTGAAAGAAAACAAAAAAGAAAAAATTTACATTGAGGTTCAAAGATAAACATAAGTTATTAGTCTAAGGAAAAACAACCTACGGACTATAATTATACAATTTTGTTGTTTGAGAACAATTTTTTTTTAATAGAAGAGATAAATGTGATTCCAAGAGTTGGTGGAGGGATATATATCAGGTGCTCCAATTTATTCCAAGTCTTTGACCATTGAACCACCCATTGAAGTTGAGAAAGTGTTAGTTCAACACGAAGGAGTAGGGATGAATATATAGCACTAAATTAACGGTAGTACTGAAATTATATTTTGGTACATAGGTACAGCTGATATATCAAGGCAATTGCATATGACATGTCGATGTATATATACAAATGTCTTGTAGGTTGACAACTCAAAATGAAAAGGAAACATGAAATGGCTCGTTTTCCAAGTAATTTATGTTGTTGTATTTATTTCCAAGTAGTAACATAAATACAGGTAAAGATCTTTGAAGCATTGTACAGTCATTTGATCTTTATGCCTCTCATTTATGTGATGTAAAAAGTCCACCAAACTTCAGAGATTGCCATGCTTCTTCTTGAGCTTATTATATATAACCAAATCAAATTGATTCAACAACAATCCACGAATTATATTCCTTTTTGAAGAAAACTTCACTCCATGAAATGTCCCCATTTGCTTCTAGTATTTAATGTTTCTTGCATTCTTGATTTCATCACTTTTCCATGCTTTCTCTATCAAACCAATGCATTTCTACTTAGAAAAGCTATACTCTTGGTCAAGTGATAAGACATTGCCTATGTAAAAACTTGATTGTAACAAGTAGTTGGAAGAATCTTAGAGAGCTGGAATTGGAACATAAAGAAGCAAAATTTCTTTGAATTTTTGAATCTATTTGTTAATTTTCCTGTTCTAAAGGGCAATAATAAGCTCAAAGTGTGAATAAGATACAGGTTGAGATCGAAATGGTTCACTTCTATTGTTATAAAGTAAACAATTTTTTGTTTCTCTTTTATGATTAAGACTAATTATATTCCATAACTCAAGGTACGGATTGGCTCTTTTGGACCCTAAAAGGAAAAACTGATAGATTGTTTATTTCTAGGCTTCAAATCATTTGGTTTCTCAATCATGTGGATCAGGTGGAAGTTTACAATTATGGTATTCCTAATCCTACAACTTGAATGATGTAAAATAACCTAACCTAGTGATGACTGACCTCCTTATTAAGAAATGTTGCTATCAGAGATATTTTAATAGTTGGCTAACTCTATGTATTTCTTTTATTATTCTGTTAGGGTTTATTAAACCTTTTCTAGTCAACCATTTTTGACATCCATCCACCTGACGGCAACAGAGTGCAAAGAAATAGCTTGAGCATGTTTCAATTGGGCTAAAATCCTTTCAAGCCCATCCAAGTTTACAGCTAAAATGTAAATCAGAGTATTTATTTTTTCCATTCCTACTGTGTGATCAAAATTTATTTCAAGTAAAATGATGTGGTAACGAGTAGTTACTAAAAATTAATGAGTTTTTATTGAAATTTACTTTTGTAACGAAAACTTATCATTTTTACGTAGATGTTTTAGTAATGCAGAGTTGTTTTGTTTGAAATGCTTGCGGATATTTTTGTGGGTCCAAACTCTAGGTATATTTGAGTAAAAGGAAATGAAGCACAAGGATTGTATACCGCCAGAAAGAATACAAGGAAAGGTAATGATTTATAAATTCCTAATTTTGTTCTTTTAGACTTCAAAGTCCTCCTTCTTTGGATACTAAAAATACTAGAAGTGTTAGAAGTCACGACTATCTTACTTTTTTTTTTTTCACGAAATAAAAGAACAACGAAATAGTGTAGAAATAAGAAAATAGAATAATCATTTCCCATATAGAATGAAAAAGAAAAAAGATTATTTAGTTCATTCAATTTGTTTGAACCATCATTGCTAGTAAGACATCCAAGGGGCGGGAGGTCAAGGTGCAAATCTTCTGTTCTACCTTCCCCTTATTTCAGTGCCCTATTTATTGTCTCTCTTTAGAGCTCCATCTTTTTCATGTAAGATGAATAAAATAAGAAAGTGTTCTTTCCTGATCCGTGACTTATTAGGTACAAGTTAATTAGATTTTAGGTGAGAATATGTAAATTTTTTAGAAGATAATCTTCCTTCATTACATAATTAGTTAAACTACCTAAAAAGTCACTAAGCTACCGTGATAACAACGATTTGGCCACACAACTATTAAAATTTCAAATAACTCACTTAACTTCTAAATATAAAAATTATTGGCTATTCCATTTCCATCAAGATTAAGTCTTCTTGATTCCGTTAACTGTGTCTACACATAATATATTAATAAGTAAAAAGAAAGGAAATAGTCAACCACCCTATACTATAAATTATGGAATATTAATAAGATATAGAGAAAAACTATTGGAATAAAAATGAAAACATCATGAGGTTCCTTAATTTTATTAAATTTCTTTTAAATATTAAGTATGTGCATAAATGCTCCTAGATTTTACCAAATTAAAGAAACGTAATGGCCAAAATAAATGTAATGATCATTAGTTAACAAAATTAGAAGTTTAGTGACTTTTTTTTAAAATTTTAATAGTTAAGTAACCAAAAGATGATAGTTTAATGGTCTCCTAGGTTTTTTCAATCCTATATAACATTGTTTTTATTCTCTTGTTACATAATAAATATTGTTGATTAATCTTCTTTATTTAGCATCCATAATTATGGAGAAATGCACAAAACTGAATTGAGAGTGACTCATCCCAAGTTTTGGAATATTATAAGATATCTCATATGCCACTTTCAACCGAGGATTTTAGGTTCAATTATGAAATTTAGCAGTCGGATCACGGTTGTCTTCCAATGAAAGAACTGGAGTTTTCCCAGCTAACTACCCCAAATATGCTTACCGATTACATTATGCAAGTGTATTATTCAATCTAAAGAATTAGAGAGGATATATCCATTTCATTCTTTGTGGCAGAAAGGTCTAGTCGACGATAGTCGAATTACATTACATCTTTGTTGGTTGGCCAAGACCGTCAAGGGCCCCATTATTACTGTTCATTTCTCCAGATTACGATGCAAATGTGCCGTCAATATGCCAAGTGCGGTTGACTGATGGCGAGAGATCAAGAAGATGTCAATAGATTCTAGGACAAAATCCAATTATGCAGAACAAATATGACACGGCCTATGTTAATCAGCAAGCATGAATATAGTGACTGAATATTATAACCAAAAACAAAAACTTAAGGGCCCATTTAGATCGATGTATGGATTTGGATTTAAATCCTCCATCTAAACCCCTTGTTTGTATGGATTATTTTACGAGAAATTTAGATTTGAAATTCACTACATTAGTTGAGAATGAATTTGGAAAGTCTAAATTGACAGCTTTCAAATTTGGAAATCCACAAGAAAAAAATAATTAACTTTCATTGTCACATGATCGGATTGAGAATAGAAAGTAGTATTTGATGTTTTTGAACCTATTACATTTTTTCTTCTTGACAGCAAGGCCACATTAGAAACTACGATTGAGGATAGAAACCAATTCTGTGGAGAAAGGATTCATTTTCTTTTGTGCCTGAACTTCAATTCTATGCGTATATGCAAATATATATTTCCCTGGTCCCCGGAGATAAGGTACGTACTAAATATAGGGACACCAAATTGACCAAAGCACCTGCCCCCCAAAAGAAAAAGAAAAGGAAAAAAAATAGTTTTTCAAGAAGATCACTAAATAAAGTTCTGTAAAAAGGTTGCCTAAGCATATGGTACATCAGAGCAAGCAAAAGGGCAGTTGAATTTTATGTGACAGTGAATACATTACAGGACTAGACAACCATCTATTCCCACATGCCTCATACAGTTAGTGTTTGAGCTTTAGTTCAATTATTGATGCAATAATAGTGGCCAATGTCAAAAAAGTTGAAAACATTGGTGATTACTTCACATTACTTAATCGATTTGAACTTTACATGCAATTATGGGAGCTAATGATTTCACATATATAGAGGGAAAGGTCGGTTGTGATGATTTGATGGAGGAAAAAGAATGTGACATGTGCGGCTAATAAGGTAGTTGAATTAGAGAATAGCTTCCAAAGACAGGCAAATTCCAAGAGGATGATATGCTATCAAGATTGGTAAGAAAAACTGGAAAGAAAGGCAGCTAGATTCCCGGGAAGTCATGTGAGATAAAGATGTCATCATATGACCTATCAAGTGTTTTTTTTTTTTTTTTTGGGAGCGTAATCTTTCTTAATTAAGACCATATCTAAACTAAACAACCAAAAGGTACTTGGTGTATGTTGTGCATACACATTTTTATAATGTTGCATGGACAAATTGGAATGGAATATGTTTTTATACCTTTGGTTATGATGGGGTTTTAGTGTATATACAAACTCAGAGAATGTATTGGAGATTGAAAGTCTCCTATGATTGTGCACATCTCTCTCTCTCTCTCTCTGTGCAACATTCTCAATGGGACCATCCCAACATTTAAAGGTCACAACCAGCTGTTCCCCTCAATTTATTCCTAAATAGATTCACCATTATGCTTGACCCGACCTCATATCCCCTAGTTTTTCTAATTCAACACAGAAACGAATACTAGTTATATATTTATGTCTTAGTTTTCTATCCATCCTTATATCGTTTGATACATTTATCTTATCACAACTTACAATAGAATTACTCATTTATCTTATCATTTGATGAATTAGTTGTTTGATTTCATCAGGAAAAGATTGTGTGGCATGTGAAGTGATATAGAAGAAGTGACGTACGGTATCAGTTGGTGGTGGTGGGGGTTATATGAAGTCATTTTTCCTTTAGCCTTGTACATGAGCAATGAGTAAATCAGCTTTCGTGATGCCCAGAATACCAAGGGGGGCTTTTTGGAAGGTCCGTGTTATATGCTGCCTTGGTCATTATATGTTACGTGTATGCTTTCATTTTCATCAAAGGTGGCCACAATTGCTTGTAAAAGCAAAGGTAATCACTTTCTGCAAAGTGATATCCATCTCCTTATGTGTTCCCTCTCTCTTTATTTCTTTTCATAGAGGAATATTTTATATATCTGCCTTTTCTCCTTTAAAGAAGTAATACTAAACATATATACTCATTTACAATGTATTGGTGTTCTTAAATTGGATGTCTTAGAAAGATTCAACAAAGACATGAATTTTTTAAAGAGAGGTTAATAAGTTAATTAGGCAACTAAAAAGTTTAGCACAAAATTAGTTTCTACCACCCTTACAATAGGCTTTTTGTAAGAAAATAGGGAATGGATGAGATTAAATTTGAAGTGAAAATAGATCTTTTACTTTATGACTTAAATGTCTCGTATTTCTAAAGAAGAAGAATAAAAGCTATTCGATTGATGGAACTTGGTATAAGACCCACTTATTGATTTGATCCCACAAATGGGATCAAGTATGTTGTAAGCCAGAAGCAGAACCCCATATTTATTTTAGAGAATCTCCTACTTGTTCCAAAGCAATTAAAATTTATCAAAGGATCTTTTGAATAACTATAGATTAGCTAGGAAATTCTTAGCAAAAACTTCTACAAGACGTTAAAACTTAAGGAGATAACATGAAACATGCGAAACTATTCATCTTTATGGGAAAAAAAAATTGAGAGCAGCTAAGTTAGTATATATTGTACATATAATCTAAGAGATTGTCTGGTTAAGTGGGTGACAAATATGACTTTTTTGGGCAAAAGTTATATTAAAAAATTGTCTAAAGTTTTTGTGCTAATTAGTGCCTATTGAGATGGTATAAGACACCTAAACTCACTTTATTTTTCGGTAATATGCCCACGACACTTGATTGCATGACAACATACCCCTTCTTAGTTTTAAGCTGTTATCTGTCAGATATAGAAATCATGATTTTGTTAAAATACTCTAGGATGGATTTAGACTATTTCTCAAATGAGCCTCTTTCCTAATTTTTGAGGTCGAAGTTGGTTTTCTCAGGTTAAAAAGAAAAAGTGGAAAGCAAAGGAAGAAAAGAAAATGTTTCAATAATTCTCATCCTATGATTTCATATTCTTTATGAACATTTTGAAATGTTGTAATCTTCACTGAAAAATATTATATATGTCTTCTCCATCATATACTCTTTTCTCTAATAAAAAAATAGAGGTCTGTGCTAAAACCTCTACTGGTCTTTTTTTTTTTTTAAAAAAAAGTGTCCTTTGTTGCTTATTATTATGGCTCCTTCCCCAAAAGAAGGAATGCATGGTGGTTATAAGTCAACATCCCTGTATGAAACTAGTTGGTACAATTCTTATTCAAGAAGTCCCACATAAATTAAAAAGAATATACTGCATCATGTGAAGTTACAATATGACTACATAAGACGAAGGGGTATGACCTCTGCAACACAGAATGTCCTTTGTTTGGAAGCCACTATAGAAACTTGAGTTATTATATCATTTGACTCTGTACCACGTAATGGCTTCTTCTTGTGGATTGCTTTGTGTTGCATTGTGCTGTGAGTCACGTTAGGATAGCCCCAATCATCATTAAGTGGATTGTGTCTAATAAGCTTCTAATAATGTCAGAAAAAAATTTTTGTTTTAAATAATCCAACCAGCATGGTGGGGGGCTTCGGATAAAGCTATTTCTTGTTTTATTAAGTGTATAAATTTAGTTAAATTCACCTATTCAATATTAAATTGTCTTGGACAGCTCGAAAAGCAAGTATTATATATGACAATGTTGTTTTAGATACTAACTGGGGAAAGAAAATGATGGGAAAAATATGGGGTATCCATATGCATTAGTACAAAGAATGAAGCCTAAGATATTATAGTATGAAACTTTTGTGCCTTGAAGAATAAATATATTATTCTTTTTTTCTTTCCTTCCGATATTGAGGCAAAAAGTCTAGTTACGCCGAAATAACATGACAAGAATAATATATTCTTTAAATTTTGTATCAGAAGGCGGCCAAGTATTTGTTTAGCTATATATTGTAGTCCAGAATGCCAAATTGTCCAATTTGAGCTTGTTAATGTATCTTTAATTGAACAATTTGACTTTTGGATGCATAATGCATTTGACTTGATTTGAATAAGAAAAATATAGTTATCCTTTTTCCAATGGAGTGGGAAATATGTTAAACCAACTCATGAAACTTATTTGCTAATGCCTCACTTCCATTAATGGTATCAAGAGCAAGGGGATTTTTCCTCGCATTTTGCATGTTTAGTATGAGGTAATTTAGCATATTACTCTATAAATTTGACATAAATTTGAGTTGAAAATCACCACTTTCTGACAAAAAGAGTAGAGCTACACATGTGCACATAAAAGCATTTATAATCAATGGCCAACAACCCTACATTCGTTTAACTATAGTACAAATAAAATGTTGAATAGAAACGTCCTTTTTACCACACCCTTTGACCAAGATGAACAACTTAATAAAGTTACTCTCAAGAAGTCAATGTAGAAATTCATACATGATGAATTTCTTTGTCATCCAGGCAAAATTTAGGAATTGTACAATGACTTTATAAAAGGGACTAAGATAACCAAAGTTTTTGCAACAAAGATGGAAAAAAAACAAAATGAAAGTGGTAGACATTACTTTTGGAACATAATCCATGATCAGAACAATAAAGGAATGTGAACTTACATTCACGTAGTGACTCACAGATGGACCACAAAAAGATTGACAATTTACAGGAAATGACAGAAAAAGCAAATGGTTCAGTCCAACACACTTTCCCTATCCCGTTGAATTGGACTAGAGGGCTAAGCTAGTCAAATGTACTAGTACTTTTATAGCTGGACTAGTGCTTGAATTATCATGTATGCATGATCCTATAAGCCTATAAATTCTGTATAAGGGCTGATAGAAACTGAGCTGTGATGAGGAGGTCTGAGTACTACTATATACTGATTTTATGCTTTGCTCAAAATACAGGCACTTCAATGCAAGAAATGTTGCTTTCCCAGCCTGGTAAAACAGTGGACAAACGAACCACATGGTAAAGAAATTGTAAGTCTATGCATCGTTGGCATATAATACGTTGACACTTGGAACAAAGTTGCACCCATGAAGAAGTTGACAAGAGAGAAAGAGGGTTAGTAGAGAAAGAAAGAAAGAAAGAAGGTGTCTTACCCTAGATGGCCCATTCCTCGAAAAGAGAGTAATAAATGAAAGGGGGCAGAAGGATTCAGGACTTTTTTGGCAGAGCAGAAAAGATGGATGTGAGAGAAGAGAGTAAATCATTTTGTAATCGATTGCTTTATGATTGAAGGATGAGAGAGAAAATTTTCAAAAAGCAATACTCTGTTTCTTTCATTAAAAAACATACACAACCACACACATAACACGCATTTATTTTTTTGGTAATTACACGCACAACACACACTGAAGAAAGAAATAAAGGCCTTTCCTAAAGGCTTTCTACTACCATTACCTTTTTTCTGCGTCGCGTACACAAAAGCCAAGAGAGGGGGTTCTATCACAAGGTTATGATGGCACTATGATGAGAGAATAGAATTGTGGTTTCTCTGCAGCTGCATTTATTGACAATGCACTGTCCAAGGCGATTGTGACGGGCATGAGAGAGAAAGAGATCAGTAACTACACCATCCAATACATTATTCCATGCATCCATGTATAGATTGGAAGGAAAATTCATTTTCATTTTATTTCTTCTTTTTTTGGGTAAATTATTAATTGTAATTATAGAACTTTGCACGTACGTAACTTAAGTATTTTTGGTGGGATCATTGATAAGAGAAAAATGCTTTGGGTGTAAAAAACAAAGTAAACTTTGGTCAAGATTTTGTTAAATTTATAACAGATCATTCAAATTCATTCACATGCAAGAATCAGCTATTTGGCAGTATAAATGACCTCAATTTGGATTATGCAGAGAGAGATATTGATTGACATAGAAAGACTGTGTATGTGTATTGGTATATGCATGAGCTTTCACATCTTTACTTGGTTGGGGGAAGAAGACAGAGCAAAGTTTTTTTTTTTTTTTGGGTTGGGGGGTTTTGGGGGGGGGGGGGGGGGGGGGAGAGAGGAATTAGGGGTATGAAAGGCGTGGGGGTGGGCTGACATTGTCCTACGTACAAAGTTGCTGACCCCTATTTGTCTATTCGCATTTAAAGCGAGCCTTTGTGGTGTGGTGATAGTGAAGTAAATATTAACATCAAATGGCCATGCATTGTCACAATTGAACTTGCATTTTTACTCAATTTTATTCTTTTTTCTCCACAAGTGGACCCAAAATTTTATCAAATCGGGGTTTCTAAATAGCATCCTATGTAGGTTCTCAGTCACCTCCTTCTTCATGTCATTTTGTAGGGGGGTTTTGGTAAATATAAGGAATACAACATCCTTTGGCAATTGGATTTAAAATTTGAGGTGAAATCACCCTTCTAGTATTTTATTTTATTCTTGAAAGGAGATTTGGCTGAATTTTTATTTCATGTTGCTTTGTATTTGTCTTCATTAGTAAAAGTATCATTGGCAAGATTCAGAATTTTCTATCAAGAAGTAATAATCCAGTCAGCAAGTTCAGAACTTTCTATCAAGAAATATTAATCCAATTTGTTTCTTCAAGGCCTGTCCTATTAGATATCAAGCCCAATATATGTAAGTGAGCTTTGCACGATCGGGCCCAAATGATTATTTGACTGAATGGCATGCAATCAGTACTCATTCGATAAGCCCAAAAAATAAGAAAAATGTTTCTTTTTTTTTTTTTTTGAAAGAAAGAAAAAAAAAAAAGAAAGAAAAATGTTTCTTATCATATATACTTTAGGCTTGTTCTCAATAGATTTGGATTTTTATAAAAATTAATTTTAGAAAAGTTAAAAATCAGTTACTTCTGATTTTAGTTTTAAAAAATTCACAAACGTAGTAAAAAAAAGCAGTTGTGAACATCACAAAATAGATTGTTTAAAAATCAAAAACTAAAATCAAGTACAAAAAAATTATTGAGAATAGACCTAATCTCGGGTGGGGATTAACATTTATTTCTTTTTCTTCCTTAATGTGATTTAACTAAAAGAGATTCTTATTATCACTGTTGTCTTGGGTGGGCACAACCATGGATTTCTGATGTAATGTTCTCAAACGATTTCATAAAACTTCCTGACATATAATTTTTTTGCAGAAGTTTCAATTGAGTTTTAGTAAAAGAAATACTAAATTATGGGTTCGTGCAAAAATATTGTCCCAAAATTTGTTACCTTGATCCAAACACTTACTGGGCTAGGCCAGTCATTGGATCAAATAAAATGTCCAGCACAGAAACCTTTGTTTAGAAGGATATCCATCGTACTAACTTGTTTATAACAACACCATCCGGATTGGTCTTTAGTAGTTCGAATGCCAATCAGTAATCCACTATTCAATCGAGGCCTATTGGGCCATTTCTGCTACTTGCATCACTACCTGTTTATTATCTTGGGCTTTCAGCGATTGTTTCTGTGGACATACTAGACCAATAGACCCTATTAAGCAGACAGAATATAAAACCTGTTAATAAATCTCAAATGTGGATATGGGCGTAGGCTGGTTAATCAATCTACACGTCCATTCTAAATGAAGTTGATTGTACTAATTCACCTAATTTACTAATCGCATCCAACTCCAATTAGTTAGTTAATTTCTTAATCGGTTACCTGATTAGAAGGATCGAGTATTGCGGATAACCTATAGTGCTAAATTGATTCATGAAAATAGATAAAAAAAATATACAACGCAAGTAGTTATTCAAATTAAATAAAATATACTTATATAAATTGAAATACTTTGTAAAAAAAGTAAATTAATTACAAATTAAAACTCTTCCATCAACCTTTTTACAAGTAAGAAAATTAGCAATCAAAATCTTCGCAACATTAATAAGAAAAGTCCTTACATGATCTTTCATACTAGACAGCTAAGTCATATGCAAATAATTATTGAGTTAATAACAACAAATGATCAGAGCATAAAAATAAAAGATATGAGTTAGACAAAAAGAAAAACAATTGGGACAAAAAAGTGCAATTCAATAAATAAAATGAAAAAAAATTAAATATGATATTTAAGTTTTTTTGAGTTATCTTACACTTAAGAATGAAACGATCTAATAGTTTTCAATTCTTCTATAATATTTACATATATTAGCTTGTAAGATATATATTTGTACTGGTCCTAATTAACTATGATTTTTAAAAGATTGATACTCAAAACCAAATCGATTTTACAAGTGAAATTCATTTAATCAAACCGCTTTCAAAATTTTGTTTGTTTACACTCATTTTTTGGTTAATAATAAACTACTTTTTACAATTTTTGACTTTTTTTTTACCCATATCTACTATCACTGTATAGAGCCTCTTAACCGAATGGGAGAAAAAACACAAAAAAGAACACGTTTTATCTAATAATTTCGAAATCAGTCAATAGAAATATCTTGCAACTAATCCAAGGTGGAACTGAGACGTTCGATTTAGGTGAAACAATCTTTTTTTTTTTTTTCAAGGTAATAGCTGGACGGATTCTTTTTGCTGCATAATTTTCAAATGACACTGCTAACCATTAACATTAGTAAATGTAACGATTCTATACCCATGGTTAATGTGCTCGTCCCATTTCTTCTCTCTCTCTCTCTCTCTCTCTCTCTCTCTCTCTCTCTCTCTCTCACACACACACACACACACACAAAGGACAAACCGGATACTATAACAATAGAACAATAATGGCTCCGTTTGGTCATATTTTTTGAGAAAAATTGTCCCAATCCCGTTTGGATGGATGAAAATTTTTTGGTTAAAAAGTTAAAAAAATTTTTGGTCAAACTTTTTCATCAAATTTTTCCACCAAGTTTTCATTCTAAATTTCAAATGAACTTTAGAGACTTTTTATACAATTATGCACAAAAACAAGCATGTTTATATTAAAATTTGTTTAGAAAAATTGAAAAAAAAAATCGCGGGTAACAAAATGAGATCTATTATCGTGGGTTTTTATGTGAGACGAAAAAGCGGATGACAAAGGGGACGTTCGCTTGTTTAGGTGAATATCTGAACATCCGCTTCTTTAAGCGGATGCATGTAGTGGATGATAAAAAGGACGATGGTTTTTTTAAATTGAAGACGAAGCGAGCAGACATAATGGTGATTTGAAAAAAGCCGACATTTGTTTAAAGAAGACGACGTCCGCTTTTTTGTCACTGCTATCATGTCACATCAAAAAAAATTTTATATCCAAACACTATTTCACTCTTTAAAAAAAATAATAAAAAATAATTCAAATAAAATTTTCAAATAATTTCTAAAAAATACTCTAAATAATACTATTCAAACGGAGTCATCAATTAGACCGAAGAAATCCTATGCTTGCCTTGGTCTGTAACGCTATGTTCTATCATTCTTCTTAGAGGTAGAAGAACGCATTTTTTAAACAGAAAAAAATATATTAAATGAGAAAAAAAAAATGAACAAAGAGGAACAGAAAGCCCACATTTAACAAGGAAACGATTTACCCTTAAAGTCGAGGGAATATGAACACGTTTTTTGGGATGACCTCACCACTTGACTCACGCACGTTTTCTTCTTCATCTTCTTCTTCTGCGACTACATAAATAGCAAATCCCTAGCTCCTTCTCCGTTCGTTATTCCCGTCCTGCCTCCAAAATTTATCCAAATTTGATCCCTTAAGCGACAGGTACATTAATTACTCAACGACCCTCTTGCTCATTTTCTTGCTTATAATATAATATTTCATGAATGTTGTTTTTCGGTAATATTTCTTTGGATTTTTATTGTGTTTTTGCAAACCCATCACTATTTTTTTAAGCTTTTATTGGGATTTTGATTTGTGGTTTCTATTCAATTCTGGGTTTTATTTGGAACCCTTCTTAGCACAGGCTAGATTAAGCTGAAAAGGTGATGAATTTTAGTTAAATATTGGTAAAATTCCAGCTTTTGTGGGATTATATGTTTGGTTTTGTATGAAAATATTCATCAACTGTATATTTGGGATGTACTATCATTTCTAGTTTTGGTTTTTGGAATTAATAGATATTTTGGATGGGTATTTGTATAGCAAGGATAAAAGTAGGTCATGGTTATAGTCATTTCAGCTAATTTTGATGTTTATGAAATATTGGAATTATTGTTGCTTATATTGTGGTTGTTGTTTTATAGATATGGCTCAAGAATCTGGTATGTTTACGGTGAATCAAACGATCGGTAGTGTACTGTGCTGCAAATGTGGAATCTTGATGCAGCCAAATCCTGCTAATATGTGTACGAAGTGTTTGCGCTCTGAGGTGGATATTACGGAAGGCTTACAGAAGCATGTAGTCATTGTTCATTGCCCTGAATGCAATAGCTACTTGCAGCCTCCAAGAACTTGGATTAAAGCCCAATTGGAGTCGAAGGAATTGCTTACGTTTTGTGTAAAGAGGTTGAAGAATCTGAATAAGGTTCGTCTGGTGCACGCTGAGTTCATCTGGACTGAACCTCATTCAAAAAGAATCAAAGTTAAGTTGACGGTTCAGAAAGAGGTTCTTAATAGAGCAATACTTGAGCAATCGTTCATTGTCGAGTATGTCATACATGAACAAATGTGTGAATCCTGTATGAGGGTTCAGGCCAACCCTGACCAGTGGGTGGCTGCAGTGCAGTTACGGCAGCATGTCTCTCATAGAAGAACATTTTTCTACCTGGAGCAGCTAATTCTTAAACATGACGCTGCAGGGCGTTGCATAAGAATTAAGCAGATGGATCAGGGGATAGATTTCTTCTTTTCCAACAGGAGTCATGCTGTGAAGTTTGTGGAATTTTTGGGTAAAGTTGCACCAGTTAGGTATCGTAATGATAAACAACTTGTTTCCCATGATCCGAAAAGCAATAATTACAATTATAAGTACACCTTCTCTGTTGAAATCTGTCCGATTTGCCGTGAGGATCTGATCTGTCTCCCTCCTAAAGTTGCAGTTAGTTTGGGTAATCTTGGTCCACTTGTCATCTGCACCAAAATTAGTAACAGCATTGCTTTAATGGACCCCTTTACTCTGAGGCACTGTTTCTTGGATGCTGATCAGTATTGGAGGGCATCTTTCAAGTCTCTGCTTTCCAGTAGGCAGCTTGTGGAATATATAGTATTAGATGTGGAGCCTGTTTCTTCTGAAGTTGTGGTTGGTGGCTCAAGGTATGTTTTAGCCGATGCACAGGTAGCTCGAGTATCGGATTTTGGGAAAAATGACACAATTTTCTCTGTGAGAACTCATCTGGGGCACCTTTTGAGCCCTGGAGATAATGCTCTTGGCTATGATTTGTATGCGGCCAATAGCAATGATATTGAACTAGACAAATACAAAGGTCTTGTCATCCCTGAAGTGGTATTGATTAAAAAGAGTTATGAGGAGAAGCGCCAGAAGAAACGTGGGAAGCCTCGTGCATGGAAACTTAAATCTCTTGATATGGAAGTTGATAACTCAGCTAGAGGTAGAGATCATGAAGAGAAGATGAACTCAGAGTATGAGCAGTTTTTGAGGGACCTGGAGGAGAACCCTGAGTTGAGGTTTAACATATCGTTATACAGGAATAGGGAATACCAGCCATCAGAAGTGGCATCAGTGACTGATGGGGAGGAAGTCCTTTCTGTTCCATTAGAGGAGTTACTTGCTGATCTTGAATTAAGTGATGTGGAAGTTGAGGATGATGGCATGATGGAATGACTTATTGTTGTGTCTCCCTGAGTTGAGATTTATTGATTATGTGTAGAATAGAATCTTGGAATATGTTGATTCCATCATCACCTTATTTCCAAATTTGGATGCTTGTGATCTTGTTTGCTTAAGAATTTTCCCAGTTACAATGTTGCTTATGATTTTTTTTATTAATCAATCCTTGTTGTATTACAATATATATTGCCTCACACAAGTGGGGCAAGGCTCCCAATAGTGTATTGGGTGACGTTTCAGACTGTTTGTCATACACAATTTGAACGTATGGCTTTCCGAAATTTACTTAACCATTCTCCCTCATAAATCCAAATTCTAACTGTCGCAAGTGAGATTTTGTCCCAAGACCTGCTGCAAGAGAGACTTTAAGGGTCTCCCGTTACCACTGGGCCGTTAGTCCAGTGGCTACTTATGAATTTTTTCATTTATATGCTTTCTGTGGTCACTTTGATCCTTGATTACTGGGATTATATTTCAGCCTAACTACAAAATGGACTTGCCTTGATTGAGTTTTGGAAATCTAAAACCTCTTCAATTACTATTGCTTTTGTGTCACAGATGCAAGCTTTTTGCAATCAGTCTACCGAAACCGGTAGATATAGCCTCGCTTGAAAACATGAAGGGAAGGATAGAACGCTGACAACGCCATTTCTACTATCCTAAGTGCAGGGTTCAATACCAAGTTGCTGTTTCATCTCAGCTCATTTGCAGGCACAATGAATCTCTATCTGCCAAGTGGTCCCTCTTTGCATTTTTAGAGTAGCAATCAAAATTAGGATGTGATCCTTGTGATCAAACACGATATAACTATCCTAATTCAAATCACCTGAAAACTGCTTTCTGCTGTGGTCAAAGGTTGTTGTAGGATTGTTGATGAGGTTCAGCAGTTATGAACCATAATACTGATTGCATCTTCTATTTTTAGCAAATAGATAAGTGGATCTGAACTCATTTGAACTGCCATTGATACAATAGGAAAAAAGATCACTTATCAGCAACCTAAACAATCTTTGATTATACAATAGGAACAAAGATCACTTATCAGCAACCTAAACAATCTTTGATTGCAAAGTTTGCTAATCAACTTCCAGATTGTCAGGGCCAAATCTATACCATTTTCATGCGGTAGTCCGTATACTTCTCAATTTCCCACTAACAAAGACCAAAAGTATATACAGAGGTGAGCGTTTGTTTGTTCTTTGCTATATTAGGCTCTGACTACAACTACACAAAGGCAATAACCGTATAGAGTTGGAGGCAAATAAATGATTACATGCCCAGAGAAACGTGATGTAAAACAGAAATAACAAAAGGTCTAAGAAAAATGTAGCCAACTTACTTCCTAGCAGCCACATAGAGAAGTGGCTACAAGATTTGAAGCTTTTATCAACTTCAAATATTTCATACACTTAAACTACTTTTTCTATGTGCAAACAATTCTTGTGTTACAGATTTCATTCTCATGTCTATGCATCATAGATACCAGAAAGCAAGCGAAAACGATGCGTTTGACGATGAACAAGCTAGCGACCGGTGAACTCGGTGAAAGAGGCTGTGGCATTGGAGTTTGATGATGCAGTTTCAGTAGATTCAGATATGTTTCTGTAGAACCTCCTCTCAGAACCGATCACTAAAGTCTTAGAGGGGCGTTGCTGGTCCAAAGAACAATCACTTGAAAGCATGACAACCACCTCAGACATGGTTGGCCTTTCAGAAGGTTGTGACTGGGTGCACAACAAAGCAATTTCTAGGATTTTCTTCACATCATTTATTCTGTAGTCGTTCGGGTCCAAAGTCTCGTCCACCAATTTTATATGCATGTCACTCTCATACAGCTTCCATGCCTATAATAAAAGTAAATGGTGGAAAAAGCCATGAAAATAAATCAGTGCATGAGATAGACCTGATTGATGAAATGAAAATAAATCAGTGCATGAGATGGACCTGATTGATGAAACTAAGTAGATATACATGTTAACTGATCAACATTATGAAATGAAATTTACCTGTTCAAGAAGATACTCACTGGCAGGCTCTATTGTCATGTCACTGCTCCTTCTGCCACTGAGTATTTCAAGAACGACAACACCAAAGCTGTAAGTGTCAACTTTCTCAGAAAGATGTCCTTGAAGAGCATATTCCGGTGCTGTGTAGCCCCTGTTGCATGAAATTACTCATCTAAGAACTATTGCAATGCGTAACTTGCACACATTAGAAATCAATGAGTTTAGCTAAAATAATCTTTTCAAACTTCCATTGTTGCTCTGAATGGACCACAACAGTTGCAAATCACAATCTTGGGCTCTTTTAGCTACAAAATCATGTTTAAATGAAAAAATTGACCTCTAAAAAATAACTATTCTAGTACTTTCTCTTAGTATGTACAATGGAACGATTAGTTGACTAAAAAGCATAACTCAAAAAAAAAAAAAAAAATTGAAATCGCGAGACGATGATTTGAGGGCAAGAAAAGACACAGTTCCTGGACATCAATATTGGTTTTCATAGTTTAGCATTTGTAGTAGGAGGAAGTATGAACTGCACCTACACATATGCATCAAACGTAGTGAGCTTATTCAACCTCTTTGTTTAATCAGTTAATTTTCTGAAATCATAAGAAGTTTGACATACAAGGTACCAGCAAATTTAGTGCTCAAATGACTCCGATCTTCAGGCATAAGCCTTGCCAATCCAAAATCACAAATTTTCGGCTGAAAATCATCATCCAGTAGGATATTGCTAGACTTTATATCTCGATGAATGATAGAAACATGGTATTGTTCATGCAGATAGGCAAGACCCCTAGCTGTTCCAAATATTATGTCGAAGCGTTGCTTCCAATTGAGAAAACCTCTTTTATCACCTGTTAACAATGAAAGAAAAGAACAAAAGAATCGTTGTACTTATCTTGATGATCATATTTGGGCAAGACTCAATTGTACCCCTTTTATTATGCTTGACTCAAGCACGTATAAAAATGATGGCACTTATTCAATTGTTTCATCTAAACAATGATCGATTAAATCATTATATGAAATTTGATCAAGTGAACCTCCTGATTTTGATTAAAACTGCCTTCCAATAAATGTCTGTGTTTCCCAATGTTGTACACACTTTGCAGACAAAATTTCGCCCTTTGAAGATAAGTGAACTTTATTTGGCTAAATTCTGATTATCAATTATTGGACTGAACTTCTTTGTGGATCCAGTTATCTGTGACATGTGCACATTTTCAATTGGGAGAACATCTTTTATCCTTAAAAAATTTACGATGGTTTAAAAGTAAAGTAGTTGTTGCAGCTACAATTAACCAATCATGTTATAGTCTTAAAAAATGCAGAGATAAGATTTACCGTATAAAAACCTATCCAGGCTTCCATTTGCCATGTATTCATAAACAAGGAGTAGGTCTGCTCCTTTTCTAGCACATCCAAGCAAGCGAATGAGATTTCGGTGATGAACATTACTAATAAGTCGAACTTCACTCTCGAACTCTACCTTTGCTCTACCGGAACTCACATTTAGCTTCTTGACAGCAACTATATTTCCATTTTTAAGAGTACCCTGAAGTGGTAAAGACAACACAGGAAAATCTCTGCATTAATCCGCAAATGATGAAGCAATTAATGAATACTTTATAACAAAACGTTAGACGATAAAACGTTGAAGTTTTTGAATAGGGGACAAGTCAGGGTTTGTGACCTCGATGGTAAATGCAGTGAACATTCTATAGACAATTCTTATTCGCAATGGCCTAGTAAATTCTTGATTACTATCAGATAGAAGCTGCCTCTATTACCATACCTTGAACACCTCTCCGAAACCTCCTTCGCCAAGCTTGTATTCTTCACTAAAATCTTTTGTTGCAGTCTTGAGAACTTTAAAATCATAAGTTGCAGGACCTTGCAGCTCACTTGCATCCAGTATGTTACCTAGTGGGTAAGGTAATATGACAGATTACTAGAGTTATAGTTAATGTAGATAAAGTACAAAAACAAAATGATATTCAAATGCCAAGTCTTGTTAGCAGCATTTTATCTAATAGATGCCAATATTGAAAATTAATAATTGGAAAATGATTATTTCATAGAAGAACAGATTGGATGAATGTTATTCTAAATTGGTTCAAGGAGTTCAAACAAAAGCCACAACAAAGACCACAGATATATTTCTTATTTTACATTTATAGCCAAATTACCTTTTTGGGCTGCCTTCGGCTTTCTATGTAATCGATAACATAGAAACAAAGCAAGTATAACAATAAGAAGGCCTGCACCTCCAACCACTCCACCAATTATAGCCTTTTTCTTGCTTGATCCTCCTGCAAGGATGCAATATCAGTATCTCACCAATTACAGCAGTTTTTAGTGCAGATAAAATTGTATTAAGATATCTATGGTAAAGAATGAGCAATACATGTAAGAAATGAACCAAAAGCTTCTTTCTATCTTGCTTTGGTTCATTGTATGAAATTCAGATAGAGAAGTGAAAATTAAATTAGAAATTAACAATTTTAATTACATGAAAAGAGAGATAACGACGTATGTCTCTTTTCCATGAGAACATTTTTTGTCAAGAATCTAGAGTAGGAAAATTCAATCAAGAAGTTGCAATTAAATGGTACATTTTTCTGTATACAAAACGTTTTAGACGATAGCAAATTGGTGAAAAGTAAGTTATCTGAATCAATGTATCCTTGAGGATATTTATTAAAGGAGAAAAGATGTCTTACCTCCTCCTAGGAAGGGTGTGAGATTGACAGTCTGGTTATCAGGGAAAAAGGAAGTCTCTGAGTACCTAAGAAAACAGGCTGCATCAATAGCCCTTCCATCTGCATTAGGTAAACATCCCTGTATATTGCCATATGCCACTGTCAAGCAATCTTCACAGGCAGTCTTGCTGATTGATTCAGCACATTGTGCCACCCCATAAACTGTGTTGCCACCAGAATTCACTTCCCTTTTTGATGCTGCAAAGTAACCATTAATCCTTGGCGTTGCAAGTTGAAGATCTGTCAACAGGACTTGTGCCTGTTCTCCAAATTGAGTTGCCTGAGATCCAGTTTGATTGCTGCACATCTGAGTATTTCCCGGAAGTGAACCCTGATCATAAAATGTGTTGCTCTCGTACCTTAACAAAATAGAAAGCTTGCAAACATGAGGCCAGAGCAGCTTGCAATCCAACAGTTCCAAACTTTTATTCCATCAACACAAATGATGGGGGAAAAAATGGAACTGATCATTGTAAGCAGAATCAACCGTAAGTTTTACTGATTCTGATAATCAAATTGCTCAATTATGGAACTCGTTATCATAACTTTTACCAACATCATTAAAATCGTAATTAACCATAAGAAAGATTAAGTTATAAATACACAGCAACCATATTCCATACCATCTTTCTTTTAGTTATGTGATCTTGAATTAGTGAAAGGACAACAAATTAGTATAGTACCAGGCATAGTTTGCAAAATTTTAAAAGTACATAGTTAAAATCTAAATGATTTTGAAATGTACTAATATTAGTAGAATTCTATCCTAGAATATCTGCACACTGACACACGAAACCAATAGGAATGCATGAAAATGATGTTATAAGACCACAATTTCTCTTTACATGGACAAATTTATCTTCTAAAAATCATTCCCTAAGAAAAACGAAAGTTAAAAAGTAGTACTTTAATAATTGAAGCAACTATTAAAGATAGCAGACAATCTATCATCATTCGCTGTGCCATGTTGACTAGGCTACACAATAACCAAACAAATACCTCGCGTGCCGCCTGAACTGCAATTTTAAGAATCTCATATAAAACAACGAAACGACGTCACTTCTAACCAACTTCTAATAAATGTAATTTTACCCCATCTTCCACCTAATTTCCAGTAGTGAATTCGTATTCACTTCTCTCCTTCGTATTTGTTTAAAAAAAAGAAGAGAAATCTGTAAAAAGAAGTGAATTCAGTAATGACACAACTTTTGCCGCAAGGTAATATCTAGCAGGAGGTTTTTCTGTGGTAACAAAATTTTGATATCAGTACTAGAAATTTCTTAGTGACCCGAGCTCGGATGGCTTTTATTTGAAGAGCTTTCTAAAAAATGCTATGGTACTTAACATAGTTTAGATAAACTTATGATGTATGATTGAAAAATACACCGACAAATATTTTCTGAAAGTAAAATCTCCAACCAAACGGAGCCAACCGCACCCTTCTAAAACCAAAAATGAAAGAGAAAGACTACCTGAGGAAGCAGCCATCATATATGACACGAGCGCCATTTGCGGCTGAGCAATTCCGAATCTGGGCCACAGCAGCACTAAAACATGAAACACAATCAGCCGTGGAAAGATAATTTCTGCACTGAACCATAGCATAAACGGGGTCAGATGATCTGGACTGCTGTGCTGTAGCAAAGTGCTTGTTTTGTTGGGATAATTGGTTTCTGAGGTCAGCAAAGGTGGCATTAAGATTATTGAAGAAGTTCACAATATTTGTAGCATTGTACTGACTGCATCCTTTATTTAACAAATTGATTTGTGGGGCTGAGGTTACTGGCTTTGGTAAGACTGATACAGCAACAATCATCACAGCCACCATAACTATTCTCCAAGAAATTGCCATGGCTGTGCTAATTCTTTTGGAATTGATAAAATATTTGTATACTGCAGACTTCAACGAAGGATTAATATGACATGGTTGCAGAGCTGATGATGGAATGAATTGGACTCCAGGATGAAAAGGTAAGGGCAATAGGCAAGAACCAGATAATGCCTGGAAAACTCCGGTGTTTTTAGCTTAGCAATATATATTTATTGAGCAACTATGGCTGGAAATGAAGTATGCAAATTACATTTATAGGTCCTCGAATTTTATCATAATTACAAGTAATTTTCTAAAAAAATTTAAAATTGCATTAACTACCTTTTGTTTTCTCTGTGTTAATATGCTACTTAGTATCGGTAACAAGTCTCAAAAACTGTGTAAAAATATTAATTTTAGATATTTATACTCTATCAAAATAAGGAAACATTACGTACATGTTTGGAATAAATTCCATTTTGAAAGAGTTGAAAAATTATTATCTCATTGAAAAGTTCTAGACATTTGCAGTTTTTCGAAACATTCCTTCAAACAAAAACTCTGATTTTTCCTTTTTTCGAATCATAACAAATTCTTAGAACATAAGTGTGAATCAAACCCATGTTAAATTTGAAATTTAATATAAAAAAAATTTATCCCTTCTGAATCAAATATCTAAAATTGACTATTTGTCCCTCTATTAGAGGTGCTAAAAAATGTATCGAATAAATAGCTCTTTGAATGGATGGTTCAAATCAACTTAAATATAGAAAGATTTGTACAAGTTATACATTTTGTCTCCACTTTATAAGAAAATCATTAGATATGAATATGATGGAATTTGTGAGTCGATTAGTATGTTCTTTTGAATTAGAACATAAGTGTGAATCAAACCCATGTAAAAATTGAAATTTAATATAGAAACAAATTTATCCCTTCTGAATCAGATATCTAGAATTGACTATTTGCCCATGTGCTAAAGGTGCTCAAAAATATATGCAATCGAATAAATAGCTCTTTGAATGAATTGTTCAAATCAACTTAAATATAGAAAGATTTGTACAAGTCACAAGTTTTATCACCACTTTGTGAACAATCATTAGATATAAATATAATAGTTGTGAGTCGATTGACAATTAGTATCTCACCCCTGTCAAAAGTATGTTTTTTTTCGGAATATACAAAGAAAATATTTATTGTCAATGAATAAGATATTAAAGAATTATCTATACGTAAAATCTTACTTACTAATGCGGGCCTTTTCCATAGAATATAAAAATCTTGTGTTGCAATAGAAGTAGAAGTAATGTAGATGGCAGAATAAATCACATTAAATTAGGGAACCTTGAGAGCTAAACGAGTGCGATGTTGAGCAAAGGAAGTCCCCTTCCTAGGAATAGGTTCCTAGTGGAGAATGAATTAATTTGAAATGAGAATATTCAACAAAGCATTAGCGAGGAAAGCTCAAAGAATAAGAGCATTGGCTAGGGGAATCGCTCTAATACATGTAATAGAGAAGACGGTTTGTTGGCTCATTTGAATCTATGTTGGGGATTGCTTACCTGATTAGTTGACGCTAATAGGCTTTGTCTCCCATGTTACTAAAAGAATTTTAAAAAAAAAGAGCTTAAACAAACTAAACGTTCTTCTCTTGTTTGCAGGGAACTAGATAAACTATTGAACTGGCCATAGTGGAGTGTTTCTTCAGTGAACCTGTAATACCAAGGACCTTTAAGGATATTTTTGTAATTTTGTCATGATTTGGGTGAAGTGGTAAATTTAAAAACAAAGAGGGACTTGATTGTAATTTGGGCAAACTTGATTTTTCTACAAGACTAGGGCTTTCTTTCTTTCTTCTTTTATTTCTTTCTCCTTCACCCTTTGAAAACTTTCTCTCTCTAAATATCTCTTCATTCTTTGTTGAAGAAAGAGATGGACAATCTCACTTTCAAGGGGCAGTAAGTAGAGGGAACCTTGAGACTTCAATCCCATCTCCTAACCAAGGTAAATTTTCCAAACCTTCCCTCACATTTCATAGGTTTTGGTTATAATAGGGAGTAGTGTGATTAGTGGATGATTAATGGAAGTTTTAGGACCTTTTGTGCTTTAATGACTATGTGTGCTAAGTGTTTGTAGTGTGTATGTGTTAGTTGGGTGGTTGATTTATGATGATTGTAGGTGTGGTGCTTTTGGGGATTGACGGTGATTGTGGATTGTGCTTATGATTAGTGGTATTTTGAGCTTTATATGAGTTAATATTGTCTTATTTTGTCACTTTGATGTTGGTTTGAACTTAGAAGTGTGTGAGATGAGAGTTCGGTGTGTGAAAGGGTGAAATCTGCAGATTTTCGCAGTGAGACGCGGTTAGAGGCAGATGAGACGCGACAGGGCTCACCTGACTCGCATCGGCAGCAAGTCTTTGATGGACAAGCCGCGGGTGAGGCTGAGTGAGCTGCGACCGTGGCTCAAGGGTTGGAGCCCGCTACTAGTCACTGATGATCAAGCCGCAGGCAAGACTGAAGCCAATCGCAGTCGCTACTGGTCAGGCAGAGATCGCGGCTCAATTTGTGCTGGGGGCCGCAGCTGGGTTCTTTTGGATCGGCAGGCTTGAGTCACCCCATTTTGACTGTTTCGTTTTGTTTTATGTTGTGTCCAGGTCTAAGTTTCGACTATGATTTCTTGGTTGAGTTAGTGTGTAATCGGATATTTAATTGTATGTTTTAGGCGAAAAACGCGGCCTACGTTTTATGGAGAATTGTGTTAGCTCAGACCAAGATAAGTGAGACTTGTATCCCTTGAATTTTGAAAATGAGTAATTGCCAAGTATAATTGCTTTGAAATCCTATTTGCTATATTAAATGGCTTGATTGTGATTATATTTTCATTTTACTATGACTTGATAATATATGTGATACAAATGAATTATCGAATAACGAATTATTTGCACAATAAAGTAAGGTATGTATAATGTTATATGAGTGACCGAACTGATCGGGTGATAGTTAGTAGAACCGAACTGACAAGGTAAAAGTCAGTACGACCGAGCTGATCGGGTTAAAATCAGTCTGACCAGACTGACCGGGTAAAAGTCAGTATGACCAGGCAACCGAGTTACAGTAAATGATTGGATATCCAGAGTTTTGTTTGAATGCAATGATGCTGTGTACAAATGTAATGATGCTTTGTTTGAAATGCTTCGTTTGGTTTTAATGTTTGATATTCGAATTGTGATTGAATAAGAATTTGTCTAGTCCATATGATATTATGTGAATTATTAACTGTGTGTTTTGAACGTAAGTATATGTACGACACTCTCAAGTTGCAAGACGATACTTTTGCCAATCACTGAGTGATTTTGTCACTCACCCCTTCATTGTTGATATCAAGTGCTTGATGGTTGTGTAGCTGGAGAGTGTGCTGACACTCAGAGTATGCAAGGTGATTAGATGTTAGTAAGCTAGTAGTGGTTTGTATTTATTCTCTTAGACTATGTTTGTACTCTCTTATGTGAAGTTAAGACCTTAGTGAATATGATAGACATTTGGAACTGTGTATGTAAAGATTTGAAGGCTATGGTAGTAGATGGCAATGTACTTGTACCTAATATTATTACTTGACTGGAGATATTGTCAATGGCTTTGTATGTGTAATATTTGAGATATTTATATTAGATGTTTTGACTTTATGAGCCTTGTGACTCAGTTTAGTCTGGTCACAGCGGTGTTATGTCCTAGGCACGCGGCGTGACATGTGACAAATCCAATCACATTATAATTCAATTGTATTTTGTTGCTTCCAAAACTTTCCAAGAGTGGACCCATACTAAGATGGAATAAATACTTTGGGAAATTAATAAAGCTTAGATTTTGGTACTTGAGAATCAAAATTCAAAACAATAAAATATGGTTTCTCTTTCTTTTTTGTTTGAATCTTCATATAGAATTTATAATTTCTCATACCCCTCCCTTCATTCATTGAGTTAGAGGACTCCATAGGAGGCCCGTTTGTTATGCATTGAATAAAAGAACCTTTCTTTGTATAACTTCTTTTTTTGTCTCAAGTTGAATAAATTTGAAAGGGAGATCAATCAAAGAATAGACCATGAATGTAGAAACAGTGGGCCTTTAACCTTAACTTATGATTTTATAATTCTATACAAGCAAACGATTCCAAAAACATAAGAAGGGCCAAGTTGTGAGTTGGTTATTCACAAAGTAGTGACACACTAGGGCCATGGGTCATGAAAGAGGTTGACACTCATCCTCATTAATTACAGATTATATTCTCTGTCTAATTTTTTTGATATCTAACTGTAACTAATACAAAACTACGTTGTATCACTAAATGGAACAACGTAATTTTATATAGTTTTACACTGGTACGGTGCAATTTTATAGTGGACATCATTGAACACAAAAAAAAAAAATAGACAAAGGATTTAACTGTCTTAACCATGTATAGCCTTTTCATTCGTCCTTTAACAATGAAACTCAAATACATCAATCATTACATTAGTCTTTTTCCTTCTTTGGGCTTAGGTTGATAGTAGTCGTGGTAGTAATGTCTAGAAGCTTGGCTATTAATCCACGGTGTTTATCCAAACATTCATAAAGAGACATTAAACATCATTCTAAAAGGGCATTGCCATAAAAGATTGAATCTCAGTAGTTTAAGTGAAAGCTTGTTATATCAATCCTACAAAGATGGCACGAAAACTGATTTCCAAGAGAACTAGTTTTGCTGGGGTAATTGCCTAATAACGAGAGAGAGCCAAAAAGAACTTTCGTTCATTTCTTTATTCCCGAGCAAGTAAAACCATGCTATAAAACGAAGAAAGGAGAATGGCCAGTGGTAGGCATTTAAGAAAGTTGGGCCGATTATGTGTCTTAACATGTAGAAGGAAAAAAAATGTGGTAGGCCAGGTGGCAGGGAAAAGACTCGAGTCTAAGGGAAGTAGCTGAAAAAGGAAAAAAAGTTGTGGATACCTTAACTAATCACCATCAATAAAGAAGAATCTTGCTAAATCACTTTGGGTCAGCGAGGCCTTCAAGTATTTGAAATACGTCTATCCAAGTACCATTCAAAAATTTCATCCAAGAACTCGTATCGTATAAGAAGGATTCCTATGGGCAAGGGCGGAAGGGAGGCCCAGGGGTGGCAGCCGCCCCCTCCAACTTGTAAAAAATGTTGTAAGTAAAATTTTTGTATTACTACATTTTGCCCTCTCTCCCTCCCACTCCCCATGCCAAAAGAAAAATTTACAAGAGGATCAACTATGCCCCCCTAAAAGCGATTGTCTTCCTAAGTTACTTAGATTTAGGCCTAATATTTTCTAGAAATCGCCTTCCCAAGACAACATTCTGGCTCTGCCACTACCCATGGCGCAAAAATTCTTCCATACTAACTTAGCTTCCCAGTGCTACTATTAGCATAACAACCAAGACAACATAAGCTGACTCATCCCAATTGTTTTGTACTAGGGCTGGCTCCTTGCAATTCTCCTTTTAACACAAATCATAGACAGGAACCAAATAGTTTTATGTTGTTCTAAACTCAACTAATGTACCACTTGAATCGGAGAATAACCAAATCCTTAGGAGCTTCTTCAGCCTTATAATGTGATGAGTCAACATCGAGGTGCCAAATGACTTGTTTATTTAGGAGTCATCAACCTGTTATCCTTTCTTGGCATGAGAAGAAGAAAGAGAAGGTAAGCTAAGAAATCTGAGCATGCAACACAGATAAGCCTGTGTTTTCAAACTTAGACCGAACCGGTCAGTCGAATTGGCCAAATAAAAAATCGGCCAAGCATCCGGTTTAAGTCAAGTAAAAAATCATAAAGTAAAAAATCGATCAAAAACTGGGTTTGACCGGTAGAAAACCAAGAATAAGACAAAACCGAGCTACTCGGTGTGATTTGTTTGTGTGGCAGTGTATGCAAGAAAAAAAATGAAGGATTACCGAGACAGCATGTGGATCTATGTGCCGCCAATGTAAACGCTTCTTTATTAATTGGGATGGGACCTCACAGCCATTAGATTCTAACAAACATGGAAAATCACCCAAACCCAATTCCCACCTTCTCTTTTCTTTTTCTTTGAACTCCATTGCATTACATTATACTACTGCCCTTGACTATTTTGCAAGTTCAAGACAATGCTGGTTTCCCACATGCAATTTGTTGCCAACACTTCTTCTGCTTTTGTTCTGCATGCGAATACATTGTCCCTCCGTGCTTTTGATTTTATTATTGATACCAACATCAAAACCATAAAAAAAATAATTAAAAATTAAAAAAGCATTATCCTTCAAGAATAGATCCTAATTTTGTTATTAAGGAACTTAAAAATTTTTAATATTTTTGGTTGTATATGATTTTTTTTGGACTCGTAGACCCTTTTTTTTTTTACTCTTGACTAACAACTAAAATTGAAAAAAAAAGAAAAAATTAATAAGTATATGTATGTGTGTGTGTCTATGATGTATTTATGACGTTATCCGGTTTGAGCTCGAGTCAACCCTCAGTCGAACCCATTGATTTCTGACTCCTGAGCTCAATCGAGTCGATACTCGGTCTGAGTTTGAAAACATAGAGATAAGTAGGTCCACTCATCTAAAATAAGAAAAAATGTTCACAACTCTCTTATCTAGAGTTGGTACATGTCATTTCTTTTCTTGGAGAGCTCTGTTTGGACGGTTGTTTTTTGAGATATTTTTTAGAAAATATTACTGTAGCATTTTTAAAAATTTTTCTCGATAAATGTGTTTATGAGATAAAAAGTTACTTGAAAAACGTGTATAGAGTTTTTAAAAAATAGAACCAAGCAAACGAATGCTTGTTGAAATAATGTAACTCAACTTGTGGCTAGGGCCAAAGCCCTTCAATAGATAAATAGGCTACTAAAGGCTAGACCTTATTGAAGTTCAACTTTCACTTAGCACAGCTGATAAGTGAAGGTTCGAGATCAATCATGTCTAGAAATAAATAAGAATTACGAGCGCTTGCTTGAGATTTATTTGGTCTACTCAAAATTAGGGATTCATAGCTCTCATAAGAGGCTTCGGGTGTGATGGATTCTTTCAAATAAAGGAGATATCTATGCAATAACATTATGTTTCAATTCGATAAAGAAATCCTATGAAAAACATGGTTGCCTACTAGTGAAAGATTTTCACTAGCAATCAGAGTGAATCGGACCCTATGGAATCCTGAAAAGGCGGTATCTTTTGAGATTTTTCTAGAATGAGGCTTGTGGACCTAACTGTAGAAGAATGAGCCACCAAGGTTCCGTACCAGACCTTAAGAAACCCTGAAAGGGTTGCTATCTCTTGAGATTTTTCTATAATGAACCCTGTGGACCTAACTGTTGATAAATGAGCCACCAAGGCTCAGTACCGGACCCTAAGAAACCCCGAAAGGGTTGCTGTTTCTTGAGATTTTTCTAGAATGAGATCCGTCGACCCAACCATGAATGAGCCACCAGGGCTCGGTATCAAGCCTTGGTGGCTCATTCATCCCCATCGATCTAATCCATGTAAGAATGCGTCCATCTCTTGGGTACACAAAAGTGACAAAGTTGCTTTGACTACAGAACCATGCTTGTCTATTGTTTATAGTGTTATATTTTATTTTTAAAAATTTAGGTGTTTTTCCTTCACTACTGAATGTGTTCTTGTTAGCTTAAATAAAATAGAAGTTTATCACGCATTTTTTGAAGACAAAATTTGTAGCTTTGAATCTTTGAAGTTACTTTTAAATAAAACAGAATTTCTTATCCAAAGGATGCTTGGATAATTGATATTTGCTTTCCAAAATCATTAAGAAAAATTTCTTATCAATTACTTAGATATTTTCCATAAATACTTTCACTTGAGAAACCCTACAAAGGTAAAATAAATAAGTATGTTATCCTTGCATTTTCGACCGTGATCTTGAAATAAAAATTCTTGTTCACATGTTTAAGATAATTCATAAAGAAACAATTAGCGATCCAAATTAAACTAGAGCTAATGTAACATCAATTTTGGAGGTTGATTGTATTTGAGGAAGAAAAAAATAAAATTTGAAATTAATGACCTAACAAACTACATTAGTCCCGATCCAATATAAAGTGCTAATTGCTCTCTGCTAAGTGTCTGTTCCTACAAATAGTTTGGTGGAAACAAGAACCACAAAAATATCATGGATAATTCTGAAAAATAAAATTAGGTTATGGAATTATGGCTGTGTTTGGATGGGTGTTTTTTGGGGTATTTTTTAGGAAAATTTACTGTAGATGTTTTTTTGGAACAATTAGCGTCTAGACAATATTGTTTTTTAGAAACAGTTAGGGGGTTTTGTCCAAAACACAAATTTGATTCCCAAATTTGTAGACACACACGTATACACATGCACACACACACACGCACACACACACATACACATGCACACAGACATACATACATACATACATGCATAGGCACACACACACATACATACACACACATATATGTGGCATACGTACATACCTACATACACACATATATAAAATATATGTATTTACATTATATATATAATATAATATATATGTACATATTGTATAATATATTATATAAGTAAATATATATAACATATTGTATAATATATATTATAATATATATAATATATAATATAATATAATATATATAGATAATATATATACATACGTATATTTATATATATTATATTATATACATGTATGTTTGTGTATATGTATGCATGCATGTAATACGTATGAATATATATAATATAATATATATAAATATACGTATGTATATATTATCTATATATATTATATTATAACACACATAATATATATATGTAGATAATATATATACATACGTATATTTATATATATTATATTATATATATTCATACGTATTACATGCATGCATACATATACACAAACATACATGTATATAATATAATATATATAAATATATATCTATATAATATAGATAATAAATATATTATATGTACATAATTGCGTTTGTATATGCATGCATACATACGTACATACATGTATTTATATATAAATATATATAATATATAATATATATTTATATATAATATATTTATATATATTATATGTATATACATACGTATGTACATGCATGCATACATATATACGTACATATAATATATATATATAATATTATATATATAATATAGATAATAAATATATTATGCATACATAAATGCGTATGTACATGCATGCATATATACGTACATACATATATTTATATATAAATATATATACTATATAATATATAATATGTATTTATATATAAATTATATGTTATATGTACATACATACATACATATAATATATATAATATTATATATAGAGGTATTATGTATATATATTATATATTATAATACCTATAATATATATAATATACATAATATATATTATATATAACATATATAGATAATAAATATATTATATGTACATACATGCGTATGTACATGCATGCATACATACATACATACATATATTTGTATATAAATTTATAATATATATTTATATTTTATATATTACATACATACGTATATACATGCATGCATGCATGTACATAAATATCTATGTACGTATAATATATATATATATATCTCTATTAGTGAGTGTGTGTTCTTGATGTTCTTGGTGTGTGTTTGAAGATGAGTGTAAAATTGATTGTGTGTTCTTGGTGTTCTTGGTGTGAGTTTGAGAGTGAGTGTGTGTTTTTGATGTTCTTGATGTGTAAGATTTTAGTGTGTGTAAAAATATACGTGTGTGCAAAATCAAAAAATGTGCAAAAAATACTTTTTAAGTATTTTTTGTGCCAAAAAAACATATTTATTAAAAAACACTACATTCAAACACACCCATATGATTAAACACAAAAGTCAATAAAGATGGAATATTTCACAGGTGAAAAGAAACCTAAGCGAAACGAATTTTGGAGAAACCAATAGTGGGGAAGTGGGGAAGACGGCAACGCAGGCTGCAAAAGGCCAAAACTGAGTTCCATCAAGAAGAAACAAAACGTCAAAACTGATACCTTTTTTAATTGATTTCAAAAATGTTCTGAGCCTGATGGTGACCAGTACAGTAACAAATAGCCACCGGTAATCATAAACTGCGGCCGGGAGGTGCTTTGTTTAGTTACATATTTTTTTAAATACTTTATATACATTTTTTATTAACTTTTTATTTTAGAAACACATTTATCAAGAAAAATATTTAAAATTATTATAGTAATATTTTTTAAAAAATACCTTAAAAAATAACTAAATAGATGAAACCTTCTAATCGATTCTGGCAATAAATTGACATGCTTTGAAGACTGTTGAACATGGAAATGTTGAATAAATTTTCTTTTGTTTTTTTGTGAAAACTTACTTTTTTTTGGTTTTTTTTGTCATCACACCATTTTTCATGATGGAAACATTGATACACACACACACATGAATGATAAGTTGTGATCAAGAATTAAATCCATGTATCTTTATCCCTTAAATATACAAAATAATCTTTAGTCCATCTGTTCCAAATTGACCATCCATTGGGGTTTGAATACACTTATTTTTTGTAAAAAGTTGCAATTTACGTAATGAAGAAAATGTTAGTCCATCGTGTTTCTTATGAATTTCTTTTACAAGAATTATTTTTCTTCGGGGTTGACGCAATGCCTGACGGAATTTCTATGATATGGAAAACCTAAAAAGAGCCAGCATTCCTATATCTTGTTCAAATCTACAAGTCAAATGATTTACCTTACTTTCCAGTTTGCCCAATGAAACTGAGTTATTAGTAAGTGTTTTATTCTTAAATTAATGGTCTTCTTATTAAGATATAGTAGCAGTTGACCAAATTCCATTGGAAGCTTGTGCGGTGGATCCTTAGCCAAATTCATTTCTGAACTTAGGATTCCAATTGCCAGGATGACTTAGAAATAAGAAGATATAATACCTTCCACTATCACTTGAAGATTCTTAAAAAATCATCCCAATCAATGCACTTTTTAGGGGAAAAGTTTGGTAGAATTTCAATATGTAAAGGATCAAAATGCTTCATTTTGGCCAAAAAAAAAGTATAAACCTTTTTACTATAATAAATGGCCCCTATAGTCAAATATTCCTATATCTTTAAAAACCAATGAAAAAAAAAATGTTATAAACTATTTTACTATAATAAATGGCCCCTATAGTCAAATACTCCTATATCTTAAAAAACCAATGGACTAATCCTGTCATGTTCTTTGACAAGAGGGAAACTTTCTAGAATTGTTACCTTTTTCTGGCTATGCATTTGAATAATGACCATGACAACAGCATACTGATTTTTTTTTTATCAGAAAATAAAAAATATTTAACCGACAAAGTTAGATTAAATACTAATAGTCACAAGAAAATACTCATCTAAGCACACCTCACAAGTTAATCCAAAAGTCAATTGCTGACAACAGCACACTGATTGCTTACAATTTTTTGTTGCGTTATTAACAGCAAAACTTTGCTTATCTTGGGGCAATGTTATGGTCAATATTGTGGATCCAAATTGTCATTGACAATTATTTCAAAGAATTTATGCCGCTGAATCATCTAGATTAAATCAATATCCTTGTCCATACCTTCGTTTTGCTTTGATTAGTCATTTGACTATTTAGACAAAATGTAATTATACCCTAGTTGATAGCTAAATCTAACCAGTATAATTTCCCTAAGCCCTCTTAGATCTGTGTACACACAGATGCAGTAGCAGTTTTACTATGTCATGTAGGACAGTGTCAATTCCATTGGCCGGCAACATTGGATTATTGTTCAAACCGTTGATTTGGCTGCAAAATCCAAATTGCATAATTGGAGTTCTCATGTCATGATAAGCTTGGGAAAGGCATCTCTTATGACGTTTTTCATCGCTGTTCTTTCAAGAAACAGACAAATACTAAAAACCAAGCAAAAAATGAAAAACAAATGATTTATCTTTTTTTTTTTTAAGATAATGTGCTGCGATGACATGGAATTAAACGAAACAATAGTAAAATTTTCTTATAAATGTAGCAGGGTATCAAAAAATCTTATTTCTTTAGAAAAATTATGCCTCTTAGTAAACTCCATGTCACCACAACAATTTTCTTTTCAAGTTCAAGTGAGTTTACACCCAAAACAAATCTCCAGGATTGCTAATTCGCAACAAGTGAGGGACTTATTTGGCCAACAAGAATTGGTAACATTTTCAAAAAGATAAATAAATAAATGAAGCTAGAATGGATCATCATGTCTAGGAAATGCATAAAATGATGTGTAAAGATAAGATTAACTTTCCACAAACTGTACCTAAAAATGTTTTTGGCATTGTTAGTGTAAGTAAAAGCTCAACAAGCTAAAATAGATCATGTCATATAAGCTTTAACAAGATCCTCATAACATAGCTTGACAATAAATTTCCACTGAAGAAATGTACACACCGTGATTGTTCAATTGATTCTGAGCTCTTCGAAAACTCCAAGCAGCATGATTTGTCCTGCGGTATGGATCAACAAGAAGTCCGAATTATGAGTCACCCAAAGCTCCTAGGGTCCAACAACATGAATAAATCAGCCCAGTTTTTGTGTTTCTTGACTATCATATCAATGACATGTTACCTGACCCAGGTCCGATCTCCAATCTTTCTTTCTTCTTCCTTTTTTTTTTTTTTTCTCTATTTTTCGGGTGCTAGAGTTTCTAAACTTTATAAGAAAACTCTTTTTTTTTTTTTTGGGTCAGGTGCAAGGATTTTCCAAACCTTATAAGAAAACAGAGTTAAAAAAAGAAAAAAAGTTTGAGAGTCGAATAAGAGATATTATGGTTACTTGTCTAATGTTCTTATCAGTTGAGTTGGATCGTAGAAGTGTCCCTATACCCACTGTGAAACCACCTGAAGTCCACATCAAATGGCCCATTGCTCATCGCCAGGTCGGTGAAATTAGGTAGGAAAATTGATGGTTCATATAGTCTTCCATTCTGGAATGTGATTTATGGTCTGGCATCTTTAAGTTTGAAAATGATTTCCAATTGTGTGTTCCTTTAATCAAGCAAAAGATAATCTTCATATAATTTTGTTTCAGAATTAGAACAGTTTTGAGCCAAAATTTGAAGTAAAATCTTGAGTCATTTGTAGTGGAAAATTGATCCTTGTGCGGATATATTAGCACAAAGAAAACAAAAATGCCGTGAGAATTAATTATATTCCGAGATCCATCATGCATGACAAAATTGTTCTTTTAGTAATCCATTACATGAGAATTTTCTTTTAGGATTTGCTCTCCATATTGAAAAAAAAAAATGGCACATATAGATGGATTTTCTTTCCATTATACGGTTATCAACTCAGGAAAGTCAATTTAAAAGGAAAAAGAATTTAGCAAAAGTCTATTGTTTTGAATTGACAAGGGGAAAGTTACCATTTTGTCATAAGTTGATCATGGAAGAACATGGCCTCTCTTATATGTTTTGCAAAAGCCAATTTTGTCCCTTGTGTTTTTTCTCTAGACCAATTGATGGAATTTTGCTAAAAATCCACGAACTTGGCATGAAAACTTGTCTGATGTCCTTTACTTGGTCAAATTTAGAAACGTATAGGGTCAAATTACTTATTTTTCAAACTTGAGAGACCAAATCATTCGATTTGAAACCATAAGAGGTGGGCTTGTTTTTAACAAATTATAATTTTTGTCAAAATTGAATTTAAAAAAGTTAAAAATCAATTGATTCTAATTATAGCTTTAAAAATCCAAATGCAGGGTAAGAAAAGCAGTTGAGAACATCACAAAATGATTTTTCAAAAAAAGACACTAAAAGCAAGTAAAAAGAAAAAATGAGCTATTGAGAATAGACACTAAATTTACTGTCTAGAAGCTGAAACAATCAAATTGTCTATTTTAGTCCCTCATAATTTTGGGGATGTAGCAATACTGTATCTCCTGTTTTTACGAAAGCTAATTTACTCAGTTATGCTTTTAGTTTGACCAATTCATGGAATTCTACGAAGTCCACTGAATTGGTTGAAAAATAAAAGGGGACAGTTGTAAGATTCATGTTAGTGTATGAATTGTAGTCTAACCAAAATCAAATTTTTTCCTTTTCATTCATCAGATTTACTTTTTGTTCCCCTTTTAGAGCAGTGACCATTTTTATGAACAGAACTGAGAATGCACAATCTGCAATCTAAATACGACTGAATTACCAGTACAAACTCTTGGCACTCTCCACTCAGATTACATCAACTAGTTAACCACAAATCAAGAACATAAAGAAGAGAAAGAAATCGACTAGTAGTTCAATACATCAATCTGATCACTGAATGGCGGCAGATTAGTCATGACCATCAGACTCTGGTAGAAGGTCTAAACTGCAGAAACAGGAGCTGCAGATCATCTATGCGAATAACCATCTGTGCTGAAAATCATGAAACAATCGCTCATCGAGCGAAAACAGGCTAGTTACAAGTTCTTTCCCAGAACTTGCAGCCTCGCCAATTCACGTCTCAACTGTACAGAAAGACTAAAAGTAGCTAAATATTACAGCCATTTGCTGTTAATCACACTCATCAAAGCCTAAGTGTGAGATCAGGTGTAAAATGATCTTCTTCCAGTGATGGATTCACCTCTACAAAATCCAGGCTTGAACTTCCAGTTAGTATGAAACTTTGTGGAGAATTTCCAAGATCAGCTACCTGACGGAAACTACCAGGCCATAACAGCTCGGGATCATCGTCCAAGTATATTGGCTGAGCCATGTATCGTTGTTCCAATCGTGCAACGGTTCCAAAATCAGGTGGTCTTCCTGCTCCAGCTATTGCAAAGCCATGGTGAGCTGAAGAATGTGCTTTGATTCCTAAGGACCTGAATGAGGATCCGTGCAAAGGCAGAGATGCCAAACTGGCATATCTGTCAGAGAAAATTCCCATTCTCATTGCCCGTTTGGCCAGTGTCCTTTCCCTCTTATGTGCATTTTGGTGACCACCAAGTGCCTGTGAACTGTAGAATTTTCGCTGGCAGAAGTTGCACGGAAAAACTCGTGGTGTCGCAGCTGCTTTAGTATGGTTTGCAGGTTCATTGCTACTCTCACTTGTGCTAGAAATTGAAAATCCTTTTGATTCCTGGCAGGCTATTTCTTCAGTATCTGATTTGAAGTTGAGAGATAAGTCGAGTAGTAAATGTTCTGAACTTGATTGAGTTGTCAGATCTGTAAGTCGACAAGAGTCTGAGTAAATTTTCTTGGAAGGATCCATCAAGTGTTCGTGGACTGATCTGTTGGATGCTGCCTGGCTGCTAACATCAGTAGTGTTTTCAGAAGAGGCCTCCTTTTCTAGATCAAATTTCAGAAGTTCCATGATTAGGAAAAATTTGGAGTAAAATCTATACTCTTGAGTTTCTGATCACCAGATTGGAACATAGTAGTCAATGTATCCACAGATATCCTATTAATCACATGGTCTGCATTTAAGGAAAAAGTTACCGAGAGTCACAAATGAAAACAATGCTGTGTATAAATTTTGAGGCAAAGGCTAACCAGAAAAGAAGCAGAAAGACTTTCATAAAATCTATTACCCAGTTCCTATACCTTGAGAAGTAAAGTAAATGAATCACACAAACCATATAGGAGTAACACATATATCCATTTCAATTATCAAACCAGCAGAGTAGTCTGCTATATTAAGAAATTTGAAAATCACCATCAGAAACAATAGACAGAATGGCTGAATTTCAGTTATGCGATTGTAGGTTCATAAGAACACGACCTACATGTGAAAACACAGTCAAATAATATAGACAAACCACTTCAGGGGCTGGTAAATTATAGAGAACACTAAACTAAGCAGAAAAGTTGGAAGAATAAAAGTAAACTATTTGTACATAAAATCACTAGTAAATCCCCTGATTCATTTGAGAATAAAAATCAAAGACTTAATTTGGGAGCTTCAATGTCCAGATCCTCTAATATACACACGAGGAGTTATCAATAAAGTCTAATAGTTGGGAGCTTATGAATAAGCTCAGCACAAGAAAAGGGCAAAAGGTTGAATCCATAAAAATATTTCTGGAAACAAAATAATTGCATGCAGTGAAATATCTCAATTCTCTTCAAGATTGATTTCCTACTATAGATTACAAGCTACGAATCCTACATATCTTTTGAAACATCAAATCTAGGTTAGTTTTACAGATAACAACGGCAAATTTTGTATTGAGAAAGATAACATTAAACATGATATTAAATCAAGATTCTATAAAAGATCAAGCCAATAAATGAATCAAAGAAATGTTTTCCAAACTGACATGCTACGAGCTAATGAAAAACCATGAAAGAATCAAACAAGAAAGGCAACTAAATCATACAACCAAGAATTATCAAGAGAACCTGAGGAAAACTCACCAGGTACAGGTGGTATTATGCAGATTTCTAATTGACTAGTGCAGTTTTAGTACATCATCATTTAAGGACAAAACAAAGGATGTGGTGTTCTTTTAGTTTTTGACACAAATAGTTATTAAAGGCCCACTTGAGAGTAATGGAATGAAGAAAGAAAAAAATGAATGGTTGGAGAGAAAGGGAAAGAGAGAGGTGAGGTTTGATGTTTTATTATAGCAAAGCAAAGGTAAGAAGGAGAGTGGGGGGGACAGTGGTGGGACGTCAGAGAAGTCAGGGTAAAAAGAGGTGTTGGGGATAAATTAAGATGGAAATGAAGATGAAATGATAATACTCTTCAAACAGCCACCATCAATCATCCCTGTTTGTTAAAATTAATGGGCTTTTTCCAAGAACAAAACAACTGCTTACTCAACTAGTACAATACAAGGAAGCTAAAGAGTAGATTCAAAACCAAACAAAAGTACAGTTTAACTCATTAGTCTTTCCCAAAGATTCTACAACTATGTGTTGTGTGTGTGCGCGTGTATGTGACCACTTTAAAAAGTGTTGCAGAATAGATAACTACTGAGCTGAGCGCATGGGATTGGGAAGGCTTACATTTTCAGATTTTATCACTTACTTTTTTGCATGTCCATCATGACTTCTTCTACATTCACATCAAGCCATGCAATGCAAACCTACTAGGGCATCTCTCCCCACAAAAGTACAAAATGGGACATGTCATTCAAGCCCTCAAAGCTTCCTCTCCTTTATTAGTTCACACATCACAGTTCAGCCACTTCTCCCTTGGTTTTTCTGTCATACACATCTAATGCAACTACAAGTTGTCTCATGCCCAAACAACGTGTGTTTGGAATGGCTTATATATTGGGTCCATTTATTCATTTATTATCATCTTTTTCTGTAGAAATGACAAAAATCCCTTAGTATATAAGCTAACCTATAACTGATTATATAAGTTAACCTATAGTACTATAAGTAACTTAACAGGACTTTAATTTGATTAACTAGTACGATAATTGAATATGTAAGTTTTTGATTAACTAGTACGATAATTGAATATGTAAGTTTTTGATTAACTAGTACGATAATTGAATATGTAAGTTTTTTGGACCAGAACCAACCACCCCACACCTAATAGAAACAGATATAGAGAAGAATAATTAAGTTATGGGATTCTCATTTTTGTCGTGATCTTTGCATTGAAAAGACAAAATGAAGGGGGGATTTAAGTACATTCTGAAAGAGCATTTATTAGGAGAGTAAAAATTAGTTCAAGTGATAACATTTATTTTATCTAGCAATATGAACACACTCATTTCTTAATATCTCATTTTCCAAGATTGGTTCGGAGATTTACACAAGTTACTACTTCATTAATGAACTTATTATTCTCTAATAATACTTATCACTAATTTTGATGGCCAAACTGCTCTAGAACATTTTTCCTCATTTCCTCTTCTGTTTAGATTTTGAGGTGGTTTTCTTGAAATAATATTTACTAGAAAAAGTGGACGGGCGTACAATGATATATATATATATATATATATATATATATATAAACAATCTTAAAGATAACTTAGTGGTAATAGTAATTGAAATAAATCTAATTATTTGATGCTAAACTTAGGGGTGGCAATCGAGTTGGGGGGTCGGATTGAGATTCAAGTATAACAACCAATCCACTTACCCAAACTCGACTCGTCAACCCTCCAACTCGTGAAGAGCCAACTTGAACACAACCAGCGAACCCAAAAAAAAAAATTCACATACTATTATTGAGGAAGTTTTTTTAAGTCAAATGGTCGACTTGAACTCTAACTCGACCTGTTTTTTTCTAAATTTTTTCGAGTCAGATCAGTCAACCCGATTTCAATCTAAACCCAACCTGTTTGTTTGGTGGGTCAGTCCAGTCCGATCCAATTTTGACTAGAATCCACCAAGCCTTGACCCAAACCAATTTTTTTTTGTATTAAATTTTTGTCTTGTTTTCGGGTCGTATAAAAAATTGCCACTCAGCTAAACTCTAGTTTATCACTAAGATTCTTTTTCAGCACTACTAACGCGTAGAATTCACCTATATATTTTAAGGCAACTTTACAAATAAAAGGATGTCTTTCGTGGTTTCAAAAGGATTAAAACAAGTATATGAAAGTCTTTGATGGAAAGTGAGCTTAGCGAGTGGAAGTACGTGTGGCAACCAAGAAAAAGTATCACAAGTACTATATGTTGCATTTGATATGTCGTGAATATGAATGATGAATGTACTTCCTCCATTCGTTATTAAATTTTTGTCTTGGACTTGTAGTGAAAGAGATTTGCACTGATGCTATGGAGTAATATCTTTACTTATTTATACATTGTGGTGCAAAGCTTAAAGAATTGTAGGATTGCACTAGAGAACAATAACAAAGAACTGTGTGATTTTCATTTTTTTTTTTTTGTGAAGTTGAAATAGGACATCATTAAAAGAGTGAATGAACAAGTCAACTAGGAAGACTAAAAAATTAGGTAAAACAAAGCAATTATACTAAGTACCAATGAAGGAACTTGGCTGATTGTATTGAAAAACTAAGTCAATATGCTTGATCCTAAGTCGGGGGCAATAATAGACCACGCCCCTTCCCACTAGCCAAAATTCCGAAATGGAAGCAAGAATCAAAATCAAGAAGTAAAAAATTTTAGATTTTTGGATAGAATGTTTCAAAAAGAAGGGAAAAAAAATAGTTTTTTGATAGGAAAAGGAAGAAATTTATTTTTATTAATGTCTAAAGCAATTCTAGAATACCATTGTACAGGGAAGTTATATTTTGAAGACCAATAGGACAATCTCGACTTAATATTTGATATAACATCAAGTTCAATAACACAAAGTATACTACATGTATGATTGCAAACGCTATAATAGACTATGTTATCGATTATACTGATTGCCATAGAAATACATTTTTGAGAGTTTCCACCTACGTGAATGTGAATGTGGCCGCTGGTGGAAGTTTAAGTGATATAAGTCTTACTGTACTCATTAAAAAGATACAAACACATGGTCAGTATATTATCAGTCAGTAGATTATCATTGAAAACTAGGTTACTCAAACAATATCTAGAAATTAGTGTGCAAATTATATACAACTTGCCAACAAAAGATCGATGATTCAAATATTATTACATTTATCAAACTATTCAAACTTGTTGAAATGCGCTTCATTAAATAAACATTCATATCAAAAGATATATTTACTATGCAATAATTTTCAATTTGTCAAATGTTCACTATTTTGAAAATGATGGAAAATTGTCAGAAAATTTTCAAAATAAGAACGATTGAACTTATATAATTGGTAGTTAGTTATATCTGTTCAAGTCACAGGTAATTTATTCACAAAGTCATGGATGAGTAGCTAAGTGCATGTCATTATAAAGAGGAATGAAACTCTATAAATATCAGTCACGTGAGTCGTAGAAGATGGCCAAGTCTTTTATTCTTCTCATTTGACTTACTGAATATACAAATATGTCAATCACTTAACTATTTAGTGAATTGACTTCGTTGGTACAAAACGCTGTATATCACTAGATTTCATTACGTTTTAAAAGTTAATTTGTAGGACTCATATTACCAGTGAAGTTTTTTCTAAGAGTAATTACACCATGTTATATAAAGTGCCTTTAATTAATCCTGAACTGACCATGATCGACGTTGTCAAGCTAATGTCTGTAAATATTGAATTAATGTCCATGTTTATTAATTTAGTAATTACAAATACTGTTAATTACTTTGTAAAATTCTCGATAATAATTGTTGAGACCTCGAATCCTGACCGACATGTACTCATGCATCACATACAAAAAAAAAAACACAAGCACAGAGGAGAAGATAGTTGCTGCTGACTTGCTGTGGCTTATGCAATAATAGTTCGCTTTTATCTTTTTAGATCTGTTAGCAACTTAGCACTGCATTTAACCGTGTACGACTTCTAAAGTCCATGTGTGGCTGTGGGAAGAAAGCTAATTTTGCACATGGAAAAGGAAACAACTGGGGACAGAAAGCGACCCCCGGACTGTTAACTTCCCTGTCAAAAACAAAAGGACTTAGGATTCAACTTGTGTCACGTGCTCGTACGATGTCTTTTGCTGTTAACCTTTTATTCATTCTTCGATTAATTTATCTTTTGTGAAAAAAGAAAAAAAAAATCCTTGTGCCAAAAATCATATAAATCAATTTTGACAACAGCCTCTGGAAAGTTAGTAGTACTCCTCCTTGACCAAAATACTTGACAACCTAATTCCCATGACATTCTAGACTTGCTTTTTTTAATGTTTTTTTTAATATTATTATTGCAATTTTAGATATTCTCTTTTGTGAATGCGTGTGAGATAAAATGTTAATTAAAAAAACGTATTTAAAGTTTTTTAAAAATATATTTCTAAAAATAAAACTAAACAAACAGAGCCCTAACGTCCCACAGTGGAAAAAAAGGGTAGCATATCTAGCTAAATAATTAAAAGATTAAGTAATTGTTTTTTCTTCTTCTTTATTTTTAATCTTTGTTCTTTTTTCCCCCCTTCACCGAGAGATCAAAATCTATAGGCTAATTCAGGAGCGAAATATAACTTGGACGTAAAAAGGCCAGTTTACAACTGTATTTAATTTTCTAATCTAATAGACAAAAAAATTTTCTCAATAGGGAGCTAATATATTCGACAAAATATTGGTTCATGTGAATGGTTATTTTTCAGAGTGTTTTTTTTTAAAATATTACCGTAATAATTTTAAAAATTTTTAGTAAATGTCTAACCATAGAAAGTTGGTTAAAAAAAGGTGTGTGAAATTTTAAAAAATTTGTCTTTAAAACACTTAACTAAACAAGTTGGATTTAACTATTAAATTATGAACGTTCTTAATTTGACCTAATCTACATATTAATTTGATTCGGCGTAGCAGACTGGTTGAGTTGATTAAACCAATAGTATAAGTTTAACCACACTGATTTCCATGCCAAGTTGAGAAAAATTAATCAAGTGTTTAAGTGGAATTCCCTTTTAAAGATTAGGTTTTAATCAAAGGTTGAAACGTCTCAATTAACTTTGTCCCCTTACCACATCACATAACAAGCACGTGACCCCGCAGCGCACAACCGAACAGTACATAATTACCAATAAACAACATTAAAAACAACATAGTACTTACTACTTTAGTTTAACTTATCAAAAAAGGGAATTATTGCTTTTGATTAATTTCACTAATCTAAGCAATTAAAAAAGCTGTGGCCGCTTCCAGATTACGCTGCCCAATGTCCCGAGGCGCCGCTTTTGGCTCGTTGTCCCCTTGAACCCACGAAAGCTCGGAGTAAGAATTGCGTGCCACATACGAGCCACTTGACATATCACGTAATATATTAAAATTAATTAAATATTATCAAATGATATAAGATGTGTTTAATTATCGTCACGTGATGACAAATTATTAATTTTAGTGTATTACGTGATAATACACATAATGTATTTAATTTTTTTTCCCGAGAGTTAGCCACACCACTCCTACCATGCCTACTACCTATATTAGCCCTTGGTCCCCCACCACCACCATTAACCACAAGAAACTTTAGTCTTTTATATCACTGACTCAAGATTTCATATGGGATTATGGAGTGACAAAGATAAGTTAGTATAATCACAGGCGCTAATTGAATACTAATAATTAGGATTAATTAGGTACCGATAAATATTCTTCCACCAAGATTGAAAGGGCTAGTGGCAAGAGAGATTTAGTTAAATATTCGGATGCTTTATTGCTTTATCTTGATTAATTAACGGTAAACATGCGGCATATTTTAGGATAAGTTGGTCCTACTTGCTTCAACTTTCGAGTGGTATATGCCTAGGAGTTTCTTGGTATTGGATTCTCCAATATGTGGGGAAAAAATGCTTCAATGGTGAAGCATGGAGGATTTTAAATGAAATTGTAGTAGGGGCTAGGATGACAGATATCATAATTCATGGAGGATTATGATGACAAATTATTTAAATTGAAGGACTTCCATTCAAGAGAATATGACTATGAGCCAACTAAGGTCCAAGAAACATGATTTCAAGTAGGAATGACATGGACTCGCATAAAGAGTATTATGGAACGAAAATGTTGAAATTGTAACATGAAGTTGGGTGAATGATGTTTAAATTGCCATGTGAAAAAAGATTGATGTAAAAATCACCTCTTTATCTAGGGGTTCTTTTGTGCTAAAAAATTTGGACTAAGTATGTGATAACACAGTGATACGAATCGAATCTTTACAAATCTTTTACTTGCTAGTGGTGAGAAAATTTATAGATAAGAGAATTTGTCTTAGTGTCAATTTTGGTCTTATCCATACGACGTATAATAGATTACTTTTTGGTTCTAGATAATAAAATTCGTCTAAATTTCATTTTTTACAGGATGGAAGAATTTTGAGTCTAAGGACAGTAATAATTTTTTCCAATTAAAATTCCTTAATTGCTCCCAATTAGTTACAATCTGACAAGTGCCAGATGAATTCTTAAATTAATGCATGTATTTGGAACCAATCTGTTTTACCAAACCTTTTGTAAAATAATTTTGTTCCAAATTTTTTTATGAAAATATTTTTCCAAACGATATATCAAATTTTTTTCAAATTGTGCTAGAGCCTTGATTTGATCCAATATCAGTTTCGTCTTTTGTTGTATGTCAACTCAGTTATGCAGCCCAAACCAAAAAGTTCTCTGGGCCAAATTTACACTAACCCAGTGGGCTTTATAGTTTTTCTGTTGATTGATGAAAGACTCCCTGTAGTTCCCAGATGAATTTTTTTCCTCCCTTCTACGAAATTTTTAGTCCAAGTATTTAATGAAGTTGGACAGCGGCTTGTAAGCCGAGGTCTAGCCCAGCACACTGTTGACATATCCACAAAAGGGAATAGAAAAAATATATATTTTTTTTGAGAAATTGGAGGGTAATAGTTACCAAATAATAATTTCCAACAGAATTTTATAAAATTATTGGCATAGCCAGAGGAATCAAGCAATAGTTTGAAAGTATTTCCGACAAAAATTCAAAAAATAAAAAATCAAACTCAAATCTTTTGAATAGAAAACTCATTGTCTTGGTCCTCTCTTGAATTATATCATGAACGTCCCAGACAAAATTTCCCCAGAAAAAATCATGCGTAACTTAATTCTTCCAACTTGTTTATCTCCCTTAAAACATTTAAATATTTCAAGAAAGTTTCACATATTTTTGTCAATTATTTACAAAGCATTAATTACACAGTTGAAACAGGTATACGCAAAAGATGACACCCTTACTATAAACCACATAAAATGTCTATCAAGAAAAAGGATTCATCACTCCAATAAGAAACTAGGACAATTTATCTAGCTGTTTATAAGAATGTCAAAGTTTCAATTTCAAATGAAGAATAGCCCAACTTTATGTTGTTTAGGTAAATTGTTCTTACAACTCAAATCTTCTTTCTTTGAGAACAGGAAGATTACACAGGTACAATACAAGCAACTACAAGTCGTAAACATATAGTAATAAAATAGAAACAAGGCTACTAAAAAGGTGTTAAAGTACTTTCACCATTTAAGCTGTTTGATTCAAATTTCTCAATTACTATCACTATGAATATCATTAACTTCACTATGACTATGAGTTTTGATAATTTCCTCTTAGTTTAATAACAAAATGAGTATTGTTTAGAGGGTAATCGCGGAGTCACTAAATGGAGTCGTTGTTTCTTTTAGAAGGGCTAGCCCGCAGCGAGGTGGAGATGACTATGTTTCTCATGAGTTTGATAGAATAGTATTTTAGAGGGAATCATACGAATCCAATTAATTACTTTTATTCCAATTAAATGATCGTGACAATTGTTTTCAAAAATTAACAATGTTTTTTTCCTTGATTCCTTTAAATCAAACACGCCTAACTCTTTTAAAAAATGTGTTCAGTACCTACTTTTGAAACTAGCATGAAAGACAGAAAGATAACCTTTCAACAACTAAAGCGAGTGAAATTGGATACACGGTCACCCCCACCATTTCGTAGTGGTTTTATTTGTTCTAAAAGATGTATTCAGTATTCCAACTTTTGTAACTAATATGAAAGACAAAACGAGAGTGTTATAATAACTACAGTAAGCATACGAATATAGTTACATTGTGTGTGAGGAAAACCACTATATTTTTCTTAATGGAGACTCGAGAGGCACACAGTTTTTTGATTGCCGAAAAGCTGAGGACAGCTAATTATTACGTAAATAAAACACACATGGATTACAAAATACAAGTACCATTATTAGATATTCTTGTATCAGCAGCCAGCTCAATTTTCCTAAGTCGAGTACATAAGTGTTTGCTCACCGAATTTATGGTTTTCAATCAAGGCTCAGCAATATGTATTGTCCACTCAGCACCAATTAGCTCAGAAAACATAGACGTGTACAATTTTCTGTAGGATAGCACAAAAGTGAGTGATCAACCAATTTTTCATGATGACTACGCAAAATTGTGGCAGTTGTCAAAACTCCAGTGCCAATTATAAAAAACTATCACGTTATGTTCATGTCTTAAGATTTATGCTTAATTTTATAAATATGTTTGAAATTTAATAAGTATGAATGTAATGTGATAGTTTTTTTTGATTGTCACTAGATTGGTACTGAGGATCCCAATTGAAAACCGCACAGAATTAACATCTTCAAACTCGCAAACAAATCTTCCTGCGGATAGAAACACTAGGACCTGTGAACTTATGTTTAGTTCGAGACATAGCTATACTGATTTTCTCACGTAGCATATGTATATGGAGTGATAAGAGAATGGAAGAAAACAAAAAACTTGAAAAAGAATGGCACACTCCAAGACTTCTATATATGTTACTCAAAACAGCTAAATTGCATGTTCCTATTTGTTCGAGATAATAACTATGATGATTGAAACCACAAGCATACTGGAACCAAGTCATACCCGCAACCGGAGCGGTCCACAGAAGCTTTAACTATTAATATACATCTCATGAGCACATGCACAAACTGTTTCATTCAATGGCTATGGTGGTTGGAGAAGTTGTGAGTTTAAGCATCCCAATAGAAGAATGAAATGAAAGCAAATAAAAATGAAATTAGAGTCGAATTAATAAAATTTTAGTATTTATCAAACTATTCAAATACCAACTACCAGGCCTCAAGATCTGAGACTTTCAAACATTCTTTTCCCGGCTGCCACACTTGAATAATACGTGATCTCATATACAACATCAGGCACTCCAACTAAATACAGAAGAAGTAACAAATAAGAAGTTAAAACCTTAAACAAATGACCATTGGAAACCAAATTAAACCAACCATTTATGATTTATCCTACTGATCTTCGCATGCCAAGCGGAAAGTGAGAATTGACTATTTACGCAGATTTTCGGATGGAAGGATTTTGTTCAAGCTAAAACAACTTTTCAAATGATTTGAATAGGAAATTACCAATATATTGGCTGTTATAACACATGCAAGAATTAGGCTATCAGTTACCTAGATGTTGTTGACATAATTATCGGTGCATAAAATTCTACCTTTTTATTAAATAGTTTAATCTGTTTGCCACACTCAATAATATATAGACTTAAGCCGAGTAGAAAGCTAATAATAGGCTCGATTTCAGGCAATTGAGGATGTGCCCCGAGAGAATTATGGACTTTGGAAAATTGAATCTACAATATCTCTTGAATCTCATCTTCTCATCTGTTGACTGAATCATTTATAATAGAAGAGATTATTGAAATACTCAAATTTACAGGTATTGTTCCAAGCAAAAAAGTCTGAACCAAAGTGTGGCCTGTGACAGACTTAAAAGTAAATTAGACTTTATCAACAGTAAGTTCATATATAGAACGTGGAATGTATATATCATTAGAAACACTGAATGAATTTAGACAAACAAAGAAGAAAAAGAAATCAAGGAGATGTGACAATGTAAGTATCATTATCATCAAACAGTTACATGAAATACGATGTCAGAAACCACACAGTTTATTTAGGAATTAGAAAAATGGACGAAACTGTCATAAGCATCATTATACAGTAGCTGGAGTTTACTTTACACAGTGAATGAGGTTGAAAGAATAGATCCTATGAGCCAAACATTTGACAGAAAAAAATGTGCTTCTATATTAAAGCCAATATCATACAAAAGCACCAAAAGTCACTTTGTTTGCCTTGAACATAACTTGGAATTTTAAAAGCTAGGTATTAACTAATGAGAAAAGAAGGTACAATTGAAGAGATGTTTTCCCTTAATTCATCAGCTAACTCAGACGAGAATATCATCGAGTGATCGATTGAGCTGTAAGAGAAACAACTCCAAGACACATTAATCTCAAAAAAGTTTAGGACTAAAACCAATTGGTGGAAGTGTAGAACCAGATCATATAAAATTTTACTGGTTATTAACTGGGGGAAAATAATAGAGATCCATGGAGCTAGGGAAAAAGAAACACAAACCAAAAAAAGAAATAAAGAAAAAGAGATGGGATTTTAATAACTGGAATTGTGGGATTGTTGTTCACTTACATCAAGAACTCTTGGGTTCGGATAATAGCTCATCTAAAAGATCAGATCCCAAGTCTTCAAACACCACCACATCATCTCCCTTAACCAGCTGTTTCCTTTTGCCTCTACGCTTGGACATACTTCTCATCTTGTGTGCCTCTTTTAGGGCAGCAACTGGTGAAGAACCATCCTCACAACTATTGACAACCATTTCTTGAAGGGATTTATGGACCCTTTCAGCAGGAAAATTAAGGGCAGCTAATGAACCTCGCATCGAAAGTGCAGCTTGGTCATAAGCCAAGGCAGCTTCCTCAGCTGTATCAAATGTTCCAAGCCAAACCCTCATTCCATTTCTTGTAGAATCCCTTATCTCAGCTGCAAACTTTCCCCATGGCCGCTTTCGAACGCCTATGTAGTGCTTCTCCTTCTGATATTCCTCCTTGGCACTGCTAATTGTAAAGGTGGCTTCTTCATCATTGACTTCCTTAGATGATGAACTTCCTTCAACTAAGGATTTAGTATAGTTCATTTCTTCTGTTGAACCATGTGCTCAAGTCCTTTCCCTATGAGATTTGGCCTAATGCGTTTGGAAAATTATTCATGGACTGCCACAACCTTAATTTCCACGGGTACTAAATTAATAGTGGTAGTGGGGAATAAAAAAGGTAGCATAGGTCGTTAGATCTTGTGAGGGTATATTGGCTGGCATGATTCTATAAAAACTAATTTTGCCATAGATTCTCACTATTCTTCTCAAGCCAACTTGAAATTGTTAAAGGATGAAATGATGCACTCCTATTATTGACAACCATTAATTTGCATTATTCTGATGTCACTACAGGACCAAACTAGTACTAAAGTTTACAAAGAAAGGACATTGTCTTGTATTTTCTGACTTCTATATATTTGTACTTCTTTAGTTCTCTCTTAAAAATTTCCAAAAATTTTGTCTTCACCTTAAATTCCTTTGCATGGATTGCTTTAGACTTGACAAAAGGATAATGACAGACAGAGAAAATGCATCTTTTTCTTAAACACTGACCAAAAAATATATATCAAAACAAAATCGAAGTAGATATAGACGCGTCCTTTTTTTTTTTTTTTTTTTTTTTGGGCGTTGGGGTGGTGGGTTTATGTGAATTATTCTTTTAGCTAATGATGTTGCACTTTGGAAAAAGATGATTATGTGCGAGCTTTTTCATGTTTTATTTTAAATTGTTGTTGTGGTTACTGACCTTAATAAATTCCTGAGTTTTGCAGATTTTCAGTATTGATAAGCATTTGTTTTGTCCGAGTACAACAACAGTGCTATTGATAGCTTCATTTACAATCATTATACGAGTTAAAATAGAAGATTATCTTTGAATTTGGATCTGGTAGCAATTGTGACAAGATGCGTATCTTTAGTCTACCAAGGACAAGTGTTTGAAATGTCACTTTCGCAACGTAATTTTTACATCCTTCATGCACAAAATGCGTGGTTTTATTATCAGACTTTTCTCAAGAATCATGCTAATGAAGTGAGGTTGTTTATGTGAGAAGCATCTTTTTAACAGACTAACGAAGGGCATCTCTTCAATAGTTTAAAGAATGATCAAGTTTAGTTCTCGAAAAAAAAAAGAATAATTTAAGTAATAATTTAAGGGCCTAAATCTACTTTCCACCTCCTGACTTATAACAAATTATCACCTTGCACTCTAACTTTTAATTTTGGATAGAATGCACTTTGAACTATCCAAAACATTTTATTTAAATTCAATCACTATTGGCGTCAAACAAATTAATGGAATTTAAGTGTGTTCATGTAATGATAGGATTTAAGTGGAATGTTCTGGACATTTTAGGGTGCAGGATGTCTAAAATAGACTATGTCAGCAATTGGATATAAATAAATATTGCACGCGCACGTCTAAGTTCTGTTAGTTTGGTTGACACAGTCAATGATTGACTTCAATGGAATGTTTTGGATAGTTGAGGGTGTAGGTTGTTCCAAATTGAAGTTTATAGTGCAAAGTAGAAATCTGGTATAAGTTAACCTGTGCAAAATGGATTAGGTCTAATTTAAGCATAACCACATATCAGTCCTCCATAAAATATCAATTAACATTCAATTTTATTCAAGAAGATGCAAATGCTAAGCAACAATTACACTACTCTTGAGAAGTGGACCAACATTCATCATTTGGTCCTAATAAGATTAAAATTTTTCCCGGACAATAGATTATCAAAGTGTACAAATGAATTTTTCTTTTTTTTTTATTTTGGTAAAAGTGGTCCCTTTCTTGTTGTTTCACGCTGTCCAGAGATTAAAAGTGAACTCCTTGAATGCAAAGCCAATGTATTGATTGGTTCTTGAACTCCTTTTTGTAGACAAAGCCAGTATGTTGATTGGTTCCTGATAACAAATTGTGATGCTTGTTTAGTGGAACCCTTGTATCAAGCGAATTCTATAGGAATCAATTCAGCCTATTCAAGAACTTCGTCAATGGTTTCATATAGTGCTGTATTCTTATTAGAGTTTCCACTTATCAGCCTCTAAATTGCCTGGTTTTGACGTCTGGTTCGATAATTGAATAAGTAGTCTGTTAGGGAAGATAGTTCAATAAAGTCCGGTGAAATATTTTACCAGTTAAAACTACTTCTTTTATATTTTTAATGTATACATGGGGAGGAGTGGAAAGCGAAAACGACTACAGAGATAGGAGAAGTGTGAATTGAGCACTCATTTTTAGTTGAGAAATGAAGACCATGAGTACAACAATTGTATCATTGAAGTACAACTTGTCAAGTAGTAACTTCTAAAATTGAATTTCTTAAACAAGAACTTGTAACGCCTTTAATGTACTTTTTATTTTAGAGCAAAAATCGTAATATGGCTATATTAAAATATTAGGATCAGAGGGATAGTATTGAAGCACGTTACAATGACACCTTTCCTTAAAATTTATTTTACCTTTTCCGTAATTAATAGCAAAATAATCTCACGTACAATAAAACCCAGTGATTATAACGTTTTGCACTAATGGTATTAATCTACTAAGCACCCAAGAATTTGACATATTTGTCTAACTTCGTAGGAGAAATAAAATGAATAATAAAATGATCAACATCTATTCAATCCACATTATTGTTGTATATAGATTTTTTATATAATAAGACATACCTATTCACTCATTTACGACTTTTATAAATAGACATATCTATTGATTTGAATAGATATAACAAATTACCTATTATCTAAACTTACAATTCTTCTTATTCTAATAAAGTTTTAATATTTTATTCTTAAAAAGCATCACCCGACATCCCAATAAAGCATCAGAGACAACAATATTAATTGCACGGAGTATACATTTTTTGACAAATTGGCCGGGATTGAGAAATCAAGCGAGTCCTCTTTTATTGCTATTAAGGGCATGCCAAATTTGCGCCCTTTTCTTTTCAATCATAATTGAATACTGTGTCAGAATAAATCAAAGAGTGCAAATAAATAGGGATTGATAATCTTTTTGATACCCTTCTTGATGCACTTTTACCTTATTGGAGGAATTTCTTATAGTAGTAGCACTCTGAAAAGGCTAATGGATTACTTGTTACTGTATTGTTTTCCAAGTCATAGCTTATCAATTTCAGAATATTAAGGGCTTGTTCTCAATAGTTTCTGATTTTTATAAAAATTGATTTTCAAAAAGTTAAAAATCAATTACTCCTGATTTTAGCTTAAAAAAATCCATAAAATATAGTAAAAAAAAAAGTTAAGAACATTACAAAATAGATTTTTCAAAAAATTAGAAGTTAAAATTAGGTAAAAAAAAGCTATTGAGAAAATGCTCTAAATCTAAGCAGTTGAGGAAATATTATCCTTGTTTTTAATGTTAATTTATAAGATGTTATGTATGAATATTTATTACCTCAATTTCATTTCATATGTTTTGTGGTTTAACCAACTATTGAATCTGAATTTTTCTTGTTCTTTTTTTTTTTGGCTACGAAATTTGAATTTTACCATGAGATCAAATTTATAAGAACAACTTTTTTTTTGTGAAGCAAATATTTGGGAAAATTAGGGATAATTTTACATACCTTCCCTGAAATTTGTCATAATTGCAACTACCTCTGCTGATGTTTTAAAAATAACACTTACACTCGCTATATTTATATTTTTTATAACAAAAAATGCTATTTTGATAATGTAACACAAATACACTAATCAAATATCCTAAAATACCTTTAATTGCTTTTAAAAAGAAAAAGAAAAATTTAATAATTAATTAGTCTATAGAAATGTCAAGAATTGTCATACTTTTACACTAAATTTTCAATTTTCACTAGACTCTATCCTTCAAAACCCAATTAATAAATACATATATTTTATCTATAAAAATCTTACAAATACATATATCAATAAGAAAGACATAATTAATTTAATAAAAAACACATGTAAACAAATAAGGAGGCTCATTTGGAGTAGCGGAAGACTATGAATTTAGACTTTTATTTTTTTGCTTTTTTGACTTATTGTTTATTTTCAAAAAGCTATTTTATGATGTTTGGTTGATGTTTTTGAGTTACATTATTGAAATGAGTTTTTTTTGTTGTTATCAAGATTATAAATATAGGACTTGTAAGTGTAATTATTAAAACCTCAATAGAGGTGTTTGCAATTATGATAAACCGCAATAGAAGTATGTGAAATTATCTAAAAAGAAAATTATAATGCACGATGCATGATATGATTTGTTTTCATATATTAAATGATGTCCATCAATTTGTTACCTCAGGCTTGTGTAAATTGAGCTTGGCTCGTAGAGTTTTGTCTTTTTCCGTCGGCGGATTCCCTCGAAGAAAGCACTCTTAGAAATGAGATTCTACAACTGGGAGTCCAAGGACAAACGCAAATAATTGCACGGCCCCTTTTTCTTCGTTTTCTTTATTGTTAGTCTTACTATTATTTTGTTTTTGGGGGCCAATGTGATATTTGATATGACTTCTCTTAGCATTGGGCTATAACCGAATTATTCTATTTTACACCCAAAAACTGTTGGCTCTCTTTTACAAATACGTTGACAGTTCATCCCTTAATTTTATTTTGGAGAAACTACACTCTACCCCTGTAGTATTCAGAAAAAGCATATTATCTCCCTATGACTACAACTAACCAATTATATTCTCAATATAAAACGAATTTTTGAATATTTTATATTAGAGGCAGATAGTACGCCACATCATATTTTAAGAATTAATTAATCATTTTCTGACTACATTAATCTAAGAATATATTCAAGTTGGTTTAAATTATTTTATGTGTTAACCCATCACATGCATGGTGTTTTATTTTATTTTATTTATGTGTCTTTCTTTTTTTTGAGGAATTAATTAATCATTTTCTGACTACATTAATCTAAGAATATATTCAAGTTGGAAAAGTATACAATACACCACGTGCATTGCCACGTGGTGTACTAGAACTAATAATTTATCGTCATGTGACAATGGTGGGTCATACCTTTTATTATTTGGCGATGTGTGATTGGTTCTAAGTGCACCACGTGGCACGTCCACGTAGCGCGCGTGGTGCACGCAATACCCACTCCTCTTCTTGATTTCCCCATAAGCATGGTTGGGTACAAAGTGAGAAGGTCGAAATAGTCCACAGGTTCCTTGTTAAAGGGTAGCTTTGATTTGACTCCAGACAGCCCCGGAAGCTTCGGCCTGAATTAATTCTCGGAACAAAGTTGAATTTTGTTATCCTACTAAGAAGAGAATGGCTCATCATAAACAACTTGGACCAAATTATAATTTTTAAGTATAAATAAGTTAAAGGGTCAATTACTCTGGCAATCTTTAAAGTTTTTCGTAAGTGTCAATTTAGTTTCCAAATTTTAAATTGCGCATATTGAGTCCCTTTAACTTTTACATTTGTCTGTAATTGGTCCTCAATACAAATATATAACAAAATTGCTCCTCCTTCTGACTTTTTTAGTTTTCTTTTTCCTATACTTTCTTTTTTATCCTTTTTTGTTTACATTTTGTCTTACATTTCTCCTCTGCATTCCTATCCCAAAAAAATTAGTCTAAACCAAAAAAAAAAAAATTATTTTATATATTAAAAAAATATTAAAAAATTATTTGAGCTCATCAAGTCAAATCAAGCTCTCTATATATAAGTTTGAATTTGATTTAATAATATAATCGAATCCTAACTGGATTCAAGCTTGTCAAAACTTGAATTTGAATCAAATTCTTAACAAATTGAGCTTAAACGACTGATTAAGTGTTCGATTCATTTATAGCACTATTTAAGACAGATAGCATACATTTAGTCTTGAAATATATATGAGCAAAAAAAACTTAGAAAATTTAGACGCACAATTCTTGTTAACAGCGTTCTTCACATTCATAGGATTTTATGTAACTTTTCACCAAAAATATACATAATTAATAAAATCTTATGAACATTACATTTTCAGAGTAATGTAATGGGTTATGGAACTACTGAACCTTTTTTGCATTCTGTGATTATATATGATAGTTTATTCCTGTGGTCACCTTCTTCTGCTTCATCTAGTTGGTCATTTTAAAATCTTTATATATATATATATATATATATTTTCTTTTATATTTATTTATTTATTTATTTTTCTTTCTGGTTAAGAAATGATACTATGAAAGTCGACAACAAAAACATGTAGCGCTGTCAATTTTGGTTAAGATTCAAGGACATTAAACAATATATTTGTTGAATTAATAATAGGGTAGTAAAACATTTTCCTCAAGTTGCAGCTGGAGTGTTGCATGGTGATGTTGGCCTTACAGGAAATTAGTTCTTGCCTGAAAAGAGCAAGTAAATGTATTTCGTGCCTTGCCCATGTATGATGTAGGGCCTTACAATCCAACTTAATTTTCTACAGCTTGTTACTACCAGGATTTTGGCATTATCCGTCGGCGGATTCTGCACGAGGACAGCACCCCTTATAATTAGGAATAAAAGATTCAAAATGACAAAAACCATAGAAAATTGAGTTATTGGACCCAGTTCTCATTATTTATTACCATAACTCCTTTCTTATGGTGCTGAGTCTTGGGCTCCTTCGTACGAGTGACTCATTGACTGGTACTAGTATGCTCTCATATGTAGTTACCTTTTACCAAATGATAAGGAAAATCTCAGATTCAAAATTCAAAGTTCAGGTAGATTGATGGACACAGGTAATGATGCAGATTCACTTCACTTCACTTCACTTCACTTCATCCCCAGTGAAATGGAAACCCAGGCAAAGGTATGGGAGAGTACAATACCTTGTGATAACGTTAACAATTTCATTACACTAATTTGGAATGTCTTGTTTAGATCATTCTCATTTCAAAATTGATATGTGAGTTAATTAGTTTTTAACATTATATTTTACTTAGTTTTTAACATTATATTTCTTGAAGACATGCACGTGATGGAGGAGTCTTGATGGTATATATTAGGTGAACTGTGACGTATCTAATATGTAACTTCTACCATGCTAAAGATTGAATTTTCAGGGTCTATAACATAAGGAATCAAATATGTTGAATTTAATATATAAGGAACAATAATAGAATTGGTCAATGAGCTTTAGTTTATAATCAAATATATTAATACATAAGGAACGATAACAGGATCGGTCAATGAATTTCAATTTATAGCTTCCTCAAATAAGTCTAAATCTTGGTGTTCTGTAGCGAAGTTCTATTAATTTGACTCACAGAAACAACATAGAAACTTAAAAAATGTACCGTCTTAAAACAAAAAGTCAAATTACAGTATACGCATGAAAATCTAAAGAACATCATCATTAATTAGTTGTCAATGTTAATGAGCAACATTGGATTTCTGATGCTTCTAGCTATAAGGAGCTATGGCCATCCTTGTCCGCTCCACAGGGGTCTGTCCCTATGCAATAGGGAAGGATACTGCTGGGGACGCAAGGGAAGGAATAGTTAGCACTTGGCAGAATATTTGAAACGAAACTCAAAATTTTGATTGTAAGACTTTCAACTCTAAATACTACTATCAGGCTAAGATATCGTGCATCCAAGTCATTCTAAGCTAGATACTTGCCTGCTGCAGACTCTCTCTCTCTCTCTCTCGGTCAAAGCTGAAATATATTACTATTGGCAAGAACAATGTGGCAAGCCAAGTACTAAACTCTTACAGGTCTCTTGTTTTGTCAAAGCTCATGCTGCTATAGGCTACAGTTGGTAAGAATAATTGGGCTTCGTAAGACAGATTTGATACGTTTGTACTCAGCCCAAATCAAACTTTAGATTTTTGATCATAAATTCTGCTCACCGAAAGTAACCAAAAAAAAAAAATAATAATAATTTGGCATGCCCTTAACAGCTGGATCAGCCTACGGGCCACTGATAAACCCTAATTAATGCCTTTTCAGCTAATAAAGATCGTTTAATTTCTCTTTCCTCATTCACCCTGGCCCTTGTCAAATTATTTTTAAAAATCAGTTTAGAATATTGGCATTAGCAAATTGTTTTTAGAAAGTTTAATAATTAAAAATATAAATAAATAGATAGATAATTGGAAAGAGAAGTAATGGAAATGATACTAGTCCCCAGTGAATTATTCTTCACTTGACAATATGGAGAGCTACACAAGGTTAGATCTGCTCATATTGCACCACATAAGATGAACAAGAATCTCTATTTACAATAAATTGATTAAATTTTCCATCAAAATTCGTTGAACATTGGAGGACTAAGAATTATTGTGCTTTTGCACTTCAAGGGACTTGGTCTTATGTTTTTATGTTTTTTCAGTTCCCTTCTGGAAAATGACAGGTTCTTATGGTTACACTTGCCCCAGTCAAAGGGCCCCGCGGGGAATAAATGATGTCTCAATATTTATTCAAAGTTTCTTGTATATTCATACGAATTAACACAAGACAGGAAAAGAAAACAATTTATAAAAGTAGGAAGAAATTACATGTTGTAGCAACAAATATATGCACACATGGGAATGTAAATATAATCACATACAATTAGGAAAACCCAAAAAAGAAAAAGGCAAACTTTCCTAAATTGTTGATGTACTTTCAGATGATGAACTTAGGAGCTCCTCTAAGAGGTCAACGCCCAAGTCTTCAAGCTCAAAAACAATTTTTTGGTTCATTTGTTTCTTTTGATTTCTTCTACGTTTTGACAGACTTCTTATCTTGTAAGTTGCCTTGAGAACTGCAGCTGGCGAGCAACCATTCTCCCAGTTGTGCTTAATACCTTCAAGTGATTCTTGGACTCGATCAGCAGGAAAGTTGAGGTAGGCCATGGGGCCTCGCATTGAAAATGCAGCTTGATCATAGGCAAAAGCAGCTTCCTCTGGGGTGTCAAATGTTCCTAGCCAAACTCTCCTTCCACGCCTTGTTGAATCCCTAATTTCTGCAGCATATTTTCCCCACGGACGCTTTCGCACTCCAATATAACTCTTTTCTTTCTTGCTGGAATTCTTTTTCAAGCTTGAGGTGACCTCTTCTTCATGATTGACACTAACTCCTCTGCAAGAAGGTGTTTTAATTGATTCTGGGACATTCCCACTCTCGTGTTCCGTTTTCGATTTCGTATGATTGATGTCAAAAACGTTATGCCACGAGAATGAAGACTCAAGTGAGAAGAACTCTGAGCAGGAAAAGTCCATCTCTGGATCAAAAGGTTGAAGCTTTGAATCAAAGGCACGTCTACTTTTTTGTTGGAATTAGCCTAGGCTGATTGGAGTATTTGTACTTCTTTTTGGTGCAATGATTCTTTACATAAGAGAAGGACTATTAATCTGGGATTTGATCGAGTCAAGAGTCCTTGCAAGAAAGTTTTGACGAGGAAGATGCCATGTAAATAAAATACCTCTCCAGAAACTTTGTACTTAATGTGGAGAAGTCCACGGGGCCATGGTCTTCTAGTCTAATCCAACTTCTTGCCCTAAATCAAATCTTCAGAGCATGGACACTAGCCACATGGAATTTCAATTCTTTTTTTTTTGTCAGAATCATTATGATAAAAATTAATATTATGATAAAATACTACATAAAATTAAGAGAATTTCAACCACGGTATGAAACCTCTCTTTTGCAGCAGGGATTTAACTAAATTACTAAGTTCAACATTTTGAGTGAGGAAGTCTGAATTTAATCAGCTCAAAATTCTCACCTTCAAACTATCGCATCGAATTAATGAGACACCAACCACAGGCTTGTGACGCATGAAAACTGTAGGGCTTTGCCATTAGTCTAGACCGAGTGGCTGGCGTTTTGATTGTGGAAGATTCATGCAGCCGCCACATTTTTGGCTTTTTCCTCCTAACATTTGCAAGGAATAATTTCAAAAACCACCCCCAAGATTTATGACGACATCATTTAACTAACCCCTCAACTTTGAAAACTATCACTTACTACTAAGGCAAACCTCACAAAATTCCTACTTTACTCTTAATACAAAAAACATAAACTAATTATAGAATTTTCTACCTAATTTTGATTTCCAATTCTTAATTCCCCTTTAATAAATAAATTCTTCTTATTTGTTCTATTAAAATAAGCTCTTATCAATACATAAAAGCTAAATACTATAATCAATTCAAAAACTTCAAATTTTCTTAATCTTGTAAAAGCTACAAAAACAATATAACTACATAAAAACAAGTCTATAATTATTTTATCAAAATATCATCCATATTTGAATAGTTTAAGTGTGCTTTTTTTATATAAAATAAACTTTTATTTTAAGAAGTGTGCTTTCTTTATAAAATAAACTTTGATTTTTAACACCAAATAAGAGAATTGATTGACAAAAGATAGCATTTTTGAATAATTTTTATCAAAATATTATCCAAATTTGAATGATATAAGTGTACTTTTTGTATAATTTAAACTTTGATGTTTATAAGTGTGCATTTTGTATAACTCTAACAACAAAATTAATTGACAAAGGGTACTTTAATTAATCAAAAGGGCATTTTTGGAATAGTTTGTTCATGGATGTGTTTTGTTATCTAAATAGAAATTTCAGAGGAGATAAGTGATATTGTTTAAAGTTATAAGATGGTAAGTGATATTGTGAGGAAGCTCAATGGAGGATTATGAAATTATCCTTTCTAGAAAGAAAATAATTTGGGCAATAGGCATCTCTGTTTCAGAACCATTCTGATGTATTAATAAGGGTAGTTATGGGAATTTAAGGAGGGCAGCTGAAATAGGAATCTATGTATTGAAGACAAACTAAAGATTAAGCTATATTTCTCTCCACTAGCATAATTTTCTTTCTCAATCTATAAAAAGAATTTGTACTAACTGTGACTAAAGGGGGAAAAATACTCTCACAGTTTTGCAAGAACAAACATATCAGTGTCACATACAATTAGGCAAACTGGCAAAGGCTTATGTCTTTCTTTGGGCAATGTAATTGGTTATGCTACAAATTTTGGTAGGGTACAGCATGGAATTCCAAATGGACGGTGGGTTGACGAGGACTGATAATGATAGAACAAATAGATAGGTTGGAATAACTAAGACATTGTTTAAAATCATTGTTTTTTTTTATACGTTCATAAATATCAAAATGTTATCAAATCATTGAGTAAATTTTGCCTGAGCTAGTGGCTGAATTAGCAAGTCTATATAATTCTTTAATTTTAAAGTACCTTACTTAGAAGCTCATAGTATGAATGTGACTTTTAATTGCATTTCTCTTGAGATAGAATTACTAATTTTATTTTTATACTACTTGAAGTACATTACTACCATTGAAATCTGAAGACAACAACCAAACATCATATGCATATAAAGAATGTACTCTACTGCATCTTCAACTGTTATATATATTGGAAATCCAGTACTTCTACACGATTATTATCCAGCGTCCAGGACTCAAGAAACCAGGTATTTCCTTCCGGTAGAGAGAACCCTTCTTGCTACACACACACACACACACACACACACACACACACGTACGTTAGCATCCATCATACTTATTTCAGGACAGTTTCTGATTTTCATCTCATTAACATCTAAAAATTGTAGCAATGACTAATTTGATCCTTGTTTGTTCCCTTAATTTTGAAAGATTAGCTAACTGTAGTTACATGTGCATATTATTGACTAAATTGAAAGCTGGAAAATATGGAAATTTAGGGGGAGCAGTAACATATTGCACTGATGCATATAGTTATCTTTATTTTGAAAAAAATTACTGTTCAATGGGATCCCACACCTCAAGTAGGATTTGGCCGAACATAATATTCTTCTTCTATTTGTAATAATGTTTCAAACAGCACAGTCTATCTCTTTAATAGCATTTCTAACTTCCAAATGTACAATTAATGATCAGTAGTTCATTCTTGAATTCACACCTTCTACAGGTGCACTGGGGTCACTGCCCGAGTCATTCCTGCCTAGGAAACAGGGATTTCTCTGATTTCTACTTAAACGAAAATATCAAAATTAAATGAAGCTGTTTTTTTTTTTTTTTTTGAAATCAACCCCAGGAGAGGGGATAAAGGGAAAGGAGAATGTAAGGTAGGATCTACAAACCAATATTATCCAGGTAATTGCTGACTAGAGTAGTAGCTGTGGACCTTATAAACCAATTCACGCACTCTAAACCCACCGATGTGGGACTTGGTTCTTTTTGAAATCAACCCCAAATGGGAGGGGATAAAGGGAAAGGGGAATGTAAGGTAAGACTTACAAATCAACACTATCCAGGCAATTGTTGACTGGAGGAGTGGCTGTGGACCTTATAAACCAACTCACACACTCTAAACCCACCGATGTGGGATTTGGTTCTTTTTGAAATCAAAAAGAAAAGGGAGGGGATAAAGGGAAAGGAGAATGTAAGGTAGGATCCACAAACCAACACCATTCAAACAATTGTTGATTGGAGGAGTGGCTGTGAACTTTATAAACCAACTCACGCACTCTAAAACCACCGATGTGGGACTTGGTTCCTTTTGAAATTAACCCCAAAGGGGAGGGGATAAAGGGAAAGGGGAATATATGGTAAGACCCACAAACCAATACCATCCAACAATTGCTTATTGAAGGAGTAGCTGTGGACCTTATAAACCTCAAACGTGATAGTTTCTTATTCGGTACTATCCTTCTACGCGACCTAAGAAGTGAAATTATATTATACTAATCCTAGCCAAAAATGTGTGTTCGGAAGAATTTTTTGATAAAGTTTTTACGAAAATGATACTGTAATATTTTTTAAATAGATGTATTTACGAGACAAAAATATAATTAAAAACGTGTTTGAAAATTTATTTCTAGAAAAGACATCATCCAAACATACTTAAAAACTCCTGGCTTTTCTTTTTCTTGGAAAAAAATTTAGAAAATATGAAACACGGGACGTGAAACCCTGAAAGGGATGCTTTACATGAAGTTTGACCCTAGTGCCTTCTTTGTCTTCTTCCGTCGGCTGGTAATCCCCACCCGTCACGTCACCTTTTTCTTTTTATCTTTTTCAATAGGGAAACTAAACCTTTTCATAATAAGGATATACAATTCATTTACTTTTTACTAGTAAAAAATAGTTCAACAATTTTTTTAATAAGTTTTTGATTTTAAAGAAGTAACCTTTTCATAGACTCAAGAGTTATGCTTTGTTTGCAGCCAATAGCCTAATGGTCGATCCCCAGCCCTCCATGCACCATTCTACCTCAGTTACCTTCCCCAACAATCCCTACTCAACTCCTGCGTCAATTGACCAGGGCCAACGAGTTGGCTTGAAAGTCAAAGATTGTTCTTCATTATTACAAGTCTTGGCAGCTGGGTACTCCGGTGGCCACTATGAGAATTTCAGTAACTTCTTCGAATTTTCATCGCCAAGTATTCTACTATTGTAGCCGGCTCCTGGTCTTGGGTCACGGATGTAAGGAAATCCGTTGAGTTGGTCAAACTTCGAAGATGGATACAAGCTAATAATACAAGTTCATCGAATTGTTCTGGAGCATCGATCTAAGTAGCTAGTAGCATCAGAGAATTGTTTATGCCTAAACTGTCGGGGACATGTATTTCGAGAGATTGAGGTAATGTAATTATATTAAAAGTGTTTGTAACTCTCGATATCATATTTACTTTCGGTAATATTTCAATTTTTCTGAATCTAGTGTTCCGAATACGTAAATTTTTGAATTAGTTAATAAGGTCCATTTAGTTAAGATTAAAATGCCTAACCCTAAAGCATAAACTAAAATATTGTTAATTGTGAATACCGCATCCAACTATTATCGGCAGTCACTTGTAACATTATCCCTCCAAGCATCAATTGTCCCGCGACATTCAACTTTCCCAGTACAGGGTTAATTTCACTTAAAATTTTTTTTTTATCAATTACTGTTGTATTACATGTTTGTTGCCTCACACAAGTAGGGTGAGGCTTCCAATGATAGGCTGCGTGAAATTCTAAATTGTTTGCCATACACAATTTGAAAAGTATGACTCTCCGAAATTACCTAAATTCCTCCTCCATTGAAAACCCCCTAACTTAATGCAGGTCTTGGAATCAAGGGAGACCTTAAGGGTCTCCCCTTGACCACTGGGCCGTTAGCCCAGTGCAATTTAACCCTTGAATATTGGGTTAGTTCCACTTTGTCCCCCGACCATACAACAAAGGCACTTTATCTCTAAACTAATGATCTAACTGTTTTATGATAAATATATTAACGAAAAGGAATGAAAAGAGCACATTGCCTTCAAGGCATAAATTGAATGGTGGTTTTACAAAATTGATCGAAGGAGAAGAATTCTACCAAGTTACATGAATGTAGCAAAAACAAAAACAGAAAAAATCGTAGGTGTATAATTTCATCAAATTTTTATCCAGTAGCACAATTCATATAAGGTCGACTTAAACCTAAAAAATATAAAATATCTAGAATCATCTAAAAATTACATAACCTTTATGAAAGATATACTTCTACTAACAAATTTCAGGACAAAACTACTTTAGGAACAGTAAAACGTTAAAAAAGAACATAAGATTCAAATAAATATAAAACATCCTCCAAAAATTACCAAAATTTGTGAGATTCTTTACAACATGGTAAATGAATTTTAAATTTAAAAAAAAATGAAAAAGACACTTAGATTAAAATTTTTTCCCTTGTTTAACAATCGCCTAGTATAATTTTGACACTAAGTGTCTTGTTCATGTATTTTGAAATTTCTGAATTCATTTTTCATGCTTTAACTATCACATTAGACTTTGGGGATTGGATAACGACTTCAACATTCATGTGAAAGTGATGGTTTTTTTAATGTAAATTTTCTTCTTTAGTGCTTTAGTTCAATTTAAGTTCGGAGGATTAATGGAGGGGTTAATATCCCATGATCAAGAAACCTGGAAAGTGGAATGAACCTACACACTTAGCCGCCTCTTTTTTGTATCTATTCTACCTCGAATAGCATATTCAGTTGAGCTGTTGACCCAACAAATGCCAGTAGCTTTTACAGTAACTAGAATAGAACAAAATTAGATGAAAATTATGTTTGTTATTGAAAGTATATTATCGTGTAGGGAAGAGATCAACTCCCAAGCTTCAACTAGTATACAATTAATGGAAACATGCAAATATTGATCTTTGATCATATCCTTACTCAAAAGATCCGGGCAAGAAGAAAAACATTAGGTCCTCTTCAAAACTCCATGTGCATGAGCTTTAAATAAAGGGTTAATTATATTTTACCCTTTTTAGTTTTCAGATAAACCACATGATCTCATTATGGTTCAAAAAGCTATATATTATCCATGTGGTTTTGCTTAAAGTGTCGAACAAACGGAATTTACCTTCCGTAACGGTTCGTGAGTAAAATATCTAAATTACCTCTATATGTATTAGAAATTACTATGGGGTGATGTATAGTTTTTAGATTCATAAGGAGGCTATGTGGTTCATCCAAAAACCATAGGAAGATAAAGTGTGTTTTGCTTGGAAAAAAATATATGCAAGCACAAAGATGAAACAGTTAAACACTAAGGTAATTTGGATATTTTACCTACGCTCCAACATGGAAACTAATTTCTATCACTTTGACACTTTAATCCAAACTACAGATGAGTGATCTATAGCTTTTTGAATATAAGGAGGTCATATAATTTATCCGAAAACCACAAGGGTTAGGATATTTTACCTTAAATAAAAGCAGTATGTACTAGTTAAGTACATCTCAGGTAATTACTTGCAATTCTTTTTTCCTTTTTCTGCGGCTATATACATCAGATATTCCTCAAATGAACTTCACACTGGAAAAAACATCATCATTCACTTTAGTCTGTCTCAGTTTTTCTTTTCTTAATTTTGTTTTCTGTCATTAGAACTATTTCTTTATACTAGGGGTTAAAAAGAAACAATTGATTGAAATAGAACGGAACATGTACCATATAAATTACTGCCCGCAGGATCTTCAAGATAGACTTGAAGAATTCCAATTTTTCCTAGCGTGAAAATGAAAAAGTAAGAGAAAGGTGCGCAAATAATATGGATTTTCTCGACTTTTTTAGTGGTTATATTTGCTCAGGTTCTCCTAAGACTATGGCAGCTATTCTTAAAGTGGTTAAATATCAATTTTCAAGCAACAATTTCTCTTTTCTCGAACTTAGTTATGCTAATTGAATTCTGTCTAATTGGAACTTGTTATGTTAAATTTTCATTCTAGTCCTTTTTTTAAATAAATCTTACACTATTACAATGGGGTTGAGAATTGGTGTTGATGAGATTCGAACCCCTGACTTATGGGGTGGAGTCATAGAGTTCTAACTGCTCGACCTTCTACTCTTTTCCAATTTTTATTCTAGTCATCTTTATTTGCTTTCACACAATCACTTTACTGTCAATAGTTGTGTTAAAAAGCCAAAATAGAGCAAGTAAGAATAGTTTTGGGTGATGTGTATGTGTTAGACCCAAATTTGCGACCAAGAGATACAGTATATTACCAACTAAGGTAACAAAGATGAGATTGTTAGGGTTGTTAACATTTGGTAAGATTAGAAAGTAAAGAACACCAAATTAAGAGACCAGATTAATCTTAAAGGGTTGTCCAGAATAATGTAATGGACTGTGGGAGAATTAATGTATCATGGAAGATGATCTATGAAATAGAAATGGCTGATCAAATAATAAGAAGCTCACAATACAAATAGGTTAACTACTGATGGTTGGGAGAAAATATATACCTAAAACTAGTAAGATCTTTTGTCACTTAAGAGCATGACAAACACAAAATAAGCTGTCCTCTAAAATCTTCTAGGTTCCAATCATCATTGACTCCAGAAAGGATGAAATGCTGAAAAATGTAAACATGACTCTCCTGCTTTCCAGTTTAAGATAGATGTTAGGTGATCATTAGAGTACGCATTGAAGATTAATTAACCGACAGTGCAAAGCACTAATACAATTTCCTCCCTCTCAGTTCTATTGTTGAATTGATTGTTTTAGGTTTGAATGCCATTAATTTTGACATCAGAGGAGATTTTTATACCAAAGGCATGAAGGTATATATACCTCCTCAAGAATGCCATTACTTTTTCATCACAATTAACTTTTCAAATGACAACCATGACCTGCTCAGTGGTATACTTTCTTTGATGACCATTAATGAGTTCCCCCCCCCCCCCCCCCCCCCCCTTCTTCCCGACAAAAAAAAAAAAAAAAGCCACAAATATCTTTCTTAGAACCTCACACAGGTCCAATCAAATAACAAGAGTTAGTCTAAAAGGCAATGGACTCCTGGAGGTAATCGAGTCAAGAACTTAAGAGAAATGATACAAGCAACACCGTCTTCCGAGGATAGAGACTCTATATCCAGAAAACATGATGATAAAGGAGGATAAAACTAGTGAATACACATCGAAGGCTGCTATTATATTGTGATATCAGAACTTATTGATTGAAATGTGTCATAGTTTCAAACACAAAACAAAGGAATACTACATCAATTCCTAATGGGATACTTTGCTCAATTGAAACTGATTATTTATTTAGAATGGTCGAGCACGGTAATGTTATACTAACAAATTGATCAAGTACTATCTGTGTGGAACAACTCATTATCTAAAGTCAGGGACATACAACATGGAAAAGACAATGTTGAAATAGGGTACAAATTGATGATGATGATGATACTATTTTATACAGCAACCATTTTATTGTGGGAACACTTCGCTTGAAGTTTAAGACTGTCAAAAACGATGACTTCTTACCAAATTGATCAACTTTTAGGTGCAACATTTGACAAATTCGACAACGATCAATGTATCCTGAAAGAACATTTGACAAATTCATTTGAAATCATTCATATGTTATGCCTTGAATAATAGCAGTAAGATACGTTACACATCAATAGAGTTAAGGCAGTAGTGGCATCTATACAATTTCCCCCTTATTCACTTTATACTGTGAATGATTTAGGGTTCCAGAAATTGGTGGTAGTTGATATGAATGGCTATTTCTAGATAGTGCAATGGTAGAGAAATCATAAAAAATGCCCAACGATTGAGAATTGGAGATGGCAAAACAATGAGGAAATTAGAAGATTAGTGATAGTTATTATAAACTGATCCACAAGATACTCCATTCACTTACTTGTGGTGTTATCAGTTTCAGATAATAGCTCATCCAACAGATCAGGTCCCAAGTCCTCAAGGACCAATACATCCTCTTGCTTATCCAGTTTTCCTTTTCCTCCACGTTTTGACAACGCCTTTTTCATCTTGTGTGCCTCTTTCAAGGCTATAACTGGCGATGAGCCATCTTGGCAACTGCAGATCACCATATCCTGCAGCGATTCACGAACTTTGTCAATGGGGAAGTTGAGGGCTGTGGTTGGGCCACGCATCGAAAGAGCAGCTTGGTCATATGCCAAAGCAGCTTCCTCTGCAGTGGCAAAAGTTCCAAGCCAAACCCTCATCCCATTTCTTGTACAATCTCTTATTTCAGCCGCAAATTTTCCCCATGGCCGCTTTCTGACACCTATGTAGTGCTTCTCCTTTTCAGCAGGCTCTTTTTGAGTACTAGAAGTGCAGATGAAGTCTTCATGATTGTTGCAGTTGCTGGATGAATTACCACTTTCCAATGTGAACTTGATTCCCTCATCAACATCGGTATAGGAATCCAGATCCTCATCGTCAATCCATGAAGAACCCATCCTCAAATTCAATGGATATTTATGCTTATGAGGCATGTTGAATATGGCTGAGAGATACTTGGTTGAAGAAACTTTGACATCAGATCAATGCCAATTTGAGAGGTACAGGGAATTGGGAGTTTATATACATATTGGATCAAATAGGTAATTGCTGGCGAGATTCTTTGACAACTAGCAATCCTTGAACTACTACTATTTTATATTAAGAGCCGGACTTGAATACGTTGAAGAATACATGATACATTGAACCTCTTTGATTAATAAGGGCAAATGTTACATTGTCGTGATGTAAATCTTTTATGACGGCCAATTTTTTTAATTATTTTCTGGCTAGGACAATCTAGTCGGAAGGAAAAAGAATACAAAATAAAAGCTTCTTGACCATTTGATCTTCTCAACTTTGTGTATGAATTAAAAACAAACCCGTCCAAGAATGTATACATTTATTGTTTTTACTTTTACTTCTATTTACATGTAAGTCCTTGCATGTTTTGTATACATCTTTTTTCTTTTACTTCTATTTACATGTATACATTTCTTGACCATTTGATCTTCTCAACTTTGTGTATGAATTAAAAACAAGCCCGTCCAAGAATGTATACATTTGTTGTTTTTACTTTTACTTCTATTTACATGTAAGTCCTTGCATCTTTTGTTAATTTATAATCAGGAAGCTACTGGCTTGGCTTTCACCTAGGGTATAATCGAACCGAGTCGAGCTTAAGTAGCACAATGCTCGAGATCGAACTCGATCACTTTGGTGCTGCTCGAACTCGTTTCAATCTCAATTGAGCTAAAAATTGTGAAACTTGAGTTCGAGTTGGAAGCAACGCTTGAGTATTTGAACTCAACTCGAAAATTTATTTTATTTTATTGCTTGCGAGCCTACTTGAATACTTGAGTATAAACTTGTCAATTTTTCAACAATAGCCAAAAAAAAAAAAAAAAAAAGCTCGATAAAGCTCGATTAGTCTTCAAACTTACTAATTGATATTTGAACTCAACTCGAATTTGCAATTGTCATTATTCGAACTCAGTCAATTCGATTTTGAACCGAGTAGTTGATCAAACTGCTTACAAGTTAGTTCCATTACTACCCTATTTTCGCCTCAATGTTCCCGTCCTTTCTTCTACAAATTTTCAGACTTCAAATTGGCATGACCCAAAAAGTCCGCCGCCACAAAGTGGCTTCCTATAGGGGACGAAATAAAGTGTCATGTTGACCGGAAAAAAAAAAAAATACCGTATGCGACTTGGGAGAAATTATAACTGTAAAGCACAAATAAGTTAAAAGGGTCAATTATTGATCGGTCATCAAAGTTTTCCTTAAGTATCAGTTCAGCATCGAACTGTTAACTTTTACATCTTTAATGATTCCTAGCAAATTTAGCCAAAATTATACTTCTATTTATGATTTTCTTCTTTTTCTATTCTTTCCTTTTTATCCTTTTGTTAAAATATTTTCTTTCTTTTTTTTTTCTCCTACCCATCCCTATCTCAGAAAAATTAAAAAGCCCTTTGAAGTTCTCTAGTAAATCAATCAATACAATTTTGCAGGAAAAAGAGTTAATGTTTGGTTGTTTTGGGTCTAATGATGAATAGTTCATTTATTACTAACATTTGCTTTTGCATGACTCATGGTTGTTGAACTTAGCTCAGCTCAGCACGGCAAAGGGACCAAGTCAGTGGATTATCAGTTTAACCTGTGGGTCATTAAAATAATTTTTTAAGTAAATGTAATAGTTTCTTTATCTTAATTTAGGATAGATTAATATTAGTAGTAATACGAAAATTGATTTTACAAATTTTAATTAACTAATTAATGAATGACAAAATAAATAAAATGATAGCAATTGTGATAAAAGTATCTTTGATACACCTATTGTATATAATGATATTAATGTTTTATTTTATAAAATTTTGTACTTAATCTAAGAAATTTATGGTTTAATAAAAGATTTAATTTCATTTTCTAATCCTATACAAACATATAACTTTTGCATTATTGAGAAATAAAAAATTGCTTTACTTTGATAATATAACAATTTTTAAGGAAATAGCATTATTTTTATTTAAAATATAATTTTATCTAAAAATAAATTTTTTTACACACTTTACAATATTGAAGATATAATATTTATTTTGTAAATGGAATATTAAAGTAATTACACATCTAGAAAGTGACACTTATAAAAAAGTTATACTATCTGAGCAATTAACCCTAAATTAAAAGAAGCTAATTGAAGTGACTTTTTGATAGGAACTTGTCTGCATTTAATTTTCTTGCATGTATACAAGAAAGTCTTCTCGTCGGGACATAGATCAAATGCATGAATCAATGGTAACAATCTTTACATGGTAGCCAAGTGTAACATTTTCTGTGTAAGAAATTTGCTTGATTGTTAAGATAGTTAAAGCAAAAATAAAGAACAATTCTCTTTTTTTAAGTGCAAGAAAATACATTGGAAATTTGCTTGATTGTTACTTCATTTTGTGTTGAAAAAAAAAGAAGAGAAAAGAACAAAAATCTGAAAAAAAAAAGAGAAGAAAAAGTGAAAAAAAAAAGTACAAAAATAGTTGTGAAGTGATGTGTATATACATGTTGTTTCGTGATGATAGGCAAAAGCCTAAATGTATTTGTAGTTGTCCAGTTTGCTCGAGTTATGTATTACATGAGGCAATGGAGCACGTGAAAAATGATAGTTGAATTCATGCAGTAGAATTAAGCATTACTCTTTGACACTTATGTACACCTAAAATTTCCATTTTATCTGCCCTTTGACTTTAGCCCCATTACAACCTTGTTCAAAGACCCTTAGATTTTTGCAGTAAATTTCTATTGAAGTAGTGGAGATGTGATATATTAGCAAGCATATGGTAATGTCATTCCATGGTGTTGATATGAGAGTAAATGGTCCCTTGAAATACTTTTGTGTGCATAGAGTGAAATCTGGGAGGAAGTTGTTGAATCTTCTACATTTTGAGTTTTGAGAAATTGTTTGGTAAATATGCTACTCATGCTAGTATGTGAGAGATTGTGCTAAGAAATGCTTGTTTATCTTGTTTGAGGAATGCTTGAGGACAAGCATTGTTTAGGTGTGGGGGTATTTGATAGGGCGTATTTAATCAATGTTAATTGTGTGTTTTTCCATTATGTTTTAGTGTTTTATTGTTTTTATGAGTTGATTTTACTTAGTTTTATGTTTTGTGTCGTTTATAGGTGTTTTGGTGTATTTGGTGCAATTTGGAGCAGAAAAGGCAAATTCCAGAAGAGTTTTGTTCGTAAGGCGTGGGCGCGCTGTAGCTGAGAAACTAAGCAGCGGGATTAAAAGCATAAACTTCCTATTTTGACTCAAGCTACATCTTTTGTGCGAGATTTTGGAAGATCAACAGATTTATAGGAATCAATTGTTATCTTTTGTCAATTAGAATCAATTAGCTTTATAGGAAAATAATATTAGTTAATTAGACATCTATCTAAAAGGAAACACTTCCTTTTGTGATAGGATTCTAATTAGGATAGAAAAAGTAAGGAATTTGTGAGAATAAAGAGAGGAACGACCTCTCAATCTAGTCTGATCTCTCTCTCTCTCGTTCTCTCCTCTTGGAGAAGAGCGATATCTTTCTTTACTCTTTGTTGTTTTATTTTTCTCTGTTTAGTTTCTTCTCCATGAGAAGAAACTAAAGCACTTTTCTGGTTAAAGGAATATTGAAGGATTGGTTCTACAAACTGTGAGATCTAATTTATCTTATTGTTTCTTTCGATTATTGGTATTTGTATATCTTTTGGTTTTAGCGCTTAGGATTATTGTGTTGAATTAAATATTAACGGCCGAATATTTAGTTCTATCATATAGTTCTCTGTCATTCAAAATAGTTAAATCTGTGATTGTTTAACTAGTTTGATACTTGTGACAACTAATTTGAGGGATATACAATCTAATTTAAATGAACCCTTGTAGGTGTTTGTTGATTAGAATTGGGCTTTTCTAATTCGTATTGCAATTGTGAGATTAAATTCTATGGTTGTACCTAGGTTGTCTCTCAATTAGGGAAGTAATTAACGGTTGTACCTTGATTACCGAAACGGTAAGGAAGAGTTGGCTGTTAGATTGTATCAACAGCTATAACCAATTTATCAATAATTGTTAGAATTCATCCTTGCATCAATGATCAGTCGAATGAACCAATTCCAATATCATTCCTTTGGCTAGAGCTTTCTCACTTGATTTCTTTTAATTTACTTTCTGCAATTTCGTTTATTTTCTTTTGATTAGTTATTTTTAATTATTTCAATCCCCCCCTTACTTTGGTGACATAGGAATAGATAAATCGACCAATCCCTGAGGAGACGATCCTACTCATCACTATACTCAAAATTATCTTTTAGTGAGTAGGTTTTTAATATTAATTTTTGTGCGATTGACGCCCGTCCAGTTTTCAATCAATGAAATGTTTCTCAGCTGTCTACGAATGTCTTCAAGCTGTCTAGTTTGATGGCTAGAAAAATTCCAGACATGCTGTCTAGTATTTTGCCCAATAGCTGATAAATTATAATATAGATGTTTAATAGTTGCTGCTGTTTCACTGCATTTGACATCCTATCTTGGTCATCAAAAGGCAAACTTGCATCATGTTATAAATTAATTAGCCTGACAAAAAATAAAATAATTCATTTGTTTTCCATTTTTATGATAAGCTTTTCAAAATGCATTCACTTCATTTAGATAGTTATTTTTTAGAGTGTATTTTATATTACTATAGCAGTTTTGAAGATTTTTTGAGTACATGTGTATGTGAGATAAAAAGGTTGGACATATATATATATATATATATATATATATATATATATGAGGAGAAAACGTAGAAAAATTATGTGCACAATTCTTGTCAGCAGCATTATTCACATTAATAGGATTTTATGTGATGCACTTTTCACCAAAAAATAAGGGGAATACATAATTAAGAAAATCTTATGAACACTAGATTTTCGGAGCAACTTAATCGGTTATAGAATCGTAGTAATATTTGGAATGTACTGCTGAATATTTTTGCATTCAGTGCCTATGATGGTTTATATATTTGATCAACTTCTTCTATTTCAGCTGTCGTTCATTTGTTTCAAAGTCTTTATAAATTTTCTTTTCTGGCAATTACACTATGAAAGTCAACAACAAAGCCATGTCCAATTTTGCTTAAGATTCAAAAACATTAAACAAAACATTTGTTGAATTAAAAATATGGTAGTAAAATATTTTTCTCGAGTTGCAACTGGGGTGTCCATGATGATGTTGGCCTTACAAGAAATCATAGTTTTAGCCTTAAAAGAACAAAGTAAATGTATCACTTGCGTGGCCTCGCAATCAAGATTAATTTTGTTTATAACTTGTTATTGCCAGGATTTTGTCATTTTCCGTCGGCGGATTCTGCAGGAGGACAGCAGCCCTTGGAATTAGGAACAAAAGCTTCAGCATTTAGGACAAAAACCTTACAAAATTAAGGTGTTGGACCCAGCTCTCATTATTTATTCCCATGACTCCTCTCATTTGGTTTTCCTGCAGGGGTTCAGGGATGCTTCGTACGAGTGACTCACTGACTTGTATCAGAGTATGCACTCTTACCGTTTACCAAATGATAAGGAAAATCCCTGAGTCCAGGACAGGACGGGGTACACGGTCAAGATTCAAGATTCAATATTTAAAGTTCATGTAGACTAGACTGATGGACACAAGCAATGATGGTGATCAACTTCACTTCATCCGCTGTGAAATGGAAACCAAGCAAAGGTATGAGATCGAGTATAAAACCTTTTGATAGCATATACTGTAATCCATTTCACTACGCTAATTTGGAATGTCTAATTTAGGTAATTTGGAATGAGGTCATTCTTATTTCAAAACTGACAAGTTAATTACTTACGTTTCACACATTATACTTTTTGAAGACATCGTATATGACGGAGGAATATTGATAAAGTATGTTAGATGAACTTTGGCACACATAATATGTAACGACTACCATGCTAAATATTGAATTGTACGGTAGAAGATGTAAATAATCAAATATGTTAAAGTTCAGTTATAAGGAACGATGATAGAACTTGTCAAAAAACTTTAATTTGTGATTACCCTAGATATATTTAGATCTTGATGCTTTGTTGCAATCGAGGAATTCTATTATGAACTCCTAAATGTTAACATAGACGTTTAAAAGATGTACCATCTTAAAATAAACGGGTCAAACGACAGTATGTGCATGAACATCTAAAGAACGTCATTAGTTGTCAATGTTAATGAGCAACATTTAATTTCTGCTGCTTCTGGCTAGGTGCTATGCCATCCATGCGTGTCCTCTCCGCGGGGGTCTGTCCCTATGAAGTTGGGAAAGGATACCGTTGGGGACAAAAGAAATATTTGCCTCTTGCAGGTTCTCTTTTTTAGTCAAAGTTGAAATATTTTACTATTGGCAAGAACAATTTGGCTGCGTGGGTACTAACCTCTTGCTGGTCTCTTGTTTTGTCAAAGTTTTGTTTTGTCAAAGCTGAGGCTACTATATTTTACGGCTTGCTAGTAGGGGTGTGCAAGTTGACCTGGTGATCCGAAAACCCGGCCAATCTGATCCGGACCCGATCCGAAAAATGCGAGTATCCAACCCACCGGGTTTTAGTGGATACGGGTCATATGCGGGTTACTCTATTAAGTGGGTCGGATGCGGATTATGATTTTTAAAATTCTGCGGATATCCAACCCTACCTGACTCGCATATGGGGGTAATGATGTAATTTTATAAGGTTTCCTAATATTAATATGTGATATTATTATGTAATATTACTATGTGATATTATTATTATTATGTAATATGCTATTAGATATTATTATGTGAAATTTGTCGCGCCCCATTTTTCGAAAGGATAATAAATGAGTGTTAGATGTTTGGAAAAAAGAAAAGGAAGTGTTAAATGTGGTTGTGTTTATTTTATTGGAAAAAGAGAAGCGTGTAAATTTTTGTAAAAATAATTTTTAGAAAAATGCTTTGTAAAAGATAATTCGATAAAATGTGACAAACAAATACTTTATTTTGAAAAACAAAAGAAAAAGGGCCTAAAATGGGACTTTGAAAATGCGACGGTTTTTGGGCCCGAAAATAGAGTCTAAAAAGGGTTTTTTAGTGAAAGAAGGAGTCGCCACTTGGTATTGAGTTTTGGTGTACCAAGTCACCCGAAAATATTTTATAAAAGGTAAGAAAATCAAAATGCTTTATTTAAAGAAATGGTTTTTGGAAAAAATATAGGAAAAAACAAGAAAACCCTTTTAGACGACTCCAGGTCTTTGAAAAACAAGAGAAAAAGGTTCGGGAGTCACAGTTGAAGAAAGGGAAGGCAAAGGCTCGCACCTAAGGCACCCTTTCAACCTAGCCGAAACTAGTTGCGAGGTTTAGTCTAAATTTTCCTAATATAACCCTAAGATTTTATCGCATTTGGATACAACTATATGAATGCAAATCTAATCCTAAAAATGAATATTGTTAAGGGACAAAATATTCCATTGAGGTTTAGTCGGAATTATCGCATTAATTGCGAAACCCGAATGTAGACCTCGACGGAGTCACGAGTATAGGTGCAAAAATGGAATGCAAAAGAAAAGGAAAATAGTAGTATAGATAGTAAGTGAACAAAGAAAGTAGGGATGCAACATAATGGGTATGGGGGACGAATGGACTCGTGACTAACTGTTCCTACTCACGGAGGGGGGAACGACATGTACGCCATCGCTTCCCACGTGAGTAGATGACTATTTCTTAGTCAAAATCACGCAAATGACCTAAGATTCTATGTGTGGTGGAATCTAAATGTTATGTACTAAACATTTGTTAAAAAAAATAGATAGTAAGTGATAACATATATATAAAAATTATACAAAAATGAAAAAGGCCTAAAAAGAGAAAAAAAAGCGTGTGTAATGGTCATGAGATGCACACAAAAAATGATCCTAATGCTAAATGACCTAAAGGCTTAGCCTTGGACTAGCCTACTTTCTAAAAATTCTCCGCTAGCGTTGGACTAGCGAAGAAAGTCGAAATTAACCACAACTAGCGTTGGACTAGTGTGGCAACGATACACATATATAATTAAAGCAAGTAAATAAATAAAGCATGTATTAAAGCAATAATCACATAAAAGCAAATAATAGCACATAGGAGCACATAACACATAAACATAATATTCTAGATGCAAAATCCTAAAGAAAGCGGATAAAACACATAAGCACATAGCATACATAGCACGCAAAGCCCTAACTATTACACCGGAGAAGCCTAATTATAATTTAAAAAATAAAAAGGGTAACCTATCTAGCCTATCTATTACATTTTCTATCTAAAATACATAAGATTTTTATTAAATAGATAACATATGAACTATCTATTACATTAACTATCTAAATACACAATTTTGCTAAATAGAATATTACCTATCTATTACATTTCTTTGAATAATCAAAAATTAATTTCTAATAAATAACATGGCATAAATAAATAAACACTCTCACATGGATAAAAAGTATAAACAAAAAAAAACACGTAGAAAAACACATAGGAGCACGTAGGAACACATAAAAGAAATATTGGAAGGGTAATCGAGGTACCTCTCATTTGCAAACCCGGTATAAATTGCTACTGGTAGTGATGCTATTGTTGTTGCTGTTGTTGTTGTTTGTTGCTTGATTTTTTTTTTTTTTTTCGAAACTTGCGGATGTGTGTGTATTGTGTTTTGCGTTTGTGTTGTCTGTGTATAGCAGGTGAATGTGTGATGCAAGTGTTGTGTTTTGTGTGTGTTGTGAAAATGTGAAGAATGCAAGTGTGTGTTGTGTGTGTGTGCTGTGGAAAAATGCAGGTGAGTGTGTGATGCAAGTGTGTGTTTTGTGCGTGTGTTTTGTTATGAATTTGCAGGTGTTTGTGAATGTTGTGTGTGTCTGTGTTTTGTGTGTCTGTGTCTGGTGCAGGGAAAGGTGTGTGAAGATTGTGAATTTGCAGGGAGAGTTGTGTGTGTTGAATTGCAGAGAGAATTGTGTGCAGTGTGTGTTGTGCGTTGTGTTTCTGTGTCTGGTGCAGGGAAAGGTGTGTGAAGATTGTGAATTTGCAGGGAGAGTTGTGTGTGTTGAATTGCAGAGAGAATTGTGTGCAGTGTGTGTTGTGCGTTGTGCTTCTATAGGGGAGGGGAACGTGAGGGAGAAACAGAGAGATGCCGGTTTTTGTTGTGCGTCTCTGGTTGTGTGCTTGTGCAAGGGAAGGGGGCTGAGAAAGTGAGGTTGAGTGTGTAGAAGGGGAAGAAAATCAATCTCTCTAAATCCCCTCAAATCTGCTGAAATGCAGGGGAGTTGGAGAGAATTGTGATGATGGCATGGGGCTGCTCTGAAGGCAGCTCCCATGCTGCTACAGTAGCAGCCTGCTCTTTCTTTCTTTTTTTTTTTTTTTTTTTGTAATGGAAATAAAGGAGAAAAGAAAAGAAGAAAATGAAATAATAAATAAAAAAATAAAATAAAAGATATTTGTATTTTTTAAAATTAATAAGGAAAAAAAATACTAAAATTTTAGAGTTATAAAAATGAGTAAATAAAAATTTACTGTAAAAATTTAAAAATTAAAATATCATTAAAATGTGCGATTAATAGAAAAATAATAATAACAAATAATAATAATAAAGTATTAAAATAAATATTAAAAATTTCTAAAAATTATGAAATTTATACGAAAAATTCATGAATATATGAGCTATGCATAAATAAATTCACTTGAAAAAATTCTCATAAAAAGAATGCATTGGGAAACGTGCCATTAATAAACAAAAAGATAAAAATTAAATAAATACTAAACGACCTCTAAAAATTATGAGATTTTTACAGAAAATTTACGAGTATTCAAAATGCATATATAAAATTTTTCACTTGAAAATTCTCATACAAATAGCGCATTGGAAAACGTGCCGTTGAATTAAAAAATACTAAAATTTTAAATAAATGATGAATGACTCCTAAAAATCATTAAAATCATAAATAATGATAAAAATAGTAAAATCAATGTATTTAAGAAATAAAATAAAATAAACTAATATTTACATGGTGAAATTACCATTTTGCCCCTAACACGACAAATTAGACGTAATATACACAAAAATTATAATTAGCCTCTGAAAATCACAATAACCCCTAAATAAAGTAATACGCATATTTTTATAAAATGTGTGTCAAAATTTGGTGTCTACAAAATTATTATGTAGTATTTGTTATTTTTTATTAATATTAATATCAATATCTTTTATTCTTATAAGGTTTCCTGATATTAATATGTGATATTATTGTGTAATATTACTGTGTGCTATTATTATTATTATGTAATATGATATTAGATATTATTATGTGAAGTTACTATGTAGTATTTGTTATTTTTTATTAATATTAATATCAATATCTTTTATTCTTATTTTGCAATCATAGACAGTAAAGAGTACCGCATTATCAGTATTGAAATGTGAAGAATTGAAGATGCAGTACTATAAACTCGAGTTATGATAGTTGTCTTGTATGTTTTTTTCATTATTTGCCTCAAAAACATGGTTGGTGTTTATGTTATCAGATTTGTGTGTACAGTGTTTCTTTGTATCAAGTATCAAAAAATTGAAATTTTCTTTAGTGCTTGCGATAAATTCATGGTTTGTAACACTTGATTTAATATATGTTATTTAAGTTTATATTTGTTATAAATGACACACTAATTATTATTAGATTATCTAGGATTTGAAGCAAATTAAGCAGTATGCGGGTACGACCCCAAAAATCCAGATATTCGACCCGAAAAATGCAGATATCCGACCTGCCGAATATCTTCATATGCGGATACGGATACGGGTTACAACTTTGCTTGACCCACATATAGCGGGTCAAGTTAGAAAATATCCCATGCGGATCGGATATCCGACCCGTGCACACCCCTAGCTGCTAGGAACAACTGGGCTATGCAATCCAGATATTTTTACTTCTAATTTCAGACAAAGTCAAACTTTAGATTTTTGAACATAAGATCTGCCCGCCAAAATTAACAAATGCACTAATTTGGCATGTCCTTAGCCTAGTGACATAAACCCTAAATGCTTTTTTAGGTTAGTAAAGGCCGTTCAATTTCCTCTCTCAACATTCTTCCTAGCCCTTATCAAATTATTTTTAAAAATTATTTTGAAATAATGACAATAAAAAATTAATTTTAAGAAAGTTTAATCTTTTAGATAAAAGTAGATGGATAGATAATTCAAGACAAAAGTAACAAAATGGATACTAGTCCCGGGTGAACCATTTTTCAATAGACAGCAAATTCTGGGCAACTTCACGGGAATAGGTCTGCTCGTACTGTACCCCATAAGATGAACAAGAATCTATATTTACTATAGATTAGACTGGAATTTCCATCAAATTTGTCGAACATTGGAGGGCTAAGCATTATTGCACTTTTGCACTTCAAGTGACTAATTATTGGCTTTTTCAGTTCTTTTCTGGAAAACGACACGTTCTGATGGTTACCTTGCCCGAATTAAAGGCTCCATGGAATAAATGATATCCATGAAACATTCAAACAAAGTTTGTAGCATAATCAAAGTCATTTATGAAGGAATGAATGAGGATCACTTCTATGTTATTGCCAAGGTAAGTCCACTAAGCCGAATATCACATGCATTGAGGGACAATACAACCGAAAATTTAGTTAATTTAGCCTACATAAAATTACGGTTTAAAAACAGCTACTTTTTAGTCACTCTTCTTGTTATTTCAGAGCTTCAAGGTGACATGAAATTACCGAAGAAACTATATCCAAGGACTGAAATAAAAGTGCAAATTAACTTGTTCTTGTGTATAAATAAAGCTGAGATGTAATTTGTGAGCACCAGACATGATTCATTGCAAAATATGGGACAAAACAAAAAATTTGAAACAAAACAAAATCCAAGAAGGAGAAAGGAAAAGTGGGCGTCCATGTCCAATCGTAAGAGCAAGCCACAACATTGATTGGATAAAATGCCCAGTGGGTGGTGTATATACATAATACAAATTTGGGTAGTTGTATCCAGTACTCATTATATCTATTAATTTCAAAAATAGGAAAGTTATTAATGATAATGAACTAAATCGAATAATATATAGAAGGGATAATTATAGAAATCTCACCTAAGGTTTTTGACAATTACGCTAACCTCCCTTAGCCAGCTAAAATGGTTATAATGACCATTGACTCATCATACTCTTCCCTATCTATCATTCCTTGCAATCACAACCAGTCACCCATCTAAAAGCTTTAAATTTTTTTGAAATTTTTTCTAATATAATATATTATTCTTATTATTATATATGAATTGATTTATGAATATAGGGTTTGGAAGTTACTAACATATAATTGATTTTGGGCAAATAGATTTGGGTGTCTCGCTAAGGGAATATCTGTGAATTTTGCCTCTATAATCTGGTTGCTTGTGGTGGTGATGATTGATCAAAATGAAGCAAGCGTGATATGGTGGTGGTAGTGGTGTTTGTTGTTCAAGTGGTAAAAACAAGATGAATTTTTGGTTTTTATTTTTTTGATCAGTTGGTAGTGGTGTACTAATGTTGGTGGGATTGTTTTATGGCTTTTAGTGGCGCTATTCATTAAGTTGGTGGCAACGGTGGTAATAGTTCAAGTCATAAAGAAAAGAATTTTTGTTTTTTGTTTTTTAGATTAAGAAGGACAAACTTGGAGTTTTATTTAAAATTTGTGTTGACAAGGAAGTCTTGCTACTGGACCAATAAATGCAAGAGAGGTTTGTGTAATTGTTAAAAATAGAGGGGTGCCAAGTAAAATTGTAAGAAACCTGAAGGGAGGTTTCTATAATTGCCCTATATAGAAAGACTAGACTCATTTTCACATGTTGAAGGATAAATATACACTCATCGAAATTACGAATTAGCACGAGACAAGAAAAGAAAACAATTTATATGTGTCGGAAGAAATTACACTGTACAGCTACAAATATATGCACACATATGTGTCGGAAGAAATTACATTGTACAGCTACAAATATATGCATACATGGGATTGGAAATATAATCACATACAACTAGGAAAACCAAAAAAAGCAAACAAATAGTTGCTGTACTTTCAGATGATGAACTTAGGAGCTCCTCTAAGAGGTCAGCACCCAAATCTACAACCTTAAAAACAATTTCTTGGTTCATTTATTACTGCTGATTTCTTCTTCGTTTTGATAAATTTCTTATCTTGCGAGTTGCCTTCAGAACTGCAGCTGATGAGCAAGCATTCTTCCAATTGTGCTTAGTGCTTTCAATTCTCGGACACGATCAGTTAGAAAGTTCGAGGTAGGCCATGGCACCTAGCATTAAACGTGCAGCTTGATCGCAAGCAAAAGCAGCTTCCTTCTGGGGTGTCAAATGTTCCTAGCCAAACTCTTTTCCTCACAGAAGCTTTCCCACTCCGATGTCTTTTTTCTTTCCTGTTAGAATTCTTTTTCAAGATTGAGGTGACCTCTTCTTCATGACTAACACTAACTACTTTGCAAGAAGGTTTTTCATTGATTCTCTAGCATTCCAACTCTCATGTTCCGTTTTTGATGTCGTATTATTATTATTGGTGAGTTAGTTTAGTGATATTCGAAGTGTTTTTAACTCTCAATACTATTATTTTTGTAATATTGTTATTTTACTCAATCTAGTGCACAGTAAATGTGACTCTCAGAATTAGTTAAAGAGGTCCTTCTAATTAAGATTAAAAAGTATAAAAGTCTAAAATATAAACTAGAATATTGTTAATTCTAGGTGTCCCATCCAACTGTTATTGGTTATCATCTCTTACATTACCCTCCAGGTATCAATTGCCCCTCCAGGTATCAATTGCCCTGACACAATGAACCTCTAGATCTTTCAACTTTCACAACATAAGGGTTAATTACACTTTACTCCTTGAATGTTAATGTAGTTCTACTTTGTCCCATGAACTCACAACAAAGGCACTTTTTCTCTAAAATAGTGATCAAATTATTTTACTACACATGCTTGTTAGCAAAAAGGAATGAAAAAACCACTCTAACTTCAAGGCTAAAAACTGAATGGTGGTTTTACATAATTGATTGAAAGGAAAGAGAAGAATTCCACCAAGTAATGTGAATGTAGTAAAAATAAAGACAGAAACAATTTGTCTAAGTGTATAATTTGATCAAAATTTTATACGGCAGCACAATTTGAATAAACTACTTGAATCTAAAAAAATATGAAATGTCTAGTACCATCTAAAAATTACAAAATTTTAATGAAAATTATATTTTTACTAAAAAATTTCAATGACAAGGCTACATTGGGAAAAATTCAACCTGTAAAAAGGCCATAAGATTCAAATAAATATAAAACATCCTCCAAAAATTGTCAAAAATTTATAAAGATTCTTAACAACGTGAGAAATGAATTAAAATTTTTAAACACACACAAAAAAAAAAGTCACTTAAGAGTTAAAATTTTTCCCCTTGTCTGACAATTGCCCAGTATAATTTTGAAACCAACTGTTTTTCTAAATTCATTTTTCATGCTTTTAATAATCTTATTAAGTTTTGGTTATTGGATAGCGACTTTAGTATTCATTTGAAAGTGATGGTATTTTTTTAATGCAATTTGTCCTCTTTAGTGCTTTTGTTAAATTTGTGTTTGACAATCGCCTAGTATAATTTTCTCCCTTGTTTGACAATCGCCTATTATAATTTTGACACTAAAGTGTCTTGTTCATGTATTTTGAAATTTCTAAATTCAATTTTCATGCTTTTAAGTATCATATTAGACTTTGATGATTGGATAACGACTTTAGTATTCATTTGAAAGTGATGGTGTTTTTTTAATCCAAATTTTCTTCTTTAGTGCTTTTGTTCAAATTAAGTTCGGAGGATTAATGGTGGGGTTAATGTCCCATGATCAAGAAGCCTGGGAAATGGAATGAACCTAAACACTTAGCCGCCTCTTTTTTGTATCTATTCTACCTCGACTATCACATTCAAATGACCTTTTGACCCAACAAAGTGGCTTTTAACCTTTTCTAGTAATTAAAGATATTGATAAAAAAAAAAATTGGGGGAGCTAAACTATTCTTATTGTAATATTTGGATCACTCGTCTAATTTTTATTTTAAATCACACACTTAACTCTTAAAACTATAACATTTTGGCAATTTTGTTTACTTTCTCAATTAAAGTAGGTGAAAAAAATATGTACCATTCATGTGAGTGTGTTCAAGGGCATTACTATCTTTTCACACTGTCTTACATATTGATTAGGGGGTCATAAAATCATTTCTATTGTAACATTGTGGCCGCTTATTTAATTTTTATGTCTACTTTAAATGGAAAAAGTAAACAAAATGCCAAAATATTATATTTTTTAAAAGTTAATTGAAATAAAAATTAAATGAGTGACCAAATGTTACAATGAGGATAGTTTGTGACCAGTGTATTTTGCTCTTAAAATATTATAAAATTAGATGAAAATGGGAACATGCAATTATTGATCTTTGATCATCTCCTTCTCACTCAAAAAATACAGAGAAGAAGAAAGATTGCAAATCCTCTTCAAAATTCCATGTACAAAAGCTTTAAATGAAAAGGATATGCACTTGGCACAACTCAGGTAATTACTGGCAATTCGTTTTACCTTTTTTGGCAACTAAATGTACAAGTTAATTCCACAAATAAACTTTACATTAGAAAACAAACTTTATGTTGGAGAACACCATCTTTAATTATTTCCTTACAGTAGGGTTTAAAAACGAAAGATTTATTGAGATAGAAGCGAACATGTTCCACATAAACTACTGCCAGCAGGATCTTCAAGGTGGACTTCAAGAATTCCAATTTTCCTAGCTTGAAATCAAAAGGTAAGAGAAAGGGGCAGCAAATGACATGGATTTTCTGGATTTTTTAAGTTGTTATACGTGCACAGGAGCTCCCAAGAATATGGCTGCTATTCTTAAGAAAAAGTGGTTACATCTCAAAATTTAACAAATTTTCTCTTTTCTTAAACTTAGTTGTTATATCAAATTTTCGTTATAGTCATCTTTACTTTTCACAAAACCACTTTACTCTCGTTCGTTTGTGTTAAGCAGAAAGACAGCAACAAAGAACAGTTTTGTGTGATGTGTATGCGTTTGACACATGCAGTTTTGCAACCAAGAGATACAGTATATCACCAACTAAAAGCACTGGCGGAAACAAAATGGAGATTGTCAAGATTGGTGAGATATAGTAACATTAGAAATTTAAGACAATAAATTATGATATCAGATTGACCTTAAAGGGTTGTTTAGATAATATAGTGGATTGAGGGAGAATTGATATACCATGGAAGATGATCTATGAAATAGAAAAGGTTGATCAAATAATAAGTTCAGAATGGAAGTATAGACTAGACACATTGTAGTGCTATGAATTTTGAACTACTCAGTGTAAATGTCAACTTCCCATTACTATTAATACAACAATACATTTTTTGCTCCCAAAAAAAAAAAAAAAAAAAGGTTCACAGTAGAAATAGGATAACTAAAATGATGGTTGAGAGAAAATATATACCTATAACTGGTAAGATCTTCTATCACTTAAGAGCATGACAAACATAAGCTATGCTATCACTTAAGATCTTCTAGGTTCCAATCATAATTGACTCCAAAAAGGATGAAATGCTGAAAAATGTAAACATGACTAGCCTGCTTTCCGGTTTAAGATAGATGTTAGGTGATTATTAGAGTAGGCATTGATGATTAATTAACCGCAGTATAAAGCATTAAATACAGTTTTCTCCCTCAGTTCCATTGTTGAATTGATTGTTTTTATGTTTGAATGCCATTACTTTTGACATCATAGGAGATTTTCATACCAAAGGCATATACCGCCTCAAGAATGCCATTACTTTTGTCACCACAATTAACTTTTCAAATGACAACCATGGCCTGCTCAGTAGCAAACTGTCTTTGATAATCATTAATGAGTTTCTTCACACCCTAACACCCCGCCCCCCTTCCTCTTTCTCTTCGCGCAAACAAAAAGTCTTTACGAGAGCTACCTAAATCAAATAACAAGAGTTAGTCTAAAAGGCAATGGAGTCCTGGAGGTAATTGAGTCAAGAACTTAAGGAGAAATGATGCAAACAACACCGTTTCCGCAGAGGATAGAGATTCTATGTCCAAAATACATGATGATAAAGGAGGGTGAAACTAGCCAATACACATTGAAGCCTATTAACATATTGTGATATTGTGATATCAGAACTTATTACTTGAAATATGTCATAATTCCAAACACAAAACAAAGGAGTACTACATCAACACCTAATGTCCTTTGCTCAATGGAAACTGATTATGTCTATCGAGTGGTAGAGGATGGACATGCTATATTGGCAAATTGATCAAGTACTATCTGTGTGGAACAAAAACTGTCATTATCAAAAGTTAGGAACATACAACATGGAAAAGGCAATGTTGAAAACGAAAAATCAGGGTACAAATTGATGACGATGATGATACAATTCTATTGCAGCAGCCGAGTTTTAAATTTTATTGTGGGAACACTTCATTTAAGTTTGAGACTCAAAGATAAAGTTCCAATGCATTCTTTCCAAATTGATCAACTCTTAGTTGCAACATTTGAAAAATTCGACAATGATGAATGTATACTAAAAGAACATTTGACAAATTCAACGGAAATTATTCATATGTTATGTCTTGAACAATACCAGTATGATACATTACACATCAATAGAGTTGAGGCGGCAGTGGCATCTATACAATTTCCCTCCTCATTCACTTCATACTGTCAATGATTTAGGGTTCCAGAAATTGGTGGTAGCGGATATGAATAGCTGTTACTAGATAGTGTAAAGGTAAAGAAATTGTTGAAAATGCCAAACGATTGAGAATTGAGATGGCAAAAAATGAGCTAACTGATCCACAATATAGTCCATTTACTTACTTGTTGTATTACAAGCTTCAGATAATAGCTCATCCAACAGATCAGGTCCCAAGTCCTCAAGGACCAATAAATCCTTTTGCTTAACCAGTTTCCCCATTCCTTTATGTTTTGAGAAAGCATTTCTCATCTTGTGTGCCTCTTTCAAGGCTACAACTGGCGATGAGCCATCTGGGCAACTGCAGATCACCATATCCTGCAGCGATTCGCGAACTTTGTCAACGGGGAAGTTGAGGGCTGTGGTTGGTCCACGCATCGTAAGAGCAGCTTGGTCATATGCCAAAGCAGCTTCCTCTGCAGTAGCAAAAGTTCCAAGCCAAACCCTCATTCCATTTCTCGTGCAATCCCTTATTTCAGCCGCAAATTTTCCCCACGGCCGCTTTCTAACGCCTACGTAGTGCTTCTCCTTTTGAGCAGGCTCTTTTTGAGTACTCGTAGTGCAGATGAAGTCTTCATGATTGTTGAATCTGCTGGATGAATTACCACTCTCCAATGTGAACTTGACTCCCTCATCAATATCGGTGTAGGAATCCAGATCCTCATCTTCAATCCATGAGGAACCCATCATCAAATTCAATGGATATTTGTGCTTCTGAGCCATGTTGAACATGGCTGAGAAATATCTGGTAGAAGAAACTTTAAATCTCAGACAATTGCCAATTTGAGAGAGGTACGGGAAATTAGAAGTTTAGATACATATATTGGATCAAAATAGAGAATTGCTGGCAAGATCCTTTGACAACTAGCAATCCATTGAAGAACTACTACTACTTATAGTTAAGGCCAAACTTGAATCTGTTGAAGAATACATGATACATTGAAGCTCTTTGATTAATAATGGTAATTGTTTGTGTTGTCGTGAAGTAAATATTGTCTGACGACCAGTTTTTTTAATTATTTTCTAGCCAGGACAATCTAGTCTGAAGAAGAAGGATAGGAAAATAATACAAAATAAAAGGTTCTTGACTATTTGATCTTTCAACTTTGTGTATAAATTAAAGAAAAAACGCTGTCCAAGAATGCTTTTTTCTTTACTATTGATTCATAGTTTATTTCCTTGATTTCTAAGAGATAATTAGTTTTTAGCTCAATTAGAGACATTGTAGGGTTTACCAATGTGTGTGTGTGCGCGCAAGAATGTGTTATACCTAATCCGACGCATTATTTTCTTTTCTTTTTTTTTATTTGAGGGAACATTCGACTCACCAACTTTAGAGTAGGGCTGTTTAAAAAAATCCGAAAAACCGAAAAACCGGGAAAACCGATCCGCCCTGAACCGAAAAAAAGGGTAACCGAACCGGTTTTTGGTAGCGGGGCGGTTTGCGGGGCGGGTTATATTTTAATCGGGGCGGTTCGCGGTTCCCATTTTTGCGAACCGGCGGGTAACCGAACCGAACCGAACCGAAATGGGGGTAGTTATGTAATTTCACATGTCACTTATGTAATTTCATATATTAGTTTGGGTGTTTATTTGGCTATTTGTTGAATATTTATGTTTTTACATTGATTGAAATGAGAAGATAAAGTTTGAAAGACTAAGTGATTATTTTCTTGTTTATATAGTTTTTGGTTATTTGTTGAATATTTATGTTTTTATGTTGATTGAAATGAAAAGATGAAATTTGAAAGACTAAGTGATTGTTTTCTTATTTATTTAATTTTTGTTTTTTTGAATATTAAGGTTTTGGATGTAATTTAACTTTAAGATATTAATGTTTGTATTATTAGTGGTTTATAATATTTTGTAATTTTTCTTGTTTATTTTTTTAAAAATATAGGTAAATTATTATGGATCGGGTCGGGTACCCGCCCTATCCGAACCGGTTTTGCAGGTAACCGAAAGGCCGGGTACCCGCTACATGTGGACCGGTTTGCGGTTCGAATTTTTACCGAACCGCAAAGACCGGTTTGGTTCACATTTTTTGTCCATGGACCGGGTACCTGGTCCATGAACACCCCTACTTTATAGTAAATATGATGAATTCTACCGGTTGTGTTGGCTTTCTTACACGTAAGTCCTCGCATTTTTTTCAATTTATAATCATGACGCTGCTGGCTTGGCTTTCGTCTTTTATGGTCATGTCCTCTCTTGTTCTTATTTGCAGACTTCAACCAATTTGTATGACCCAAAAAGTCCAGCACTACGAGGCGGCTTTCTAAAGGAGAAAAATAATTTTCGCGAAATATCCTCTCCATGCAAACCTTTTTGTATTTTTTTTGGTATCTAAATAAATTCGAAACATGTTTAAAAGTTTCGAATTAAAGAGAATCAGCGATGCAATGAAAATTGGAAACTAGAAGGGGAAAAAAGAATTCTGCGTGTAATACTTTATCACCCATCGGTCCCCGAGCCCAGTTGGGCCTTTCATAGTAAATTAGAAATAAGATAAAGTACTGTTGACGATTGATAAAATAAAAGTATAACACTTCGTCATGGTTGCGGTCATGGTCACCATCACCTCGCGAATAACAGAGGTTAAATAATGGCAACCCTTGTCGAAAACATGAACTTTTTATAACAGAATTTAGATTCTAAATATTCAAATTGACATGTTAAGTGAAATTAAAAAGCAATAATATGATAAAATACTTATTAATTATAAAATAGTTAAAGCTTTTTGGTTTAATAAAATATTAATACTCATAGTTTGTTCCCACAAAAATGAAAAGCTCCCATAAATAGGTAAAAAAAAAAAAAGTAAATTTTTTGTAAAAAATTTTTTGGGGAAAAACAGAAAAACTTTTGAAATAGTGAAAAAGGGTCTGAAGAAGCCTTTAAAGGCTCTAAATTAAATTCACCACCCCGCAGCCAATGAAATTTACTTAACGGAAATGGTCGAGTTTTAAATACATTCCATTCTCAAATTCTACGGTTAATTCTTTTTTTTCCTGGATAGTATTCTATCAGCTGTCTACAAATGCCTTTACACTGTTTGATTTGATGGCTAGAAGCATAGAAGACATGCTGTCTAGAAGCATAGCAGACATGCTGTCTAGACAGCATAGTAAGCTAACTTGCTGATAAGTTACACTATAGAATTTTATTGGTCTGGTGATTTTTTTTTTGTTCAGTAATTATCTATGATGGTTTATATGTTTGATCAAATTCTTCTACTTCAGCTGTTGTTAATCTATTTCAAAGTCTTTAGAAATTTTCTTGTCTGGCTAAATAATGACACTATGAAAGTCAACAACAAAAGCATGTACAATTTTGCTTAAAATTCAAGAACATTGAACAATACATCTGTTGAATTAAATGTATCTGGAGTCTTATCCAAGCTTGGTCTTACAATACAGATTAATTTTCCACAACTTGTTGCTACCAGGACTTTGTCATTTTCCGTCGGCGGATTCTGCACGAGGACAGCACCCCTTAGAATTAGGAACAAAAGGTTCAAAATTTAGGACAAAAAACATTCTAAATTGAGGTATTGGTCCCAGCTCCCATTATTTATTACCATAACTCCTCTTATTTGGAGTTGCGTGAAAGGGTGCAGGGATGCTTCGTACGAATTACTTACTGACTTTTATTTGTATGCTCTCTTAGTTACATGGTCAAGGATATGGTACGTGGTCAGGATTCAAAGTTCAAAGTTCATGTAGATTCATGGACACACGCAATGCTACAGATCAATTTCTTTTCATCCCCTATGGAATGGAAACCAAGACAAAGGTATGGGAGAGTATAGAACCATTTGATAAAACATACAATAGTACATTTCATTACATTAATTTGGAATGTCTTATTTAGGTTATTCTTATTCAAAATTGACATATTAGTTATTTACGTTTCTTACATTGTATTTTTTGAAGACATCGTATATGATGGGGAAGTCTTGATAGGGTATGTTAGGCGAACTATGACGTACCTAAAATGTAATTATTACCATGTTAAATAATGAATTTTGTCGAATCTAAAATGTAAGAAATCAAATATGTTAAAGTTAGAATGTATGGAACGATGATAGGATTGGTTAAAAGACTTCAATTTTAACTACCCTAGATAAATCTCGATTTTGGTGCTTTGTCACGATAGAGAAATTCTATTAATTTGAGACTCACAGCTATCTATCTATCTATTATCCGTCTATTATTTATTATATATTATACTATACTATATAATATATTCATGTTTCTCCCTTTTTTTTGTGATTCCTAATTTATCCTTAATCACATTTCTTCCTTCTTTTGTGATTCCTAATCTGCCTTTATAATTTATCCTTACATAATTGTTGGCACAAATTAAATCACGTCACACAAAAAAAAGCAAACTACGTATATCACATGCAATTTCAATTACATTACAACTCTAACAGCGAACCACCAAATGGATTCATAACATAATTTAAAAGAACGGTAAAGTTCCAATTGTAATCCTAATATAATAGGCTTCTTCTCGGGCACAATTTTGTATTCTATAGGTGCTCGGTTTTTAAAACTAAAACAAAAGGTTTGATTTGGTTTCTGGTTTACAGATTTGCACCAGATCGATGGTGACAACCCTTCATCTCCCCAAATTTCTTGCAAGAAGCACAAGTAGTTTTACTGTTTTTTTTTTCCACCTGATGTTTAATTTCTGGTATTTTAACAAGTTAGTTTTCCTGTTTTTATTTAGAATATTCAGGAAAAAAAGAATAGGGAAAGGAAACGTAGGGGATTTAATGATCTACTTTGAGTGTTAATTATCTTCCCCTTTTTTGTTTATCTTGTAATATTTTCCTCAAGATTTGTGATGTGAGCCAACCTTTTTAAATATACACCTTGCAAAGTATGACGTTATGTCTCTTGGAAAAATAAAAAGAATAATATATATTACTGAATAATATTTTATGCCCGGCTCTTTTGAATTCTCCCTCAAGCCTAATGTTTGTCTATACAATATTCAGCAAGTCAAGAAACACATCACAAAAGGGCAACCACAATCCATGAACTACTTGCAGGTTTTACATCATGCTTTTATATTTTTTCTAGCTTTTAATGCATCTACATAAAATCTAGAATATTTGTCTTGAATAGAAGTGCTGAATAAATGATGATATTGATTGTTGCTCTTTGATTATTGACGAAAAACAGGCTCATTAGATTAAACTTATGCCGTTGTTACTTTTGGTTCCTTTCCTAAAGTCACAAAATAGACCTTATTCAATGGATTGACAATGTCTTCGAACCAATCATACGACATTAATCTTATAGTTTTTCTCATTTCCCCCTTTTTTTACCTGAGGATGCTTTTGTGAATATGCCATGCGAAGATTTTGGAGTATTATCATGTCGGAATTCGATGCACTGATTTAAATTTGTGTCAATAGGTAATAAAGCTAATAAATTAAATTAGAAATTATTCTTGAAAATTCAATTCAAACATGAATGAAAACAAAATAAACTGCAGTTTAAATTTTAATGAACAAACTTGAAATTAGTCACAAAGAAATACAGTGAAAGCAGTAGTAAACATGATTATTAAATCAATATTGCAATTATTTTTCATAAACAAGACCTAAATTTTAAGAGAAATTTGGAATTCTTTTACCATCAGTTTTACACGAGAAGTCTTGGTTTGTGTTTGAATCTGATGGACCCAAATCAAATAGATAAATAAAACCCACAAGAATTTAGACAAGAAACACAAGAAAAATAATGGAGGAAATTGTTTCTTTAATAAAAAGATAAAGAGGCCGCAAGTTTTTCTTACGAAAATCGTAAGAAAGCTACAGTCAAAAAGAATGAAAGACGGCACTAACTAACGTAAAGACATATGGCTGCTAAAACCAACGAAATCCCTATTACTGACCTAGGTTATGATCCCATACAACTATAAGTAAAATAAACCATGCAACCTACTAAAAGCAACCAATAAAAATAAGACACGTGTAAATAAAATAAAATAAGGACTTGGTTTAACTTCCTACATAGCCTCCCTTAAACCAAGCTCTTCCAACGTAGACATGCCTAACATCTTCTTCAATTTCAAAAATGTGTCTGTCTTCAAAGCTTTCGTGAAAATATCCGCAACTTGCTCCTCAGTTCTACAATAATCAACTTCAATCTCCCTATCACGAACCAACTCACGTATGAAGTGATACTTAATGTCAATGTGTTTACTACGCCCATGAAGAACTGGATTCTTAGACAACTCAATTGCTGACTTACTATCACAATAGATCTTCGTAGGACCATCTTGCTTGTGTTGTAGAACATCAAGCATCCTCCTCAACCACAATGCTTGAGTAGCACTGTTAGCTGCAGCAATATACTCTGCCTCTGCAGTAGACAAAGCTATCACCTGTTGCTTCTTAGAACTCCAAGAAAAAATCCCTGAGCCAGTAAAAAATGCATAGCCTGAAGTACTCTTTCTTTCAACTGTATCACCAGCCCAATCACTGTCTGTGTACCCAAAAAGTTCAACAGAATCACTACAAGAATAAAAAATGCCATCTCCTTGAGTACCTTTGATGTACCTCAAGATCCTCTTTGCAGCTTGCAAGTGTGACTGACGTGGATTCTCCATAAATCTGCTAATCAAACCAACACTAAAATTGATATCTGGCCTCGTAGAAGTCAAATATCTCAAACTCCCTACCAAACTCTTGAAGTAGGTAGGATTTACGTATCCACCAGTGTCTTCCTTGGTCAACTTCAATTTTTCTTCAGCAGGTGTCAAAATTGGCTTAGCTCCATCCATCTTAAATTTCTTCAAAATATCACCTGCATATTTCTTTTGAGAAATAAAAATACCACGGTCTGATTGAAAAACCTCAATACCAAGAAAATAAGACATCAGGCCCATGTCTGTCATCTCAAACTGCTTGATCATGGCCTCCCTGAATTCAACAATCATCTCAAAATTATTGCCTGTAAAAATTAAATCATCTACATATAGGCACACAATCAAAACATCACCACGAGCAGAAGATTTAACATACAAAGTATGTTCATATGGACACCTCAAAAATCCACGAGAAATAAAATAAGAATCAATTCTTGTATACCAGGCTCTTGGGGCTTGTTTTAAACCATACAAAGCCCTCTTCAACTTATACACCTTATCTTCTTGGCCTCTTTTGATATACCCTGCAGGCTGTTCAACATAAACCTCCTCTTCAAGTACTCCATTCAAAAAAGCAGACTTAACATCCATTTGATGAATTTTCCATTTATTTTGGGCAGCCAGAGAAATTATCAAACGAACAGTGTCAAGTCTAGCAACAGGTGCAAATACCTCAAAATAGTCAATACCAGGCTTCTGCTTGTATCCCTTAGCAACTAACCTTGCTTTGAATCTCTCCACTTCTCCATTGGGCTTGTACTTCCTTTTGAAGACCCACTTCACTCCAATAGCCTTCTTATCAGTAGGAAGAGTAGTAAGCTCCCATGTATTATTTTTCTCAATGGCATGAATTTCTTCATCCATTGCTTTCACCCAACGATCATCTTGGACAGCCTCTTCATAAACAACAGGGTCACAATCTGCAAACAAAGCAAAATTAACAATTTCTTCATCAGAAGCAACATTATCAGGAGTAACAACATAATCATGCAAACGAGCAGGCAACTGTCTGTGGCGGTGTGGACGACCCATTAACTCAGTTTGTGAGCCCTGAGTAACAGGCACTTGTTGAAAATTAATATCTTCATCATCCCTGTCAAAATTTAAAGTCAAATCTGCATCTTTGGGATCCTCCTTACTCCAGTCCCAAACACCTCTTTCATCAAAAGTCACATCCCTACTTATAATTATTTTTCCTAAAATAGGATTAAATAATTTATAAGCTCGGGACACTTCACTGTAACCAATAAATACACATTTTTCTCCTTTATCATCAAGTTTCTTTCTCAACTGATTAGGAACATGTGAATAAGCAATACACCCAAACACTTTGAGATGACCAACAAATGGCCTCCTACCACTCCAAGCTTCTTCAGGGGTACTATCAGTAAGGCTTCTCGTGGGGCATCCTGTTTAACAGATAAATGGCACAAGCAACTGCCTCTGCCCAAAAGGACTTTGGCATATTTTTCAACTTCAACATACATCTCACCATATCCATAATTGTTCTATTTTTTCTCTCCGCCACCCCATTTTGTTGTGGAGTGTACCTCACTGTCAACTGATGGTGAATACCATTTTTCTCAAGAAAATCATCACAAGCAATATATTCCTGACCCCTATCTGTTCTCAAAATTTTTATTTGAAAGCCACTTTGCTTCTCAACAAAAATTTTGAATTTTTTAAATGTCTCACAGGCATCAGATTTTTCCTTCAAAAAATAAACCCAAGCTTTCCTACTGAAATCATCAATAAATGTAATAAAATACCTGCAACCACCATTAGAAGGAACCTCCACAGTACACAAGTCTGAATGGATGATCTCTAATGGTTTTCTTGCTCTCCATGATTTACCTGTCTGAAAAGCTTCTCTGTGCTTCTTGCCCAAAACACACATATCACACACTCTGCCAGGACAACTGATACTAGGCAACCCACGAACCATCCTTTTGTTAGCCAAAAATCTCAAACTGTCAAAATTTAAATGACCAAACCGCATATGCCATAACCAATTATCACCATCAATCACAGTATTCAAACAAGAAAAATCTCCACTATTCAAATTTAATGGAAATAAACGGTTTGGAGTCATTGTCACATTAGCAATCATACCAACTCTCTCATCAAAAATCTTACAAACACCTTGTTTAATACGAATGTCATAATTCTTCTCTGACAACTGTCCCATACTCAACAAATTATGATTCAACCCAGGCACATAGAACACATCAGAAATAAAATTATTAGATCCATTTTTCAGGCTAATGGGGATTTTTCCTTACCAAACACTGGTAGAACAGTGTTATTCCCAAATTTAACTTCACCTTTAACAGACTCATCAAGCTCAGAAAATAATTCTTTCTTCCCACACATATGGTTACTACATCCAGTGTCCAAGAACCATTTATTTTTATCAACTACTCCATCATTATTGCAAGCCAATAATAAAGTCTCCGAATTTTGATTATTATTCTGAGCTTGATTTTCAACAACATTAGCCTGAAAATTACTGTTAGATCTACATTCAAATTTTCTATGCCCAAATTTTCCACAGTTATAACACTGAATTCTCTGGCCATCATTATTTTGGTTAAAATTATATCTATTGTCATAATTATAACCATCACCTCTACCTCTACCAGGGCCATCTTCTAAAATTAAAATTGTTACCTCTACCACCACGTTGAGAATTCCATCTGCCTCTACCTCTGTTGTTAGCCTGACTTCTACCTCTATTGTTGTAGCCATGACCTCTGTTGCCATTGTTCTGATTTCTCTGCTGAAAATTTTCTTGCTCCTTGGGTTCATCCTTTGCCTTCAAATTTAACTGTGTCTGTAGGGCCTTCTCTACAGTATCCGAGGTGTGCTCCATCTTCCCATTAATTCTCTGTTCATGTAGAATTAATGAACCTTGCAATTCTTCAATTTTTAATTCTGACAAATCTTTGGTTTCTTGAATTACTGTCACCACGTGATCAAACTTCATGGGTAAAGTGTTAAGAACTTTCTCAACAAATACCACATCAGAAAGTTGATAATTATTGAAGTGCCATCTCGTTCTTGATCTCTGACAGACGGGAAAAATATGATTCAATTGATTCAGATTTTTCCATCGTTGCAAGTTCAAACTTCCTCTTTAGCATCATCAAATTGCTTTGTTGAACCCGATCTACGCCTTTGAATGTTTTTTCTAAAATATCCCAAGCCTCCTTCGCAGTATCTGCAGTAGAAATTTTTCCAAAAATTGATATATCAATTCCCTGATGAATTTGTGACAGCGCCATGTTATCCCTCTTTATCTCTTGTGCATCAGCATCTTCACCAATCCCTTCTTCTACGTATTGATTTAACCCATATGCCTTTAGATGGGTTAACATCTGTTTCCTCCAAAAATTATACTCTTCTCTATTCTTCAATTTTGGAACTGAACAAGTAATATTTGTTGGTGCCATAGCTCTGATACCAATCTGATGGACCCAAATCAAATAGATAAATAAAACCCACAAGAATTTAGACAAGAAACACAAGAAAAATAATGGAGGAAATTGTTTCTTTAATAAAAAGATAAAGAGGCCGCAAGTTTTTCTTACGAAAATCGTAAGAAAGCTACAGTCAAAAAGAATGAAAGACGGCACTAACTAACGTAAAGACATATGGCTGCTAAAACCAACGAAATCCCTATTACTGACCTAGGTTATGATCCCATACAACTATAAGTAAAATAAACCATGCAACCTACTAAAAACAACCAATAAAAATAAGACACGTGTAAATAAAATAAAATAAGGACTTGGTTTAACTTCCTACAGAATCGATCAAGCATGGTAAACATCATTTAAATGATATAATAATTGATTACAGTTAACTTGAACTTATTTGTTGCAGTGAACCTGATTTCTATGGTTTATGATTTTTATTATTTTATTGGTAGACATGTTCTACCACTCTAATTCTAATGACGTATTTTCCATTGAACTTGATTTCAGTGGATTTTCCCAATTGAAATTAAAACAAACAAGTGATTTATAGTGTAAGAGGCATATGTTAAGAATAATCTATATGAGATGTTATAGTCACTATAGTTGTTCGATTGGCTTCCATGATTTCATGTAAAAATTATGATTCAGAATGTTTGTGTTTCATAGTTTTTAACAAAATTTCGGATCCGTATTATTATATGTCTTTATTGCCATGGGGCAAATTTGGCTTATAGCCGTTAATTGTTTTACATGCTACTCTATTCCACGGTTCACATGCATTATCATATTCATGATATTCGATAGTTATACAGTTTAGGCCTTAATAGAGTTCAATGGTTGTAGAATTAATACTGGAGACGCATCATAGTGGGGTTTATAATGTCAATTAAAGCAAAATGATATTGATGTGATTGCGATTTTATATAAACATGGATTCTATGTGGATTTTGATTGTACATTATGAGATCTAGAGAAAGATTTGTTACATAACCTAATGCATGTTCTTGAACAACACAAGAACGGAAGCCTAATTTGGAACTGAAGAAAACAAAAACAATCAATTTAAGCCCATCACAGAATGTTATAAGAGGTATGGAAATATGCACATTGACATCCAAAAGGCTTGGCATTATCATCAAAGTACAGATTAAAAATTGCTCGAAGTCATCATAGTGTGAAGTATCCAATGGGGCACATTTTTCACATTTCAGGGTTCAAGAAGAGTGAAATGACCAAGTATGGCTTTTCACTAGGTTGCCCTGAAACAACAAAATCCAGCAAAATAGGTTTACTCTTTGCTCGTAATCCTGCTTATGAATTTTTTTCGTCTTTACTTCTTTATACTATCTACTTGTCAATTTTTTTTTTAATGATGCAAGAATTCCTTAGTTGAAAATAATAACAGGACAAAAATATCTTAACTTATAACAAAAAATATATACAAATAGAGAGAAAAAAGAATATTATACATGAAAAAGGTAGTAATCTCAAACATAATTGACCTATTAAATTTATTTTCTGGACTAATTAGTATGAGCCATAGGTAGATTAGGAAAAAGATGTAATTAATTAACATTGAACTTCGTTATCTAAAAATATCAGTATTTAACTTTATGATCAAGATTGTTTTAACCACCTAAAATGCACTCTATGAAGCACGAAAAATTCAAGAATCAAAAAAATTTGAATGTGAAACTCCTAACGGTGTTACCATGAGTATATCGAGTATTACATGTAAGATTATTAAATAAAACACTTTTTTTTTTTGTATTTGCTCTCCTTTTAACACCTTCTCGACTTCTTTCCGGCTTTCAAATGAATATGTCAAAAGTCTAAGCTTCATTTTTTTTAATTATCTCTATGTTTGGTGTGTTTCATAGTTGATTTGATTTTTACGTACTTAGTTCCATAAAATGGGACAAAAAGGAAAATTGGATTTAGAAACTTATATTTTTAAGGAAAATGCAATAGACAACATTTAAAAAATCTAAAGTTTTGTCTTTTTCTGTAAATTTTTACTTAAGTAACAATTGACAAAATTTATTTTTCTCTTAAACTAATTTAGTGAGCAAAAAAAAAAAGAAAATAAAAAATGCGTACAATAACTTATTTTTAAGCAAAATGCATTGAATAACATTTTCAAAAATTTATAAATTTTTAATTTAAATTATGTAACAATTGACAAATTGACCATTATCTTTTTTTAGTGTTTTAACAATTTCTTTCACTAAATCATAATTAGTTATGATTAATCTATACTTTTTTTTAAACAAAATATTTAGCTTTATGCATATATTTCACTAATGGAAGCTATATCATGATTCCTTTATCTCCACATTTTTCTCATAAATAAAACTAGATTGAGATACACAGAAGCTAAGTAAAAGTAGAATGAGATTCACAACCTCTCTAATTTGTTGATTCCATAGTTGTATAAAAAGTATGATTCATATGTTGGTGATCAACACTGAGAATATAATGAAGCAATTTATAAAAATTATGATTTATATGCTGGTGATCAACACTGAGAATACAAGGAAGCAATTTTACTTTACGTAATCAAAGAGCAACAATCAAGATTAAAAATAAAGTAGTGCAAAAGATCGAAAAACAAAAAGGAATGGATAGGGTAAATGCTAATAGATACTTTCTACAGTTATGTAGGAAAAAATTAAATAAAATATGTTATTTCTTTATAATATATACTTATCATTTTTTTTCAAAGTTGTAAAAATTAAATAAAATATGTTATCAAAAAATATATAAATAGAGATAATGAAAAATACAAGTCAACTTTTAATGTCAACATATTCAAAACAAATCATCTGTAAATGTATTTCTGTAACTGTTTCTATATGTATCTTATTATAATTTATGTACCTCATGAATAGAGAAACTATAAAAGATGACAAGTGACTTAACCTTTGAATATGAAATGCTAATAAAATAATTGAATTTAATAAAATATGTTCACATATTCAAAACAAATATATGTAACATATTGAACATGTTAATAAAATATGTTACATATTCAGCTTTTAATGTCAACATATTCAAAACAAATCATCTATAAATGTATTTTCCGTAACTGTTTCTATATGCATCTTAGTATAATATACGTGCCACATGACTAGAGAAACTACATAAGATGATAAGTGACTAATAAAATAATTGAATTTAAAGTAACTTTTGGATATATTTTAAGTTCAAATCCAAGTGCATTTCTATTTTTGTTGCAGAACATATTTGATATCTTGAATTAGAAATATAAGAAAAGAGTATTACTCTTGTATATGATTGGTTTTTTTTTCTTAAAATGACCTCAGTCAATACTATCATTCTAATTATAGATGCTTATCAATTAGAAGAAAAGTCCCAATGAAATTAAAGATTGCTACAATTTTATTAAAATTTTGGAAATCCTAGATTAGTAAAATTTATCCAAATGTCTACAAGTTTCTAAATTAAATCAACTTTACTAGAATGCAATATTCAATAAAATAATATTCAACTATAAGTCAAGCTATGTGCTCCTTTTTTTAGAGTTTATAGGTTTCAACTATATAATTAAAGAAAACAAAAATTCAAAGATCAACTTGGTCGAGGACACTTAATAAAAAATAATTAGAAGGTAACTACTGGAAAACTTCATCTTATAGCCTCTTAGAAGTTAAGATATCAAAGATATTTAATTTATTTTATATGTTCTTTTCTATGATTTTGAGATTTTAAATTTCTAATATTTTTAAATAGCATTTTTATTTTATTTCTTTTTCTATATAATTTTTAATTTTTTTTCTATATTTTTTGTATTATATTTGTGATTATTGGGTTTCACTGATATTTATTTTAGATTCTATTGTACTTACAATTTGATATTGTTCTTGATTTGAGTTTTTTGTTTTGGCTTTTGGCCAATCATTAAACTCATTGAAAATAATTTCATAGTTTACACATATTTTTCCTCATATTATGTGAGTTTAGAAAGCTAACGATCATATCATTTTATATGCTTAAAGATGCTAATTTTTCTTTATTTTATATGACAACCTTTTTAGATATAACTACATGGATGCAATCACGTACTTTGGAATTTCATTTGTACCATGGATACGTACGTATATAATCACAATGGTTTTGTCGTATCATTGCCCTAAAATCTTATTACAATAGCATTAATCCATTGTAGGAATTGTTGCTTAGTGAACACATAATTGCTTGCAAAAATAACTTTAAGCATAAGTTGTGGGAATGATAATCTTCATTTTAAACTCAAACTTCGTAATTCTAAATCCAAAAGTTACCATAGTTCACATAAATGTCTAAAATTTAAGAGGAAATGTAATAACTTTTTTAAGAATATTTGTTTTTTTTTTTACAGTGTGAAAATTATTTTCTTGTAACAATTAATGATGTGGACTACAACGTCATGACTTTTAAAATTCATAGCTAAATGCAGTATGCAGTACGGCTTTTAAAATTATTTGGATGTTTCCATAACTTCAAATCTGAAAGTTATCATAATATCATACAAATGTCTAAAATTTAAAAGGATATGTATAACTTTTGCTTAATATTTTAGTATTTGCATTACACCATTTAGTAAGAATCATTTTCTTGAACCAGTTAATTAATTATTTGCATGGTGCTATATATTTTTAAGTTGTTAAAAATATAATCATTTCCCATCCTTTATCCAAACAGAGAGGAAAATTATGCTTTTATTCCATAATCATTCTACAAAAGCAATTTAGAAAACTAGCCATAAAATCCAATTAAAATTAAATTAATTATTAAGTGTAAGCTTGGTGTTATATTAAGCTTTGGCAATCATTTTACATAATAATAGGGGCATAGGCCAATGATTTACAATTGAAATCTACCTATCTCTGTATACGTGCTTGTCTTACTAAAAAATGTTCTCTACTATGTTCATTTCTTTACACAAGTCTTGGTTTTGCTTTATTTTCCTCACTCCCCTCCATCCCGAAATAGCTCCTCTTAGGTCTCTCATTATGAAACAACTCCTCTAAGGTCCCAAAAACTTTAATTACTAAATACTAGCTTTAATGACATAACATTGCAGAATAATTATGTTGATTCAAAGTAGTAGTTGATAAAATGCAAAACATATATCAACCATGGTACAACACATGTATAAAGTGTTTCAAGACTATTATGATGTTGTGGAAATTGACAAAAAGAACGATCAGCTCATTAAATCCATAATAAATTAGATTTTGTAATTTTTTTTAATCAACCTATACTATTACATTTGAGGAGGGGAATGGTTGGTGGGATTCGAACTCCCGACTTTTGGGGTGGAGTTGTAGAACTCTAATTGCTCGACCCTCTGTTTGTTCCCCATTTTGCAATTAAAATCTTAATAATATATAATTAAAATATATTCTAGGTATAGACTGAATATGCATATGAAAGCCATCATGCAATTGTTACACTATTTGAAGATACAACAAAAATGTACATCCATGTCGTTGAACACAAGGAATTAATCAAAAAGGCATGCTAGCGAAAACAACATATTTTGTTTAAATTTTTTATGATTCTTATACAACAAAAACAAAATAGTATGAGAGGATGATACAAAATCAAAATACTACATGAAAATTGATTAGATTTGATGATCAGGATTGCAAATTCTTATTCGAGATTAATGAAGGAATTTAAATTACTAATGAAACACTCAAAGTAACAATAGAGGCAATAAAAAGAATTCTATAGCAACAGAAGATCAATAAAGCATCAATCCACAATGAAAAACCACAAATTTCAACAAAAAATAAACAAATATCTCCACCTCAAAAGATAGAGCACCAAGACAAAGACAACATTGAACCTGCAAAAGCACAAATCAAAAACAAAACCACAAGTTTAACTAATTGACACACACTCAAAGCATGTGCAATGCACATGCACATTCCTAGTTAATATTAATATAGAAGTTTAGAAAATGTGCTATCTTCAAACAAAAAGGTCGACCAACATTATATGAATGAAAACCTAAAGGGCATCTTTAGTTGTCGATGTCAATAAGCAACATTTGATTCCTGATTCTTCTAGGTAGGTGCTATGGCCATCCATGTCCTCTTTACCGAAGTTTGCCCCTTTGAAGCAGGGAAGGGATACCGTTGTGGACAAAAAAGAAATATTCTCTTGCAGATTCCTCGATTTCGTCACAGCTGAAATATTTTATTATTGGCAAGAACAATTTGGCGAGGTGGGTACTAACCCCATGCAGGTCTCCTGTTTCGTCAATGCCTTGTTTTGTCAAAGCTGAAACTACTATATGTTATTGTTGTAGGAAGAATTCGGCTTGTACTTCGGATATTGATAAGTCTAAAGTTCAGCCAAACTTAAACTTCAGATATTTGAACATAAGATCTACCTCCAAAATTAACAAATACATTAATTTTGCAGGTCCTTAACTGCTGGATTAGCCTAGTGTGCACTGATAAACCCAAAATGCTTTTTCAGGCAATTAAAGACCGTTCAATTCCTCTCTCACCATTTACCATGGCTAAATTATTTTGAAAATATGACAATAGAAAGTTACTTTTAAAAAGTTAAATCATTTAGATAAAAGTAAATAGATGGATAATTGGAGACAAAATAATAGAATGGAATCCCGAATGAACCATTCTTTAGTGGAAAATATGGCAGCTTACACGGGGCTAGGTATGCTCGTATTGTTCCAAATAAGATGAACAAGTATCTATATTTACAATAAATTAGATTTCAATTTCCATCAAAATTGGCCGAACGTTGGAGGACTAAGAATTATTGCACATTTGCAATTCAAGATACCTATTCTTGGCTTTTTTAAGTTCTTTTCTGGTAAATGACACGTTCTGATGATTACCTTGCCTGAAGTAAAGGCTCCACGGGAATAAATGATGTCGATGAATATACAAACAGAATTTCTACCGTATTCAAAGTTATTTATGAAGGAATGAATGAGGATCACTTCTAGCTTTTGTTAAGTTTAGCCTACATGAAATTTCGGTTTTCCATTTAACTCTGTTATGTGTTTACTAGGAAAAAATAGCTAAGTTTTTCTCACTCTTCTTACGATATATTTCAGAGCTTCCAGGTGATACAAAAAAGAAACTATGTCCAACGACTGAAATAAAATTGCAAATTAACGTGTTCTCGTGTATAACTAAAAGGTTGAGATGTAATTTTGCAAAACCAGACGTAATTCATTTCAAAATATTGGACAAAACAAAATCCAAGCAGGACAAAGGAGCAGTGAGTGTCCATTTTCAATTCTAAAAACAAGCCACAACACTGATTGGATAACAATAGTAGTATTGTCAAAGATGTTGTGTTATTCTATGTCACCAATGCCTAACATAATCAGTTACCCTCTAGATTAACACTAATTCAATCTATTTCTAAAAGAGTCTCAAATTATCCTAACTCACTAAAAAAAAATTTCTCTAGATTACTACTAACTTAATTGAATTTCGAAAGAGTCCCATATTATTCTAACTTACTTAAAAAATTTAAATCTAAAAGTCAAGAAATAATGTTCATTCTTAACAAACAAAAAGCCAATTGCAATTTCCCTTAACAAATAAAAAGCAAGAACTACCACAATTTTTTTGATCTAATTTAAAACTTCAAACCCTAAAACCATAAACCCTATAACCTAAATCATGAAACTTGAATCCTAAACCCTAAACCCTAATTCAAAATGAAATATATGATCTAGTAATAAAAATGCTAGCAAAAGTTTTTTCCCCCCTCAGTGGTGAGAGGAAGAGAGAAAAGGAATTATGTACAGTTTACTGGGATGTAGAAATAGTTTACTGGGATATAGAACCTTAAGGGGTGAGAGGAGGAAAGAAAAGGAAGTTGTGTATAGTTTACTAGGATGTAGGAATCGGGTCTATACTGCAATAAAGAAAGTGTGAACAGCTAAATATTTATGTAAGATAACAATAGTACAAATTACCAGTTGGATAAGGCTAAGAGCTTGTAGTTCTTAATAACTCTTATACGATCAAGATTTGTCTATAACTAAAAATCAAGTTATAGTCTTTGACAATCTTATTTTCTATTGAATAATTGTCCATTGGGTGGAGGACATGATACCAATTTTGCTAGTTGTCTCAATCCAAAGCTCATTATATCTATTAATCCATCGTACTATATAATTGTAGACAACGGAATTTTAGTCTAAATAAAATTACCATTTGTCTATAAAATTAAATAGCATATTTATTGTCCAATTAAATATTGTCACATGTCATCTATGTTTAAAGAGTTGGTTATTTTGATAGCCAATCATATTATTCCACATGTCATGGTGAAGTGGATTTTCCCAATTAAATTGTGCCATGTCGTATAATGAGGTGGTTCAGCCCATTAAATCGTGCCTCATGTCTTTTGGCCAATCAAATATGCCATGTCATATTTAATGGATTTATTTCTTTATTTATATCTTATTAATAAATATGAGATAAAGAGATAATGGAAGAAATATTTATCTCTTTAAATATTAAAGAGATAACACATTATTTTTGAAGACATACGTCTGTTTAAATTAAGAAGAGATAATGATTGATCTTTTTGAAGATATTTAAAGAGATAAAGACATGTTGCTTTTGAAGACTATGTCACTTTAAAGAGATAAAGATAGATCTGTGAAGATAAATGAGTCAGGAGGTTAACCTATGCTTCAAATCCTCCTCTCAATTCCATCCAACCACTATAAATAAGGGGTCACCCTAATAGAGACAGAGACAGACGCATGTCATATCATCCAGAAGCACTAAAGTTGTGAAAGTTCTGAGTCTTCAATGAAGAAAGTCTTCAAGATCTTCAAGTTCTTCAAAAGTCTCTCTTCAAGTCTTCTCAAATCAAGATTTGAAGTTCTTCAAAAGCCTCTCCTCAAGTCTTCTCAAATCAAGGTTTGAAGATGTCAAATCTTCTATCTTTAAGTTTCAAATCATCATATCAAATCAAGGTTTGGAGAGGTCTTCAAGTCGCCATGTCAAGATTTGGAGAAATCAAAGTTAAAGAAGGCAACACTGATTCGAGAACATGCATCAAGCCCTCAAACCAGATTTGAAGAAAAGAATCGAAGGAATCATCCAGAGATTTGTAACTTTTCTTGAATTTATAAATTTTTTAAAAATATTTGTCGCTTCTTTTCTTGTTTTTAAATTTTCTAGAAAATGAAAATTTGTTTTGTACAATAATACAATCATGTTTTTTTTCTTTTTTTTTGGTTATTCTGAATCTACCCTTATATAATTTTATTACTCCTAATCTACCCTTAATCACATAGAATTGCATTATAACTAATAAATTACCAACATAAAATTTCCAATCGGCTCCAATAGGTGAGTAGACTTCCTAACATAATTTTTAAAAAATGAAAATTTTCAATCCACTCCAATTAGGAACATATCAAGAAAAACATCACAAGAAAGCAATCAGAATCCATGAGCTACTTACTGGTTTTACATCATACTTTTGTAATTTTCAATTTTAATGCATCTACAAATTTTAGTTTTCTTCACCTGACGTGTCTTCTTTGTCCTTTTTTTTTCTCTTCTCAAGATTTCATATATGGGAAATCATTTGTTGAACTATGATTTGTAGCATTCATTCTAATATAGAAACCTATAACATGGATTTTTTATTTTAAGCACAAAGGCATGGTTTCTTTCTTGAAATACTTTCCATGATCAGTTATTAATTGTCTTCTTATTGGCTAAAAATTTCAAACAAACATAATAACAAAGAGTTCTAAAAAAAAATAGCTATTCAGCAAACCTTATTGAGATTTGTTGGACACTGGTCAATTAAGACCCAAAGGATAAGGTTTTGGAGTACTACCATGTCAAATTTCAATTCATTGATTTTACGAGAAAGTATATTGTGTTGGGTGGACTTTTGAAACTGAAAACATCACATTAGAAAGCCCATCGCACACACTTGTATACTCTATCATATAGATATCATTAGTGAGATAAAGTTATCCGTTGTTATTCTAAACAAAAAGTAGGAAGATGAAAACAAAAACCGATAGGGAATGCTACAACAAGATAATGTTGAAAGTGATACATTATGGCACCAAGCATGCAACCGCAACTAAACTTCTATTATATGCGGCAAAATCTCCTAGTGATCCTAAGCTAGAGAACTTGTGATTGAATTGCTAGGATGATTTGAAAGCCCATCTTACATATATGCATACTTGATTATGTATATATGATTAGTGAACCAGAGTTATCCAATGTTATTCTAAACAAAAATAAAAATAAAAATAAAAATATGAAAATTAAAACCCATAGGGAATCTTACAGCAAGATAGTATTTGAAGTGATATATTATGGCATCAAGCATGCAACCACAACTAAACTGCTATTATTTGCGGCAAAATCTGTTAGTGATCCCAACTCTGCATAACTTATTATTAAGTTGCTAGGATGATTAGAAAACCCATCCCACACACCTATATACTTGATTATGTGCGTATGATTAGAGCTAAAGTTATCCAATGTTATTCTAAACAAAAAAAAAAAATTGAGAAGATGAAAATAAATACCCACAGGAAATGCTACAGCAAGATAGTGCTTAAAGTGATACATTATGGCATCAAGCATGCAACTACAACTACACTGTTTTTATCTGTAGCAAAATCTGATAGTGATCCCAAGGTTGGAAAACTTGTGACTGAGTTGCTAGGATGATTAGAAAATCCATCCCACACAGCTGTATACTTGATTATGTACATATAATTAATAAGCCAATGCTATCCAATGTTATTCAAAACAGAAAAAAAGAGAAAATGAAAATCAAAACCTACAGGGACTACTACAACAAGAGAGTGCTTAAAGTGATTCATTATGGCATCAAGCATGCAACCACAGCTAAATTGCTATTATTTGTGGCAAAATTTGTTAGTGATCTAAGCCTAGAGAATTTGTGATTGAGTTGCCAGGATGATAGAAAACCCACCCCACATACCTGTTTACTTCATTCTGCAGAAAATACTGCATATGAAAAGCTTTGAAGAATAAGGTTTACCCATAAAAAAGTTTTCAGATATAACCTTAAAAAATCATGAATTTTTCTTAAATGAGACTAAGATTCTAATTGGTATAAAGAAAATTCTCAATGAAGTAAAATAGTCACATTATTGTTCAATTTAAAAGCCACTTTAATTAAAGTCATTCTCTCTTGGTTTATAGATTCCTAGTAACAAACAACATAGCTATTATCCTTGAGCCCCTTGAGTTATATAATAAAATAAAATAAAATTCTTTTGCATAAAAGGATTGGAAAAACAGTTGTGTGCATTTGAAGAGTATGGTAGAGAATGTGAAAAAATCTATGTAGATTTGAAGAGTGTGCTACCTTCAATTACATGCCTCATGCTTGATGTGAGACTTAAAATCCAATAACAAAAGCACAAAGAAATTTACCTAATCCAGTTGATCACTAGTAACTTCATACGAACTGGGACATGTATTGGTATAAAATCCAGATATTTTATCAGCCATAATTTTTCTAAAATGTATTCATTAGCTCCTTTAGGAACTTTTGAAGTTCTATACGGTTTCCATGCTCATTGCACCTAAATAAAATGTATTCCATTTATTTGTATGTTTATGTTTAATCTGACAAGATTGTAAACTATGCATGTCTTTTGTTGGCTATAGATAAGTGTTTACAACTAGAAAATGGAAGGAAGGAATCGACAAATTTACACTTCAGGTTAGTCATTTAACTTTATTTCTCTATTCACTAATTATTTTTACTTACTCTATTTTCATACTAAATATTTGAAATATAATACAGAAGCTGCTCACAAGCGCAAATTGGACAAGATGAAAATGAAGTATGCCAGCTTATCTACGGAACAACGTCGCGAGAAAGTACAAAAAGCTACAGAAGCAAGAAAAAATAGAAATTCAGGAAAAATAACAGGAAATTCTGTTATAAAACATGTAGCATCTAGAAAAACCAACACTACATTACTCCGAGCTGCAATGAATCCAACTCAATCTGAAGGTTAGTATTATATATATCCACAAATTTTTTTAAAACATACTTAAATCTATATTTTTGATTATTTATTCTTTAAATTTTTGAATAGGTGAAATATCGTATGATCCAGTCTGTTCAGAAGCACATGAATTGAATGAAATGCATACTTGCATGCATTGTGGTGCCAAAAAATTTGAGAATGAATCACCTACATTTTGTTGTGATAACGGAAAGATAAAGCTTCCTTGCCCTGAAATTCCAGAAGAACTGCACGATTTGCTAACTTCCCAATTAGAAGAATCAGTTGAATTCCGAAGAAACATCCGTGCATATAACAGTATCTTTTCTTTCACATCATTTGGGGTTAAATTGGATAAAGGTCTAGCCTCTAACAAAAAAGGGGTTTATACATTTCGAGTTCAAGGGCAAATCTACCATGACCTTCCAAGTTTATTGCCAAACGAAGATGGTCCTATCTATTTCCAGCTATATTTTTATGATACAGAAAATGAAATCCAAAATAGAATGAAGATACTTCCATATGGAAATATTCGGCAAGAAATTGTAGAGAAGTTGATGAAAATTATGGAAGCAAATCCATATGCACAATTCTTCCAAAAATTAAAGAGGTCTCCCTTCAGTCAAGGATGTTCAAATTCACATCACAAAAGATGTCAGACTAGATCAGCGAGTTTATAATTCACCTACGACAGATCAAGTGGCTGCAATTTGGATTGAAGGGAACAATCCAAATGTCCCATATGAGCGAGATATTGTAGTACACTCACATTGTGGAAATAGATACCGAATTAAGTACTACTTTGGATGTTATGATCCCTTACAATATCCATTCCTACTTCCTAATGGTGAAATCGGATGGCATCCAGATATTAAAAAAAGTGAATAATAAGTAGGAAAGTAATGCTCTAGCCCCCCAAAAAAAACACAAAACAAAACAAAACACATTCACGAAGTTTCAAATTTGCTAAAAATATAATTGATCGTGAGGAAAAAGGTATACGTTAAGCTTAAAACTTCCCTGTTAGAATACTACCTAAGATATCAAGATAAAATGAGAACAAAACTTTATAAGGAATAGTAGACAATGTAATGGTATAGGGAAAACAAGAGGCTACAAAGTTGGTAGAAGAATTGTGCTTTCAGCCATATTTATTGGAGAACCTAGAGATATTTGGTGTAGATACCTTGATGCCATGGCCTGGTTTAGAGATTTAGGAAGCTCGATCTATTTATTACAATCACTTACAATCCTGAATGGAAAGAAGTAGAGCAACAATGGCACAAAGGACAACGACCTCAAGATAGACCCGATCTTACATCAAGAGTTTTTCGAGCTAAATTGGAAGACCTAAAAGATCAATTATTCAAGAAGAATATTTTTGGACAAGTTGCTGCACATGTACATGTGATTGAGTTTCAAAAAAGAGGCTTACCTCATGCCCACATGTTAATTATACTCAAGTCAGAGTATAAGATCATCACACCAGATGAGTTTGACAAATTTGTTTGTGCAGAACTTCCGGACAAAGATAGATTTCCTGATTTGTACAAATTAGTTGTGAAACACATGCTCCACGGGCCATGTGGTGAAAAAAATGCACAAAACACTTGCATGGTGAATGGAAAATGCAAGTATCATTATCCGCGGTCATTTTGCAGCAAAACGATGCAAGGGAAAGATGGCTACCCAATTTATAGGAGGAGGAATGATGGAAAGCTGGTCAAGGTTAGAAGAGCAAGGTTGAATAATCAATGGGTTGTACCATACAACCCGTATCTTCTTTCAAGATATAATTGTCACATTAACGTTGAAGTTTGTTCAGGAGTGCAGGCAGTGAAATACCTCTACAAATACATCTACAAGGGACATGATCGAGTTGCTGTATATATTTCTCATAGTGAAGGAGATAATGTGATAGACGAAATTCAACAATTTCAAGATGGTAGATGGGTGTCAGCACAGGAAGCTATCTGGAGAACATTTAGATTCACTATGAATGAGATGTGCCCATCAGTTACTAATCTACAACTCCATCTTCCTGATAAACAATTTCTTTCCTATTGGAAGCATCAGAATTTGGCAACCCTTCTTGAAAATGAAGATTTGTCAAAAACAATGCTAACAGAATATTTTCAAGCGTGCAAAGAATCAAACGAAGCTAAAGAACTTCTTTATAGTGAATTTCCTGAGCATTATGTATGGAACAAAGAATCCAGAACATGGATTCCAAGAAAACAAAAGGAGGTTATTGGGCGAATCAATGGAGCCAATCCGGCAGAAGGCGAAAGATACTACTTGAGATTGTTACTAAATCATGTAAGAGGTCCAACTTCATTTAATGATTTATTAACAGTTAATCAATGTACGGTGCACAAGCTTTCAAAGCAGCTGCTGAAACACTTGGATTATTAGATTCAGATCAAAGCATATCTGAATGTCTAGATGAAGCAATAACCTTTCAAATGCCGCATGCATTAAGGAGATTGTTTGCAACTATTTTGATTTACTGTGCACCAACAAATGTTCGCACTCTCTGGGAAAAATATTTTGCAGCAATGTCAGAGGATTTTCAAAGAGAGAATGGAATTTCAGCATCATCGTATATCACAATGTGCTTGAAAAGTATTAATTCCTTTTTAGAGAGCATGGGAAAGGATATAAGCCATTATGATTTGCCAAGTATACCTGTTGAATCAGAGGATTGTGAAGCTATATATCCAAAAGAAATTCGTGATGAGATGTCAATAGAGATTCCAAATGATGATTATAGTGCAGAAATAAACCTGAATCCTGAGCAAGAAGTCTGCATTTTCAGCAATACTTAATAGAGTAAATGAAGGAAGACCTGGAGTATTTTTTGTGGATGGACCAGGAGGTACAGGAAAAACGTATTTGTATAGGGCATTGCTTGCCAATCTGCGTTCTAGGGGTAAGATAGCATTAGCAACAGCAACATCTGGAGTTGCAGCTAGCTATTATGCCAGGAGGGCGAACTGCACATTCGCGTTTCAAGATACCAATAATGGCTAATGAAACAAGCATGTGTAATATACCTATGCAAAGTGGCAATGCAAAGCTAATACAAAAAGCAAGCTTGATCATATGGGATGAAGCACCAATGGCTAAGCGTTGGGCAATTGAAACGCTTGACAGAAGTATGAAAGACATCATGGATAACACAGAACCATTTGGCAGAAAAGTAGTAGTATTTGGTGGTGATTTTAGACAGGTGCTTCCTGTAGTACCTAAGGGGACAATACAACAAACAATAGAAGCAAGTTTGGTAAAATCATATTTGTGGGACATATATAGAAAGGTTGACTTTGTTCAGGAATATGAGAGCAACAGAACCCATGAATTTAGTGAGTTTCTCTCACGAGTTGGTTAGAGAAGAACCAATGGATAATGAAAGAAATATCCAACTTTCAAAACAAATGGTTATAGTAAGTTTCTAATGGCCGTTTTTTCTTAATATAGGGTACTGAGATCAAAGTGCTGGTATTCTCTAGCACGATTCAAATATTTCAAGACTCTTTTCTATTCAACATGACTTATTTTATCTTCAAAGCAATATTTTAAGAAACAAACAAGCAATTAGAGACAATTAATCCAAAATTTGAAATTGATCTGTAACGTTACACAATGGTGGAGAAAATTCCAGATAAAATATCTCCCAATATTATGCAATTCAATTTCACTATTATCAATAAGTTTGGAGCATTATCTAAATAAAGCACAACTTGATAATTTCCTTATTACTTTTGATGGCCATGTTAAAAGTTTGCACTACATTATTTATCTACATTACTCATTATACTAAAATAGTTTTATATGCAGATGTTGTAGGACTTGTGACAAAAGTTACAAATTACTGTCTAATAACAAAGCAAAAAATTGGAGAGTTTAGCCACAGGAGAGAACTATTGAATGATCACTAAGAATACTTCATTGGATACACCAAATGCTTTTTCATATCTACTCATATTCAAAAAATCTA